>CM021100.1:448190576-448392401 GCA_007115665.2 Sequoiadendron giganteum
TGTTGGGGTACATTGTCTCAGAAAATGGCATTGAAGTGGATCCAATGAAAGTCAAGGAAATAATGGAAATGTCACCTCCTAGAAATATCAATCAACTCAGATCACTACAGGGAAGGCTCCAATCAATCAGGAGATTTATCTCCCAGCTGGTGGATAAAAGTCATCCATTCAATCATTTGTTGCATAAAAATGTTGTTTTCAAATGGGATAACGGGTGTGAGACAACATTCAATCAAATAAAACAATAGCTGATGTCACCGCCTATTCTCATGCTGCCAACCGAAGGAAGCCCTCTGATATTGTACATTGCAACCACATATATCTCTTTGGGGGCATTATTAGCACAAGAGGATTATGAAGGAAAGGAACATGCCGCCTACTATATCAGTAGGACATTAAATGACTATGAAATAAACTACACTTTCATAGAGAAATCATGCTTAACGGTGGTGTTTTCTACTCAATAGCTTAGACATTATATGTTGACCCATACAATCAGGCTAATAGCAAAGATCAACCCCTTAAAATATTTACTCAGTAAAGTTGCCTTGATAGGTAGACTAGCCAAGTGGGTCATGCTATTAAGTGAATTTGATATTCAATATGTGGATAGAAAAGCCATCAAGGGTCAAGCAATCGCCGAACAATTGGTTGAGGCTCCTTTACCAAATGACTGACCTATGACAATGGAGTTTCCAGATGTGGACATTCTGACAGTGACGCCACAACAATGGATTTTATATTTTGATGGATCATACACACAACGAGGATTTGGAGTAGGGATTTTGTTCATCACTCCCCAGGGACACACCATCCCGAAATCATATAAACTAATGTTTCAATGTACAAATAATATGGCGGAATATGAAGCATTGATCATTGGGGTCAAGATATCAATTGAATGGAGGATCACAGATCTGCAAGTAATGGGGACTCTCAACTAGTCATTTATCAAGTAAATGATGAGTATCAGACAAAGGATGAAAATTTGATGCCCTACAAACAAAAAATAGATGATCTAAAACATTTTTTTATCAACATCAAATTTGATCAAATTCCAAGGGTAGGGAACAAAGCTATGGATGCCATGGCCACAATTGCTTCACTCTTACAATTGCTAAAGAAACGAGGATGTTATGAGTTTATGGTAGAACAAGTACCATGTCCTTCTTACAATAATTCAGAATCCAATACCATATGCCACCTAGAGACCATTGAAACCTGAAAAAACCTATGTTTACCTGAAAGACAATATCCTCCCTCCTAATCTTTCTAGGAACCAAAAATGTAATTTATCCACCAATCCGCCCAACACATTTTGATCACTGACATCCTTTATTGTCGAGGTATTGATGGTACCTTACTCCGATGTTTAGAACATGATGAATCTGAGATGGCCTTACGCGAGGTTCATGAGGGTATTTGTGGCACTCATTCGAGTGGAATAACTCTAGCAAAGAAACTCCTCTGTTTAGGATATTATTGGCCATGCATGGAGAAAGAATCCTATCAGTTTGTAAAGGAATGTAAAAAATACTAGATTCATAGTAATCTGATTCATGCACTAGCACAAGAACTCCATCCCTTCACATCAACATGGCCCTTTTTTCAATGGGGCCTAGATCTGGTAGGAAAGATAAATCCCTCTTCATCCAATGGACACAAGTTCATAATAACAACTACATAATATTTTACAAAATGGATAGAAGCAGTGCCTCTTACAATGATCACGGGGAAGCAAATCTCGTCATTCATCTTGAATTACATAATATGTCGGTATGGCATCCCTCAATCTATTATTAGTGATAATGGATGACCTTTCAAAAACCAAGATGTTCAAGAATTGTGTGAAAAGTTCCATATCCAACATCGTTTCTCAACACTGTACTATCCTCAAGGAATGGCCAAGCAAAGGCCTCTAACAAAAAAATTCTAAAAATCCTCAAGAAGACGGTAAATGATGTTGGACGTGATTGGCATGTTCAACTCAATCTTGCATTGTGGGCCTACAAAACCAGTATCAGAACTCCAATAGGAGCTACACCATATGCCTTGGTATATGGATCAAAGGCCATACTACCTATTGAAGTAGAGATTCCATCACTCTGTATATCACTCAGAGGAATCATTTCAGATGAGGACTATAGGGTATCTAGACTGCAAGAACTAGAATTGTTTGATGAGCATCATCAACAAGCTATTAATCATCTCACAATATATCAACAATGAATATCAAGGAGTTACAATCATAGGGTAAAACCTAGGATTTTTCAAGTTGGCGATTTGGTTCTAAGAGAAAATCCGAGAAATCAATAGGAGAGGGAAAAGAAAGGGAAATTTGAGCCTAACTGGCTAGGTCCTTTTGTCATCATATTATTATATGGATCGGGGGCCTATCAACTATCAATGTCAAAAGGGGATTTGTTTGATGAACCTATCAACAATATCCATCTCAAAAAGTTCCACACCTGAATTCTTAGTGCACGGGTCATACTTTTGAAAAAGGGTTTCCTTGACGAAACCCTAGGAAACAGACATCTTGGCAATAGAAAATAAAAAACTAAAAATAAATAAATACAGAAAATACAAAAAGAGAAAAATGAGAAAAAGAAAAATATACAAAACAAAGAGTGTAATCAAAACATATGGTGAAAACCTAGAAACAGGCGTCACATGTGATTCTAAATCAGCTTTCTCATTTATTTTGATACATATCAAGATCATTAGTCTGGAAATTGTTACCATTTCATATCATATCATTAGTCTTTCCATCATTGCATCCTTTATCAAATCATATCACATGGTCATGTCTCACTCTAGCTTAGGGGCAACATCTGGATATCACTAGGGGCAACGAGAACATCAGTCAAGCCAAATGGGAAAACAACAGTACGACAAATAAACAAGAACAATGATCAAAGCACAACATCAAACATCATCGGAAAGGCATCAAACATCCGTATCATATTAGAAAATCCAAAAAACAAGTCAAAAAGTCAGTCTAGAAAAGCAAAACCAAAATCATGAGTCCATGTTAGTCAAACTATGTGGTCTCTGCTTGTGTAACGTAGGCAAGGCTAATCTTTGATCAGCCCCCGAGACCCCTAGGATAAGTTAGTAAGTTAGGTCTTTGGTCATAATCTCAGAAAATCACAAAAACATCACAAAATCAGGATGGATGATCTAATCTGAATAATGATCGAAACACTCTAAGTAAAAGGTGGATAAATTGTATTTTTTATTTAATTATTCATTTCTTTGGAGTAACTTGATGATGTATTAAACTAGAGAAACAAGGAAGAAGAATGATATTTTTATTGTCTATTGTCTGTAAATTACTCATATAAATATGTGAATTGTCAAGGGATGTGCTGTGCAAATGTATCACCGATGACATTCAAAATTCACACATTGAAATGATTAATCTTTGCCTGTTTACGCAATGAATGCTCAGGCCATCTCGGTTCAATTATACCTAGATGCTTGTGTTCACTTGCAATATCAAGAAAAAAAATCATGAAAGTAGTACTCAGGTCGTCATTGGTCTAACATATACCATTAACGCTTGTACTCACTTTCAACATCTTAAAAAGCTCTATGATGATACCAAGCACAAAAGAACTGTTAAAATGACAATAGTCTGCATATAGTTGCATGATAAAATTAGATTGCATTCATAATAAATTCTCCATCTGTAGAGTGATTGTTGCATAAAGGATTCAAAATTAACGATTATCTTTTCTACAAATATGATTGAGTATACTTGACATTAAAAATCATCAAAAACATGTAGGAGCATCATCTCATCATTCATGCATTCAACATCAAATAGTTATGCATTTATTATACCATATTTTCCACATCATATCATTTAAATAAATACATCATATCGTTCATTACATTATTATCATATACATTTGATCAAAATTTACATCATCCATCCATTATCACTCATCACAAAATCATCATTTTATTATCATTATCACATTTAAAATAAAAAGCATTTACCATCCATACATTTCATCATATCATAAATGAATACATCATAAATCATCATTTAAGTACATCATACCTTATTGTTCATAACATCCATACATCATATATTCTACATATGCATTCATCTAGAATCATCACATAAAATAAAAGAATTCATCACATGATACATCATCACATAAAATAAATAATCCATCATCAAAATCATAAACCATCATAAATAGAAATCACTGCATATTATATATATCATCAATGTCAAGTATACAATGAAATCTGAAATAAGAAAAGATACATCGTAAAAAATAAGCTGACTCGAAGTATACATCATATCTCAAAAAAAATGTCTCAGAATCACAATACAACATCTATGATCTGCTGCTACTAGAATGAGCAGGCCCAACAGGACTAGTACCATCACCACCCCCAGAAGGACTAGGATCTCTGGGATCTCCTCGTGGAGGATGTGTCACACCCTCACTAACTATCCGGGTACGAGTCCGACCGAATCTCGATGGGGCATAGCTGACTCTACAATCAGCAGGCACTGCATCATGATACCTACCTCTGTAGAACTCCGCCTCTCGACCAGCCCACGAAACGTCCCTCATATAATCTGCAACTGAAGTACCATCGACTACTCTTTGTAGTGTCTTGGCCGTCTCTTGTGCCCTCTCAAAAATCTGTCTAGCATTGTCTCGCTCAGCTGTCAAGGTATCAACCTAAGTTTGAACAATTGCCAATTGTCCATGTACCTATGCTAATGTCTGGGCATGAGCCTCTTCCTGGGTCTACATCTAAGTCTGGGTCTATACCAGCAAACCTTGTGCATGTACCAACTGCCCCTACAGAGTCTATAGACTGGAAATCTGCCTCTAATGATCAACCGATAACACTGCCACTGCTCACCTCTTGTGAGGCCTACTAGATGATGGACTGACACTGACTGGCCCAACCCCTTTGCTACCCCCACCACCACCATCACTGTCATCACTACTAGTATCCCCATTGCTGCTCTCAGTACTACTGCCTGACTGAGTATCATCCCCACTACTATCCTCAGAACCCTCGACAACATCCTCCTCCATGGGTAACAGTGTTGGTTCATCAGGAATAGTAATACAAGGATGTGGAGATAATGCCAGAAATGTAACGTACTCCTCTGTCATGGGTGCCTCTATAATATCTCTGCACATATCCCAAGCTGATGGATGCAGAGTCCTTTACCCCTCTACTAGTGTCTCATATGAGAGGAATGGCCCCCAATCTGCTACATCACTATGTCGTTAGGCATAATGGGCTACCCCCTGAGGCATGCACTGTACAATGCCATACTGCCTATACACCTGCCACAATAGAGTTCTCTCCAACACAAAAGGGTTCCTACCAATCAAGTACATGGAATCACATAGATACCCAAGCACTGTGCCATCCTCGTCTCACTGCTTATAGTCCAGATGCAGCTGCTAGACAAAACTCTCTGTGTCATCCAAAACTTGTCTCCAATGCTCTAACTTACCCATCGGAGCCTAGGTAAGTCTACCTCTGTACCTGAAAACATAAGGTCTGTCGACAGGTCTGTTAAGAACTGGAAATGGTCGAGCAATGGAAAAATTCTCTCATGCCCACACTTGTAATAGGGTCATCCCCACTGATAAGATGCGTGCTCCCAAGTATACCACTAAATGCAAATCATGATAGAGGTGGTCTAGCATACACATCCCCCACGCATATCTCATCCCATGCACAACCATGCTCTCCAAAATCTGGCCCCAACCCATAGAGAATCCCTTTGACCTGCGATCAGGACAAAGGAAACCTCCAATGAATCCAGCTAATACTGCTGGTAGTGAGGCATAATCGTTAGCTATCGTCTGCCATCAGACACTCGGTCCTGCAATGTGCTGATCCTGAAAGACTCTACAAAGAGCATCTCTCCCACCAACCTCATGAGAGTCGTAGACACCGATCTCTCCCATAAACGAAATCCACAAAATCTGCCACACATCCTCAGGTGTGACCATCATCTCACTAGTGGGTAGATGGAAAGTGTTATGGTCACTGTGCCACCGCTCAGCCAAAGCAGTAAGGAGACCCCGATTAATCCTAATCTAGGGCATATCAAGTAGACTAGTAAGGTGACATCGACCTATGATCTGAATCTCATCAGGAGTCAGATGAGGAATCAAATTTGTGGTCCAGGGAAACCACTCTTGCATTTGAAGATTACCTTGATCCTCCTATCATCATAAAAAGTTTAAAATCAGGGCACTATGTCAAAAATCAAAAGTCATTCTATGTCCAATCAAACGTTGGTATGAATTTTCGATCAAAATTCATAAACAAACATAAAAAAAACCTCACCTATCATGAGGTTCATCAACATTATCTAATCTCACCTATCATGAGGTTTATCAGATATGAATCACTCCTCACCTATCATGAGGATTATCACAAATAGGATTATTTCTCGCCTATCATGAGATTAAGTCTTATTAATCATCAAAATCAGTCATCAGGGAATTTGGATGATCAAATCATACCAAACCAAAGAATGGACATGATTGAAATTGATGAAATCAAGGTTAACTATGTCAAAATCTGTAATTCTAACATGGATGCGCTAAAACAAGCATCCAAAGTGCTAAAACTCAAAAGCACTACATTATCAATCAAATGTGTTATAATAGGCATATGAAGCACTATTTTACTGCATCGATGCACTAAAATAGTCCATCAAAGCACTACTTTACCAAAAGCACTATAACAGACCATCGATGCGCCAATTTATTCCATCAAAGTGCTAGAACATTCCAAGTGCTAAGATCTGGCATCAAAGCGCTAAATCATGAAAGTGCTAAACTATCTAACAAAGCGCTAGAGAAAATAACATAAGCACTAAATCTCAAAGCGCTACACCAGAGTGCAAAGTGCTACAACGCGACCTTGATGCGCTAAACTAAGGAAAAAACGTTAAAGCATGAAAAATACATGAAAATCGAGAAAATTCAAAATGCGAGGTGGATTACGAGTACATACCAAAGGTCCATAGGTGGCCGACCGCTGGTGACGTCACACACACTCGAAATGATGAGTGTGGTAGGGGATAGGCATCTTGCTCCAGTTGGCTGAAATGTCTCTCTCACTAGAAATTTGAAAGTTAAAAAGTGCAAATGAATATGAAAATGACCTTTTGGACTTTATATAGATTTTTGAAAAGGGATTTTGGTGGGTTTTCTTTTCTTTTAATTAATTTTATTCATGGAATTAATTGAAATTCACAAACGGGCTATATTTTCTTCATCAATGTCAGGAGGTAAATTATTTTTTTTCATCATCAAATCATCATGAAATTTCAAATTTTTTGAAAAATCATCAAATCATTAATTTATCTCCCGAGGGGGCATATTATCGACAATCATTTGAAAATCAATATCTGGAGCATGTCTGGGGCATACTGAATTTTTTTCGTCGATACTGGCAGGAGCAACAAAATTTTCTTTGAAGCAATGCATAAACACATCACTTCAAAGAGGGGAAAAATGTATACACCCAAAAATGGTCTGGAGAATCCGATTAATTAAATACAAATTATTTGATTAATTATCTTAAATTCCTCTATTGTTTGAATAAATAAAAATATTTATTTATATAGTTCACATTCACATTTAAATTCTTCTAATCTTAATTAAATAAACAAAATTAAATACTTTGTTTGATTTAATTATCATTTCCCTATTTTATTCTATCACATCAAATCTTAAATTATTTAAATAAAGATCAAACACTTTATTGATTGATTTCCATATTCTTCTGTTTAATTTAATAAACAACTTTTATAGTTTGTTTTATTAAATTATTTATCCCTCTTTTGCTAATTTAAATAAATAAAAAATATTTAAATAAAGGCATAAGGAATATTCCTCTATATTTCCTCAAAATCAAATTAGATATCCTATGTCTAATTTATGTCAAAATCATGTCAAAATTAATTGATTGAAACTTCACAAGAAGAATTGGAGACAAATTGCAAATTTATCTCTCAATCCTCCTCCATCAATCTTTCCTCTTCTCTTGCCTGGTGTTTTCATGGGTAGAGACAATCTCCAAAATCTTCTCAATCTCCCCCATCTCTCACCATTCAATCCTCCAGATTGAATCCAAGCCTCTTCTTTTCCATCCCTGTGTATTTCTACATCCAGGAAATCTATAAATAAAGCTTCATTCAACCAAGAAAAGGACCCAAGATCCAAATTATCAAGCTTATACACTCTTACTCTGCAGGAATTCAAGCATCAAGCATCCAAGCATCCAACATTCTAGTTTTCATAATCATGGTTGCCTCCTGTAGCTTCATTTATCAATTTTTATGTCAATCCATTCTATATTAGTTTCTTTTATCATCTAGATTTTATCATATTAGCTTCGCATCATTGCATCAACATCAATCCATTCTTTAGATTATCATTTTAAGAGTTAGAGTGTTATTTAAATCTAAGAGCACAATAGCTTAATAAATCTTTGAAGATAGAGACAATGAGACACTTTCAGTAGATTATTAGCTTGATCTTTGATACAATGTTTCATTAAGAAGTGTTTTATTCCTTTCTACTTATTCACACTTACACTATTCATTAAAAGGAAACCATTCACAAGTCATTTCCTCAACCCACTAGACTAACTCCTTTAAAAATAAAAGAGAATAAATGAAAAGAGATATGTTGTAATTATGATAACAAGTATAGTTTTTTTGTTATGGGTAAAGCAGGTTTTGATGGGGCCCCAAAACTCAATACATATAGGTTTTACAAGGACTTGAAACCCAAACATAGAAAGAGCTAAATAGAATAAAAGATACAGACCATCAATAGCCTAAACAACATCAACTAAAGAGAGAAAGACAAGACCAAACCAACTGCATGAAATAGGTTTTGAAGGGTCCTTAAACCCTTTACAAACAGATTTTAACAAGGACCAAAAACCTTATAATAGAAATAAAGGCTATATGAATCAATTAGATAACAACCAGCATACATCAACTAGACTATAGAAAACCATCAACTCAGACAAACCATCCACTCAGAACAACCAAATCTGAGCCCAAAAAACCAGTCAACTTAATGGTCAAAAGAACTTGGCAATCCAAAAACCTCACCTCAATAAGGGTTTTGGAAAAAATAGTAGAAAACTGGGAAGCATCAGCCTCCCTACACCACCATCCCACTTGAAAATCCAAACCAATCTCCACCTCTAAAGGAGAAGGCTCCCCTCTATAGGAGAGACAGAAATGGAACCCCATCCTACCAAAACCACTTCACTCCTATCCACCAAAACTCCACCTCAAAAGGACAACTACCACCTTCACCTCAATAGAAGAGGGTTCCACCTCAAAAGGAATAATCTCCCCCTCTATAGGAGACACTAACTAAAGATCTCGATGGTAAGCGAATTCAGTAGGGAGGGCATCCAAAGCCTTTTTGAGCATCACAAGCATCAAGTACTAACATGAAGAAATAGAATAGTCCATAAACAATTCAAATAACTAGGCCAAAAGAGATAACCCAACCACTAACATACCATCACCAACTAGAACAGAGTCCATTAAAACCATAGCCACCTTCATCCAAACACCCAAAACATCCTTCATAAAATAAAAAACTCCTTGCAAAAGACTAAGCTTCACCATCTCTGGGAGAGTCACAACATAATGGTCACACAACAATACCTTCACAACAAAGATTATGGTAGCATAATCTTCCAAAAGCAAGATCTGAATAAAACAAGGAACCCATATAAAAAACGCAAACCCCCTCAACAAAGAGATATTCACAAAACAAAAAATGGTATCCCTTCCTCATATAGTCTAATCCATAAAGCAACAAAATCTATAACCTTAACAACATACAGAACTGAAAGCACCACTTTCTTCAGGCTACCCAACCCCATACTAGATGGGGTTTGCATAGGAAAAACACAAGAGAGAAAAGAGAACCCAAACTAGGCCTAGGAGCAATAATTTGCCATCAAGCAGAACAAGAAAAGATCATAGGAAAGAGCCTCCAAAGCGCCCATGATTTTAGCCAAACCAAAATAAATAAATGAAACAATAGTAGCTAGCACCAAGCCGTCGCAACCCAGAAGCTTGAAATCAACAACCTACCTATGAACCCTAATCCTAGACCTGCACAAACATAGCAAACAAACACACTATTAGATCCAAATACAAGTTAGAACTAAGATTCCCCATAAAATTCATCTACAATGCTTAAAATAGGAAAGAAATGAAGAACAAAATAAGAAAAACAATTAAGTCCTATTTAAGCATGCAAACTCTCAATCCCATGGGGGAATTGGTGCAAATTTTATGTGTGAATTGGCCCTTTCCCAACTCCTTTATGTGGTTTGATGATTTTGATGAAGATTGATCCACTTGGTGAGGAAGAACAATGTGATTACTTGATAAAATCTGAAATAACCTAGCTATAATAATGGAAAATGCTTAGGGAAATGGATGAAATTGCTCTAAATGTGAAGATAGTAACTTTGCTCTAAGTTGCGGATGCCAAATGAGAAGAAGAGCTTTCTATTTATAGAAAAACAAGATGGAGGAATGAGAAAAGTGAAGCAATGTGGGATCATTCAACATCCAATGGCCAAGTACCACTTGTCAAGATGTGAATGGAGGAAGCTTGAGCATATTTTGATGAATGGGCCAATAAATGATATTAGGTGGATTTTGAAATTCATGAAATGACTTGTTGGAGAGGGAAAAAAAATGACTTAAATGCCACTTGGCTCAATGCACAAGGACATGTAAGAGGAGATAAATGCTTTGTTGGAAGGACAAATTCATTTGGAGGGATTTTCAAACTTGGAGGAATATTCCCCTAAAGATGCCATGTTGAGAGAAAATATAGGTTTAATAAATCAATCAAATATATTTTCATGTGCAAGTGGAAAAATCTAGAAAAATTAGGTGATTAGGATTAAATTAATTTAATTAATTTAATAGGAGATTAGATGATGTGACAATTTGATTTATATTTTTGGGTTGATTTAAATCAAAGTTGAGAGGAATATGACTTAGACTTTAATTAAATTAAGATTTTGATTTATTTAACAAAAAGGGGATGATGTTAGATTAAATTAAAAAGGTTTAATTTATTCAATTTAATAGGATGAATTTAGAGATTTAATTAGATAAAATGAATTATTTAATTAAATAGAGACATAGGGTTAATTAAATTAAATTGATTAATTTAATTAACAAGAGAGAATGAATTAATCAAATAAATAATGATTTATTCAATTAAGGGATGAAAGGTGATGACAAGCTAAGAAGATGATTCGGGACAAAATGATGTTAGTAATTAGGATCAAGTGTGTCGGTATATTTTCCATGTCTACACTACTCAACCACAAGTCGCCTCCCACTAGTGAAACATCTCCATCACCACCAACCAAAAGGAGCCCACAACTCACACATCTTCACACAAAAACAAAGGGCAAAGAGACACCTACCCCGAAACAAAGAGGGCACCCAACAACAAGTAGAAAAATTGTCGCATCCCAACTAGATGACAACATCTTGCTCTACAACACATCTTGCTGACTGGAAAATGACAAAAGGCAACACCAAGCCATTGCAACCCAGAAGCCCGAAATCAAGAACTTGCCCAGCCACAAGTCGACTTCCACTAGTGATCCATCCATCTCCTTAGAATTGTCTCCCTCACCACCCGCATCATCTCTAGACTTCAAAATTCCCCCTCCACTCCTCTTCTTGTTCCCTCTCCTCTCCATTTCTATTATTTATCTTATAGTTGAGGATATAGGTGTGAAGAAAATAAATTTCTCTACATTAAATTTTTTAATGATGAAGGAATGGATGAAGACTTGTCAGCGGAGGTTGATGAGGAGACAAGGAAAGAAACTAAAAAAACAAAACCAACTATTTATTGTCATGCACTTTCAAGCATTATCACTCCATAAATCCTCAAGTTAGTGGTTTTTTCTTAATATAAGGTAATAATCATAACCTTATCAATAGTAAATTAATTATATGTTTTAATTGTTTTGAATATCTAGCTCCAAAGTTTCAATTCATTATTGTAGATGGTAGAACAATTAGTTATTCTAGAAAATTCCATAGTAGTAACTCTCCATGGGAGAGCATCAATTGGATACTCCTATATTTTCCATTACTATGGATCCATGTTCCCTACAAAATCAAGGCTAAAGTTGGAGTACTTGAGCCACATTGTGTCTCATAAAGGAGTAAAATTTGATCCAAAAAAAATCAAGGCTATGATAGAGTGGATGATTATTAAAACCATCAACAAATTGAGGTGTTTAATAGGACTCACTAGATACATAAAATAATTGTAAGGAATTATGGCCATGTAGTATCATGCCTCACAACACTTTTGAAAAAAATATGTGCTCTAGTGGAATGAGGTTTCTAATACAAAATTTGAGATACTAAATGAGTGTATGTGTACCACTCTAGTTCTAGCTACTCTAGATTTCATCAAGAATATTATTATGGAGTGTGGTTCTTTGGGGAATGATATAGGAGTAGTTCTAGTGCAAGAAGATAGGCCCATTACTTTTTAAAGTTATCAATTGAAGGGTAAGAATAGAATCAAAGGTCTATTCATAAAAATGAAATGCTAGTTATTATTCATACAACCAAATAGTGGAGGCCATATTTGATGGATATAAAATTCAAATTATAGATAGATCATGATAGCCTAAATTATTTCTTGGATTAAAGGTTATCCTCTAAATAACACCAAAAATGAGTCACTGAGATGTTGGATTATGACTTTGAGATCATCTATAACAAATGGAAGGATAGTTTAGTGGCTAATGCACTATCCAAAAAGGATGAGGGGGAGGAATTATTGTGTTTCATTTCAATATTGTAGGTAGGTTGGGTTAAAGAATAAATATTAGAGTGGTATCAAGATTCCACTATGTGGAATCTCATTCAATAATTACAAAATGATCTGAGCTACTCCAATAAGTTTAGTTGGAATAGAGATTTTTTATGGTATAAAGAGAGACTATACATATGAAATAATTCCACCCTCAAACAAAATATTCTACAAGATATCCATGGTTCTCTAGTTGAGGGGTAGTTAGGATTCTTGAATACTTATCATAGAAACAAGAAAGACTTATTTTGGGATGGTCTCAAAGGAGATGACTAAATATTTATATTAGAATGCATGGTGAGCTAAAAAAATAATGGAGAGACAATTAAGAATCTAGGTCTTGTACAAACCTTATCACTTTCAAATTAGAGTTGAAAAGAGGTATCCATGGATTTCATCATTAGTTTACCAAAGCCTAAATGGGAAAATCTCATCATGTTTGTTGAGGATCAACTCACAAAATATTCACATTTTGTCTTTGTCACCCCCATTTGTAGAAATTATTGTAATAAAAACCTTTACAAATACCATTTAGAAGATACATAAGACCAAATATCATATTAACCGACTGTGATCCTATATTTACAAGTAAATTTTGGATTGACTTATATTTTCATGTTTGGGCACTTAGTTTTCTTGTAGCTCAACACATCATCCCCAATCAAAAGGAAAAACTAAGGTGGTCCATAAGTCCTTGGATAATTATATCTAATGTTTCATTTTAGATATTTACAATAGAGATGTGTGCAATGTTTACAACTAATAGAATGGTGGTCTAACACTTTTTTTTCACAATTTATCTAAAATGTATCCATTTTTGGTATTATATGGGTACCATCCATCATTCATCATATCTTCATTATAGGAACACCCAAATGAATAACACATTCGTCACCAACAAGAGTTACTCTCTAGTCTGAGGGAGAACTTGGTAATGGAACATAATAGAATTAAGTAGAAAATTGATGAACACCTTTGTGAAATGAACATTCAAGTAGGATATTGGGCCTTTTTGTGATAAAAATAATATAAAAAGATTCCACTAAAACAAAAAGAGAAGGATAAAAATCTTGCACCTAAGTATTATGAACCTTATAAGGTTTTGTAAAGGATTGCCAATGTGGCATACACATTGGAGTTACTTAAGTCAACATAAATACATCTGATCTTTCATATTTCCTATTTCAAGAAGTTTATTATACAATTTTTAAAATTAAGTTGAGTTACCAAATATTGCTAAGGAGGGAAAATGATTTTGGAACCTAAGGAAGTACTTAAAAAATGCACTAAGAATCTATAGACAAGGGTTATCATAGCATATTTGATGAATTAAAATAATCCTCCATTTGATGGTGCTAAATGGGAAAATGAGTAATTTGTGATAAATAATCCATATATTTGCATTGAAGACAATGATTTTCTAAAGAGGGGGGCATGCTACACCCTTAATCCATTAATTATATTGGGATACATGTAGTCAACATATGACTAGCATAACCCTAAACTAAGTTATGTAGTCATTTAGATAGGTAGTTAAATGGTCAACCTAGGTGGTATCCAAACCATAAGAATGGTACATATTGGAGGTAGTGAGTAGTAGTTGATCATTATATTTTGAATTATATTTCTTGTTGAAGACTTTTGGAGGTTAACCTCCTTGAAGTGGCTTATTATTATTATTATTATTTTTTGTGAGTATTCCTATTATATTTATGATTTTATTTTTGTGTTATTCTATTGTGCAAATTATTTATTACATCCCAAACTTGTTAAAAAATATTCACCTCAGTTGTTTGAACTTGTAAAGAAGACTAGTAGTGCTGATACATATTTTGGAGCTTTGCTAAGTGAGGATCTTCTCCTTTTTATAAGCCCTAAGATCCAATTCAATAATTTTGATAAGAGTTGGTAGAAAATAACCAATAGTGTAAGTGATGCTAAGAGGGTTATTATTATGCTACATGATTGATACTTGTGACATGGTGTGAAATAATGCAATGTAATGAATGCCAAAGTGATATAGTGCATTAAACTAGGATTTCACAATGTTTGATGTTAGAGTTGATGTGGACAGTTGAATAATGATAATGAGTAATACTTTGGGATAAATAAATGTGGTGGGGTTTTCCTAATCATGGATGGATTATATATTCCTAATGAATATATTTTATACATGAACTAAGTGAACAATTTGAATTTTTTATCTTGAGAGTAGCACATACCAATTAATTTAAATTGAGTTGGATTAGGCTCAGGGTAAAATTTTAATGCTATAAATGAGGGTCAAATCCATCTCATGAAATTGACTTGGGTGACTTTTTCCCCTTCAAATTTATTGTGGGAACAAAAATTTGACAACTTGAGAACTATAAATTATGTAAGAAAGTCTTAAGTTTTATCACTAAGATTCAATGGGGTCAATGTGAGGGTCAAATCAATAAAAATTATGCTCTATGACTTTATACTTGGTACATTCACACAAAGTGTTGTAAAAAAGGGTAAAATTTTAATGTATGCACTTTTTACCCTTATATTTTGCCTCCAATTTCATGTGCATGTTAATCTACATGAGCAAGCATACCAAAATAGAAAAAATAAAAGACAAATACAAATAGGAGAAGAAAATAGAGAGATGATCCAAAATCAGCCTACCAATCACTCATGAAACTTGAAGTGATTAATAATAACATACCCCATTAATTTTGTGTGTTTCTAAAGGTGAGCATGTGAATCAAGTAGATAGAGAAAGTGAATAAAAATTTAAGAATGACAACATGGTAGTAATTGTAAGTAGACACAACTTCTCTCTTAAGGAATGGGCTCTACGACACAAACCCTAGTGATGGTGATGATGGCTTCATATAACTCTTGCGATGGAGATGGACCATATGGTGAAGAAGGCAATCTAGATTATGAGGAAGGTGGGGATCCAGATGATGAAGAAGGAAAGGTCTTAGAGGAGGTGGATGGGGTTTTTTGGGAGAATGCATGGAGCAAGGAGGAGGAAGACAATCTCCTCGAAATTCTCTTGGAGACCCTTATGAATGCCCAAAAATGTGTGGAGTTGAGATTCTCAAAGGGGTGTAATGATCATATTGATTACGATGAGGATGTTTAAATTCTAACATGTCGTTGGATGCCCAATGTTTTAACCAAGTGAACTTGGTCTTAGAGTTGCATGGTGAGGTTTATGCTAATTTGCTTCTCAAAGGGTCACAGTCGAATGACCTAGGTAAATCTCTCAAGAGGGGCTTTCTTCTACCCCTCCCAATAATTATCCTCCTCAGCCTATGCCACATTTATAGATATCATCTCCCTTTTTGAACCTAATTCTCTTGCCTTCCAATATTGTTGTTGAGTGTGATGAGGTTCTTGTGCCTTCCCTCTATCCTGGGGTGGGCCTATATGAGGTCTCCTTCCCTAATGGAGGCCCTCATTCTTGTTGCTCAGGGATTGCCTTATCCTCTCTGTAGTGTGTTGCTGGAGAGTAGCGCTATGGAGGTTTCCCCTTTTGTGGATCCACAGACACCTTTTTGTTAGAACTCTATTCTTTCTCTTCCCGATGAGTGGGTTGTCAAAGATACTACTGCCATGCAATCTTCTTTTATTGGGAGATTTACTGATCATAGACCAAACATTGATTATATTCATAGTTGGGAATTTGAGGTTTGATTTGCTTTAAATATGTTCAGTGTGAAGGATTTGAAGAATGTCTATTATTTTCCTTAAATCCATCAAGGGTTTCTCTTGTGTTCTTCAAGAAGGTCCCTATTTTTTTAGTGAGGCTTTTCTTCATTTACAAATATGGTTTGTTGGGTTTGATGCTTCCAAGATTAACTAGGTTCCTATTTGGGCTTGTCTCCTAAAACTCATTTTGTATTTTTGGGGTGAAAGTATCATTCATAGTATTGTTGATACCATTGGGTAGTTAATTAATATTGACGAGGTCCTAAAATCTAGAACATGTTTTCTTAATGCTAGATTTTGTGCTTCTATTTAATTTGGTTTGAAGTTTCCCAACATTGTTAACTTATGCTCCACACTTGGTGTTTGGGAGAAAAAGCTTCATTATGAGCTCTCCTGGTTGATCTAATTTCACAATGTTAGGGATTATACTAGTTGTGCCAAGATATTCATGAAAAGGTGTGCTCTAATAATAGCAGGTCTAAGAAGGTGCTGAAATGTTTTGGGAGAAACCTCATGGGTAAGACTCCAAGTCCCTCAAGTAAGAAACACATAGTGTTTGAAAGCTCATCTTTGGATAACAAAAATTATAAATATCCTTAGTCTCATTATGGGAAGGTGTGGGATTATACTGAGAAATTCCACATTGCTAAGGATAATGATTATTTCAAGATTGAGAAAACTTGATGAGGTGATTGAGAGTCCTTGAGCCATGTTTTCTCCTTCAATCAATGGAAGGGAAACCCATTCCCATCTTGCCCCTCTTTTGAGACCTTTTTTGGAGTTTGGTTTCAAACCTCCTTGTCTGATTAGCTTTTGGTCTATTGCTTTGTGACTACTCGTAGTCATGTTCTTATTTTGGTTTTTTTTGTAGGTAGTTGGTAGTTGGTATCTATCTCACTCCTTGTGAGACTTGTTTTGTTTACCTCTTAGTTTTTTTGCTATTTTTATATCCTTAGTGGATCTTTTCTATTTGTAAAATATTTTGGGCCCTTTCAAAATCCATGTTTATCTTAATCAAAACATGATAATAATTTTATGAAAATAAAGTATAAGTATGATAAATTAAATAGAAATCATGAACATGAAAATCTACAATAAAATTAGAAAATCATTTATGCATACTCAAGATACTTACCTTTGTGTGACCAATGTGCATGTGAGATTAAAAATCCCCCTCCACTTTTTATCCCTAATTTGAGCTATATGGATGCATGTACTTAACAAAAATAAATTATGATTGTACCCCTTGTATGATAAAAAATGCATGCCCTAAAATTTTTGACACTCTAAGTTGACCTCATTTTAGCGTCATTTTTTGTAGCATACTTTTAGGGTTCAATTAACCCACCCTTGGCATCTACACCATCCCTAGTATCACCTTGGTTTTGTTTTCATGTGTTTCTAAGTCTTTCCTATGTGTTTGTGCATGTTTATTATATTCATGTGATGCTCTATTTATATTTTTATAATTTTTACCATGTACTTAAATGCTAGCATGGATGTGCAAACATATGTGCAAGGCACTACCATCCTCCAATAGCATAGTTGTATAATGATAATTTATTTCTAAAATAAAAATCTTCCAATGTCCAATATTTTATAGCATAGTTGTATAATGATAATTTATTTCTAAAATAAGAATCTTCCAATGTCCAATATTTTATATGTAATTGAAACTTGATCCACTGAGAGGAATCAAATAGACACATTGTCCTTTGAATGACATTTTGAACTTGCATCCCTCCAATAGTAAAAATCATTTATTGCAAAATTTTAATTCTAAGAAATCAACAATATTCTCTTAGCTTTTGAGTTGATATGAGTGTCTTTAGAGTCCTTATGATAAAGATACTACAAGGACATGGTAAATGAGAGAGTTAGGTATTATTGGTGTTAAGGTGAATGGAAGATTTTGATAAGGGATATAAGATTAAGATGTATCAGTTGACAAGTTTGGATAGCGGATCTTTGACTCTCCAAACGTAGGATGATGAACAATGAAAGGTAGATATAGATTTTTGATTGGATTTAGGACCAAATTTTTAATATACTTTGTATGTCACTACTTAAGCTTTATTTTTCTTTGATGAAGACTTTTGATGAATGGAAGCCCCTTTTGATTTTTCCCCATAGTTTCTTTGACTAATGGGGTTTGATAAGTATTCTTTGTTTTATTTTGCTTTAGGATCCATTTGAACTTCATGCCTTCATTTTGAATTTTCAATTCATTAGTGTCGATGACATGCTCTTTTCCTTTGTGCAGGTTTTTCTTTTGTTTTTGATATGAAAAAACAGGTTTTGAAGGGACCCCAAAAATATTTACAAGGCAAAACGCTGCTAAAAATATTAAACCTTAAGAAACCATAACACAAAGAAATCAAAAATCTGACAACATAAATTAATCAGGAAACCCGTCAGCAACCCAGAAGCAAAACATCAACAAAAAAGCAACCCGAGCAAAAAACACAACAAATCTATAACATTTTTTCCTAGATCATTGGTCGAGGAAAAATTATCCTCAATGAACCCCTCATTCATTTCCATCACATCCTTGAGCTCCTCAAACATGATAGCAACCCATTTCTTAGTTTTACTCCTCGTCCTCAAGCACAAACCAACATCAATAACCTTCTGCACATCAGGAGCTAACTCATCATTCTTTTCCATTAGGTTCTTGGGACAAACCTCCTCCATTTTCGTTTCAATATCACCCAGCTCCAAGGGATTACCAATCCATTTCAAGGCCATTTCATTCAAAAAAGAGAGGCCCTTAGCAGTCGACTTTAGAGAATTATTGCTGATATTAACCATAATTTTTCAGATCCTCAGACAACATAGAAATTGTATCCTTAATGTTAACAAATCTCTCCTCATAAGTCTTTTGCACTGCCACCTCTAAAGAAGTAATCCTCTCCTCATGAGAAGTACCAAGATCAAAATTTACAACCAGTTTAACAAGCATAACATTCATGGTATTAACCTTACCTTTAATCACCCATTCCTTTTGATTGCTATGCACCAAAGCCACACACACCTTGCAAATTTTTGAGCTACACATTGAGCTCCTTAACCTTTGAGAAGAGCCATTTAACAAGATACAAAAGTTTACGAGTACCATCCTCAACCATCCTACAAAAAGTACCCATATTAACCTCATCCCAATTAATAGGAGGTAACGCTTGAGAACCCATATTATCAACAGGGACCTCCTGATCCTCTTCCTTATCCTTCATATCATCCTCCACCTCAATAACATCAACCTTAACATGAATCTTATCATATAAGTTTGCTAAGTCAGCCAAAATTTCCAACCGCTCCACCTTCACAACACTCCCTTTAACCTGCTCATAATCGAGAGCAGAGACATGGGTATCCTGAACAAGGTCACCTCCTTGGAACAATTCAAACCATCAGACCCCTGCACAATACCCTCCATCGGCTGCATAGACCCAAAGATGCCTTTACCACCATCCAGACCCTCCTTCTGAATAGGGGACTCCAAATCACCCACTTTACTTGCATCCAGAGTATGATTGATATTAGACGTAGGAGCTTCCTCCATGACATTCGACACCTCCACCTTCTTCTTACCCAAATTCTTCTCTTTCTTGAGACTCTTTTTCTTTCCCTTCACACACTTCTTCCCAGAGGTCACACCATCATCTTTCACCTCAATGTTCATTTCATAAACCTTCGGCCATGATTCAAAGCCTCTAAACCCTCTATAGAGTTGCTAATTTCCTCTGACAACTCCTCAAAGTCCGAATAATCCTCATCAAAATTTCCTTCCCACTCCTCCGTCGAATCCCCAGTCTCATAACTAGAATTTCTACCAACCTTCTTATGGGCCTAAGGCTTAGGAGAAACTGGGATTAACTTCAACTTAATGTGTTCAACCATTAAATTCACAAGACCTTCATGGAGAATGGCCTTCCTAGGGTTCCTGTGATGGTCCTCAATACTATGCTCCATAAATGACAAAAGATAAAATGGGAGCAAAACCAAAGCATTATGCCGGAAATGATTTAACAACATAAAATGATAGCTATAAATTACAAAAAACCTACCCTCCAATTTGAAGAAATGCATGATGGCCAGAGAAATATCCCTCCATAATGGCTTGAGAGATTTACAGGAATACCCACCACTACCAATCGATCTTAGCTTCTTCTTTTCGTCATATTTAAATAAATTATCAAGGGATTTCTTAGCCACACCTCTGTCTCTATAGAATTTCCTTCCAAAGATAGGAAGACTAGTGACTTCCACAATAAAATCCTCATTTATGTTAAATTCCACACCTCTGAAATTCAGAATCCTACCACTCCACCCCTTAACAAAGACCTTCGTCACCTCTGGATTCAGCCCTTGGAGCTTAAGAAAATAAGAGCTAACCCCACCCTTTTCCATGTGCTCCCACATAATTTCATTAGTCTGAAACTCTTCACAGGAGCTCGGCTCCACTTTGCAGTGAGAACCACCCATGGCGGCATGCAATGAACAATACTCCACCAATACCTTAACCTTCTGCACATAAAGGATTAAACAAATAAACTACAAAAGAATGCAATAGAGAAACACAAAGTGTGTAATCCTGCCATACAAAGTACCATCACACCTACGCTGCCAGACCATAATAACATGGATTACAAGGAGGCAATTATGAGAAGAGCAGGCCTTAAACACGAAGTGCAAGAACCAACTCATAACAAAATAAATGAGCCGTCCCCCAACTTCACAAGCTTAATGATAAAAAATATAGTCATTATTAGAGATAATCTTAAGATTAAGAGGCAAGGTTTCAAAGTCATCCCAATTATTATGAGAAACCACACCCACATTAGCCACCCCATTAGCCAACAAATTGGATTCCCTAAAAAAATGTGAAATTTTTATCTCATCAAAAGAATTAATGATAGACAATGAGTCATTAATAAGATGGGCAATCGACCACGAAGGGGAACTAGTTAACAAAAGACACTTTATAATATTAAGGGAGTCCCCTTAAGCCAAAGTTTAGAGACCCCAATTTTTTTTTCCAAAACAAGGCCATGATAGGCTACTGTAGAGGTTTTTCTTTTGTTGGTCCCAATCAAAATGTGAAAATATGCGAGGATGACGATTCATGACATGGATGGTTGAAGTGCTAGCAACAATTTTATCATAAGGACCCTTCATGACTCCAATGTTGATGTTTTCATTAGATAAAGTTTCCCCCAGTATTGCAGAGGTATCACTATTATTATTAGATTTATTGATAGTTGAATAAATTATACCTTGATGCTTAGGATTGCCAAATTTATGTATGGGTTCTAAGATACTCTATTTATGTAGGCCTATAAGTGTAAATGGTATCCTATCTAAAATCTACAAATCAAAACATAATCTTCAACAACTAAGTCATTTAAGCTTTCATTTACATAAACTAATTAGAATTTGTAAACCTTGGATTGGAATGTCTTATTAGCATTCATAGAAGAAATTTCATTAACTAATCATTCTTCCAAAGCCTTCACCACTCTCCATACTCTCCAATCGACTCAAAGATCTCATTTCACACCCCTACATGCCAAAATATTTTGGGCTACATTGCACTGATGATTTCTCTTAAGAGACCAAAGTGCGAAATGGAAGAAAATTTTGATAAGTTGTTACTCATAAACCATGGAACTTAGAAAAATTATGTCTGAAGGTATAGTTTCATGTAGGGCCCCTCTACAATAACCTATCTCAAATTTTCATACCTCAAATCCATTTTCCCGTGGTGACAAGTTTTTAGTCTATGGAAAAAGCATCAGATGCATGCAATGTAAAGTTGCAAGGTGGTGTAATTTTTGTTATGTTCATCATGCGACCAAACCGACAGTTCCAACATTCCTGGATGGGTAGGTTTACACTAGGAAAGGTCTTCTTTCACACCCAACATGCTGAAACATTCTAAGCTACATTGCACCAACGATATCTCTCAAGAGACCAAAGTGAAAAAGGGTAGCAAAATTTGACAAGCTGTTACTCAGAAACCATGGAACTTAAGAATTTTTTTTTCTAAAGGTACATGATAATGTAGGGCCCCTCTAAAATAACCTCTCTTAGTTTTTCATATCTCTAATCCATTTTCCTATGGTGATAAGTTTTTAGTTGATGGAAAAAGCGTTGATTGCATATAGTGTGACCAAACTGATAGTTCAACATATTCAGATGGGTAGGTTTATTCTAGGAAAGGTCCTATTTTTCACCCCAACATGCTGAAACATTCTGAGCTATATTACACCAACGATATCTCTTAAGAGACCAAAGTGCAAAAGAGCAACAAACGTTGGTGAGCTATTACTCAGAAACCATGGCACTTAGTGTAGACATGAAAAATATACAATTCGATCCGACACACTGGACCCTGATTTACTAACACCATTTCATCTTGAATCATCTCCTTTTCTAGTCATTTAATCGAATAATTTGTATTTGATTAAATTCATCACTCTTCATCTCTTAATTAAATAAATCAACTTTATTTAATTAATTTGTAATCCCCCTTTTAATTAAATAAATCATTTTATTTAATTAATCCCTAAAGTCATCTCATTTAAATTAAATAAATCTTTATTTGGTTTAAATCCAACATCCTCCTCCTTTAATTAAATAGATCAATCTTTATTTAATTAAATCTAAAATCATTATTCTCTCAACTTTGATTTATTTAAAATCCTAAAATCTAAGTCAAAATGGTCAAAACAACTAATCCCCCTCTTAATTAATCAAATCCTGATTAATGCTAATCCTAATCACTCCATTCCTTTAGAGAATGCAACTTGCACAATAAATCAATTTATTTGATTTATTAAATCATCAATTTCCATTCAAAAGGGCATCTTTTGTGGAATATTCCTCCAATTCAAAAATCCCTCCAAAAGGGGATGGGTACTTCCAACAAGGCATTTAAGGCCTCTTACATGTCCTTGGCCTTGAGCCAAGTGAGACTAACTCCATTTCCTTCTCCCTCCAACATGCCACATTCAAATTTGAATCTAATAGCATTTATCATGCACATTGACCAAAATGTGCACAACCTTCAACCATTCACATCTTGACAAGTGGCACCTGGCCATTGGATGTTGAATGATCCCACATTGCTCAATTCCACTCTCTCTTCCATTTTGGAAATCTATAAATGAGAGACTCTTCCTCTCATTCTATCATCCACAATTTGAGTAAACTTACTATACTTAACTTCATCCTCAAGCATATCTAGTTTCATCCATTCCATCAAATTCTTAGCTAGGTTATGTGGATTTTTCATCATGGAGCTTGATTGAATCTTCATCAAGGTGGATCACTCATCAAAACATCAATATTGCAACAAAGGAGTTGAGAAAGGGCCAATTTTGACACACCAATTGGCACCAATTCCCCCATGGGATCAAGAGTTTGCTTGCTTAATTAGGATTGTTTTAGTTTCTCATGTTTTGTTCTTATTTTTCCTATTTTGAGCATAGTAAATGGATTTCATGGGGAATCCTTGTCTTATCTTGCATATGAACCTAACTATGTGTTTGTTTGTTGTGTTTGTGTAGGATTAGGATTGGGGTTCACACTTAAAACATTTTTTTTTTGAAGGTACATGATCATGTAGGGCCCCTCTATAATTCCTCTCTTGAATTTTCATATCTCTGATCCATTTTCTTGTGGTGAGAAGTTTTGATTTGATGGAAAAAGCATCAAATGCATGCAGTGTAAAGTTGCAAGGTAGTGTAATTTTTGTTCTATTCACCATGTGACCAAACCAATAATTCTAGCATGTTTAAATGGGTAGGTTTATGCTAGGAAAGGTTTTTATCACACCCCATCATGTCAGAACATTCTGAGCTACATTGCACCGACAATTTCTCTTAAGAGACGAAAGTGCAAAAGGGAAACACACTTTGACAAGTTGTTACTCAAAAAATGTGGCACTTAGAAACATTTTATCTGAATGTATAAGATCAAATAGAGAACCTCTATAATAACCTCTCTCTATTTTTCATATATCCGATCCATTTGCATGTGATGACAAGTTTTTAGTTGATGGAAAAAGCATCAGATGCATGTAGTGTAAAGTTGGAAAGTGGTGTAATTTTTGTTCTGTTCATCATACAACCAAACCGATAGTTCTAATACATATATATGGGTAGTTTTACGCTAGGTAAGGTCTTGTTTCACACCCCAATGTGTTGGAACATTTTGAGCTACATTGCACTAATGAATTCTCTTAAGAGACCAAAGTGCAAAAGGGTAGCAAACTTTGATGAGCTATTACTTGAAAACCATGGCACTTATAATTTTTTTTTCTAAAGGTACAAGATCATGTAGGATCCCTCTACAACAACCTCTCTTAGTTTTTCATATATTCGATCCATTTTCCCGTGGTGACAAGTTTCCAGTCGATAGAAAAAGCATTAGATGCATGTAGTGTAAAGTTGCAAGGTGGTGTAATATTTGTTCTATTCATCATGTGACCAAATCGACAGGTCCTACACATCTAGATGGGTAGGTTTATACTAGGAAAGGTCTTGTTTTTTACCCCAACATATTGAAATATTCTAAGCTACATTGCACCGTCGATTTCTCTTAAGAGACCAAAGTGCAAAAGGGAAGAAAACTTTGATGAGATGTTACTCAAAAACCATGGCACTTAAAAAATTTCCATCTAAAGGTACATGATCATGTAGGTCTCCTCTACAATAACCTCTCTATTTTTCATATATCTGATCCATTTTCCTGTGGTGATAATTTTTTAGTCAATGGGAAAAGCATTAAATGCATGCAATGTAAAGTTGCAAGGTGTTGTAATTTTCATTCTATTCGTCATGTGACCAAATTGACAGTTTCAACATGTACAAATGGTTAGGTTTATACTAGGAAAGGTCCAATTTCGCACCACAACATGTTGAAACATTCTTAGCTACAGTGCACCAATGATATCTCTTAAAAGATTAAAGTGCAAAAGGGAAACAAAATTTTATGACCTGCTACTAAAAAACCATGGCACTTAGAAACATTTTGTCTAAAGGTACAAGATCATGTAGGGACCATATACAATAACCTATCTCTTTTTTTCATATATTTGATCCATTTGCTTGTGGTGACAAGTTTTTAGTTGATAGAAAAAGCATCAGATGCATGCAATGTAAAGTTTCTAGGTGGTGTAATTTTTGTTTTATTCATCATGTGACCAAACCGATAGTTCCAACACATTAAAATGGGTAGTTTTACATTAGGAAAGGTTTTTTTTTGCACCCCAGCATGCTGAAAAATTTTGAGCTACATTTCACCGGTAATTTCTCTTAAGAGACCAAAGTGCAAAAGGACAACAAACTTTGACGAGCTATTTCTTAGAAACCATATCACTTAGAAATATTTTTTTTGAAGGTACAAGATCATGTAGGACCCCTCTACAATAACCTCTCTTGGGTTTTCATATATCTGATCCATTTTCCTATGATGACAAGTTTTCAATCGATGGGAAAAGTGTCAGATGCATGTAGTGTAAAGTTGCAAGGTGGTGTAATTTTTGTTATGTTCATCATGAAACCAAACTAATAGTTCCAACACATTCATATGGGTAGGTTTATGCTAGGAAATTTTCTATTTTTCACCCCAACATGTCAAAACATTTTGAGCTATATTACATTGTCAATATCTCTTAAGAAACCAAAGTGCAAAAGGGCAAAATTTTTTGATGAGCGGTTACTCAAAAACTGTGGCACTTAGAAATATTTTTTCTAAAGGTATAGGATCATGTATGGCCCCTCTACAATAACCTCTCTTAGATTTCATATCTTTGATCCATTTGCTTGTGGTGACAAGTTTTGAGTTGATGAAAAAAGCATCAAATGCATGCAATATAAAGTTGGAAGGTGGTGTAATTTTAGTTTTGTTCATCATGTGACTAAACTAATAGCTCCAACACATCCAAATGGGTATTTTTACACTAGGCAAGGTACTATTTTACACCCCAGCATGTCAAAACATTCTGAGCTACATTGTACTGTCAATTTCTCTTAAGAGACCAAAGTGCAAAAGGGAAGAAAAATTTGATGAGCTATTACTTGGAAATTTTCACACTTAAAAAAATTCCATCTGAACTTATAGGATCATGTAGGGTCCCTCTACAATAACCTCTCTCAATTTTTCATATATCCGATCCATTTACCCGTGGTGACAAGTTTTAAGTCTATGGGTAAAGTGTTAGATGCATGTAGTGTAAAGTTGCAAGGTGGTGTAATTTTTGTTTTTTTCATTGTACGAACAAACTGATAGTTCCAACACATTCAGATGGGTAGGTTTACGTTAGGAAAAGTCCTATTTTTCACCACAATAGGCTAGAAATTTTTGAGCTACATTGCACCAACGATATCTCTTAAGAGACCAAAGTGCAAAAGGGAAGCAAACTTTGACAACCTGTTACTCAAAAAATGTGGTACTTAAAATTTTTTTTTCTAAAGGTACAAGATCATGTAGGGCCCCTCTACAATAACGTATCTCAGTTTTTTATATCTCCAATCCATTTTCCCGTGGTGACAAGTTTTCAGTCAATGGAAAAGCATCAACTACATGCAGTGTAAAGTTGCAAGGCGGTGTAATTTTTGTTTTGTTAATTGGGCAACCAAACCAAAAATTCCAACACATCCAGATGGGTAGGTTTACACTAGGCAAGGTCCTGTTTAGCACCCCAACATGTTGGAACATTTTTGAGCTACATTACATCAATGATATCTCTTAAGAGACCAAATTGCAAAAGGGTAGGAAACTTTGATGAGCTGTTACTCAAAAAATGTGGCACTTAGAAACATTCTATCTAGAGGTACAAGATCATGTAGGGACCATCTACAATAAACTCTCTCAATTTTTCATATCTCCAATCCATTTTCCCATGGTGACAATTTTTTAATCGATGGAAAAAGCGTCAGATGCATGGGGTGTAAAGTTGCAAGGTGGTGTAATTTTTGTTCTATTCATTGTTCAAACAAACTGAGAGTTCAAACACATCCAAATGGGTAGGGTTTACACTAGGCAAGGTCCTATTTTGTACCCCAACATGCCAGAACATTTTCAGCTACATTACACCAACAATATCTCTTAAGAGACCAAAGTGCAAAAGGGCAACAAACTTTGATGAGATGGTGCTTAAATATTATGGCACTTAAAAACATTATTTCTAAAGGTACAAGATCATGTAGGGCCCCTCTACAATAACCTCTCTCAATTTTTCATATATCCAAGTCATTCCACTGTGGCAACAATGTTTCAGATGTTCTAAAAAGTGTCAATTGCATTTAGTAAAAAGATGTTGAGAGGAATTGTTTGCATTCTTCATCTCTTGGGGGTAAACTAACAATTACAACATGTTGAGGTGGCTATAGAATAAGTCCACTTTATGATTTATTGTCGACATAGGTGTCTTTATAATATTATGATAGAATAATCTACACCAAAGAACTAGTCTCTGTTTCTTGAACTCAATGCAATCATAAATGTTTTGGTCAATATAGGAAAACATTTTTTTCAGATGAAGGAAAGTGTAGGAATGAAGAATACGTCTCTAAATTTGAAGTAGTGATCGACCAACTAGAGGATAGGTACTTGAATATAATTGAATAAAAGTATTGGAAATGTAGTGTAAATTGTTTGTAATTTTTCTTGAATAAAACTTGATTCTATAACTATATGACAAAAATATATCATTGAAGACCACAAAAACATACTGGTGTAAGAAAGTTAATAATTAACCAACAAATATAGGTGAATTAATGTGAAATAAGTTATGAAGCATGGAATACACTTGGATTTTGAATATTTGAAGTAAACCATCTGCAAATATCCATTGAAGCATGGATTTATAATGCAAATATGGACACCATCAATAAAAAATGTGTATTAACCAAATAGCCATATAAGCATACATCAATATATGTTGATATAAGTATAACATTTATAAAAAATAGCCATATAGGATTACAAGAATGCCATATAGGCATACAATGTCACATATATGCAATACATAATATATGTCCAAAAATGCCATATAGGCATACAACGAAGGACCCCAATAAAAATCCATTCCCCTCTAGGTGAAGAAAAAAAATCACGGGAAACCTTTGATTGTTGGGGGGATGGAGATGCATATGATAGTGGTCTATTTCAAACTTGAGGGCTACTCCTCTTACCTAATTCTTCATGGAGCTTTACCTATTACAATAAAAAGTATAGGCATTAATATATAAAAATTACATTATAAAAAAATAAATATTTAACAAAATAATTACTTAACATCACCAAATGATCTCTCTCCTCATCCGCAACAGTGGCATGCTTAGCTGGTGGAATTCCAAAGTCCTAAAGAAACTATCTAGATAGAAATTCAACTACAAATCAATAATCATTTAATTTTTCAATATTAAATAGCTATAATAATGAATGTAATTTGAAATTTACTAATATGCCTCATACCCCTATCAAAGGAATCGAGTTGTCTATTACAATAGAGACACCATGATTCATTTCCATATCAACATCAGGAGGATTCTTTGCTTGTATCATCTAAAAATAAAACAACATTATTCAATTACGAAAACTAGAAGAGTGATGCAAGTCATGGGTTATAATGTATGAGATAGTCAACAAAAATCTGAGCACTTATTGAGCTATATATTGCTTCAAGGATTTTCATGTTTCATAAGGAAAATTTCAAAGTAAAATATAGTCACAAGATGATAGTCCTAGGGACGATCATATCATGCAAGCAAGGGAAAATATCATGATTACATAAAGAAGTAATGCAAACCTTTGTTGATGTGAAGTGTGAAGAATTTTTGAAGTGGGGATAAGATTTATGGAAATAATGTAAAACATGATAGTGAGATACATGAAAATAAGCAATAATGAGCACTATCAACTAAGAACAAAATGATCTAGTGATAGTGAGTAATGAGGGGATTGTGGTTCTAAGATCTTGATAACTATTCACACCTACAAAGACACTCAATGATTTTCATAAAACCTCAACATTCTATTCATATTCATGGGTGAATCACAAAGAATATATAACTAAGAAATAGCGTGAGATATCTTCATTGTGGTGGATAGTGTAATATTCACATAAGCAGAGTGATGATCACAAGGAAAATTTATGAATAAAGGACAACAAATGAAAAAGAAAGGATATAAAATAAATAAATAACTATAATAGGACAGTTACATAAGATTGAATATGATAGTCTATGGCCACTTAATATGTAATATGAAAGTCACATGTATTTCAATACCAGAGAATGCTTCAAGGAATAATTGTGGAATATGATTTTTTATGAGGAGATACTTTATATGTTTTCAACCAAGATACCTCAAGGTAAAGAGTGCATAACAGTCATGAATGTGGTGGGAATCACATGAAATCTAGTGCTACAAGATAGTCTCATATGAGAAGCAACAAATTTAGTACAATGGTATAAGAGGAGCATGCAATAGTTTATTATTGAAGGATATTTTAGAGTGACAGTGTGCTTTTAATGATCATATTCATAGAGGATAGTCCTTGTGAAGGGATAGAAAGAGGGAATATTTTTCTAAATGATAAGTGGATAGTACCTTGTCTATAAAGTAAATACCATTGAAGACAATTAATAGAAGATGACAGTATATAGTCAAGAAAGCAAGAGAGTAGTGCTCCATGATGTCAAGCACTTCAAAGGTACAAACAAAGTCCACAACCATAATATATGAATGCAATAACATAATCATCATGATGAGTATAGTTAACATAGAACAAGGGTAGTAATAAGATGAATATATTGAGCAACATTCATGACCCCAACAATAAGAAGAGAGATGGTATGCTACAAGCTAGTGATGATAGTTATGAGGATACGAGTGGAATGGTATGCTACAAGCTACTGATGCCACTAGCCTATATTTTTGAAGGTCAAAAACACGAACAAATGAAATTCATAGATTATGAAGTGCATAACAACCTGAACTAAAATTAATTAAAAAGTACAAAGAATACTTACAAACTATCTAGAACCTTCAAGTCATTAAACATTATTCAATTATGAAATACAATTTTAAAATTTTAAAATTATTTAAATAGTCTCTATTACTTGAGTGAAACTTTGATGACCACCTCCACTGATAGGTGTTGTTGTCAAAGCTCCAAGATTAACCTATTCAACATCCAAAATGAGATATTAGAATATTATTCATATAACGTTTAGCTATTCACATGTCTTACAAACTATCCATCCACCACCTCCTCCAAAAATTACGGAACCTCATTGTTATTGCATGGAGGATCGTAAAAAACCATCCACCACCTCCTCCAAAAATGGTTCTAAATATCCCTTGGTGGTTGCACAAATGGATATGGAACCTCTTGCTTGAAGGATGTAAAGGTTGATTAATTCTAGGATTTGTGAATAGGGCACACAAGTCAAGTTTTGTAATATTTTCTTCTTTCACTTATTTATAGGATAATTTATATGTATACAACTCTCTAAACTCTTGTCTCTTGTCTAACCAACCACTTATTTTATTTCTAATTGAATCTACATGTGATACTATCTATTCAAGTGATTGGAAAAAAGTGTTGTTCTATGTGAAGTTGAGCTTGTAGGATCTTTCAACCTTGCAATGATATCCTTTTTTTTTTTTTCTATTTTCAATTTTCCCCATTAAATTTTCTTGAGTTCTTGGAGCATCTAGAGGAATTATTGGAGGTGTTTGTTATGGTTGTTCCTCAGTAGGGATCTGGGCATGAGGTGAATCAATATTTTGAAGAGGAATTTAATGAGGGTTTGGAGGTGCATTATCATTTCCTGAAAATAATAAAAATATATGAAATCTACATGTTTGATGCCAAATTCACACAAAAAATAGAAATTACTTACTTCTTCAACCTCCTTGACATCATGGAATTTTTTTGATGAAGATTCAGTGAAGAATTGAAGTAGTTTTGGGGTTCCAAAAGTGTGAGTGCATTATGCAAGGGTTTCAAGCCATAGAGAGAACATAAACTTGAAAAAAACACAAAATGAAGTTTTTTGTTTGTTTAAATAACATATAACATGCTCACGTTATAATGCGAGCACATTATATCTTAGGAGTGACCAAGCCTAAGGCTCAATCACTCCAAGCCATAATGTGAGTACGTTATAACACACTCACGTTATGGATTTTTAACAAAAATTGAAAGGGGTGGCCACTTTTTGGCTCCCCATATTTTTGCACCCATCCTAAGGTTAGTCTTTATATCCATCATCGTAGTAGACAATTTGGATAATTTTCACTTTAGTTAGCTTATAAAGTTCAAGTATAAGATATGTCAATAGTTTGAAAAATAGGGTTTAGATCCTTAGGTGTAGAGTTGATCTACATTGTAGTCACTAGTTCTACATTCAAATATTTTAACCAAGGTGGAACATGAGATATTTAGGAATTTGATATATTTTTGAAGATAATTGATGTTGGGATTCAAGATCAAATGACATAATTTGATAACTTCCATGGTATACATACCACATTACACACTAGCCAGGGCATTAAAGATAGCATAGTTATCATGGGATTAGAACATAGTGGAAAGGGGCATGGGTATGCAATTTTAACATGTCCCTTCTTGTAGCTTCTTATATAATCCATGTACCCTTATTAATGATTTACATGCCATAATTTTTTACTGCTAATACACAACTAAAATATAAGATAAATGTAAAATTTATAACCAAATATCTCATTTATATTATATAATGAGATACATTATATTTAATAATTTATGATGTAGTCATGACTTGAGGGTCCCAAAAAGGACAATCCAAATGTGTATCCCATGTAATTAAAAGAAAAAAAAATGGAAACAAATACCACAAATGACACTATATTTACCATGGGAAAACTCTTAGTGATGGAAATCCTATCCACCAAAAGATTTCAATTTTTATTAATTTCACAACCTTAGTTACAATCTACCACAATAACTTTCCTCACATACAAAAATAAATAACCTTATACAAAATTACAACATAGGATACATATAGTTGTATAGGGTCCTTACATGACCCAATATCCTCCTTCTACTCCACACCATACTCCTTTCTACCTCAATCTCTTCTCAATCTTCACTCCTTTGTGGTTGTCCTACTATAAATCTATTACTTTCCTTAATTTTGTTCAGTTACTTTCAATTGTCTTAAAATGCCATACTTATACCTTTCTCCATCTTCTCAAATAACCCATGTCAACCTTAATATTGTGTTAATCGCTAAACCACATGAAACATGTTGCTAACATACAATAAAAAAAATGAATTCTAATGGTCTAATGGTGGAAAATCTCCACATGATTCCCCACATGCCCTCTTAATGATCCACACAACCTTTCAAAGTACCTTCCCTTTGGAAAAAAATGAAAAATAACCTTTTACAAACCACAAAACATTCCAATTGAATATATTTGTTAAACTATATATACTTAATTTGAAAAATCATGAACAAGAATCTTCCAAATTATCTTCGTAAACCCACAATAGGAAGTCCCAAATTTAGGACACTATTTTTTTCAATTTGGATGAGGGAAAAAATTGAAAAAACCTTCATTCAAAGGTATTTTTTTGAATGAAGGTACCTTAATTTGAAAGTGATTGAAAAAGTAGTTGGTATCGAAAGGGTGGCGTAGTTGGTTAAGGGCTTTGGGTTCATCCCATATAGGTCCTGAGATCGATTCTCTCTACCCGGATGTGGAAGGTTGCTCACGGTTTGGGCCCATTAGTAACCCCAGAGGACTAGTCTCACCTCACCTCAACTCACCTCCTCCTCCCCCAAAACTTGGCAAAAAATTAAGCCTAGGGCAAGGGTGGTTGAGTTCGTTGGATCAACTCACAAGGCCTACATGAAATGAATTCATGGTCTAGGGATACCTCTGAGTCATAAAAAAAAAGTACCTTCATTTGAAGGTGTAAAACGTAAAAAACTTTCGATTTAAGGTAATTTTCAAAAATGGAAAAAATGGACCTGTTATCAATCAGATATGCACCCTTGTTAGATTTACAAAAATCAAACTCCCCGTTGAAACATGGAAACCCTTTTCAGATGTGGGTGATCTATGCGAAAAGGGAATCTCCAAAGTGAGTTGGTTCTCTGAATGATGAATCCTATTCTAAGTGATTTTCTAGGGAAAGAGAGAGAAAGATGACTGACAAGATAGCTTAAAACTAAATGGATGATTTATCAAAAAATTATGAGATTGGCACATAATCTCATCAGTAATTTGCATGAAGATCTATAAACTAAATACAACACACAACCTGAAACTATGCAATTCTGAACATAATCTCACAACAACAAGACATAAAAGGATTCAAGTTGAGCCACAAAGACATCAAATTTCTTATCATGAAATGAGACAAAAATATGAGAAGAAGAACTCTGTTGCTTTATTGAAACTGAAGGAGTACTTTTGTCTGAAATTTGAGTACAAAACTTCTTACAAGACTCTCTGTATGAACAAGAGAGGAAGAAGCAAAAAATATGAACTGGAAAACACTAAGTTTTTCTTTAAAATATACCACTAAACCCTAATCCGAGCTCAAAGAAAAATCTCCAAGAAAAGCACCCAAAACTGCCCAAGAAGTTGGCACAAAAGTGGAAAAGTCTAACTTTTTGCATGTACATACTGAAAAGCTCCTAAAAATAGGCCTGCTTTGCTTTAAAAGCAAAACAAACTCCTCATCTCTCCAACAAGAAGCTCAAATCCGACCAAGAGGAAAAAACAATATCAATCTGCTAAAAATAGTAAAGAAATAAAACAATTTATAAAGCATTGTTTTATTCTTACTTTACAAGATTTGTAGACTTTTTACAATTGTTTTATTTTGCAATTAAAGATGGAAACCTTTGCAAAATATTAACCTTATTTCTCCAATACAATACTTAATTTTTCTTAATAAAAAATCATAAAAAATATAAGGAAACAATACATAGCTTTTGATTCCTAATTGATTTCTACAAAATCAATAAAAACAATAATCACCTAAGCATATCTTATGAATGCTTTTATTTTGCTAAGGCAAGGAATTTTCAAAATATTTAAATGCCTAACCTAGAAACTTAGGCAAATGACATTTGATAAACCTAGCAAATGGTTGACCTAGGCAATGAAGAATTCAACCACCATACATTTGCCATATGAGTTTGATATTTTAAAACAATGAAAATATTCCCTAAGTTCGAATTAGGGCAAAAAGATAGAAAAAACTAATGAAGAAACCCTAACTCCTATCATTTCACACTTGCAAACTTTGAAGACTTTGGCTCTGTTGAGAGAAACACACTGCCATCATTAGGGTTCTCATTTGGAGCTTGAAACTTCACACTATTCTTCAGATCTTGGTTGAATCCTTGTTGTTTGCTCATGGTAAGTCAATTTCATGGCATTTTGTGGATTCATTCACTATATTTGATGGTCAATAATGGCCATAAGGCCACGACTTAGGCTTGCTTTACCTCTGATTTTGTGTGTTCATTTCCTATGTTTGATTCCATTCATGCTGGCTGCCATTAGTGAGGTTCGAGCCTTATGTTTGTGAGCTCCCATGAGCTTGGTTGTGCCACTCTACTCCCTCCATTCCATCACAAGGTAAAATCACTTCTCCATTGCTTATTCTTTGTATTTCCATGTTGGCCACACCATGAAAGCTTCAATCCGGGCTCCTATCATGAATTTCTCTTTGTATTTTCTCATGTTTCTTCTGATTTGTGTTTTGGACAATAAACTTAAAATATCTCTTCTACTTTCCAGTGACATTAGTGACTGAGATTTCATCCCTTGGCTATGGCCAGAGCATGCCTAGACTATTTTTTTTTATATTGGAAATCTGTACTTTAAATATCAAAGCATTTAAAAGAAATATTTTGGGGGAGATTCTCACTCCATTCCTCTATAATTTCTTCCATAAATGGGCTCGACCCATTATAGCATGTATATATTTGCATTCTTTGTAAGACCCTTACATGGGTATTTTTGTAAATAGAAGAAATTTGTATTTAAATAAGAAAACTTCATATGTGTATTTGATATTTGAAATAAAGTGTCTTTTTCTACATCTCATGAAAACCCCCATGTGGGTAAACTAAAAATGGTAAAATGCTTCATCTTACTTAAAAACCCCAACGTGGGTATTTAGTATCTTGAATAAATTTGCATTTTAAAATCAATCCTTCACATGGATATTTTAGAAATCATGGTGAATCTGTATTTTTGACAAAAAACCCCATGGAATCTTTAAAAATTTGCTTTCCTATCAAAACTCTCATGTGGATTCACTAAAATAAGAACAAAAATGCATTTGAAGCTTTCACATCATGCTGAAACCCATATGATTTTATCATTTTCTTGAAATAGTGCAGTAACTCTCTTTTTGTTTCAAAATAGTGCCATAGCAGTTATCTCATTTGCAATTCAACTTATTGAACTAAACAAGAGAACTCTCCTTTCACTATATCATTCTTGTAGCAACACGTTTATGTCACAACTTGAATGCCTCTAGAAAATAATAGGTGCTCTTTGGTCAATCACTTCAATGAGATAAAGAAATACTTTTACTCCATGTTCCTATTACTCATTATTGCTTCATTGCAAAGGCATTATGTATGCCTATTCACTATCACTGTTTATGAGATAGAACATTTCTGCTCCAAAACAGAATAATATGAAACAACATTCAATGTGAACAGGATTAAAGTAGAAAAAACAACACTATGGCAGCAATATTTAAACCCTTCAAAATGCAAACTAATAGTTTTGGATTGTATTGAATCGGTTAAATCTATTGTTCATATATAATTTTCATTTATCACTCAGACTTGATTGTTATGAATGAAAAATACACTTAATTGCTTTGATGACTAAAATTTTGTTTTACTCCTTCAGTTGATTAGCTCAGATGAGCATGATAATTACCTTCTACTTGGCCCACTTGTAAATTTAAGGGGTAGCATGCCGAGCTCTACCCTTGTGGGAGCCCGTTTTACCCCACATGTTTTTATGTTTCAGAAAATAATCAGCTTCATGACTTTTCCTATACTTGCACAGGAAACAAACAATGTTAGCAAAAAACAATACATGATGATGATGTTTCCCTCTTTTAGCTCATGTTTCTGTAGTTTTCTTTTAGTTGATTCTATGCATCCCAAGGATTGAAACATATTTCTGTCAGTAGAGCATGTAGTATAGTTCATATCCTGAGCTCTTAATTGACACCTTTCTCAATCTTTTGTAGATACAGTTAGGAGCGGAAGAAGAATGGAGCGAGCAACAAGGCATCAACTAAAGATCAACTCAGGCAATGATGGATATGTTCTATGTTATTTGTCACTTTCATTCAGTTGTATATTTCCTTTCTTGTAATGAATAGGACCAGCTAAAACCATGACTTGTGTGGATCTTTTAATTTCCCCTTCTTCTTTTCATTTTGAAAAGAAATGCATCAGAAATGCAAACTTGTACTGTCATTTGTATTCTTGCAATCAAATGAAATCTGTAATAACAATGTCATGGAAATAAAATGAAAGCAATGCAATGATTAATCATTTGTGTATTCAACTTGTACTTCATTTGTTCTGTAAACATTAAGGAATAATTCTTAAACTTTGTTATCTCAATAATGCATAACTGATATAGATGCAATCAACAACTTAAAACCATGTAGCAATTAACTGAATCTCTACTTCAAGATATAACAAAATTTAACCAACTCCAGCAGTCAAGTTGTAGTAAAAATTTGGTAACATGACCTTTGTTTGATTTTTTAATTTTTTTTGGTGCAAATAACACACTTTCAAATAAATGTACTTCAATACCTTAGAACCTTCAAACGAATGCCTTAAAAGTGATATTTCCACCTTAAGCCTCATATTTTCCTCAAAGTTTTTTGTTTCCAACCTTGGGTTGGACTAGCAAATGGAACGAATACAAAAATATAATTTGCAAGATCATATTTCTAAATAAGTTTTTCAACCAGTATAATTTTGAATACATTTAGTTTGATTATTATATTTATAGTTTATTTTCTAGTGAACATAAGTTTTTTAGAAATCATCAAAGTCTCTATTCCACACATGTGGAAAAATAGTAAAATAGATTAAAAAGTTGAAAAATATCTGTGAACTAAGTATTGATGTTCTTGTTTCAACAAAAAAAAGTTAATTTGGATGCATACAAAAAAACATGTGTTATCGAAGTAACCTATGTCTGAGTTATAGTTATTCTCACTTCAAAAATTTACTAAAAAAATTATCAACAAAAAACTATGAAAAATATTGTGCATTAAATATGGTATTATGAATCTATGTTTAAATTTTTTATAAATTTATCCTTTCTACAAATAAAGTTATGCTTTACTAAAGTAAGTCACCTTTTAAAATATTGCTAACTATAAACAATAAGTTATTAAAAGTTGTATAAAACTCACAAACTATTTCTTAATTCAATATATATAATTTAATTTTTTTTTTCAAAAATCACGAGTTCATATCATCTTCAAATTCTTAATGGTTTAGTTACTATAGGTGTCAAAAAATGAAAATTTAGTGAAAAATATTGATTTCAATGTCACACTTTGACAAAAAGTGGGACACACTATTGTGAGATCACCCATCTCAAACTTTACTAAAGGTTAACTAGTTACACATAAAACTATCATTGAATCCACAACACTTAATCTTCTAATAGAGTGAAATGTGTCCACTTCTTCTCATCAAAGATTATTGGCCCTACATCAATTTATAGTATGATAAGGTATCATGATTGTTTGTAAAAAAAATGTTGCTGAAATTGAAACCTTTTTTATATACATACAATAAATAAATAAATAAATACCTTGAAAATAATATGTCTTGTCATTTTTAAATACGTATATAACTAAGATTTTTAAATTACTTTAAATATATTGTAAAGAAGTTATACTAATACATATAAAGGCAAATGAAGTTTTTTCAAGTTATTAAAAAGATACACACAAAATTAATATATAAAATGCTTGTTTATTAAGTTGTGTAGTTTTAATTTACTTATATACATCTAAAATATAAAATACACACTTTGATAATTTAAAATAGAATTAATTTAATAAAAAAATAAGTGATATAATAGAGAAGACTAAATATTTGATTGAATATTCTAATAAATCACATAGTTGATCATTTATGAATATGCTATTGAAGTATTGAATTTATTTTTTCCATAGAGATTGAACACCAAATCTTTGAAATCGAAATGACAATTAGAAATTAAAGTAGATTTAAAGAAAGATTGCATCAAATGAAATTAATTTTGAATAATGACTTAATTTAAAATGTAATAAGATGAAATGCTTTATTTACCATTTTCTTTATATATAAAATTGTTATAATTTTTTTTTAAAGCATTGATTTAATTTTAAACCTAATTATAATGAGACAATTTTCATTAAGATGAATTAAATATCGTCAAACAAAACAATTATTACTAAGACGAATGTGATTCTTCAGACAAACTTTTTCAATTATAAAAAAACCGAGAACATAATAATTTATCACCTAAATAATTTACAATATATAATTGATATGACCATCTAATTCCTTGCTATCTTAATACCTTGAAAAGCCACCCATCTCAATACCTCGAAAAGCCACCCAAAATAAATACTTGACAAATAATATGATAGATATGCATAAAATAATAATACAAGAATATATACATAATAGTACATAGAATATATAAATAATGGACATGAAAATGATTTTGATAATTTCATTCCTTGTCCTCTTTTAGATGTCCATTTTCTTAGGTGTACAAGCATAAGATGCCCTCCTATGTGAACTCAAAAAGCCCACAACCATTACTTTCTTAGGTAGGGTATCTTTCCTTTTACACAAGGTAGGGGCAGAGGGTGACATTTACATATGCTTTGATAGGCCATAGAATTTATGTGGTATGGCTCTACATGGGCCCACACCTTTTCTTCACACTACTTCAATTTGTTCGTTGAACTTGGACAAAGTTTCATTTTTATGTAAGAAAAATGGATGGGACTCTCTTAGAGAAACCAAAAAAAAACCTAAAAGGTGTGAATTGATTATGTGGCGAACAATTTTCAAATATTTTATGTCAATTTATTGACATTTAACCTCCAAAATTTATGATGTGGGGTTCACCCCTTTAAAGATAGGGTCACTATGTTTTTAGTTTGGTATATAAAGAAAAGGTATACCTTGGGAAAGGGGTTATATTGTGCCTTTTTATATATGCTTTTGTTTTAAATAATTAGATATTAAATTTTTATTCATATTTAATATTATTTTTTATAAAAAAATTATTTGGTATTGATATTTTTATAATTATATTGAGGTATAATAGTAGTAGATGGAGAAGTATCTAATGTTGTAACTCTCAAACATTTTTCATTTGTTAAATTATATATCTAATTATTATTTTATTTACCAATTACATATATATTTCAATAGTTTGACTTATTATTTTTTTAGATTGTAGGAATAGGGTAGCCCCTTATAAATTGCAATGCGCCTGGTAAACTTTTTTCACATGACTGGTGGCGCTAGCACGACACGCCCTTTGGTACTATGAGGACGAGGGGGAGACTAGACCTCATGACCTCTTGCTTGGAACATGATGCTTTAGCCAATTGAGCTAGGCCCCCTACCCGACTTATTACTTTTATTACTCTATATTTTTTGTGATTCTTTTATTTTGATCTTTTTGAAAAGTGTAGTTACAAATATTATATATTTATACGTAGCTAACTATTTTTTTTATAAAGTACATATAATCTACTTACTTATATCATGTACTAAAATGTATTTAAAACATCTCAAGTTTTAATTACTATTTTTTTTGTATTGATGAAATGCAATTACAAAGAATAAAGTGTTAGTTACTATTTTTTTAATTACCTAATTTTATTATATAATTACTTCAAAGCTGTTACTTACAATTTTATTTACTTTAGTGCATGACAATGTATTATTTTATTTACTAAAATTCATAATTATTTAATTAAAAATATTTTATTTATTATATTTAAATAAAAATAATAATGTGTATTTATATAGTAATTTTAACATATTTTATTCAAAACATTTAATCATTGTATCATAAATCAAGTAAAAAATAGGTGCCTCAAGAATGATGTTTCTCATATTTTCACATAGATTTATTTAAGACATCCATGCTAGTTATTGAACTCTTTCATATTATAGATCCTTTATGAGACTGCTAGTAATATTTTATTAATTTAAAAAAATCTATTGATACTATTAATTATTTTTCAAGTGGTGGGAATTATTTTGAGCCAGTTTTTTATATGGATTGATTCCCTTTCTACTTTTTTCTCTCCTTCTCTTCTTCTTCTTTTTAAGTTGTAGTGTGTGTAATCTAATTTACGTTCTTCCCCTTTTTAATAATACATCACAAAATGTGATTTAAAATGGTGAGATTTTTTTTTGCATAGTTACATCTAGAAGTAATTTTGAACACTATCACGGGCTAACAAAATATCATGTCTATCAAGGATAATACATTGTTTTGATTAAAGGTAAAAAATGGGTTTTGAAGGGGCCCAAAACCCTTTACATCTAAAAGCAGTTGTAATGAAAGAAAAAGTCATCTAAAGCAAAACAACCCACCCATAGAAAGACCATAACGAATAGTCAACCAAAAAGAAGGAACCCACCCAACGACATTACATATTATTCAAGATATCTGCAGCTTCAACATCACAACCCACATTCTTAACACCTTCGTTCCCAACAACAAACATATTATTAGCAGTAGCACCAACCTGAGCCTTGGTCTTGTTACGGGTTCGAACCCCAGGTCCACCCGATTTTACCTCCCCAATCAAAACATAGCTCGCACCCTTGTTAGGAGGCTTCTCACCTTCCATCAGCTTACCATTAGCATCATCATCAACAACATCTTTACCCTTTGCAACATTATCCACAGGGGACGTCATACCAGCAGATTCAACATTAAACCCAACTTTGTTCCCCTCTTTTCCTTTCTCCATATTAGCAATAATCCTTTCCATGAGATTTTCCAAATTAAGGATTCTTCCTTCAAGATTTTGCTTCATCAAAAGCGTTTCCTCCACCACAATCTTCAAGGAGTTCATCAAATCATCAATTTGATCCTGAACAAAGGAATCCTCCATTTTTCTCACAATACCCCTCACTTTCACATTAGTCATATTCATCTCATGGAAAATTCATTTAAAAAGCTTATAAAAAATAATAGAGCCCTCTTTAGCAGCTCCCAAGACATCAAAAATATTATCTTTACCTATATTAAAAACCTCTTTACCCTCGTCATCCTCCTCATGAAAGGAGCTAACCTTCTTTGTATCAACAACAATCTCCTTACCTTTTTCAACAACAATCGGTGTCACAATTGATGATTTGATCTTTCAGATGGACTCCACGATCTCAGCCGCTACCGTCATTCTTTTCATCTGTCTCTCTGGGTCCACCACAGGAGGGTCCACAACAACATGCCTAGCCCGATGCCCACCAAAAGAAATCTCAGCAACCCGTTCCTTACCTTCTGGAGACCCCACAACATTTTGTCTTCCATCCACTTTAAGAGGAGTGTCCAACTCAAGACTTTTACAAGAAGAGCTCACCACCTTCCTCGTAATATTCCCCATAAGAAATTCCTTATTTTTCAGAGTTGGGGGAGGAGACGAAACCTCCCCAACCAAGTCCTTCACATCATTTTTGCTTCGGCTAAGCATTTCATTAGTAGGTTCATCATTGCTGGTCTCATAATCCTTGTCGGGGCTCGATCCCTCTTTTTTACACTTCCCCATAGTAGGGGATCTCATATCCTCATCCACAGTAGCAAGGGAGTCTGGCACAAAATCCACATCCTCTGACTCCGACTCCTTCTGCAAAATAAGCTTCCTTTTTTCCCTATTTTTACAGGCCACTTCCTCCTCATAAATAATTTCATAACCCTTATCCTGCTTAATTTTCACATCCTTAGGAATCGAAATTGGTTTAACCACCTCAAAGGCTTTGCAATAGTCAGAGATAAGGAGAATTAACCCCACATGAAGAATAATACATTGTTGATAGTCTTTTGTTGTAGAATTATTTATTATTAATTACACTACTAAGTGGTGTAGTGAGTTTATTGATAGAAATATGGATGCATGTCAATTAAAAGTGCTTTGGTTTATTGAGAAAAATAGTTTTCCCATGAGGAGACAATTCTAGTAATACAATGATATTTTTCCAATCCAAGGCTATTTTTGTAGCATTTTAGGGGGCTTGAAATCCCACAAGGAATATCCTACCAACTAATTATTGAAGATGTAAAAATAAATCCTCTAATGATATCTAGGCTAATACATTCAATACTCATGCAATCAAATATAACCTAGACAAAGGACTTGAGCCAAGACAAGCACTAAAATATATATTAAATCAACAAACATAGAAAGAGGAACTTAGCTTTATGCGCAACATGGAATTTTTTTTGTATCATGTGTTATCTTAGAAATTAAAAATACAATATACATCAGTTAAGATTCAATAGATATAGCTGATGAATTATTCTATATTTGGGTTAAAAATCAGATGTCTAGCTCTAATCCTCACATTTGTAGCCTTGAACATGAATTTTTCAACTTCAATTAGGAATTTATAATCCTTCAAAATCTATTTTCCTTCATATTCCTAGGAAAGGGTAGTGCTTACAAGATCCAATGGATCCTTCTATTAAGAGTGGGGACTTCTTGTATTGTCTTGATGAAAATTAAGCCCTTTGCACCAATTAAATAATGTTTTAACAAGTTCAAAGACATGCCAACAAAAATGCAAATATATAGATGTATCTACCCTTAAAACTACAAATACTAATTTAATATTTTTGGTAGGTGTTTTTTTATGATAATATGAGATAAGCTCATCATCATTTGATGTCTAAATGACCTAGGGCTTTGCCATTTTATACAAAACCCTAACTTTAAAATATTTAAATATTTTACACCTAATTAGGTAGGTAATAGGTAGCCAGGATTATATTAGTTTAGGCCCATAGTTATATTTGATTATAAAAATTGGGTCGTAAGGTCACACTTATGGTCAAGATAAATGACTAAGAAAATAAAAATTAAGGATGAGATTGGGGTCCACTAAGGAATAGTACTTAGGTTCAATCAAGTTTAGGATGAATGGCAAATTTGCACATAAATACCCCATTTGAGAATTAGATTATTGCACTAGGGATAAAAGATCAAATGAGTCCAAAAGGATTGGTGAAAAGTATATCAAGTGTAAGTGATGTAATTTTCACCTCTATAATCATTAAAAATGCTTGATAACTAAAGTGGAAGGAAATAATGTGTTTATTTTAGTATTCAAATAAGAAATACAACAAGGATCTCTCTAATTATTTTAATACTTATACTATCCAAAATAAAATTTATAAGTTCAATAAAATATAAGGTATTATTAAACTATATTTTAGAGCTTTTTGCATTTATAAAAAAATGTTCAATTTTTTTTTGATATATTAATAGCTGCGTAGGGCCAACACCCATATATTATATCGAATAAAAAAAATATAGATTTTTCAGTTCATGCCGAAGTGACAACCTGCACCAGAGTAGAATACCGGAACTGACCAACAAACTACCCAACCCACCCAAAACAACCGAGCAACCAACACCGTTATCACCTAACTAGACACTAGAAAGAGCCAAAATCTAACCAAAAAATTACCAGCAAAAGATACCAGAACAGGGGTTGTCAATACTTCCTTCCATTCAAATTCCTGGGGCCACAGAGCGTAGTGAAGATGGGGCTCCTCATATCTTGACCCGACCCTCGCTTCTCCCCTTCCTTTCTCATTTTCCTTGCATGGGCCACATGAGCTTTGACCGGGTATTCCATCTTACAATTCCAATGAGAAGGATTGTTTGCTATGTCTTCTAGGTCCCACCCATCCTCCTGCCAATCTTCACCTGTATCCGACAACATTGGGTCCACCACGACATCAACCTCCAGTTCACTGTTGCTATCACTCTCCACCTCAAAACCTTCGTGCCATGTAATTCCCCAACTCATCCTTTGTCATAGGAGACAGGATGGTAGCCATGCGTAGTAGGAAGTCAAGATTTCTGTCAATGTCCCCACCTCTCACCTCCAACTCTTCAGGCTCGACCAAAGAAATGAGTGGAAAATTTGAAATTAGCCTAGACCCCTGCCTTTTGATCAGATAGTAGTGTTGAGGTACAAGAATCATCCCCTTATCATCTATATTGTCTAGCACTACATCAATCTCTCCTAGATAAGTATGCTTGAAGAGTCTTTGACACAAATTCTTTACCTTTTGCTTCATCACACCTCTATAGAGCGTGAGAGCCAAGAACATTGCTAGAATATCAATGTTGATCTAGTGCTTGTGGTAAGTCCATACAAATTCCCGACCCAGAACCTCCTTCACAACATGTATAACTAGCTTTTTTTTAACAGAGAGCATCCCCCTCAGTTTGACATCCGTCACCTCTGCCTAGAAGGGGACCATTGTCGTGGTCGTTTCTAGGCACACCAGCGTATCCATAAAACTAGACACTTCAAATACAACTTACCAAATGTGAGTTCACCATGGCCTCCATAACCCACTTATAGCCACCCTCCACCAAACTAACATCGAAATAAATTCATTCATTTCACACGGATTGCCTTAAAGGCTTAGGTTTGACAGTCTCTAGGTTGCTGCGTTAGAAATGACATTCACCTGACTTAGATAGATTGTCGATATCCAGCCAGGATAGTTGAATGCCACTCTTATCTGATTTAGATTACCAAGGTTCATCAATTGTACAATGTTGTAGGTCCCAGAGTTATGAAATATGTGCTGCCAGTCGGATCCCACCTGCTGATATGAATCGGCCTAGGAAAACAAAAATGCTATAAAAAAATCCAACAAGACGGCTACCGCAGCACCACGTAAGGCACCAAATCCTCACGTGTGCCAACGCTTAGCCAGTGTCAACATGACCTCTCCCAGCCTCTGCCACCGCCCCTTTTGCCAGCTTGTCCGCCTTAGAATTTCTTCCACGGTAAATGTTCAAAAATTTATTGTGAATTATTAATTATATATTTCCCCTACTAAAAGTGTAATTGACAAAAAAAAATTCTATAATTTAGTCTTAGTGGAAGAAGCTCCCTTTGGGAATCTTAAAGTTAAATTTTTATGTCATGTTAAGGGGAAATCTAGGGCTATTAGTACTAGGTGTCGTTCTATGAGATAACCATGATATGTTTCTTTAAGGTTTCTCCCTTTTTTGGGTCATCATATTAATGATGAAGTATAACGGATGGTAACAATTGAAAGTATTTATTTGGAAGAGAAGTTTAGTTACAAGTAACTAATCATGGAAGGTGACTCTTTTGGTTGTTGTATAGGGGTTATCCAAAATAGTTTATTTGCATTGAAAAGCCAAAATTTTCTTAGATGGAGAACTAGACATGAGTAATATCTTGAGGAAATATACTTCACTCCTTTTTATTGTGAGTTTATTAAGAGTTTTTTTTTTTTTTTAGCAAATATTAGCATATAAATTTCTTTCTTTCTACACTTATAATTGATTGTAGTGAAAGAATATTAAGGATGAAACTTTGTTTGTTTAGGTTAGGCTATTTTTGTGCATGGTTGTGTGTGCATATAAATAAAAATAAAAATAAAAATTAACTTAAGCCATTTCCCACTAGCCTACCAATGATTTACAACCAGATGAGCTAGGAGTATCAATTAAGCTAGAAACTAGATAAATTATATTAGTTTAGAACATACAACACATTGAAATCAATAGAAAGAAAATTGAATAAATATTAGAAACAAATAAAAATGAATAAGTGGATTCATATGTATTTATGAGATGAAGTTGTCCAAATGGAAGTTTCTTAAAATATTCTCCTAATGCTACCTATGAAATTTTAGATCTACAAGATCTAAAGTACAAGTCCACCCTATGCAAAATGAACTAATTGACAATATTAACTAATCTTAAAAACCAAGATGGCAACATTGTCTAGGGGGGGACCTTGACCAAGGAGTAGATGGAGATCTAAAATTTGTTAGGAAGCTTCTTGATAGAGTGTCCTAGCTCCTTAGATATGTTCACCTATTGTAATGTTGAAAATTACAAACCCTATAATTATCATATTATGTTTTGGGCTATCTTTGATGTTTGTTTCATGTATAATGTTCTATGGTAATTTTATCCTAGCCTTAGTCTTTTGACTACTTCTAGTGCCAACATCATGTTTTTGTGCATTCAACCCTATTTTTTGTATTACCATGTGTTTCCCTATCTTTGGGTTATGTTTTATTTAGATCTTGTGAAGTTTCTAAGTGCATTTTACTTGGACAATAAAGTGATGTGTAAATGTCTATGCAACATGGTAATGTCCTCCTAATATAAATTCATACAACACCCATTTTCTAACTTTTCACTGTCCCTTTAGCTTCCAAAAACTATTTTGATACCAATATATTTTATGCATCAATTAACTAAAGCTTAGATTAGGATAGTTTAAAAAATATTTTTATTTTTTATTTTTCTATGTTTTACTAAATTGCATTTTTGGAGGTCTTTGGAGTGAAATTTGGCCTAGGGACTATCATCAATCCCTTGGAATGGTTGTTAAAGGAATTCTTTCCAAGCTACTAAAACTAGATCTCTTGGAGGTATTTCTAACATTATATAGATATATTTCACCCAATGGGATAAAAGTTATAAACCTAGATCAAGTTGGGATAACAAAATCAATAAAAAATTTATAATTTGACTTTAGATTTTACTCTTTTTATTTTGTATGGGAGTGGATCTTCCAAAACACAGTGTGAATTCACTAATTTAGGAATGAATTTTTTGATCTAAAGTTTGACTATATTTAAGCAATTTTATTTTGGAAAATTGAAGGAAAGAAGATCCACAAAAAATAAAGCATATTCATTGATTTTGATAATATTTTTCTAAAATGGAGATACATAATTTTGAATATATTCATCAATTTTATATGGGTTTCCTATACGATAAATCAAGTCCATCAATTTGATGAGAGATTCATTGAACTAGAGTTTTGACAATTTTGATAATAGGAAGATTGACCCAAGGAAAGTGGATTCACTGATTGATAGAGTGGATCCACTGATATGTAAATGGATTCACCAAAGGATAGTTTGACACCTTTAAAATTTGGATGGTTGGAAAAATTTCATAAGGAAAATCTACCAAAATGCAAATTGGATTCATTAATTTTGGGGTAGACTCACCAAAGGACAAGAAAAATTTGTTGATAGAAAATGGATTTAGATCAAAAAAATAATAGATAATGGGTGAGACACAGACTAAACTGATTATGAAATTTAAAGGTTTATCACATGAAAGAGACACTAAATATGCTAACATTCCCTAATATTATTTAAGTGGGTTTAAAAATTAGTGTACAGGCTCACATCACAAGTGTTAATATGGCCTACTAGATGAAGGATAGATATGTACAACCACATAAAAATGAAGTCCCTTACTAGGGAGTGCTTGCAAGAATCACCCCAGTGAGTTCTATCTTGACACCTAGAGGTACACCATGAGTATATCTAGGGTACAGTACACATCCCTTGCACCACACCAACTAACGACTGAAGTCCTTGGGTTACTAGATATAGGTGCACTAGGGGAGATTTCATGAATAGAGAGACCATCTACAAATTCTTGAGCTAGGAAGGCCTCTCCTAAAATCTTCACCTCTCAATTCTTGATGAACTGAGGGTCTTGGGTCTCATCCAGACACAACGATGGCCACTCTTTGATGTACAAATTTCACTCTACCCCTTTGTATACCCTACCAAAATACATGGTTGAGCTCATCTCTTGTGGTGATGAAATCCACAAGTAAGTCTCCTAAAGGGAAAGATTCTGTAATGCCCCGCCACGCAACCCTAGAGGAAGTTTCAATTCACTGCAAAAGTGTACTAATTTTTTATTTTATAAAAGTGAATTAAACATACATGTTCACCTATAATAGACAACATCCCCTAAGGTTACATAACTGAGATTACTTAAATCCCCATTAACATACATCATTTAAATTACATTGCATTAAATAACACAAGTAGTAAGCATCCATTCAACATAAACAAATACCAAGATAGGAATATAATATCCACAACATATATCCATCACATATATCCATCACATGATTAACTGATTACAATCCTCATTCCCAGAATGAGTCATAAATACATAAGAGTTACAATTACATAAATCCAGCTCATAAATCCAAGAGGGGTAAAATCAACTCATTACATAAGGAAATACAACAGTGCTAGAAATGATATAAGAACCGCGAGCTGTCCAACTGGATGTCTCGCCACCAAGTACTGAAGATCAATGGGGACCCAACAGTTTATGGTGCATGTTCCACCCAACCAAGTGGTACCCGAAGGCCCACCCCCCATGCTAGGAGATAGTAACAACGCAACATGGACAAAGAATCTACTACCTCTAACCAAAGGCAGACTCATACTGACACATACTGACTCAACCAAACACATGCACAATACAAGTACATCTCAAGTATAACTTTCACATTACTGACATAGGTCACATTGCTTCCAGACATAAAATAGATCAAGTATGTTCAAAGAACCATACACATATAACAATAAACAACATTTGTCCTAGATAGAGTGTCATCGCATAGTAGTAATAAGATCTCCTCTGGGCATCCTTCATAGGCTCCGGTTCTGATAATCTTGGTGACCTCAACCGAATCCCGACCCTCATACTCACTCATGCGAAATCAACTACCTCTCGTACCGACAAGATAGTTGATCTTGCCATTCCAAGCCTTCCCACTCATCCCAAGTCTAAACAAGCCCTTGTGTCTATGAGTGAGGTAAAATTGACTTTGATTAGTGAGAAGTTAGTCCTAATCTTCTAAGTACATTACTTTAATTATCACTTGTTTAAATAACTTCTGAAGGTTACCCGGTTTACCTCTTTGGGCTCTGGTGCCTAACAAAATCCACTCTTCTAATGAATAACACGCTACTCAAATCTAGACTCCAAGGGTAACTCAAGTGCTATAGAACTGAACAACACAATCTCTCCTATTCTAGGAGGTGACAATAAAGAATTCCACTTCAACACTTGGAGGAAAACAAATCATAAAGCACTACCCAAGGGAAAAATGAACATTAATTTAACAAGGGAATGACCCACATTCACTAGAAGACTTTACAATTTAAATCTTAATCACTCATTCCCAAAGCAATCAACATAAGGGAAATTAATATAATAATGCATTGATAATGAAAAATACTATATTTGGATATCTTAAATCCATATTCCTATCTAATGCTTCTCGCAGCAATTTAAAATACTATCCTTATGAATTCTTATTAAAACACAATAATTCCTTCATTAAAATAAATACTTTTCACAACCTTATCTAATCATGCACACTAAGAATTTCAGTTTAATTTATTGTCTAATTACTTGCATGCATTAAAATGCCTAACAGAATATTAAAAGATATATCTATAATTATAAATAAAATAGAATAAAAAATAAAATCACATCTACATTATGCAATAAATTTTAACTATCTGTCCTACTAAACTTTACCAGTCTACAAATAAATAAATTTTGTAACAAATTCATACTCAGACACTAAATTTTCCCAATATATGAATAAAATCTCTTTTATATTAAATATTATATTTTAATATTTAATATTACCAAATATAGACAAACTGTTTAATAAAATACATTATAAATTAAAAAAAATTATAAATAAAAAACAAAATCAAAATAAAAAGTAATAAAATAAACAAAATTAAAAAAATAAAGATGTGATAGGGGTCGGATGGATGGTACCACCGGTACCCCTGCACTGTCTTCCGCCGACGTACCCATCACGGTCCCCAATTCACATAGCCTGATGTCGACTGTACTAAGTACAACAGTCGGTGCCCTTTTGGGGAGTTCGCACCTCCCATGGGGAGTGCGTCCCCAAGGGATGGGCGCACTACCCATGGCAGGTACGTCCTCCCTTGGGAAGGATGCGCAGTGGGGGTTTGACCTCCCCACCGGCCATTAATAAAAATTCCAATGAGAATTTCATAAAAGAAAACAATGAATTTGTTTTCTCTCGTTTCCCAAAACTGCCATATGGATGACGTTTTTCTCTTAAAAGGAGAATAAATCAAATCTTTGACCATACAAAATGATATATATATTTATATGTGGTATATATATATATTTACATAGAATTAAATTACTGGTAAAATCGAGAAAATAATTTAATTTAACTAGTAACATAATTTAATAAAAAATTTCTAGAATTTCTTCCTATATTCGAAAGGCTTAAAATTAATTTCTTTTAAACCATTCCTTCAAATTTTCAACTAATTAAATATAGGAAAATTAAATAGATCCTAATTTTATTTAATTTTCAATGGAGGTTTTCTACGAGGGTTTGAGTTTTCGAAGAACAGATCTGAATATTTTCAGAAGGTGAAATCTTCATAAGGTAAAATCTTCATACTAAAACCTAAATGTTTGAAACACAAACAAATGTTTAATTTCAACAATGAATCTACGAATTTTGTTTATTGAATAAAGTCCTATAGTAGATTTAACAAATTTTTCCCAAATTTGGATTAATTTAAATTTAGATTCGATTAACAAATCCTATTGCACAAATAATTCAATACAGATTCTTAAACCATTAAATTGAATTGAACAACCAAGAACAAAACTTGGAATCTGAAGCTACAGAAGAAGATGATTTTTTTTGATACTAGCCTCCTCCAAGAATTTCCTCAAACGTGCAACGAATCCAATCTAAAATCCAAAAACTGATTCAAACCCTTGTTGTGCAAATTTTCCAAAAATCTTCAATGCTCTGAAAGATGAATACTTTTTCCAAAACTTCTCTCTCAAAATGAAAACATGCATTCCACATAAATCCAAAAATATCTAATACAACCCTAATTCCCTTTTGCATGCAAAGTAGAGAATTAGATATTTATTTTCTTTTCTATTTTCAAAAACCCAAATTGAATTTAAAATACAATTTCAATTTCCTTTCAATTTCTCTTGATATTTTTTAATTTAATTTAATCCAAATAAACTTAATTAATTAATTTTAATTATTTAACAACTAAATTCAACCCTTTTGAGATTAAAATTTAATTAATTAAATAAATTAAAATTTAACTAAATTAAATTTCATTATCAACTTTAAATATCATCAAAGCATAATATTAATTTAATATTGAAATAATCACTACTTTTTCCAATGCAATTATTCTAAACATTAATCTAACAATAATGCATCTAATAGAATCATATAACATTAAATCAAATAAACATGACTCACTAATCAGGACTAACGACACACTAAGGCTAGGGAGTAGACTTGACACATGTTACCTAACTACTATCTCCCTTTCAACTTAACCGTTGGATTGACACGCTCGAACCTGTGAGACCAGGTGGAGTCGATGCCATGTACCTGCAACCTGAAACCAAGTAAACAACATAATACAGTATATCCAGCATATAATACACACTGTGAAGAAGAAATCACGGATTCGCAGGGTGCTCGCAAGCGAGTGATGCGAACCCATCCTCTTCACCAATACACTTTTCAAAGACTGACATTACATCATGATCAATAATCACATATAAATCTCATGCTAACACTACTAACATAATTAATCCATTAAAGCATGTGAAACAATAATCAGATAACCACATCACACAATAATAGTTATCACTCAATAGTAGCGATCAAAACATCATAACAAAATGTGTCTAGTATCAAAGTATCTGCAACCAAATAAAGTATAAAGCAAACTGAACAAGAAGCAAAACAGAGGGGTATTACAGATTCATTTGGAGCTTTTGATCTCCAAGATCACATGAAGCATGAGGAGAGAGAATAATATGATCAAACACTCTTGGGTTGACTTAACATCACTTAGGTTTACCGAAGGTTTGTGATCTCCAAGCTAACCAAATGAAAGGAGAGAAAATAAAACTTTAAGTAACTCAAAACATAGTAACAAAATGTTAATTAACCCTCATCTATGTTATTGTTCCTAATTTAGTTGTAAATCAATCACCTTTGATCGTGGGGCTAAAAGTAAATACATTAGTAGTTGGATGTTCAATGTCTTCGACTAAAAAGTGTTGTAAAAGTGATGCTAGATTGATCACATGGTGAGACACAAGTTAGCTGGTCAATTTAAAAATTGGTAATAAATTTGAAGAAAATATAGTAAAAACCAACAATAGGTATACTTAATAGATCCACCAATCCATAGAGCATATTCATTGATTTAGGATGGATTTGATGAAGCCCTAATTTCATGTATTCACTAATTTGCAATTTTTTTTTTCTAATTCAATATGTATTCATCGATTTTTTCATTTACAACTTTGGCTCATGTATTCATTGATTTGTTGTGCATTTTCTAAACCATAATGCACTTTGTCTGATCTAGAGGCATATTCATTATTTTGCACCTGCAACACATGAATAAATGAAACAAAAAAATTTCCATTGTTTGAACCATGATGTGGATCCCACTGGGTGTGCCAAAAACATGTACATGAATTTTGTGTTTGATGTGAAAATTTCAAGCAATATAAATTGAACAAACACAAAATAAAAAAAACACTCAAATAAGGCAAAGAAAGTCCAAAAAAGCATAAGATTTAACACAAATATACTATGCTAGACTCCCTATTGTGTATATTTTCCCAAGTTGATTGGATTCGATGTGTGCTCACTCAAAATTTTGGTAGCATAATAGTGCTTTCATGAAATTATGAGTGATCCCTTAAAATGGCTAAGTATTGGAGGTTTTGTAGATTTGGAGAAAATGGATGGATGTCTAAGATTAGATGAAGAGATCAAGGGAAAGGATGGAGTGAGATCTCTCAAATCATGAGATTGTTCCAAGTGGTACAATGAGAGGAGTTGAGACTTGAATGAGGGTAATTGGATGGTACCTTGGAAAATTTTCTATAAAGGCAATTCTTGTCCAAGCGGGCGAGGGAAATAAAGGAATTAAAAATTCCTTTTGGGTACTTTTGAAAGAAAGACCCATGTCTCCAAGGACATAGGGTATTTTCAAAAAGGGGAAAAATTGATGAGAGAGAGGACAAGGTAGGTGAGGGTAGATAGGGAAAGGATTTGATCCCACTCAATCAAGGATTAAGTGTGCACATGATTAGGGGTTGAATTAGGTGGAGATTACGAGGTTAATAAGAAAATTTTAAGGATGTGACACTTGGGAGATGGGAACTAAATAAATAAAATGTACTTATTTAATTTATTTAAAAGAAAGGGATGGGGTAAAGGTAGGGGTGAGAATGGATAAATAATTAAAGATTAATTATTTACCTTAGGTTAGGACTTAGGAGAGTAGAATACAATTTTTTTTGATAAATATTATGATAGGGTGAATATTAATTAAATTGTAAAAATATTGTTTAATTATTATAGAGATCAAGAATAAGATAAATTAGGAATAAAATTGATCAAATTTAATGATCAATTTTAGGTGTCTACACATATTAAGCACTTGGGATATGATAATCTTACTTAGGTAGGCATCTACTTGGGTAAGTGTTATCTCCCTTACACATAAGCAGACATCAACTTAGGAAAGTAACGCGTATTTATGCATAATAAAGGACTTTGAATATATATAGATTATAGGAAATTGATACGTAAGAGAGAGTATAGGAATATATGCAAGAGATGATTTTTGACAACACTATTCAATGGTGTGGCTTTGATACACCTATAACAAGAAATTTTTAAATATATGGAGAGAGAGAATAGTGAGTGTATAATGAGAGTTCTTATTAGAGAAGACCTAATGATAATTTTAATTTAGAACCTAATTGAGATCCATTGTAAAATATGTTAGGCACCTTATAAATTAAGGTTCCATCCACATGTGAACTTTCAAATGTTAATATCAAAACTAACAATTGGACCATATAGAATTCTTGAACATTAAAATTTTAGGTGCACAATTATTTTTGGAATATGAGTATCAAAATTCTATGGTTTGTAAAATGGGTTTGAAAAATCTTAATAATGTTTGTAAATTGGTCTAGTGATAGGGAAAGTATAGAAATAGAGAAAATGTGTTCTAAATGGCACATACAAGAATATAACTAAATTGAGTACATAAACATTAGGTGGATATTTAAAAGTAGGAATATAACCTTACATTTCCCCCCACTTTAGCACACTATTGGAAGTAATAACTACCAAAATATAACCCATTTTTTTTAAACAAGCAACATGATGCTAAAAAGAATATACAAGATCAAATCATAAAAACCTCCATTTTTATGATGTTACATGAATAATAATTTCATTCAAAAATAATTTCCTATAATACAACTATAGACACCTTGAATTAAACCACATCACATAATTAATTAAATTAATATTTAATTAATTGTAAGCCATAATTCACCATCTTCCAAAATCCCATAATTAATTAAATTTTATTTAGTTTATTATATTTCCCCTTTATTCTAATGGTTTAATTTAATTAATCCAACCTTAGCCCCCACTCATTAATTCTTCTAAACCCTATTAAATAATAAGTTAATCTTAATTAATTAAATCCATCCTAATCATCATTAATATTATCTCTAATTAAAAATTCCTCCCAATCCCTAAACTTGCCATCATATCATAAGTGTCCTTAAACTCACATGTGTGAACACACACAAGTCACCATCTTCTTCCACCTTATCTCTAACCAAAATACCCCATTTTTTTTTCACACGTGTGATAACCACTCATAAATGTGTATCCACCCTACACTTCTCTTTCATCATGTCACTCTCATTGATTTCTCCCTCCTATATTTATCATTTTTCTTTCATTTGTCAAACTCATGTTTTTCCTAATGTGTGATCACACATGTATGAGCATGCCAAGCCCTTTTCCCCATGCCACATGTCATTATCTCAAGCCTCTACCTTATGACACTTTTTAGAAGGCTAATTCCTCAATCCTTTGATTCAATCTCAACCCTCCATCTCACAAGTCATCTTGGCCCTCCATTTTAGTCACCAAACATATATAAATTGGAGCCTTGTACCTCTATTATCTTAACCAATTTGATTTAAAATTATTCTATCGAATCCTTATCATAATCCTCTTGATACAAAGCTTATATTTTATTGGAAAGCATTCCACATTCTAGATATCTAAAGATAAAATCAAGTAGAGATGGGTGGCCTATACTTCAACTTTATCATGAGATGAAAAAGAAGATTGAAATGAGAATTAGAAAGATATTTCATTTATCTTCTCATTTACATCTTTTAAATTTTTATCATCTTCAAAAACTATTGAGAAACAAGGTGGAACTACTATAATAAAAAATCGTATATGTGTATAGAAATACAAATATAAAATAAATCTTAATTCAAGTATTACCATATGATATTCAAGTGATTGCATAAAATAATTGATAAGAATAAAACCAACAAACTATATCTACACATGATTTTTATTGAGAAACCCTTTCAACAAATAAATAAACATGATAAAGGGAAAAGTGTGTTTTAATATTCAAGAATGAAATACATGATTGAACACACTGGAACTCTCTTCACTTTGACAAAATTTTGGTAGCACTTGTGTCAATGTAAAATAATCTTATGAAACCACTATCTCAAAAAAATTAATTTATAGGAATAGAGAGGACAAAACCATAAATGTTTTACCAAAATAATGGATACCAAAACCATGGTATCATGTGAAAACCTATGCCCACATTGGAGAGTATTATCTAAGAATAGTAAATTGATAAATGACTAGGTCAAGGTATAATAACATGCATCCCATACTACATGTAATCTTATAAAATTAGCATAACATATCATAGGAAATAATTATAATCAATATAAAATACCATAATATAAACAACATATAATCAAGATGAATAAAATACAATGTACACTTACATTAACAATGAATAACAAACATGGACACAATACCAACATAAAATAGAAAAAGAAACATAAACAAGATATGATCAAAACAAACAATGACACCCATACAAACAATATTTTAAAGTGACTACACAATTATGACACACTAAATATCTTATGAATCCATGAAAATGCATGCCCCAATTGTGTAATGTACCCAAGTACCATTACCTCACAAAAGATAAGAAGGCTAATTATACCAACCATAGATAATCCTATTTTACAAATGATACTCTTCTCTTTGGGCTTGCCTATCTTTAGGAAGATAAAATTATCAAGTATATATTAGAAGAGTATTGTAGGTACTTGAGATAGAATTTTGACCTTTGCAAGTCTAAGGTGTTCTTCTTTAACACTCCTCTTTATCTATAAGTAAGCATTTATATGCTTTTTGGGGATCAGTAAGGATTTCCTCCCCACTCGTTTTTAGGGATCTCCCTATTTTCAGGTGTTTTTAAGGAGTGTTGGGTAAAAATAGTGAAAATAATAATAAAAAGGCCACTTTATGGAAAGGAAAATGGATAACCCTAGTGAGTAAGATAACTATGATTAAGGAATTATTTTTGGCCATTCCTAACTACATGATGTTAGCTCTAAGAATACCAAAAGATGTAGTTTTTGAGATAGAAAAATATATTATAAAATTATTGTGGGAAAGGATTCTTGGTCCTAGAAAAATAGAAGTTTACCTCTAATTTATTGGGAAAAAAATTGTAAGCCTTAAGCGGTTGGAAGAGTAAGGATTCAAAATTTTGAGGCTCAAAATTTGGCATTGGGAGAAAATTTACATGACTCGTGTATAATAAGCCTAAAAAATAAATGGTGTAGGACCCCACAAGAAAACTATCTATTTTCCTTGGATCCAGAAATAAATTTTTAATGTTGCTAATCCTCCAACAAGTTCATAAATATGGAATTTCATAGTGGACTACAAAGAAGTAATTATCCCTTGCTTATCTTAGGTTATTCACAATGAAGAAAAAGAAAGATTTTACGAATCTTGGAATGGAGATCCTCCCTTATCTAATAATCAAGAAATCTCATACTCTATATCCACTATGAAAGACATCTAGGGTATTAATTTCAAGGACTATTTTGAATATGATGAAGAAAATTCAATTTTGTAAGATGGATAAATTTCACTAGCTATCCCATCCCATAGGACCACAAGTGTCTCCTTCATTAAATTTTGGATAATCTTCTTTTCCTTAAATCTAGATGTATTAATATGAACCCATTCAAAATAGATCCATTATTAAATCATTCAAGGGTATCATTCTCTAGGGGAAAATTTCCTCCTTAAAATTAATGCATTTGTGTGGCTTTCCCTCAACAAGATTTTATCGAGTTCAAGGCTAGAAAAGTTAGGTATCTCACCTTTTCTATTGTATGATGTGTGGTCATTATTCAGAAGATATAGATAATCTTCTATTGCGTTACCCTTTTGCAATAAAATTTTGGTCTTGGCTATGTGGTATGTTGTGGTGTTAGGGACCACTTCCTAATTCTCTCTTCAATCTCTTTACTAGCTAGCCATCCTTATTCCCTAACTCAATATTTTATAGCATATGGTGATTTATCCATCAATACTTATGTAGAACATGTGGTTAGAAAGAAATAAAAGAATTTTTATAAATTAATACTCCTCCCTCACACAATTCATTGAGAGAATTGAAAATTCAATTTCATAGAATACAATTTCTAAAATTCCCAGCCTTGGTTATTTGAAAGGTAACTTATCTTCATGTGATACTTGGATTTATAAAAAATGGAAGTATATAAAATGTCAAATGGTTGGGGCTCAAAAAATAAAGTTCAAATTGGATAAAAGTAAAATAAACTAGATCCCTCCTCTAGACAACATGCTAAATCTAAATTTTGATGGTGCTTCTCAAGGGAACCTAGGGTGTTTAAGTGCAAGATGTGTAATTAATAATTTCAAATGGAAAGTCTATTGTGTCATCTCTTTTAAAATGAAGGAGGGATTAAATAATAAAGTGAAAGCTCAATATCTCATGTATGGTCTTCAATTGTAAATATCAAATAAGTATCTAAACCTTATCATTGAAAGAGATTCAATGATATTGATAAGTATTTTTAAAATGAGAGAAATTCACAAATAAAATTTGAGAATTTTTTTGGCAAGGATTGTGGGGCCTTCTGGATCAATTTAACTCTTTAGAGATTCAATATTGTTATAGAGAAGGAAATAGAGCTACTGATTATATGAAAAACCATGTGATAGATCAAGAAGAGGTAAAGAAAATCTTCGATTGTGATATTATTATTTTTGTGCCCCCTTCATGGAAATCTTTGTTTAATAATTCTCTTAGATTTGGCCCCTCCTCATGTGAAGTCATTAGGTGGAAAGGTGGTGTGATGGCTGCATTAGATATTCCCTTCATTTGTGTGAATTTTATGATTGACATGTGGGAAATAAGTTAAGAAGTATTGTGTAATGACTTCTCATGAGATTGGGATCCTCCCATTTTTGGCTAATCTTGATCTTAAATATATGGACCATTCTTTATTTTTCACCATTTTCTATCGTGTGTTTATTTTCTATATTGTCTTTTAGTTTTTTGGAATTCCTACTAAAGTTTATCGATCTATTAGGGAAAAAATTGTGTTTATTTTCTTATCCAAAAATGGTAATGTCCCATTATTTTATTGGAATCATGGAAGGAAATTTCATTGAGACCATGTTTGTTCTAAAGGATAAGGAGTTGGAAGAGAAAATTTAGGAATTGATCCGTGAAACCCTACTACATGTCTCTCTGAGGGCAGTGTATCCTTTTGAGGTGGTGTCCATATTTTTTCAAATGTGATGAACCTCTTTAAGTTTTTGGCTCTCCTACAAAGATTGGATTTCAAGCTCATCAAGGAGTTGTTAATATCACAATAAATATTTAATGTGGCTCTACAAAACTATAGCATATATTCTGGTTCATCCATGGTGGGTGGATTATTCCCTTGGGTAGATAGAATCTTTGTATAGGAGTAAAATTTATTTTCAATTATTTCAATTGTGGTTTTTAAAATAACTATGTTTGTGTTGTCTTCAATTCCTTTGACTCTCAAGTGGATTACATAAGTGAAGAGATTTTCATTAGTAAAAATGTGCACTAATGCACTTTTATTCCTCCTTAAAACCTAGGTCCTACTGGTGATACATTAGGAGGAGTGTTGGATAGAACTCTAGGTATGGACAAGGAAATTGACATGGTTTTGGTCGATTGATAGATATTTTCTAGGCTCTTTGTTATCAAGTTTTTTTGGAGTGTTTGAGAGCTCTAGGTTTATTAGTGCGTTTTTATTCCTTTTTCTCTCATTCAATTTTTAGGGCTTCTCATGAGTGTTTTCCTATGTAATATATTCTACTCTATAAATATTTTTATAAATATAAAGTATATAATAGGTGGCTTCCACATTTCTATGAAAAGAAAACCATAGATTACCCTACTATCTTATAGAATAGCATGCATAGCAATATAAAAATCCACATTATTTAATCCTTACACTATCCTAACTAATAGTGATGAATGAAAGTCAATAATGTAAAATACTACCTATAGACCTTTTTACAATGATAGTAATAAAGCTTAATTGTGATGTGGTTCCCATAGAGATAAGATAAAGCTTGAATTCTTAGACAAATTAATTAATGGGATGAATGCCATAAAATGTGTTGGGATAAAATTAAAGAAGATGATGCACATTTATACCATCTAGGACAAGGAAAACCAACCTCTCCTACTCCTTTTTAGTAACATCTTAACTTTTATTAATTTTAAATTTAAAAAAAAAACCCTACCTTTTTTTGGACACATTATTTATCAATATCCTTTCTATTCCTTTGAATAGAATCCATGAGACATAGCTCTCATGCACCTTATCCTTTTGAATAGAACCCTACCCAATCAAGTAGAATAATGACCTAGCAGGTGTCGTAAAATAAATATTGCTCTAAAATAGGGTATGCACAATGAGTAAACTCAACATATGCATATAATCCCATATTAGAACTCACAAAAAAAAATATTAATAGGTGGGGCTTATACTGTTGGTGTAAATAGTGACTTTATCAAATTAGTTAGCTTTTAGCCTACCTATGAGAGTCCTATTCATATTTTTTAATTCTCCAATCAGGGAATTCTAGAGTCTTGTCTCACCTCATGTGGTTGAGGCATGTGTCCTCACTTTGTGAGACACCTATTGCAAGCATACTTTACACTTGCTCACACACTTGTCAAGTGAGATCACAAGTGTTGTACATTTGGAGGGGTAGTTAATAATTGTCTCCTACCTTCTCACCTCATATACCTTGCCTATTATGCAAGGTTTCCCATTGTATTTACACACTCTTCATTTATATGATATATATCATATTGTGTTTATCATTTCACTTGTGGAAGGTTATCAATTTGTGCTTTTTGATCTTGGCATTCTCCAACATATAGAAGAAGTGAATTCAACTATTACCTACTCATCCATCCTCACCACAAAAATATATACTCCTTAATAAATCTAAACTCACAAAATACAACTTTCATGATAGAAATGATATCTAAATTTCATAAACCACTTCTAAAACCATAGTTAAAAATTTTCTAATCAAAACAAAACTTCACAATATAGTTAGGTATAGTAAAAGAAAGGAGTTGAGCTCTGATTAGACTTACTCACTAACCACCTAGTATACATAAAATTAAAAATAAGAAACAAATTAAATGTAACATAAATAATCTATTTTAATGGATAATAGTAATACCATCTAAAATCACATATCTAAAATTTAAAAATACCCAAATCACATTTTAGTAGATATAACCTAGTTGATGTAGGTTGCTACTTTTCATCACAACTAGCTCTTAGTTCCTTAGTTCACAGTTTTCCCAAAATTAACTATTTAATATGAATTGACATCAAATTATAAAAAAATATTAATAAAATATTTAACATTATAAATAGTCATAAATTTATCATATAAAATATTTATTAAGTCACAATTTGATCAAACCCTATAATATGTTCATATTCCCTTCACTAGGTTTTCACTTACAAGTTTCACTAAGTCATATAATCTGAAGTTTACATTCCCAAATTTAAAATTTAGCCGGGTATTAATTTTTTAGAATAATCATTTATTAAAATTCATCAAAATCAATTGGAATTAAATCTAGTTTATTCCTAAAATATTCTACCATCTTTTTGAGGGTTTTACAACTCTTATACCAAAACATAGGTTTTCAACTCCAATTCTCAATTTTAAATTTGATTATTAAAATTGGGTTTATTAAAGTTTTAAAATAATTTTAGCTCATTATCAAAGGTTATATTTCATTCATAAATATATTTATGCTTTAAAACCTAATAAATTCATCATTCCAAGACTATTTCTTCTCTAGCAAGTAGTCCATAAATTTCATACAAAATTCATTCAACAATCAATATAGGAGGAGGTCACCATTTCACTCTTTTAAATCACTTCAGACATGTGTTGTTTATTTCCTTCCCATTTTTTTTGTTGTCTTCCATGGAGATTTATGTTTATGCACATTTAAAAAATAGGAGGGCTTTGGTCCTCCATGAGGGTCTAATTCTTTTAATCATGGAGCATGTTAGGTCTCTTATCCCTTCCCCTGCTATTAAGGGAAAGGAGAAGACTTCGAGTGAAGGTTTTGATTCATCTAGCTCAGATACTAGCATTGTCGAAGAAGAGGAGTGGGAAGAAGAGGAAGATGATAGATCTATGTCCCCTGAGGCTACCTCCTTAAAAAAGAGGAAGAAGGGTAGCCTTAAAAGGAACCAATCTGCTAAGCGCCTTGTTCTTTCTAACAATGAGGATACATAGGTGGGCTTGAATGATTCCTCCCCCAAGAAGGTGGATTTGGTTGTTGGTCAGGTAGATGTTGAAGAGGGAGGTAATAAGGAGGGTTTATAGGAGAATGTGTTGGATACGAAGGCCAAGGACAAGCTGAGGAGGATGTCCAAATGCATTGCCAAGATGAAAAACTAGGTCTCGAAAGTTCTAGCAAAGGATACCAAGGTGATTTGTGAGGAAAAGGATTTTGCTGAAAAGGTGATGGAAACTGATGACTCGTTGGATCATAACATGACCAATGAAGATCTGTAGGAAGAAAATAAGGTTCAAGATGAGGAAGGTGATGAGAAGAAGAGTGCTAAGTCAAAACCTCTAAAGGTAGATCCCCTTTCTAAGGACTTTTCTTAGCTAAATGATGAGTCTCCCTCAATATTTGAGCTGCTAGACATGGCCAGGGCTAGGGCCACTGAAACTTTTAAACTGGCTAAGTGAACTCTTCAGGAGTTTAATAAAGTTAACATTAAAATACGGGTTTTGAAGGAGAACTTGAAGAATATGCTGAAAATATCAGTGTTTGTAGTGTCCCTCTAGTTGCTACTGCTTGTTTCATGTAAGACCCCTCCATTTTACCCTTTTGATCGAACAGTGTTCTGGTTGGTTAGGCCTTATTTTTTGTTAAGTGCTTTGATTTAGAACTCGGTTGTTATTTGATCATTATCTGTAAAGTTATGCAAATATTATATTTTGGTGTGATGGTGTATTTTCCTGATGTAATTATTATGTCATTCTTTGGATTAGCATAGTGGATAATTCAATTAATGATGTTTATGCTTCTAATTATATTAATGTTAGATTCGTCAGTCAGTGATACTGTATTGGTGAAGGGGACGGATCACATCACTCGCTTGTGAGCGCCTTGCGATTCCATGATTTCCTCTTCACGGTGTGTTTTAATTTTAACATATATATATGCATGTGGATATACTCTGTATTGCAGGTTGACAGGTACAGGACATCGGCTCCACCTGGTTTCATAGGTGAGAGCATGTCCAATACCCAACGGTATTCGATTGGGAGATAGTAGCTAGGTTTCCGTATCAGGTCGTCACCCTAGTCCTTGTATATTGTCAGTTGTTTGTAGGGTTGTGTTGTTTTGGTTATCGTTCCCTCCCTTCGTTATTTAATTTCCAGTTAAATGGGAGGATTTAAATGGCTTAATTCATTTTAGAGTTGGTTATTTCAATCGGGATTATGTTGAAATATAATTATTTTGTTATTTAATTTAATTTAATTAATAAATAATTTAATCTTTGATTAAATTTATTTTATTAATTAATTAAATTTATGTTGATTAAATAAGTTAAGTTATCTATTTTGAATTAAAGAATATTGGTTGAAATTGAAAATTAAAAGAAATTGTTTTAGAAAGTCAAATTTGGAAATTGAATTCAAAATTGAGATATTTTTGCATTTCTGTTTTCAGAAATTGATTGCAGTGGTTGAATGAGATATTTTTGCAATTTTCAATATTATTGAATTCTTTCTTCAATTTTTGGATTATGAAAATTTTGGAGAAGTTGAAAATGGAGTTTTGGGGAAGGATGGAAATTTGAATTTGTGTGAGGAAAAATATTTCTTTTTTGTGGGTTTTGGATTAGAGTGGTGAAATTTGTTGGACTGAAGGGGGAATCATGGAGGAAGCTGAGCATCGTTTGGATCTTCTCCAAATTCTTGCAATACCAGGTTCATTCTATTGTTAGATTCTTTTTGAAAAATTATATGGTTTGAATATGCTGTTAGAAAGCATTTAAATTTTGGTTGAGGATTGCAATTAGAAAACCCATGTTGAAATTCTAAAATTATTGCAAAATCTCTTCATTGAAAAATATTTCTTCAAATAAAATTTTGTGTTCTTGGCTAGAAATTGTGTTTTTCAATTTGAGTTCTTCAATTAATTTAAAACAAAATGCTATTGGGGTTATGTATATTTGATATATTCCTTTTAAAAATTAAATTCTTTAGGAAGAGGGTATGCTATTTAAATTTTGAAATAAACCCCCCTTGTTTAAAAGTTTAATTTTCGGATATTTTGGTGAAGAAAATCCGTAGGCTGTAATTTAAAAAAATAAAAATAAAAATAAGTAAAAATAAATGAAATTTGAGGGGTTTCCCCCACAGACCTGGAGGAGGCGGGGGAGCCACCTCCAAGCCGATCCCACCCTTAACCACCACGATCCTTGCTCTCAAGGACAAAATCACACACCCCGCACAACCTGGGGTATCAGATTACATCACAAAACCTCGTACCACGGTCACTCTCCTCCTTGAACTGCCTTTGTGTGTGTGAAGGGCCCCTGTCCGCTTAGTGTGCTTGGCAAAAAATTCACTGCAACAAGAAACCGCTGGTTAAGGAAAACCACAAATTCTAACTTAAATTCACGGTCCAGCCCTAACCCTAAGGCAGCGAGGTAGCCAGCCTCATGACTTTAGTGGGTATGGCCCAGGGAAGGTTATATAAGTAAAAAAAGAAATTAAAAGGAAATTTATATATATAATATTAATATTTTATATATTGTTATTATAATATTAAAATATTATTTAATAATATTTTGTATTATAATCTATGATATTAAAATATTATATTTATATATATTATGTTTTTTTTTTAATAATTTTGTATCTTAAGTGGTTGATGTAAAATTAAGTTAACATGTTTGGGAAATTATTGATTTTCTATTGCATGATTAAGTTTAATTGAGACACTAATTATTTGATTTAGAGAATGCATAATTTAAGCTTAATTGTGAAATTTAAATAGAGAGCAAGGCCAATTATTGCTTTAATTTAAATATAATTGTGAAATTGAACATTTGGGTTTATAGTAAATTATTGTTTTATTTTAAACAATAGGTTTGAAAAGGACAAACGTTGGGATTGTGATCAATGAGTTAGATAACGAAATTAATCTGATTTGTTTTATAATGATTTAATTTGCAAGGGCAATTAGTTATTTAGTTAAAACGTGGTGTATTGTGTTACAGTTGGAAATGATTATTTTATGAAAAGAAATTAGGGAATTAAATATTAGTGTTAATTTCTCCCTTATCTGAAAAGATGAATGTTAATTCAGTTTTTATCGATGCGATAGATTTCTGAATGTTAATGAGGAATGGATTTAGGATATCCAAAAGTAGTTTCCTTCAGTTGAATTTAGTGAGCATGCCCTTCATGCTTTATTTGGAAATAGGATTAAGTGCCTGTTGTTTAATAAGTCTTCCAGATGTGTTTTTCAGTTATGTGGTTGTCGTTTGTGATGTCAACCTGTTGTGAATTTTCATGGACAGTGCATGAGGTTATGTTTATGTTTGTACCTAGTTTTCACAAATGGGAACGTTTGTACCTCCTTGGTTTGGGAGCAGATTATGGGATCCATGTCTCCCTGTAAGGAGTGATTTTGTATTGTGTGTCTCCTTGTCAGGAGCAGTTTGGAGCGGCCTTGTTTTGTGGTTTGTTGCCTCCAGTGTTGGAGTGCGTTTCAGTTTGTGTCACCTCCTGAGAAAGGAGAGGTTGTGATGTCTTGTTTGTTGCACCTTGGTTCTATAGATGTTTGGATGGTGTGTGTGTGTGTTGTCCAATAGAAGAGTGGCTTGTAATGGGGGCCAACACACGAAGTGGTGCCAGGATAACTTGTTGCAAGTTATTTAATCAAGTGATAACTAAAACAATACTTAGAAGTTTAGGACTAACTTCTCATTAATCAAGATTTTTTTTATGCCTCACTCATGGACCTAAGTGCTAGGTTAGGCTTGGGATGAGATGGGAAGGCCTGGAATGGCAAGGTCATCTATCTTGTCTGTACGAAAGGTATTTGATTCCGCATGAGTGAGTATGGGTGCCGGGATTCGGTAAAGGTCACCAGGATAACCCTTGTCTTGTGGGGGGCTGGAGCCTATGAAGATTCCCAAGGATAACCCATGACGAGTTGTGTGATGACACTCTATCTAAGACAACAGTCAGTATTCGATTTTGTGGGTATGGTCTCTTTGACATACCGTTGTGACCATAGTTGGTATTCGATTTTGTGGGTATGGTTTCCTTAACATACCTAGTGTGACCATAGTTGGTATTCGATTTTGTGGGTATGGTCTCCTTGACATACCGTTGTGACCATAGTTGGTATTCGATTATTATGTGTATGGTTCTCATAACATACTTGTTTTGGTTTGTTTCTGGAAGCAATGTGACCTTGTAGAGTTATCTTTGTGAGTTTCTCGTGATGCTCTTGAGTTGTACTTATATTGTACGTATGTGGTACTTGGGTTGTACTTGCATGGTATCTGAGTTGTGCTTGAGTTGCTCAAGTGTAGATCTTGTGATGTATTTGTGAGGTTCATGTAATTGGTTGTTTCAGTTTAGTTCAGTTTTGATAGCTTGTGTCTAGAGGTAGATGGTCTTGACTAGGATTCCTGGTTACTATCTCCTAGCACAGGGGGTGGGCCTTTGGGTTCCACTTGGTTGGGTGGCGTGCACCTAAATCCGTTGGGTTCCTTCTTCATGTTCGTGTGGGCGAGGCTTCTAGTTGGAGAGCTCGTTGGATTCAGTTCCAATTCATGCTTTATTTCATTTCTGTTACTCTCATATTATTTTACCCCTCTATGTTATCGAGGTGCAAGTTGTAATATGTAATCTTATTTATTGGACTTGCCTCATTCGGGGAATGAGAGTTGTAAATTGTAATGTTTAATTATGTATAATGAATTTGAAGTTATCTATTATGTTTGGTGGTAATTTATCTTGTATGGAATGTATGCGTACTTATTATCTTGAGTAGATAATTGTTATGGTTTCTTTTATGTTGTTGTTGTTGTGGGTTGTTAATTAATTTCAGTCTTGTAACCTTAGGGGATGTTTGCATTGGGAAGCAAACTTGTGTAATAGTTGTACTTAAAAAAAATAAAAATTAGCCTGTTTAAGTAGTTGTTGCATCATCCTTTAGGGTTGCGTGGCAGGGCGTTACATTTCAGTTAGCTTATGTTCGTTTGCTAGTCATTTTAGTTGTTTTGGATATTATACTACCTTATTTTATGTTAGTTTTTATACTTGGTTGATGATACATTAGATACATTGTGATCATTTGATTATGTTTGTGTGGTGACATTATTATAGACATTATGTGTGTTATGGTTTTATGTTGTTTCAGAGCATTAGTGTGTTTATGATAAAGTATCTGATGTTGTTCATGATCTATTACTGTATGTCAGTCTTGGTGAAGGAGATAGTGTAGCATTACTCACTCCTGAGTACCCTACTACGCTGCAATTCTCTTTCACAGTGTGATTGTCAATTTATGCAGATATGTTTGACCATGTTGTTTCATGTAGTTTGTAGGTATTGGGAATTGACTCCACCTTCTTTTTCAGGTTTGAGTGTGCCATGCCGTAATGGAAAAATATTGTTTTAGAGATAATATTAGGTCCTTCCACTTTAACCATCGTTCCTTTATAGGACGAGCATCTGTTTGTTACCCGTTGTTGTTCGTTGTTCATTTCTGTCATGTCATTCGTGTTTTCATCTTGATTGGAAATTGATTTGTTAATTAGTTAAATGGTTTAATTTATAAGTTATTTGATTTAGTGTAATGTTAACTAAATGTTGAGTTAAATTATTTATGCTTAGATAATTTTATAATTAAAGTTTGATGATTGTTTTAAAAGGTTTGATTAATTCAATTAATTAAATAGGATATTTAATTAAATGCAATTGTCAATTTCAATGTGCAAACTTAATATATGAAAAGTAGATATTTTAAATAGTTGTTTTCAACAGTTTATGATAAATATCTGAAATCTTGATTCAAAATGAGAAAGTGTTATCTTGAGTAATTATTTAATTAGAACCGTCCATTCAATTTTAATTGCATGTTGACAGTCAGTTAAGCTCTGTAATTGTGAGTTAATTGAAATGAATTAAAAGCTTTATTTTATGAAAGTTGTTTATGTCAATTAGATTGGGTTTTTTGGAAAATTTTTCACGAGAGTTTTTGAGGAAAAGATTCTCCACTTCTTCTCTGTGTTTTTGGTTGAAAGTTTGAAATTCAGCAAATTCGAAGGATTTGTGCATTTCAGAAGGAATAGAGTTTTCAAATTTCCTGTGTCTTGCTTCAATCTACGTCAGAATTCAAGATTATTGTCCAGGTTTTCTTCTTTGTTTTGTTTTTCCTTGAATAGAAACTTCTGAATGTCGCTTGCGGTATTCAATTTTTATTATTTAGAATTTGTTTGCTGAATATTATGCACAACCATCTAAAATGAAATTGTTATTGATTAGTTTTGAATAATCAAAGAATTTTTTTAAAGAAATGAAAGCTATTTTGAAAACCTAGCTGTAATAACTTGATGCAATCGAATCTCATAGTTTGTTTTCCTTATGTAACTCCTTGAATTCGATACTTCTCGTGTAGTGCCTCTCATGTTAATAATACATTTTGATACTACTTTGTGTGTGTTTTGATTCTATTTGGTTTCTGGTTATGTTATGATGCTTAGTGGATACTTTGTTAGACATCCTTTTCTTCTTATTCTGGCTATTGCACTTCCCCAATTTAATTATTTTCATCTAAATAATTTTGGGTATTGGGTTATGCCAATGTTCCCTGTGTTTATGCATTTGTAAAATTTTCTTTGGTGAAATTGGGCTTTCCGGTTGTTTTCGTAATTTTTTTCTTGGAGATGGCCCATTGAAAAGTTTTTCCCCAGTTAAACTATTGAGTTTATTTCCTTATATATATATATATATATATATACATATATGTGTAAATACTTCTCTCTCTCACACACACACACACACACACACATATATATATATATTGTTAAACTTTGATAATAATAAATGTTTGCTAAAAAAAAAACCCGAAGGTTGTTCGTATGACAAAATTTTATTTTACTGTGGACTGGATTTTATGGCTTTTGTTTTATTTATTTTTTTGGTGGGGGAGTTTATTCCCCCACCGCTTCCCCATTCATTGGAGGGAGCATTGCCGATGGCAACGCCCTCCACAAATGAGTGGAGGGAGTGCTTCCAAAGGTATCACTAACCTCAAGTTTTGGTGGGTCGGCTAGTTGTACATATAGTCCGGCGCCCCCATTTATTGTAGTTTGTCGTGTTTAATCACACCCATTTTTTTAACATGTGTTTCAATTTTGAGGTTTATTTTATATTGTAATGTTTATAATATATATATATATATATTTGTTTTTTTTTAATATGTAAATATATATTTATTTAATAAGTTATTGTTTTGGAATATATGGGTTTTATTTTTAATGTATATCTATTGGGTATAAATATAATTATGTATATATTCAATGAATATATATATACATTTAGAAATAAGTATAAAGTTGAAATGTAAAAATAAGTAAATTTTAATTCTCGAAAGATTTTTGAACAAAATTATTCATGACTTAATTCTGAGTTAAATATTATTTTATTAAATCTTTATCTAGAATGATTTTTGCGAATTAGATTTTCACAATCTTAGAAAAATTAGATTTAGAAGAATAATCTGTTTGGAAAAAGAAACAAAACCAGAGAATTAATATTGTTTGAAATTAAAATATAAACTCTGATTTATAATTGTAATCTATAGTTTAAGATTAAATAGTTTATTTCCGAAGTTTATTTTGTGTTTAAATAAAATGGTAGATAATGTAGTTTCCTTTATTTAATTTGTTTTTTTTTAATCAATCAAAGAAACTTAGATTTTCTAATTTGGTAAAATTAATTGGGTGAAATATTTAATGTTAAGTAATAAATTATTTTTGTAGATTAAAATTGAAAGATTTAATGTTAGGTAATAGGTTATTCCATAGATTAGATTTGAAATGTTTAATGAACTTTATGTTTTGTAATAAATTTTATATGATGGAAATGCGATATGTTAGTTCAAGTTAATTTATATATAATTTAAAATGTGGCTTTAATTAGTAGAATGTGTTATTTTGGTTCTTGGGTGGTTAAGTGGTTACCTCCAGAGGCTAGGGAAGTGGTGTGTATGCATGTTCATGATTGCATCTTTTTGTTTATCTTGTTACCATGTGAGAAATTGTATGGGTGGTACCTCTTAGTGTTATGGGTTTTTGGATGCTTTGTGTAGTCACGAGAAGGTCATGTCTCATTGCCTTGTTGTGAAATAAGGTCCTTTGTAGTTTGTGCATTGAGGTACACCCGTTTCTTATCCTTGGTTTTGGGGATAACCGTAGGGGAGAGTGGCTCTTCTTGGGGCCAGTGTACAAGTGGTCACCCTTGAAAGTGTTCCTTAAATAAGTGAAAACCTAATTAATGTACCTAGTGGGTTGGGTTAGTTAACACATAACAAGACTAAAACATACACCTCACCCCTATCATTAGTTCTCTCAAAGGCTAAAGACGGGTGGGAAGACCTGGTCAGTAAGGTCACTACCTTGTATCCATGAAAGGTAAGTGGCTCCGCATGAGTCACCCTATTGGGCGACACCTTGAAATAGGATGTCTGGTTAACCATAGATGGAGGCTGCTCCTAGTTTTAGGTAGTTTGGTGAATCCATGTAAAGTCATGTGATGACACTCTCCCACTGTGCCCCTTTGTTTTCCCTTGTTCTTGTTTCCTCTGGAGTTATTTTAATTATTGATGATGTTTATGTTGTTTCGTGGGCTTGAGTCATGTGATGTTAGTCCTTTATTCTTTGATTTTGTGGTTGAGGGTTCTTTCTTATCGACTCCTTGCATGAGGGGTGTTCCTTCAGGTTCACAAGGTCAGGTGGAAACATGCAATGCACCCATTGGGTCCCCAGGTGGTGATTGTGGCGTGGTTGCAGTTGTAGTGATCTCAGAGCTTCACATGAAGAAGATTGTACCTTTTATGTATTCAACTCTCATTATTGTACTCTTGTATTATGTTGTACTCTTCCCAATGTTATAAGGGAAGTAGCTTTGTAATGTAACTTTGGTTTCACGCTGTGTTGTATCTGTGGAAATATATTCCACGAATGTAACCTTGAACTCAAAAGTTGAATGTAATAATATGTTATTTATGTTTTAATTATCTATCTTGTTTCTTATTGAATGAATTCTATATTTATATTATGTTTTATTCATGCTTCTTTCTTCCGCTTTAGTTTGGTATCGTTTATCATTTTATTTAGTTTGGGCTCATACAAGTAGTGCACCATGTTACCCCATGGGACTAGGATAATGCTATATGTTATATTTATGTTGTTAATTATGTTAAATGTAATTGTTGTTTTAAAAAAAAATATTATTTTGTTAATGCTGTAGTTGTGTCCTATGGGGTTTGGGTGGCGGGGCATTATGAATCACATGCCTTGTTTATGATTTCACAGTTGCATGAGATTCTCTGGATAAATAGTCTTTGTAACTTCTTTGGTGCAACATATATGTGCTTGATGGTTATGACTTAATTTATTAGTTCCATATACAATATATATTATACAATAAAATTAAGAAGTTTGGTGTTTAAATGTCTTATTGATTACATTCAATATTTTGAATCTTGAGCTCTCTTTCAAATGGGGATATCAATCCTTTGTTCTAATGCTCTTGCAACCAACATGATCACAATTGGCAATGTCTGTAGAGCAGTACGAGCGCCGCTTCTTTGAGCTTAAGGAGTATGTCGGGATTGCTAATGACGAGGCTATACTGGTACAACATTTTGTCAGAGGTTTGAATGCCAGAATTAGTGGAGGTGTCTGAGTCTTCGAGCCGAAGACTATGGAGGTTGTTGTTGACAAAGATCGTCTTGTGGAGGAGAATTTGACCTTGGCATTAGGAGGTCACACTGGAGTTCAAATCGGTGGTACTCCTGCTTCTAGTTTTAGTTCCCACGGTTGGCAGTCTTAGGCTACAAGCCCTTCCAAGGGTCATTCTGCACCCACTAAGGGTGGAAAGCAGCAGCAAACACAATAGTTTTAGTCATATAATAAGTCCTCTCAGTCTCATCAGGGCAATAAATTTTAGTCAAGGAAAAACCGTCATTGGTAGAGATCACAACATAACTGTGTTGAGTAGCCAACACAATCTTCACAACCTGCACCTAGCCATGGTAGCTATCAGTAGTCTAATGTACCGATGGGTGTTAGAGGTTTTGGCCATGGTACTAGGTGTTTCAATTGCGGTCAACAGGGGCATATTGCTAGACAGTGTCTATAGAGGAACACTGCAGGATTTAGTTAGAGGCCGAAAGCATCTGAGCCGATGGTTGGAGATGCTAGCAGGTCTCATCGGGTTTTTTCCGTGGTGGACAATCGCTAGGCTGATCACTAGGGTACTATGGTGGAGGTATCAGGTTTGTCGCAGGGCACCCCTATTTCTATACTTTTTGATTTTGGTGCATTAGATTCCTTTATTTCCCCTTCAATAGTTAAGCATTTTATTCTGGTTGCGGAAAAGCAAGGCGTTAAGTGGTGAGTTGAATTAGCTTCTAGGGAAAAAGTGTCAGTGGAGTCTCTTGTTCCAAGATGTAGGTTGGAGTTTGGTTCAGTTGTGACTTCGGTGGATCTTCAGATTCTTCCCTTGGGTTCTTATGATGTATTGGGGATGGATTGGCTAAGTTCACACCAAGTGACAATTGACTGTTGTCATAAGTCTATTTGTTGTTTGGATGATTCTAGAGGTGAGGTTGAAATTGTTGGCATTCAAAAGCCTATTTCCTTATGGATTATCTCCGTAATGCAGTTGAAGAAGTGCTTTCGTCAAGGGTGCCAGTTGTTTGTTGTCTCAGTTAGTGACTTGGTTATGGAGGAGAGTCAAGAAGTGACTTTAGATGATTACCCTCTCCTGAAGGAGTTTTCTGATGTGTTTCTGAGCGAGATACCAGGGACGCCACTGAAGCATGACATCGACTTATGAATTGATCTCATTATGGGAGCGAAGCCTATCTCTAAGGCTCCTTATAGGATGACAACTCATGAGCTTCAAGAGCTCCATTTGCAGTTGGAAGAATTGCTTGAAAAGGGGTTTGTCCATCCTAGTGTTTCCCCTTGGGGAGCACTGGTCACATTCGTGAAAAATAAGGATGGTTTGCTCTGTCTGTGTATTGATTATAGGCAGTTGAACAAGGTGACAGTGAAGAATCGTTACCCCTTGCCAAGGATCGATGATCTATTTGACTAGATCAAAGGAGTGAAGGTGTTCTCTAAAATTTACCTCAAGTCAGGATACCATCAATTAGAGATTGCTGAGGAGGATATTCAAAAACCTGCATTTCATACTCGGTACAGACATTATGAAATTACTGTCATGTCATTCACGTTAACAAATGCACCCTCATTTTTCATGAGCTTAATGAATGGTGCTTTCTGAACCTATCTAGACCGATTTGTGCTCGTGTTTCTTGATGAAATACTAATCTAATCTAGAACTATGGAGGAGCACAAGGAACACTTGAAGCTGGTGTTGCAGTGTTTGAGAGAAAACCAGTTGTTTGCAAACCTGACAAAGTGTGAATTTTATAAGTCAGAAGTGAAATACTTCAGGCATGTGATTTTCGGAGAAGGCATCATCGTGGATCCCTCAAAGATCCAAGCTATTATAGATTGGCATGCTCTCAAAAATGTTTCAAAAATTCACAACTTTATGGGATTGGCAAGCTATTCTTGACGGTTTGTATAGGGTTTCTCTAAGGTTGCACATCCCATCACCTCTCTGCAGAGGAAAGGAAAGAAGTATGATTGGTCTAAAAAGTGTCAGTCAAATTTTCAAAATCTTAAGGATAAGATGACTAGTGCACCTATTCTTGTTTTTCTTGACCCAAATCAGGACTCTGTGGTTTGCACGGATGCATCCTTGGAAGGATTAGGTGTTGTTTTGATGCAAGATGGTAGGGTGATAGCATATGAGTCACGTAAGCTAAAGGATCATGAGCTAAATTACCCTACTCATGGCTTGGAGTTGGCCGCAGTTGTTCATGCTCTAGTAAGGTGGAGGCATTTCTTGTTGGGGCATAGGTTCGAGCTGCATAGTGACCATCGCAGTTTGCAATACATTTTCATGTAGCCGAATCTGAATGCTAGGCAGAGAAGATGGATGGAGTTCCTCTATGAGTATGATTTTGAGGTAAAGTATATTTAGGGCAAGGAGAATGTGGTAGAAGATGCTCTAAGCCATCATCGTCATGAGTTATCCTCTGTGACTCTTGAGGTAGATCTAAAAATTCATATTCTTGCAACACTTCCTTCAGACAGCTGGTTCTAAGAGGTGAAGTTGGAGATTGAGTCGGGTAGAGTGCTTAACAGAAGGTTTAACGGTTATACTCTTGAGTTCGATGGAATTTTGTGATGTTCGGGTTCACATATATGTACCTTCCTTAGAGGGTCTTCGTACCCTAATTATGACTAAAGCACATTGGGCTTCTTATTCGGCTCATCCAAGAGTTAAAAAGATGTATGCTGATCTTCATCCATTATATTTCTGGGTTGGGATGAAGAGGGATATATCAGATCTTGTGGTGATATGCCTGGAGTGTCAGAGGTTAAAAGCAGAGAACCATCATCCCGCAGGTCTTCTGCAGCCCAATCTTGCTCTAGAATGGAAATGGGATATTATATCCATATACTTCATTATTGGGTTGTCGATGATTGCACGTCGGAATGATGCTATCATGGTCACTTTTGATAGGTTGACCAAGGTGGCACATTTCTCTCCTATTCAGTCTTCCTATACTGCATCGTCTATGGATAAAATTTTCATGGATGATATTGTGAGGTTGCACGAAATATTTTGGTTTAAATGTCTTATTGATTACATTAAATATTTTGAATCTTGAGCTGTCTTTCGAATGGGGATATCAATCCATTGTTCTAATGCTCTTGCAACCAAAATGCTCAAAGTTGCCTCATTCCTTGCCTTGAAAGTTCTTTTTGGTATTGCGAACACTGCTCTTCTTTAGTTTTTTCTGTATATCAGGTTATAGATTTGCCTTGGAAATGCCAATATTTTCCTCTTTTACCTCTGTTTTGAATCTTATTTCATCTTCTTGAAGCTCTATTTTTGGGTTTTGTGTTATTTTCATTTGACCATCTCCCTTACCTGGCCACGCAACTGATCTTCTTATTGTTGCTTATTCTTTTTCTATTCAAGCTATGTGCACGAATTTTATGTTTTTCGTCTCCTCATTATGTGGCTTGCATACTCGTGCGACTAGTCTTCATTTTCTATGCAAGTTCAGCGTATGGTTTTTATTCTTGTCATTTTCTTATTATTTTCTGTGCAAGTTTTGTTTTGTGTATTCCAATGTCGTTCTTTAAAATCAAAGAATATAAGCCTGAACGACCTATCTAGGGACACAATCTTTAGCAATCCCTAGCGGCATAAGCTTAATTAAATAGAAGTTGAGCCTTTGGTTACCTTCAAATTCATTTGCCGAAGGAGTAAAGTCTTCCTACATTTTATGTACTTCTCGTTGAGATCAAAGTCATTTTGTGATAGCTCTAATGTGCACAAGGATATCAGCTATCATTCCTTCACCCTAAGTTGATTGTGGTTGAATGCATGTCGTGTGGCCAAAAATCTTTGTGCGTATTTTTATAACAATTGTGTTCAGACCCACTAGACAATAATTATAGCAGCTTAAATGAATACATTCACCTCTCACACCCATATGTGGTGTTACTTATGTTCATGGCATATTCTTGATGGATATATAATTCTCTTAATAAAAATTCATTTGTACTAAATGTGGGGTCTCATGTTTCCCCTCAGCCTATTTCGTAGCTCAAAAGTTCTCTACCTTCTCATCTTAAGTGCACCCTGTATCATGGCCCTTGAAATAAATCTCTAATTGGACCGATGTTTTATCTCTCTAGTCGGTGGAAACAAGCCATATCATTGCATTTGAATTGTCATGTACTTTATCTTGATATTCGGTTAGCTTTGAAGCCTTAGCTTCATGATGAATCCTCCATATAAACGAAAATTGTAGGATATTAATATACATAAGGGTTCAATTTTTGTAGATTTAGTATTTGAGATGTTGCAGTTTCTTTTGTAATCTTTTGATTACAAGATCATTATAATGTTTTGGAGATTCTTATTCCTCATTCGTTTACTTTTCCTTGGGTTTTATATTTTTTCTGATAGTTCTTTGTATTGGTGGTACATTGAAAGGTCTGTAGCTATGTTTAACTTGAAACTACTATTGTGTTAATGCATGCATTTCAACGAACTCCCTATTAGATCTAGTTTTGATAAGCATGAAAGGCTTACATCCACTTCAAAGGATTTCATTGAATTGAGTTTGATCGATATATTTCTTTATGCATTCAAGCGAGGTTTGTTTAGTGTCGTTGCCGTTTTCTCATGACTCACAAAAATTTTGTAAATAGAACTTGAGTCCGTCAACGGATATCTTAAGTCAAAATCTATGAACTTCTATCACCAAATATATTGTATCGTTATCTCTGCATCATGTAAGGTTGTTGTGTGTTATTTTGGTGGAGTTCGCACTTCTTGTTATGCCTTGAATTTCTCTTTGTGTCCCTCCTTTGTGAGATCCGTCCCTAAAAAAAAAAACTAGGAGATGCGATGTTATTTATTTTTATAGATATAAACATCCTGATCTTCATGGTATGGTTGGTGCTTCTATTATGTGTAAATTTGATAGGAGATTAATCGAAGAACCCGTGTAAACAATTCTATATCCATTTATATAAATATAGAGAATAATAGAAGAGTCTTTGGAAATCAGTGCAATATCCATTAATAGAAATACAAAGATTTAAATGCATATATATATATATATATATTGTAACGGCCCACCACACAAACCCCACAAGACAACAACCAACTAACCAAAGATGATACTTTTTTTTTTAAAGATAACAACTATGCAATAACCTTTAATTAAATAATCAAACAACATTACAATAATTACATAACACCTAACTAGTCCCATGAGGTTACATGGTTGCATTACTTGTAAAATTTCCCAACCAAAACATCGTTATAAATTAAATGCCAAGTAAATAAACAATAGAAGCATACATTCACAAGATATCATAATGATAATATACAACCATCCATGATTAATAGAGATGAAAAAGATACATACATTATTTTATTACATTTCAATTCATAGTTCAATATTACAATTGTGGAGCATATTTCCACAGATACAACACATCATGGATACAATAATAGATTACATAATGCTTCCCTTATATCGACGGGAAGAGTACATCAAGCACAAGAATAATACATCAATGAAGAATAAGGTACAAAGCGTAGAATAGTCTTCAACCAAGTGAAGCTCTGGAAACTCTACATCTGCTTCTGCATCATGAACACAACCTGGGAACCCAATGGGGTGCATAGCACGTTCCACCCGACCATGTGGACCCGGAGTCCCACCCCCATGCTAGGAGATGACAAGAAAGTCCCCACATCCAAACAAGGTCAAACAGATATTGCTAGCACAACTCCAACACAAAACAACATCCAACAAATACAAACAACACTCCCAAAGGCAACCAAAGCAAGGGAAGATAAATGGGTACTGTAGGAGAGTGTCATCGCATGGCCTTACATGGATTATCCAGACAACCTATCAAAATGTGCCACCTCCATATATGGTTATCGTGTCTGCCTATCTCAAGGCGCTGCTCCATAGGGTGACTCATGCGAAACCACGTACCTTTCGTGAGGACAAGGTAGTGATCTTACCAACCAGGTTTTCTCATCCCATCTGTAGCTTGTGAAAGCACTAACAACATGGGTGAGGCACATAATTAATCTTGTTTAGTGTTTAACTACCCAATCCCACTAGTTCATCAATTAGGTTATCACTTGTTTAGAAAACTCTTCCATGGATTATCCTGACAACCCCTTTGTGCACCGGCCCCCATGAAGAGCCACTCTCCATACAAACACCCAAACCAAAACAAGGCAAGGGGTGTACCTCAACTCACATAAAATCAAAGTGTACATAACACACTACATGCGAGGCATGAACCATCTCGCAACACATATCATATCTTTGAACCAAGAACAAAGGAGGTACCACCCACCAACATAAACTACATAAATCAACAACCACACTATAACAACAGAGTTCCCAAATGAACAAGTTTTCCCCTGGCCTCTGGAAGTTACAAAAAAAACATCCACCCAAGTACGAGAATTAAAACATGGGCTCCTGTGACTCAAAGTCAACACAAAAATGAACCAACCCATAAAAAAAAAATCATAAAAATCAATGCCCATTATAAATTTCACCATAAATTAATTTAAAACCAACCCTTATGTAGAAAAGAATAATAAATCAATTATTAATTGTAGACTACTAATCTTATATATATATATTTACATCGCCTAATCAAATGATCTAGTAAGGTAATATTTATTCAATATTGATTGCTAACTAATTTTGGTCTTATGATGAAATTGGCATTACTTCACAATTCCAATTTGCCTTCATTCACTAACACTTCCATTGTGCTAATTTTAAAGAGAATTTAAATAATCAATTACATTTTATCTTTTCACTCAAGAGGAGAAATCAGTTAAATTAATTAAAAAAATTATATAAACATATTTTATACATAACTCATTACATATTTACACACCAAATTACCTTCACTAACTCATACAAGTGATAGATTACAAGGAACATTTCAATCCTTAACAATTTCTTTATACACCCATTATGAAATTATTAAAACAATCAACAAAACTATAGACATGTTCTAGAAATATAAATATATATCTCAATATACAAATGAATTTACTCGTTATTTTAATTGATACTACTTCCTTGATTCTACCATTCTAAACTAACCCATATTCTATCATTTTAAAGAAATTTCCAAACACATACTCTGCACATATATATATATAGTTGTGTATATATATAATTATAAGCGATTATATATATATATATAGTTGTGTATATATATATATTAGAACCAACTCATCATCTGTGTATTAAATATTTCTATTTTACAACAAGAAGAACTTAATACCACATATCGACTATTACTAACATAAATAAGTATATAGCTAAATCTCCAACTCAGCTTGCAAAGAAATCATAATAAGGCTGAAACCTGAATACCCTGCTGCCATGGTAACAATCAATTCAAACAACCTACAATGCCAAAAGTACACCTATACATCTACACATTTGTTGCACAAATCACAAGACTAAGCAAACCAAAGTGCAGGACGCCATTCAAAAATAGACCACAGTCATTGCCTTCTGTCCAGATCGAACCCTCCATACTATATGATAGCAGTTAGCAAGTAACAAGAACCTCGAATGAGGAAGCAAGGGCACGGCTATTCTGACTTGGGTGCCCAAACATAGGTCACTAACAGTAAGGGATCACTTACAAGTAAAAGAAATATGCAGCAAGAGGCTAAACATCGAGCTAAGTATTCTCCTGGAGAACTGAACCAAGAGCATAAAAGATTAATTCAACGCCTTCAGTAGTACCCATGGAAGAATTCAATAAGGCTGAATGAGGATGAAGGTATAGAGAGTCGATATCATGAAGGCAACATAAAAACAAATATCTTGAGGCTTGGAATTAAGATTGATGCGCTCGAGGAAAGGATAGTAAGCGCTGGAGTCAAACTATCTTTTCTAAGTCTCTATCAAGTCAACATACTATTAGCAAGAGTGAAAGTAAGATGGATGCCATTTCTAACTATCAATAGACACCATAATTTATTTTCCTTATACAGGCTTTCACATAGCCGATCCCAATGATCCAGGCATCCACGACAAGTATTTATAATCTATTATGTGATAATTCAACCAACTACACTACCCAACCAACATGCGCCTATCAAGCATAAAGGAAACTGCAAGACTTGAGTGGAACCAATGACACTAGGGTAAAGGTAAGTCAAAGCTCAAAGAAGATAAAAGGATCAAATAATTCGGTGGAAGGACCAAAAGAAATTTGGTACAAAAACAGTAGGCCAAGATTGGCAGATTAAAGCGATTCATTCAGTCAAAATGAAGGAAGTAGTAAAAGGAATGACTATACTAAACATGACAGATACAATCACCAAGGCATCGACTACCACCACCAAAAATGAAATTAAAATTCCTACCTGAAATCCAATGCTTGAGTATGGAGAGAACGAATTGGAGGCCTTAGTTTCTCAACGACAATATTATCTTTTGGGCTTGACCACCGAAAAGATCACTTTGAAAACAATATTTTTCCGAAACAAACTGAAATCTCCTCTTTTTGTTCTTTCTTCCACAATTAATTGCAAAGTAAATTTCTTTTCGATAGTCCAAGACTCTCTCCCAAAATCCAAAAAAAGGCATTATGAAACTAGAGAAACATTTTCGAAAGAAAAAATCAGTGAAAAATAAGAAGTTTCTCATTCCAATTAAATTAATTATTTATTTTCGAAAATCCAAAAATCAAAGCATAAATCAAAATTAAAACTAAAATCAGTAACTTGCACAATCTTTTACCAGTTCAAAACTTTGCATGTATTTGCATGTGAAACCTTTCCTCGATTTTATAAATTTTTCTATATTTTATTAATTTAACATTATCACTTTAAATTTCATTTAGTTTTATTCCAAAATATTAATTCAAATAAAACAATATAAATTATTCCATGAATTTAAATATAAACAATATTAAAATTAAAATATTATTTCACCATAATATTTAACATCAACAAAATAATAATACAATACACCTTTAAATCTACAAACATTTCAATTTACCAATTAATTTAATATTTACTTAAATACTTAACACTTTCACATAATCACTTTAATAATTGATTTTAATGTTTTAATTAATTTAACTACAACAATAATACACATCATCAAATTAAATTAACTAATTGAACAATAAAAATACCATAACAGAATGGGGTACCAACGGACAACATCGTCAAACAACGACGGGATGACAAACATGGATGAGGATACTTTCTTTTCAACTCCCTAAAGCACATCATATCCATTGGGTATGTTGGGAATGCTCAGACCCGACGATGCGGGTGGAGTCGGTGCTTGATACCTGCAGTCCTGCATAAAACCAAGTGTCGAAACAACATATATATTCAATGCCAAACACACCGTGAGAGAGAATTGCAGTGTAGCAGGGCGCTCATAGATGAGTGATGCAATACCGTCCCTTTCACCCAAACCTCAAACAATAACCATATTCTAAACAACATCATCATTAAACAATAAGTAAACAACTGCATAAGCATAATACCAAACACATATGTCCACATATCATAAGAAATAGTAGCAGTGTCATAAACAACCAAGTCCAATAAGTAGAACTGTAAACCAACCAAACAATACGGTGAACAATCACCAACATAGTCTCAAGTATGCATCAAACACAAATAGTATCCAAATAGTATCAACCACACACAAAAAAGTATCATAAGAGTAAGAGTAACATGAGAGGCATTACATATATATACTTGTAATGGCATTTATATTTTATGTTCTTTAAATAAATAATATATTAATATGGTAATATGATAACATGGTAATAAGATAATATAAGGAGTATAGTGGAAATAATGTTGTATTAAGTATTTGATTGATAATCTAATAGTTACAAATTAAATTGAAAGAAAATTTAATAGAAGGAATTTGATTTTAACAAGTAAAATAATAGTTCCTTAGATTAAGGAAAGATAAGTTAGTAATGATTGCCTGATCAATTTGTTTTTGATACGGTAAGCAGCATTTACAGGGTGTTGTACCCTTTACACATCGAGCCCCAAGGGCCACAAAAGATCAAGTCCAAGTTATCAAAACAAGCTAGCCAAAAAATAGAAACAACAAAATAACAGTACACCGACCACATACTAACAAAAAAAGCACCAAAACACAGACCAAAAAATAGCTTTATCCCAGTTTTTAGACAGGAGGTCCATGACATAGTCCCCAACCCACTCTTGATTCTCATCAACATTTTTTTCCTCCATCTCATCTTTAATCACAATAGACAGAGTGCTGGTAACAAAATGAACCAACATCACAGTGAAGTGGGCTAGACCCCTGAATCTCTTATCCAGCTTGTCCATTCTTTCTTCAAGCACAGGACGCTCCTCTCCCTCATCACTAACCTTCGGGTTCTAAACTTGTTTCGCTTATGCCAAATATGTTATTAAGTAAGCCATTTTTTGATGTAAGTGTAGTCTTGAACAAATCAATTCTAATGTATACATGGGTACATATACATATATATATATATATAGAGAGAGAGAGAGATTTATATACAAATATATATATAAATTAGAATTCATTGGATTTTATAATATCATTGGTTAATGAATGCAAAGTATTTATATTATTCTTAATAAAGGATGATCATAGATTTATCTTGTTAAATTGAAAACAATAAATAAGACATTTTATTATGCCAATGTAATATCTTTTACGAACCTTAAGTACACGAAGATTCGATGGATGTTTATATTGGGAAATTGTATATATTTGTTAATGATTAAACAATGTACTTTGGTGTTATGGTCTTTTTAAATCTTCCAGAGGCTAGGAAAAGTGACTTGTATTGTAAAGTGTATAATGCTTGTATAATGTTGTTCATTTGCAATGACTTGGTTTGGGGTTTAGCCATGCACAATTTTTATGTTATTACATTGGAGGTATTTGAACGTTATATGGTCTACGTCATGTTGAGAAGTGCTTTTTCTTAGTTTTGTTTCATGTGCATGATGGCTATCCTATGTATTTTTCATTATGTTATGTTGATATAATTGGGGAGAGTGGCGTTCGATAGGGGCTGAAACCCTAATAGGTAACTAGGGTAACCTATCGGGAGTTTATAATTAAGTGAAAACCTAATTCAATGTACTGGAGGTTGGGTGGTGTTCATAAATAATTCAGATAATTTGATTTTCCTCACCTTATACCTTAGTGCTTGTTTAGATTAAGGGTAGGTTGAGATGGTCTGGAATGGCATGGTCATCTTTTTTGTCTTCTTGAAAGGTAGTTCAATTCCACATGAGTTGTTTTAAGGGTTGGGACTAGGTAGAGATTGCCAGGGTAACTTGGTATGAGGGTCAGTAGTCTAGAAAGATTCACCAAGGTGATCTAAAGTAAATTGTGTGATGACACTCTTATCCTTATATATTTAATGTGGTCTCTTGTGTAGAGTTATCGTTGGTTATGTTGTTGTATCTCAGAGCTTGTTTGTAAATTATGTGGTTTATATCGTTATGTCATGATGTGTATGTCAAGCCGCATGATGTTAATGCTCTGTCTTCATGTTTGTCTATCTTTGTGGAATTGATATTATCTCCTAGCACGGGGGGTGGACTTTCTAGTACCACATGGTTGGGAGGAACATGCTCTATCCTCCATTGGGTCCCCTTGTAGGCGATGTAGTATGTGATGATATTTTTGTTATGACAGGTTCCTGATTTTACATTGTTCATGGAGTTGGACGTTGAGTGTGCACATGAACAAGATTGATAGATGTGTCATGACCATCATCTATGTTGTATACATTCCTGATGATTATGTGAGACCTTATTGTAATGTTATTATGTTGTAATGAGATTTGCCACAATCTTGCTTGATGCAACTTGTATATGTAACTTAACTTCAGTATGATTATGTAATTAGATTGCTCATCATTGATATGATCTATCTTTATGTTATGTCTATGGTTTTATAATGTGATGTTATTCTTGTGTATGTTTAAGTAGCATTGTCATGGAACCCTAAGAATTTTTGTGTAAATGTTTACTTTGTACTTGTGTTGTAATCGAATGTCTTTAAAAAAAATGTTCAATTATTTAGTTACTTTGTGTGTTGTTCTTCAGGTTCCATGGTGGGGTGTTACAACTTGGTATCAGAGCACAAGGTTCTAACACTGGGTACTCTGGTTTTTGTGAGCTCATTAGGTTTTCCTAGATGCTAGAATTTGTAGTGTGTTTTACTTATTGTCTTTTACATCTTGAAACTGAGACTTGTCTTTGGTTTTGTGTAGGACCATGCCTAAGCATCATGGTAGGGGTCGTGGTCAAGGCCGATGTAGTGTTTTTATGGATAATCACCAAGATATTCCTCCTCAGAGTTCACATGAGAGTGAGCAGGTAGAGATGTAGGATACTTAGATTAATTAGGTGGTTAGGGAAAGAAGAATTTGGATTACCTATAAGAGAAGAAGCAAAACCGGTTCGGGGAATCTTGTGATTAATAAGAGCGAACTAGAAACAACTAAGAAATTTTGTATTCCAACTCCCGGATATAGACTTATTCCTTTCTCTGAGTATAGTGATCAGGAGGAACCTAAATCATTCTCGTGTTGAACTTGTCACAAGCAATGATATCTGCTTTGTAAACAATTTTGTTTTCTTGTTAATCGTGTAGCTTTTGGCTAGAGGGGATTTATTTCAGATGCGAGATCAATAACATTATTGTTTGCTAGTTTCTAGGAGTAAGCCTTATCCTAGGGGGGAGGATGTAGTGTCCCTCCAGTTGATATTGTTTGTTTCAGTTTTCTTATGTTTGTTTGCTAGTCGTTTTATCTGTTTTGGATATTATACTACTTTATTTCAGTTACGATACAAATACTATGTTAGTTTTTATACTTGGTTGATGATACATTAAATACATTGTGATCATATGATTATATTCATGTTGCGACATTATTATAGACATTATGTGTGTTATGGTTTTATGTTGTTTTAGAGCATTAGTGTGTTTATGATGAAGTATCTGATGTTGTTCATGATGTATTACTGTATGTTAGTCTTGGTGAAGGAGATATTGTAGCATTACTCAGTCGTGAGTACCCTGCTACGTTGTGATTCTCTTTCACGGTGTGATTGTCGATTTATGTAGATATGTTTGACTGTGTTGTTTCATGCAATTTGCAGGTACTGGGCATCAATTCCACCTACTTTTTTCAGGTTTGAGTGTGTCATGACCCAATGGAAATATGTTGTTTCAAAGATAATGTCAGGTCCTTCCACTTAAACCATCGTTCCTTTATAGGACAAGTATTTGTTTGTTACCCATTGTTGTTTGTTGTTCATTTTTGTCATGTCATTCGTGTTTTCATCTTGATTGGAAATTGATTTGTTAAATAATTAAATGGTTTAATTTATAAGTTATTTGATTTAGTGTAGTGTTATTTAAATGTTGAATTAAATTATTTATGTTTAGATAATTTTATAATTAAAGTTTGATGATTGTTTTAAAAGGTTTGATTAATTCAATTAATTAAATAGGATATTTAATTTAATGCAATTGTTGATATTAATGTGCAAACTTAATTATATGAAAAGTCGATATTTTAAATAGTTGTTTTCAACAATTTATGATAAATATATGAAATCTTGATTCGAAATGAGAAAGTGTTATCTTGAGTAATTATTTAATTAGAACTCTCCATTCAATTTTGATTGCATGCTGAGAGTCAGTTAAGCTCTATAATTGTGAGTTAATTGAAGTGAGTTAAAAGCTTTGTTTTATGAAAGTTGTTCATGACAATTAGATTGGGTTTTCTGGAAAAGTTTTCAGAACAGTTTTTGAGGAAAAGCTTCTTCGCTTCTTCTCCATGTTTTTGGTTGAAAGTTTGAAAATCAGCAAATTCTAAGGATTTGTACATTTCAGAAGGAATAGATTTTTCAGATTTCTTGTGTCTTGCTTCAATCTATGTTGGAATTCAAGATTATTGTCCAGGTTTTCTTCTTTGTTTTTCTTTTTCTTGAATAGAAACTTCTGAATGTCGCTTGCGGTATTCAATTTTTCTTATGTAGAATTTGCTTGTTGAATCTTTTGCACAAACATCTAAAACAAAATAGTTATTGATTCATTTTGAATAATCAAAGAATTTTTTTAAAGAAATGAAAGCTATTTTGAAAACCTAGCTATAATAACTTGATGCAACTGAATCTCGTAGTTTGTTTTCCTTATGTAACTCCTGGAATTCGATACTGCTTGCATGCCTTGTTTATGCTTTCACAACTGCATGAGATTCTCTAGATAAATAATCTTTGTAACTTCTTTGGCGCAACATATATGTGCTTGATGGTTACGACTTAATTTATTAGTTTCATATACAATATATATATATATATATTGTACAATATAAGTAAGAATTTTGGTGTTTAAATGTCTTATTGATTACATTAAATATTTTGAATCTTGAGCTCTCTTTCGAATGGGGATATCAATCTTTTGTTCTAATGATCTTGCAGCCAACATGCTCACAATTTCCTCATTCCTTGCCTTCAAAGTTCTGTTTGGTGTTGCCAGCACTGCTCTTCTTTATTTTTTTTGATTATTAGGTTGTAGATTTGCCTTGGAGATGCTGATTTTTCCCTCTTTTACCTCTATTTTGAATCTTATTTCATCTTCTTGAAGCTCTATTTTGGGTTTTGTGTTATTTTCATTTGACCATCTCCCTTACCTGGCTACACAGCTAATCTGCTTGTTGTTGCTTATTCTTTTGATATTCAAGCTCTATGTACGAATTTTATCTTTGTCGTCTCCTCATTATGTAGCTTGCATACTCACGTGACTAGTCTTCATTTGCTATGCAAGTTCAATGTATGGTTTTTATTCTTGCTATTTTCTTATTCTTCAGTTTGCAAGTTTCGTTATGTGTATTCCAATGCCATTATTTAAAATCAAAGAATATAAGCCTGAATGACCTATCTAGGGACACAATATCTATTGATCCCTAGTGGTATAAGCATAATTAAATTGAAGTTGAGCCTTTGGTTACCTTCAAATTTATTTTCTAAAGGAGTAAAGTCTTGTTGCATTTTATGTACTTCTCTTTGAGATCAAAGTCATGCTGTGATAGCTCTGATGTGCGCAAGGATATCAAATATCATTCCTTCACCCTAAGCTGATTGTGGTTGAATGCATGTTGTGTGGACAAACATCTTTGTGCTTCTTTTTATAACCATTGTGTTCAGACCCACTAGACAATAATTATAGTAGCTTAAATGAATACATTCGCCTCATGCGCCCATATGTGGTGTTACTTCTTCTCGTGGCATGTTCTTGACATGTATATAATTCTCTTAATAAAAATTCATTTTTACTAAATGCGGGGTCTCATGTTTCCTCTTAGCCTATTGCGTAGCTCAAAATTTATCTACCTTCTCATATTGAGTGCACCCTGTATCATGGCCCTTGAAAGAAATCTTTAATTGGACCGATGCTTTATCTCTTTGGTCGATGGAAATAAGCCATATCATTGCATTCAAATTGGTATGTACTTTATCTTGATATTCAGTTAGCTTTCGAGGCCTTAGCTCAAAGGGAAATTGTAGGATATTAATATACATAAGGGTTCAATTTTTGTAGATTTAGTATTCGAGATGTTGTAGTTTCTTTTGTAATCTTTTGAATACAAGATCATTATAACATTTTGGAGATTCTTGTTCCTCATTCGTTTACTTTACCTTGGGTTTTATATTTTCTCCAGTAGCTCTTTGTATTGGCGGTACATTGAAAGGTTTGTAGCTATGTTTAATTTGAAACTACTATTGTGTTGATACATGCATCTCAACAAACTCCCTGTTAGATCCAATTTTGATAAGCATGCAAGGCTTACAACCGCTTCAAAGGATTTCGTTGACTTGATTTCGGTCGACATATTTCTTTATGCATTCAAACAAGGTTTGTTTAGTTTTGTTGCTGTTTTCTCATGACTCGTGGAAATTTTTTAGATACAACTTGAGTTCATCAACTAATATCTTAAGTAAAAATCTGTGAACTTCTGTCGCTAAAGATATTGTATCATCATCTCTGCATCATGTAAGGTTGTTGTGTGTTATTTTGGTGGAGTTCACACTTCTTGTTATGCATTGTGTTTCTCTTTGTGTCCCTCCTTTGTGAGATTAGTCACTTAAAAAAAAAGGAGATGCGATGTTATTTATTTTTATAGATATAAACATCCTGATCTTCATGGTATGGTCGATACTTCTATTATGTGTAAATTCGATAGGGGATCAATAGAAGAACCTATGTAAACAACGCTATATCCATTTATATAAATATAGAGAATAATAGAAGAGTCTTTGGAAATCAGTGCAATATCCATTAATATAAATACACAGATTTAAATACGTATGTATCAATATATATACTTGTAATGGTATTTATATTTTATGTTCTTTAAATAAATAATATGTTAATATGGTAATATGACATGGTAATAAGATAATATAAGGAGTATAGTGGAAATAATTTTGTATTAAGTATTTGATTGATAATTTAATAGTTACAAATTAAATTGAAAGAAAATTTAATAGAAGGAATTTGATTTTAACAAGTAAAAGAATAGTTCCTTAGATTAAGGAAAGATAAGTAAGTAATGATTGCGTGATCAATTTTTTTCGCTTATGCCAAATATGTTATTAAGTAAGCCATTGTTTGATGTAAGTGTAGTGTTGAACAAATCAATTCTCTTGTATACATGGGTACATATATAATATATATATATATATATATATATATATATATATATATATATATATATATATATATATATATATATATATATATATATATATATACAAATTTGAATTGATTGGATTTTATAATATGATTGGTTAATGAATGTAAAGTATTTATATTATTCTTAATAAAGGATGATTATAGATTTATCTTGTTAAGTTGAAAACAATAAATAAGACATTTTATTATGCCAATGTAATATCTTTTACGAACCTTAAGTACACAAAGATTTGATGGATGTTTATGTTAGGAAATTATATATATTTGCTATTGATTAAACAACGTACTTTGGTGTTATGGTGTTTTTAAATCTTCCAGAGGCTAGGAAAAGTGACTTGTATTGTAAAGCGTTTAATGCTTGTATAATGTTGTTCATTTGCAATGACTTGGTTTGGGATTTAGCCATGCACATTTTTTATGTTATTACATTGGAGGTATTTGAACGTTATATGGTCTACATCATGTTGAGAAGTGCTCATTCTTGGTTTTGTTTCATGTGCATGATGGCTATCCTATGTATTTGTCATTATGTTATGTTGATGTAATTGGGGAGAGTGTCTTTCGATATGGTCTGGAACCCTAAGAGGTAACCAGGGTAACCTGTAATGCCTCGCCACACAACCCTAGAGGAAGTTTCAATTCACTATAAAAACATACAATTTTTTTTTAATTAAAGTGAATTAAACATACAAGTTCACCTACAATTGACAACATCCTCTAAGGCTACATAACCAATATTACTTAAACCCACACATACATCAACATACAACCATAACATTTAATTACTTTATGAAATAAGTATTAAAACAACATAAAGATACAACATATCATAATGAGATAAACATCCAAGATATAAATTCATTAACTTAATCAAATGGTTACATCTCTCATTCCCAGAATGAGGCAATAGTACAAATGTGTTACAATTACATAAGTCCACCTTGTAAACATAAGAGGGGTAAAACAACTTATTACAAATTGAAATATTACAATACTTAAATTAAAACAAGAACTACAAGTTGTCTAACTGGATGTCTCGCCACCAAGTATTGAAGATAAAAGTGGACCCAACGGTGTATGGTGCATGTTCCACCCAGCCAAGTGGTACCCAAAGGCCCACCCCCCATACTAGGAGATAGTAACAACGTAACATGGAAAAATTCTACAACCTCTAACCACAGGCTGACTCATACCGACACATACTAACACAACTAAACACATGTACAATATAAGTCCAACTCTAACATGGTCACATTGCTTCCAGACATATAATTTGATCAAGTATGATAAGAAATCCATACACATAAAACAAATACTAATGTTGTCCTAGACAGAGTGTCATCGCACAGCTCGTCATGAGATCTCCTATGGGAATCTTCATAGGCTTCAGTAATCCTGGTGACCTCAACCGAATCCCGGCCCTCATACTCACTCATGTGGAATCAACTACCTATCGTAAGGACAAGATAGTTGACCTTGCCATTCCAGGCCTTCCCACTCATCCCAAGTCTAAACGAGCCCTTGTGTCTATGAGTGAGGAGAAATTATCTTGATTAGTGTGTAATACTTCCTAAACAACTAAGTACATTAATTTAGTTATCACTTGATTAAATCACCTCTGAAGGTTATCCAGTTTACCTCTTTGGGCTTTGGTGCCTAACAAAAGCCACTCTTCTAATTGACAACATATTATACAAAACTAAACTCCAAGGGTAACTCAAGTGCATACAAACTAGACAATGCAATCACTCCAACTCTAGGAGGCAACAAATAAAGAAACTCACTCCAAACACTTGGAGGAAACCAATCACATAATGCACTACCCAAGGGAAATACAAATGGTTGACATAAAAAATCGACAACCCTCAACCTTTGGAATCCTTCTGGAAGACTTACAAAATAAAGACTCAAATAACCCCTTTTCCCCAATCATGAATTCAAGGGAAATAATTACAACAAGCAATGGCAAGGAAATAATCCATTTTTGGATATATTAAATCCATTTCCCTTTCTAATACATTTCACAGTAAATAACCAATTGCCTTAACAAAATATTTAATTACCACAATCAAATTGCCTCTACAGTAAAATAATTTTTTAAATACTTTTAAAAGCAACATATTTCCTTCTATAATTAATTCCTTCCTTTTTCCAATTTAACATAAAATATGATATTTTGAAATACAACTATTTTAATTATTAACATATATATTTAATATATACTCATAAAATATACATACACAATTATATTTTAATATATAATTATGTATATATATTCATGATATATAATCATTAAATATATAACTAAAAATACTGTTGTCAATTCATATCAAAGAAACTCATATTAAATAACATACACATAAACATATACACATTACATATATATATATATATAAATATATACATAATATATATACATTTATATCTTAATTCAATTAAAAAAATTTTATGAACACACGTGTTATTCACAATTTTTGAAAACGGAAATTAAATAGAACGAACTACAATTCCAAATTTTTTGAAAATAAAATAAACAAAACATATATTATCCAAGGTTCGTCGGACTGTACACAGTACAACCGACCCTGACGCCTTGGGCACTGGACTGTACATAGTACATTTGGCTACCCTGGTTGGGGGTAGCGTTGCTGCCATGGCAGCACTCCCTCCAGTAACTAGAGGGCGCTGCCATGGGAGCAACACACTCCCATGTGAAAGCGGTATGGTGGACGATGGGGTTTGACCTCCCCACCAACCACATTAACATAAACTTTTTACTTTTAATTTTTTTTCTTTTAAAACAATTCGAAATTCGTAAATTTCGAAAAAATGCATTTCGAGAATACAAAACAATAAAATTCACCGTATGGCGATTTTATCATTTTTAAATAAAATCAAATGTTTATATATATATATATATATATATATATATATATACATAAATGTATATATATATATATAAGCAAAATCTTCAACATAATAGATAAATTGAAGGAATTTTTCCAAAATATACACCTATAGGTGAAATTATAAAAATTTCTAGAGAACACAAAATTTCTACAAGGGATTTTAAAAATGAATCTTTTAAATAACTTCCACAAATCTAAATCTAGTCAAAGAGACTACCATTTTCCAACAAAGGTTTACAATATACAAACTAAAATCCTCTGGTTTTCTCCACCACAAAATGCACAGAGGTTTTCAAAGAAAATTCATTTTTCTACAAAGGTTTAATTTTCTAAAAATAAATCTAGATGTTGTTTTCCTCAAAGTTTGATTTACAGTTGGATCTATTAAATTTCTCAAATACATTAAATCCTAATTAGAGGTTTAATATTTTTCCTAAAAATCTTCACGGCAACAACAGAAGCTTTAAAAATTTCCTTTCTCTAAAATCAAATCCTTTCCTAAATGGATCTAACAATACCATTCATTAAACAACACAATTTCCAATTTAGATTATAACAATAAAATATCACAATATCAAGAAGCTTCAGACAAGATGAATATTTGATTTCTATCCAGCAATCCCAGTAATTCCAACACCAAAAATTGTATCCAATAATCACAGCAATGCAAACGAACAATTCCTCAACAATTCCTACAGCTAATAAACTCTACAATCTTCTGTGTATTTTCCAATTTTTCATTCTTCCCCAAAAAATATCCTCACACTCTCGTGAAGAAGCTTTCCTCCTTTTCCCAAATCTAAAATTCTCTCCGTGAATAAACTTTCAACAACCTCTTAATTAATTTTAACTCTAACATGCTGGCAAAATTAAAATATCTTCTAACAACCAAATTTAATTTTTATTTAATTTAATAATTCCAATTACTAATTTAATTCCAAATTGAAATTAATTACCACCAAATAAAATTAAATTCCTTTTAATTTTCTCAACAACAAATTTAATTAATTAATTTAAATAATAAATTTATCAACAATGTCAAATTTAAATAAATAAATACTAACCTTATTTAATGCAATAATTTTAAATATTTATTTCCATAATCAAAAACCCCTTAGAATAAAATAACATTAAAACATGGAAATCAACGACTCAACAAACATGACTAATGGCACACTATGGCTAGGGTGTAGACTTGACACAAGTTACCTAGCTACTATCTCCTGTTCAACTTAACCATTGGATTGACACATTGCTCAAACTTGTGAAACTAGGTGGAGTCGATGTCATGTACTTGCAAACTTGAAAACAAAGTAACCAACATAATATATATATAAGCAGCATAAAATACACACCGTGAAGAGGAAATCATAGAATAGTAGGGGCGCTCGCAAGTGAGTGATGCGATCCCGTCCCCTTCACCAATACACTCATCATACTGACTCTTCCATAATACTTCAAATATCTCATGACTAATAACATGTTACAACAACAAGTAATTTAACACCACTTAAAGCATGTCAAATCAAGCATCAGATAAACCACATCACATCACACCAATAGTTTGTTGCTCTATAAATAGCGATCAAATAAAACACATGATAAAGTATACAAAGTATCATAGTAACTGATCTAAAACAAAGCATGAAAAACTATTTGAACAAGAAGCGAAACCGAGGGGTATTACATAACCTATCGGGAGTTTATAATTCAGTGAAAACCTAATTCAATGTACTTGGGGTTGTGTGGTGTTCATAAATAATTTAGATAATTTGATTTGACTCACCTTATACCTTAGTGCTTGTTTAGATTAAGGGTAGGTTGAGATGGCATGGAATGGCATGGTCATCTACTTTTTCTTCTTGAAAGGTAGTTCGATTCCATATGAGTTTGTTTAGGGTTCGGGAATCGGTAAATATTACTAGGGTAACTCGGTATGAGGGCCGATAGTCTAGGAAGATTCACTAGGATAACCTAACTTAAATTGTGTGATGACACTCTTATCCTTATACATTTAATGTGGTCTCTTGTATAGAGTTACCATTGGTTATGTTGTTGCCTTTGGGAGCTTGTTTGTAAATTATGTGGTTTATATCATTATGTCGTGATGTGTATGTCAAGCCACGTGATGTTAATGTTTTTTCTTCATGTTTTTCTATCTTTTTAGACTTGATATTATCTCCTAGCACGGGGGGTGGAATTTTGAGCACCACATGGTTGGGAGGAAAGTGCTTTATCCTCCATTGAGTCCCCTTGCAGGTGATGCAGTACGTGATGCTATTGTTCTTATGACAGGTTCTTGATTTTACATTGTTCATGGAGTTGGATGCTAAGCATGCACATGAACAAGATTGACAAATGTGTCATGATCATCATCTATATTGTTTACATTCCTGATGATTATGTGAGACCTTATTATAATGTTATTATGTTGTAATGAGATTTTGTCTTCATGTTTTTCTATCTTTTTGGACTTGATATTATCTCCTAGCATGGGGGGTGGACTTTCGAGTACCACATGGATGGGAGGAACGTGCTCTATCCTCCATTGAGTCCCCTTGCAAGTGATGCAGTACATGATGCTATTGTTCTTATGACAAGTTCTTGATTTTACATTGTTCATGGAGTTGGATGCTAAGCGTGCACATGAACAAGATTGACAAATGTGTCATGATCATCATCTATATTGTTTACATTCTTGATGATTATGTGAGACCTTATTATAATGTTATTATGTTGTAATGAGATTTGTCACAATCTCACTTGATGTAACTTGTATATGTAACTTAACTTCAATATGATTATGTAATTGAATTGTTGTAATGCCCCGTCAAGTAACCTTAAAGGAAGTTGCAATTAACATCATAAGCGAACCAATTTTTTTTTTTTTATAAAGTGCATTTAACAAACACATTCACTTAATAATTAACAACAACCTCTAAGGCTACAAGGTTAGGATTACTTAAACCCACACATACATATTACATATAACCATAGCCTTATGAACTTTATGAAATAACCATCATACATCATAAAAATACCACATAACATAATAAGATAATCAACCAAGATACAATCTCATAAACATTATCTTAATCCAATAGTTACATCACTCATTCCCAGAATGAGACACTAGTACAAATGTGTTACAATTACATAACTCCACCTCTTACAAAAGAGGGACAAAGTATCATATACAAACTGTAATATTGCAATGAAAGAAATTACAACAAGAACCACGAGCTGTCTATCTAGATGTCTCGCCACCAAGTACTGAAGATCGATGGGGACCCAACGGTTTTGGTGCATGTTCCACCCAACCAATGTGGTACCCGAAGGCCCACCCCCCATGCTAGGAGATAGTAACAAAGTAACATGGACAAAAATCTACTACCTCTAACCAAAGGCAGACTCATACTGACTCAAACTGACATAACCAACCAAATGAATTAACAAGTACAACTCATTCACCATACAAGTACAAATCAAGTACAACTCAAGTATAATACAAGTACAAATCAAATACAATACAAGTTCACTCCAGCATCACTGACATAAGTCACATTGCTTCCAGACATAAAGTAGATCAAGTATGCTCACAAAACCATATATAAAACAATTAACAATAGTTGACCTAGATAGAGTGTCATCGCAAGGTTTGTCATGAGATCTCCTTTGGGCATTCTTCATAGGCTCCGGCACAAGTAATCCTGGTGGCCTCAACCGAATCCTGGCACTCATACTCACTCATGCGGAATCAACTACCTCTCGCAAGAACAAGATAGTTGATCTTGCCATTCCAGGCCTTCTCACTCATCCCAAGTCTAAACAAGCCCTTGTGTCTATGAGTGAGGATTAAATTATCTTGATTAATGTGAAGTTAGTTCTAATCTTCTAAGTACATTATTTTAATTAACACTTGTTTAAATCACTCCTGAAGGTTATCCAGTTTACCTCTTTGGGCTATGGCGCCTAACAGAAGCCACTCTTCTATTCGACAACACACACCCAAACAATCCACCAAGGGAACCACAAGTGCATACCAACTAGGCATCATAATCCACTCCAACACAAGGAGGATACAAACAATAGAACTCACTCCAAACATCTTGGAGGCAACAAACACATAGTCCACTTTTTTCACATGAGGTTCAAAAGATCTCACTCCAAACATCTTGGAGGCAACAACACATAGTCCACTCCTTCACAGGAGGCAACAAGATGAAACCACATCACAAGGTCACTCCATACAAGGAGACACGGATCCCATAATCCGCTCCTAAACCAAAGAGGTACAAATATCCCCGTTCGTGAAAACTAGGTAAAATTGAAAAGACGTCATGCACTACCCAAGGGAAAACAATTGGATGGCATAAAGATTCAACAACCCTTATCCTCTAAGATCTTCTGGAAGACTTATAATTTAGGACCAACACTAAATCCCAAAACCAACAATGCAACTTCACGACATAGCAACAAAAACATTCAAGCCATCAATCAAATCTAATATTTGGATTTCCTAAATCCATACTCATTCAATAGGTAGTGTTGACAAAGTCAAAGACATAATAACTAGATCATCTAAAATAATCATAACCCCTATTTCCCTTTTCATTATTGAAAATCTAAAACAATTAAACTTACTTCCCTTTACTGAATACAGAGAATTAAATCCTTTAAGATAATCATGAGGAAGATACTACTTTTGGATATACTAAATCCATACCTCTTTCATAATCCAATCACAATGATTCAATTAATCTAAATAGAAATTAATAAATAACATAATTGATTGTCTCATCAATAATTGACCACGCATTCATATTGTTTCTAATTAAATCTCATTAATTAAAACAAACATTTAAATATAAATATTTCTATAATTCTTCAATATATTTAAATATCTTTTTCCTTATCAATTTTGACCATACATTCAAAACTTATCATTTAAATTCTTCATGCAAAGCTAAATTACACGCACTTAAATAAAACAAGGTAAATACTGATTGAAAATACTCATGGATATATATATACATTTCAATATATTTTTTTCAATCATATTAACAAAATAAATGTTTCTTTTTAAATCAAGTAATTACTTCTATTAAAAAAATATCTTTCTCTATTCATTTTCTATGCATACTAATCATTTCTTTTAGAACACTAATAATACCCAATTTGCAACAACAGAATAAAATAATATAAAATATTATTTAATCTCTCAAATGGATATATACCTTCAATATATATATACTAAATATAAATTAATATATTTAAATATATTTAATCATTAATATATCTTCTATTTTTTACAGCATATCAAATTGTTTAATTCAAAATAAAATATCCCTTATCATCAATTTTCCAAAATATAAATATATTTTTCCAATTAAATCAAATTAATAATTGGACCTTTTACATATGAATTTAAATTCCACAGTTAAATTTTAAATTATGCATTCTCTAATCAAATATTTAACTCCTTCAATTAAACTTTAACATGCCATTTTAAAATAAACAATAATTTCCCCATATGTTTATAATTTAATTCCACTAATCTAATATACAAATTTTATTTAAAAATAATATAAATAAATATAATACTTTAGTATTATAAATTATAGTATAAAATATTATTAAATAATATTTTGATATTATAATAACAATACATAAAATATTAATATTTATAAATATCAATTTATTATTATTTTATTTTCAAAGCAGCCATGGGAAAATAACTTAACAGTAGTCTCATGTTTCAAGCATAACTCAAAAACTACGATCTGGGTATTTGCAATTTTTGGACAGGGGTAAGAAAATTTCAAAATGCAAAAACCCTTTAAATTTTCTGACAACCCAGTTTGTGTAAGTGAAGTTATAGGCGACGCAACCAGACCATTTTACCATGAAAAATATAACTATACTGCAGATTTTAAAATCCGATTTTTAATAATAAACAAAGGGTTTCATTTTCTAAAAACATTCTAAATGCATTGTTCAATCTCTATATTTGATTTCAATAACAACAAAATCGATTTCCCCAAATAATTTAAATTCAACTAAGGTTTTCACAATTTTCACTCAAGAATTTTCACAAGCAAAGGCTGTAAATTTGTTTAATTCTTTTCTTCTAATATCAAATTTATTTTCTAAAACAGATTTAACAAACAAATCTTTAATCATTACTATTTTAAAGAAAACAATCAAAAACAATAAAACACAAAGAGGAAAACCTGGTACAAGAAGCTACAGGAAGAGATGAATTTATGATGCAAGCCTCCTCCAAGGATTTCCTAAATTTTCTTCAATGTTCCAATGAATCCAATCCAAAATCCAACAAATGCAAACAATATTTCCTTCAATCAATTCTACAATCAAACTTTCTTCAAACCCTTGTGCAAATTTTCCAAAATTTCTTCCCTGCTGTAAAAATGTATTTTTATAAAAACTTTCTCCCCTAAAATTAAAACATGTATTCTTTATAAATCAAAAATACCTAATACAACCCTAATTCACATTACATGCAAATTAGATATTTCAATTTCAATTTTTTCAACCCTAATTTACATTGCAAGCAAATTAGATATTTCAATTTCAATTTCAATTTCAATTTCAAATTTCAATTTCAATTTTAATTTCAATTTCAATTTCACTTTTCAAAAAACCACTTTCAATTTAAAATGCAATTTGAAATAATAAATTAATTTCCAAAGTTGCAACCAATTTCCCAAATAAATATTTAATTACAATTTCTAATTTAATTCTCACACGTTGGAATTAAATTCCAAAATTAATTCTAATTCTTTTATTTCCTTTTATTCTCTTGCATTACATTTAATTAATGAATTTAATTATTTAATAACTAAATTCAACCCCTTGGATCAAATTTAATTAATTAAATAAACTAAATATAATTAATTAATTTAAATATAAACTTTTATTCACATTGCATTATTTAAATTAAATAACCATCAACATGATTTAAATGCAATTATTCTAAATATCTATTTCTAAATCAAGAATTCTTCAGAATTAAATAACATCAAAGCAAGACAAACAATGACTCGACACACACAACTGATGACACACTAAGGCTAGGGTGTAAATTTGACACATGTTACCTAGCTACTATCTCCCGTTCAACTTAACCGTTGGATCGACACACTCAAACCTGTGAAACCAGGTGGAGTCGATGTCATGTACCTGCAATCCTGCAACCAAGTAAACAACATCATACAATATATCTAGCATATAATACACACCATGAAGAAGGAATTACGGGTTCGCAGGGCGCTCGCAAGCGAGTGATGCGAACTCCTCCTCTTCACCCATACACTCATCAAAACTGACACTTCCATCATAATTCCAATAATCTCATAATAATATCTCATGCTAACTCTACAACATCATTAATCCATAATGCATGTGAAACAATAATCAGATAACTGCATCCCACAATATTAATTGTCGCTCAATAGTAGCGATCAAAACATCATAACAAAATGTATCCACAAGCAAGGTAACTGCAACCAACATTGCATAAAGCAACTTGAACAAGAAGCAAAACGGAGGGGTATTACAATTGTTCATCATTGATATGATCTATCTTTATGTTATGTCTATGGTTTTATAATGTGATTTTGTTCTTGTGTATGTTTAAGTGGCGTTGTCACGGAACCCTAAGAACATTTGTGTAAATTTTTAATTTGTACTTGTGTTGTACTCGAATGTCTTAAAAAAAAAAAATTGTTCAGTTATTTAGTTACTAATGGAAGAGGGATTCATACACTCAAAATCCTCTCAAACAATTGTTAAAACAAAAATAAAAACTTGCAATAAAAATCCACGAAGTGTTTGCAAATGGAACCATTAAAATTTCTCCTAAATGACTCATATGCAAAAAATAAACTTCTTACATTCATTATATATTCAAAATAAATACATTTAAAAACAAATAATGCTCAACAATGCGAGTTTCTGCAATCTATTCATGTTCTAGCTCTTCAACACCACTTGTAACTTCTATAGCTTATCCTCATGTCTTCAAAACTTATTGACTTCAATAATCTTCTAAAATCTGTTTTTTATCTTCATTATGCAGCCCTCATGGCTACCTTTAACACTTGCAAAATCCCTCCTCTTCTCCATTCCTCTTCTCTTCACAAGTTGATTTTCTACATTTTTTCTTGTGCAACTCTCAGGAGCAACCTGTAAGTTCTTTCTCCAAACTTTCTGCTATTGATTTCTGCTCTTTTAATACATTAAAGGATCCATTTTATATAGATTAAGACCTTTTTGAGATACCAAAATAGGCACCCCAATTCTGCTCTTTCATTTCCCTCCAATTGTCTTTTTGAAATTTTTCTTTTTGTGCTTAAAATTCATTAAATGCTTCCAAATATGGCACACAAAGTTGCTGCACCATATTCCATCAATTGCTGCTGTAAATTCCTCATAAAAATTAACAAAATAATGAACCAAGTCGTGCTCATTCACCTTAATTTGAAAACTGAAGTCATTAATTAATTTTTCCCAAAAATCACTAGCTTTTTCCTCCATCACGAGTCCTTAAAATGGCAATTGTAACTCCCTCCAATTCTAGTGCCCAAATTTGCATGCTATGATTTTTAGAGAGGTTCTAATTCCTTATTAATTTCATGTCATAATCCATAAATCCCCACCAAGAACCCCACACCTAGGTTGGGAAACTTCTAGATTTTACAAGATGCAACAACCTATTTTTCCACGAAGACTAGCCAACTAGACATGATGACTAGAATATTGGCCAATATTTATTGTTCACTACTCAACATTAGGAACATATCAAAATGAAAATTAAAACATTTTTTTGGTTGATGTTGATTGCCCGATAGCCATGGATGCTCCTGCATCAGTTACTTTGTGTGTTGTTCTCTAGGTACCATGGCAGGGCGTTACAGTGTCAAACATTTTGATTGACAAAATTGTGGACCTAGAGGGTTCTTTCCATGATTTCAAATCTCTGTGTGAATACTGGTTGGCTAGGTTAGAAGCCAAGGTTGTGGGCATTGAAATGTGGACATTAAGAAGCTTTTGCATGCATTTTTGTTAAAAATAGTGCAGACTCCTTGGAAGTCATGTTCAAAAATATTAGTGAACTAAGGGAGGACCAATTGTACTTTTCTGAATTAATGGAGAAGGAGCATCCGACCAAGGGCGAAGCTAAAAAGGGGCGAAAGATGATAGTAAAGGCCATGCTGCTAAAGGGTTTGTTGATTGGAAAAAGTCCTTTAAAGTTGAGAAGAAGGAGCTTTTGGACATGATTGATTTGCACAAGAGCCAAGAGCTTGAGGTGGCCAACACCTTAAGTAGTATGAAATAGTGCCAGATTCTCTTTGTTTGTTGTTTTCTTTCTGTTGGGTCTCAATTTTCTTTTTGTTGTTTTGTTGTTTTGATGTTGTTGGGTGTTGCTGATGGTTTACTGTTTTATCTCTCATGCAACACTCTGTTTGTTTTGTTTTTCAATTATGGTTTGTTGTTGGTATCTTTTCTTCCTATCTTCTAAGCAACATTTTATTTCTCAAGTTGTAAAGGGTTTCAAGTCCCTTCAAAACCTATTTTTCCCGTATAATCAAAACAATCAACATAAATTCACCAAAAATCCCAAATCCATATTATCCAAAATTAAATATTATTTAAAAATTATTTTCATGCACAAGAATCTAACGGGTATTTAAAGCTAAACCTGTAAAATCCAAGAAAATGTTAAACCATTGGGTGTATAAAACTCTTCAATCTAAAAGCACATAAAATATCTAAAATTATCCAAACCTTGTGAGTGTGTGAATGAAAAAAAAAGTAGTAGTAGCATGTATATTATCTTATAAAATATTTCATATTTTATAGGAACCCTTCTCAAATAGTTTCCTTAAATTTAGAGTTTCCTAAACATAAATTAAAATATTTCATTCAAAAACACAATTTTATGTTCTAAATAAGTCATGCACAATCCTTGAATCAATAAGTATAATATATAAATAATATATTTCTAATTATATCTATCTCTCAAGTCTTTAGAGTTTCTTCTAGAATCATGCTTACTAATATTTTATTAGAGTTTCATTAGCCATTCATATTAAGAGAAAGTATTGATAGATGGATTCTTGGTTATGATCGTAAAACCACATTGAAAATAATATGAGGGATGTGGTGAAACAATTCATGGGAGTAAGTAATATATTTTTCTTTAATATTTTTTCCTTCTCTAGGTATCGTTAATATTAAAAGTGCAAGTACTCAAGTAGGATCTTTAAGGCATTCTCTAATTCACCTATCTCAATTAAGGTGAAAACATAACCAATCACAATTGAAGTTAGTTGTGTCACTAATGTAAAGTTTATAATCTTTCCTTTCATGCCATATTATCCTTAGAATCTATCACTAATGGATGAAATGCTAACTATCTTAATTAGAAATTCGATCAAGCTATAAATATTACAAAAATATTTACCCATATTTTCTCCTTGAGGTTTAGTGTGAGTTCCTTCCTAAAGCTCCCACATAAGTTGATCCATGATCTAGGAGAATATCATTAGATTCAAACCTTGAACCTTTTGAATGTCCTATATATTGTTTAAGACTTTGATATACAATTTTAGTAAGTTACCACGAGGAGTAATTAGTGAAAAATAATATGGTTATCCTTATGAAAGGGTGTAGCCAATTTGTGTGACATCGTTGCTTCATATCTATTTTTTTCCTATAGGATCTTAAGGAATCATCTTTGCTTTTATAAATCCAAAAGTGTGGATAATTACCTACTCTCATCAAGGGCCCAACTTGACCATAAAATTAATCGTGAACCTTTCTTGATGTTTGATTTGATAGTCCATATTAGTCAACCTCAAAAACAATAGTTTAGGGTTATGTGAGGAGTAATTTGAAGCACCAATAAGTTCCATATAACATATATATCCTTGTATTAACGAGTATGAGTAACTCATTATCTTTCATTTTTCTTATGAATTTTATTGCTCTAGTTACATGTGTTCTTATCTTCAATATTTGGTATTCCATGATTTTTATCTATCAATATCTCTTCTACCCAATATATCTATTTCAACTACTATAATTTACCCTAGAGGGTGCACATCAATATGGAGGTTTAATAAGTGGCTAAACATGCATTTTAAATCATAATATATCTGTATTTTTAAAATCACATATCAGCTATGTAACGATGCTAGAATGTGATCATATTATGGTTTTTACATGCTTTTAGGAGCACATATGTGTTATCTTTTTAAACCAATGAAAATTTTCACCTAAGTTGGGAATAAATTTGAATTTTTGAAGCCTATGGGTTGGACCTACAATTTGGACCCCCAAATCCAAGTTTTATAAAAAAAACATGTTCATATTTCTTTCTCATTAAGTTTACATGTTTTACAATCAGATTTCATGAAATCACCACCAAGTGTCAATTTATTTCTTAGTTTTCTAACTATATCTTTTTTATAGTTTTGAATAAATTAAGTTATTTATTTTTATATACTTTAATGATCTGTCTCCATATGCCTCAAATATATATGCATTTTTTTCATATTTTTATTGTATTTATCCATATTTAATAAATAAATAAATTATTCTTTGTTTCATTCTCTATTCACAATTAAAAATATGTATTTTTTATTATTTTTTTGAAAGTTTGTGATGTGCATGCTTAGTAATGTTTTTAGAACACATCCATTTTAAAAAATCACACAAAAAAATATTCTATAAAAAATATATGACTTGTACTACACATTCTTAGTTATCTTTCCATCATTTGGTATTAAATTATTAACCAAAGTAGAAAAAGAGGTGGCACACACTAGAGACACTATGTTGTATTTTAATTATAAAAATAATACCACTTTTGTATATGATCAATGTTTGATGCTCTTAATCTTAACTATTTTAAGAGCTTATGTAGTTTAAAAATATATTAAAGGCACTAAAATTATTGTTCTTGTCACATCTATAGGTCTTGAGTGTAGGCATCTCAAATTACTTGTTAAAATTTAAATTTTACTAATTTTAGGAAAAATAGTGGTCACTTTTGATCCCTTTGGCTTTTTGTTTATATACACATACCTTAAATGTAGGTTAAAGATAATTTCCCACTCATATTCTATTGTATTTTTTAATAGCTTGAATATTCAAATTTTTATAATCACTACGATTTTCAATGCTATTTGAAATAGTCATCAATTTCACATGCCAAACATCATATTTACTAAATATTTATTTTTTGTAGACTGATATTTTCTTCTCCCATGCATAAGTATTAAAATAATTTTGATCCCTTCATATTCAATAACTAAAGTTTTATTGCACCTATTTAAGAAAAACAAATTATTATTTATTTTAATAGACCTTTCATCATAGTTTATATAACTAAATTTTAATAATTTAATATCTTAACTATAGATCATCATGAAAGTGCCCTCTTTATACATCATATAGAATTATGTGTAATCAAGTAGCTCTTCATGGCCACATTTTGCCACATTGTGCAAGTAATGTATTTTAGAGACATGGATGTTATGTGAAAGTTTCTATTACCTATAATTTATAATATATCACATTTAATCCATTGGATAGATACAATTTTAATTATTCTATAGAACTTGGATATGGTGATGATTGATATCTAGTTGTTATTTTTTTGATGTGAATATACCTTGGATTTCATACATGAATAATATTGAAGTATTTATGAGTATTTTATCATTCATAATAATTTATCCAATCAAGATAGTCCATGCTTTGTGCTCCTTCTAACCATACAAAGCTATGTATGTATGAAAAACCTTTATGTTGCCATTCATACCAATAATCTTTTACTTTGGTTTATTTTGCAGTAACTCATTTTAAAAATTTATGTGTTGCAGGTGAGTGTAGTATGACATTGTATGTAAATAATAAATGATATTTTATCATCAACATAATTTTTAAACTTATGATTTTTTTTGGTGATGTTCATAGCATTAGTGCATGCAAAATTGAGTCAATATATATTAGTTACACTCAAAATAAATAAAAAATGTCATTGTTCAAACTTTATGCAAGTGGTCATTGTAGAATTTAGTGTTTCAAAGGATTTGATTAGATATAACTTCTATAACCTTTCCTTGATATTCTCCACAAAAGGTTTTCCTTCAAAAAATTCTTAAACTGTGAAGATAATTATGCAAATGTGTAGTGGTGTGGGCATTGTAGTAGCCATAGTTCATTATAAAATAGCCATTGATCCACTATGTATTGTTGATGTGAACAAATATAGTAGTCATGCACCATTACATAACAACATATTAACTTGATTTTTTCTTCAATATATTTTTTAAAATTGTAAAATAACAATTTGCAATATTTTAAATTATTGCAAATGTCATGAATTATTGTCTCTACACTTAAACAACCTCAATTGCTCTTTGAAAAGAAAATTCATATTTGTTGCATCTATTATTTCTTTGTTCTTTGCTTCTTATTCTCTCCTCATTGCTCTAGATACTATGTCCTTTTGGTAATTATTTTATTTTGAAAATTTTATGTAGTTAATCTTCTATATATTGTCGACACCTAAAATTGGCATCTTATCAATCCTAACTATGCCTTTTAATTAATCATTCACATTTGATCAATTATCCTATTTCACTCCAAATATAACTTTAATATCTTTATTATTTAATTAATATCTTTCAATATTTCTTCTATTTATTTCTATAATTCCTAAGGTCTAAATTTTGATAAATAATTATCCAATATTTGTTTACCTAGGCTTGTGCCCCCTTTTATTTATTTAATTTATCATTTTATTCACTTTTTCTTATCCCACTTAATCACCTCCAACAATCTAACCTTCTTATAATAATTTGCACATAGATCTAAACAATGATTAATCAAGGTTTGACTCAACCAAGTCTCCATGTGGATCCATATGCCATAGCTTGTACATCCATGACAACGCATGAGGTACTTAAGCTATGGGGAAATATTCTATTCCCCATAAATCCAAATTTTAAATTCATCCCATGTACTTGGGGTATGAAAACACTCCAAATCTTCCCTTTTTGAGATCCTTCCAAAGTACTTTGAAATACTTCCTCACATCCCCACCATCCACTCTTTCCCAAGCTTGATCTCCACACTCTATTCTCCTACAATTTTGGATCCTCCCATCTCAACCAATCCACTTCATCCACTTATCTATGTCTCCTTCCTTAAGAGGTCTCAAGCACCTTGGGCCCTTGATTTCCCTTTTCAATCCCAACCCTTCATTGCTTTCTCCCAAAATCTATAAATTGGAGATCCCCTTTATCCATTCAACAATATCTTTGAATGCAATGTTATGCTGACTCATTGAGCACTTGACATACCACTATAGCCATAGTCAATTCAAGCAATTGGGAAAATCCACTATCACTAATGCAACAAGGAAGTTTAACAATAGTATACTTACATGCTTTTACTTATTTATTGAATTTCTTTATATGCCTTAATTTGAGTCTTTTCTTTGATTGTGAATTGAATAGTTACTCTTGTATGTTCACTTTCACACACACACACACACACACACACACACACACACGTGTTAATAAGTTTGATTCTTGTTGGATGTCCATCCTTTATCTATTTAAAATTCTGGTTTTGTTGGCTGCAAGACATTTTTGTCAAAACACTCATTTCATTACATCTCAACACTTGCAACCATGGTAAATTGCACCTCTTAACATAAAAAAAGAAAATGAAACATCAATATTAATGTAAAAATATTTTAATCATCCAATATATTATGGTTGTTTAAACAATTCATCTCCTCATTTAAATTATAAACCACCCACAACTAAAATAACCTATATTCAATTTCCCATGATAAAAATCAAAATAAAAATAGATTATAGACTATGTCATGATTAAATGATAATTGAAATAGACTGCACTTTACATCAATTAATAATAATTTTTTTTTACTAAAATAAAATAATAAATCCAATTGAAATACAATAAATTTTTAATAATACTCATTTTTTAAGATATCATAAATTATAATATGAAGTATCAATACTAAAAACCATCAAAACTTTATATCTAATAATAAATTATATAGCTCCAAATATTTGATGAAGACACCCAAAATTAAAATGGACTACCATCTTATTATAATGATTAAATGAAAATGGCATGGATAAACTGCCAAATTATATTTAATTCCATTAAGATATATGATGTAACTAAGTAGTGTGCATTACCATTAAAGTTGGAGAAGAGGAGACACCCACAAGTGAAATGGATTCTGACCAGGCTGCCACCATGTTTACAGCTGTTGCTCATGTTATTATTATGCTAATGATTCTCATTTTGTCTTTAATAACTAAGGACTCTAAAATTCATATGAACATGATAAATCTTGAACAAAGACTCTACAACAAGCTTATTTTATTGGTCAAGATGTTTGATGTAAGTAGACAGTACATTAACTTGACATTAGAAGAAAAGGACATACAAAATACTTATTTTCTTACGTTACACCTGTGTAAGCTATGTTTAGAACTTTCACATTGTACTAGTAGAGCTGTTCCATCAGTCAACAAGGCACCATTAATGGTTTCATGCACACCTGTCTGTTTGATAAACATCAAGTTTTGAATTTGAGTGGGAAAACTTTGGGTTTTTATATTTTAGATATTGTCTTTAATAAAATAGTTTTATGATTAAGATGTGGAATAATTTTTCTCATCAATACTTTGGATCACATTTATAATTCTTTTTTCATCACTATTTTAGATTACATTTATAAAAAAAAATTCATCAATATTTTGGATCATACATCATTATCCATCATTAGATTTGTAGAAAAAGAATCAAAAAAGAGAATGACAAATATAATTATTAGTTATCTTCTTTTAATCATACACCACTCCATCATAAGAAAGACAATGTTTTTAATGTTAAATATACATATATATATAAAAGATTTGAATTGGATACAAATGTAAACAACTCTTAGATTATAAATATACATGACAATCTTGGTTAACCATGAATTTTAACTCCCGCCTTTTATAACAGAGAACTAAAAAAACTATTTTCAATTAAATATTTGTTGGACTAATCACCAACATCTCCCTCCATATTCATGACATGGACTAACCACCTCTCATGGATCCATTTATCTTTGACATTTGTATTGAGTGTTAACAGATTGATCTTTTGGTGCAACGAAAAACATATTCCAACAATATTGCATTTACGATGATAAATTGTGGTAAAATCAATGGGTGGAGATTAAACATGTATTCTATAAAATCTCATGGAATTGGTGAAGGTTTTGCTTAAAATTTTAGGTTGGCTTTAGAGAAAGTTTATAAAGAAAAAAATGATTACCCATATTTTAGAGGGCAATCCTTTTTAAAAAATTAAGCAAGTTTAGAAGTAAGAATTGAAGAGTACATCATTATAAAGAATTTTATTTAAGAGGCAGTTTTTACTCTCTTAAGTAAGTAAATCATTTGTGATACAAAACATTAAATATGACAGAGACACTTCAAACTCTATTGATGTATGAGACATACTTGATCAAGATCATCCTCCTCCCCTCTTTGATCTTGCTCTCGCTACTTAATGACTTGTTTTTTTCTTATAATATTATTTGTTATGCATTATAACCCTATTTGTGTGTGACTATTTTCATCCACCTTTTTTTGAATATAAGTAACACCATTTTATAAATGATAGTATAAACATTGTCTATAAAAAAAAAAAATTAATTCTATTTTAATTTTAAAATTAAATATGATATTTTCCTTAAATTGTTTACTCTTAATACTCTTAAAATATTCTCATTTATTTTATTTATTTAAAACATTACAAAATATTTATAAATATTTAACAATTTTGAATATTTTGTAAAATCATTTTAAAAATCAATGGAAGTGGTTCTTTTGTAAAGACTATCTTTGAAAGGTTCTCGATAAATATGTTTATTTTATCAAATTCTCCTCTATATAAGTTTCTTAAAAATCTCATATTTCCCTTCAAATTGGATAAACATCTTGGAATTGCTTTCTATGACTATATCTCATATTATATTAGAATATCTATATAATAAGCTTATCTTATTATAAGTGTTTAAATTAAAATATTTTTTTAATATAAGTTTATTTATATATAAATGTAACGTTATTCAAAGATTATTTGGCTTTTATATTAAAAACACATTTTTATCTCTTAGATACACATAGTGACATTTTCAAATATCATGTTTAAATGTTAATTAACATTCATTTATATATTTACACATTGCATACAAAATCTTTAATTTTCTTTTATAATGATTTTTAAGATATATATTTGTAAGAGTAACAAGTGCATATTCTACATTTTTAACTTTTGTTTTACACCATTTTGTATGGACATCGTAAACATATTACCCTAACACACTAATTTGATACATTTGATACCCCCATTAACCTTAGACTAAAATTGACCATTAGAAACAAAATTTAATCCCTCCATCAAATATTTTCTAACTTTAAATTGATCACACACTTCTCTCCTTATTTTGAATATATAGGTGTACTTCTAACTTTAGATGGTTTCATAGTTATGGATTGTCTTTGTTCATTCAAAATTTAAATTTCATGATGGGCCTGAGTTGAGCCCCCTTTACAATTAGTTGTTATTCATACTCTTCAACACAAAAAAAAATCAACTTGTGTGCTTGGAACAAATACAAAATAGATGATCAATATCATTGTACCATATTTATTTATTCAAGGATATTATCACATCTATTTTTATATTTGATTAGATACACTTTTTTTACTTATCTCTTTATCTAGGATAATTTATTTATTATTATTTAATTACATTTATTTATCATAAAGATTTATGCAAGAACATTTTATTTCATCACACAAAATAGAAAACTTGGCATTCAAGCCCGTATAGTATTTTTTCCCTAGAGGTTGTTGACCTTCTTTATATTTCTATTTTTCTAATATGACATGTCTAGTTGTTTGCACCTTTTATTATATTTTTGACTATCCTTAATTAGGGCTTGGATCCACCCTCCCTTATACTTCATTGATTTACATTTATAGAGTTTGGCCTTTCATCGGTTTGTGACATGAATTAACCGCCTCCCATGGATTAATTAACTCTAGCAATTGTATCAAGCATTAAAAGGTTGATATTTTGGTGCAACGACAACCGTCTTTACAACAATTGGTATTAGAGCCTGGGTCATGGGTTTGAACCCATCACTTGCGTTGAGGGGGATTGTTGCAAGGTGTGTGCCCTTGGTCTCCTTGTGTTGTGCAACACAATTCTCAGGTTCATAACATGGCTTAACCACCTCTTTTGGATTCATTAAGTCTGGTCGTTGTATCATAAATTTAAAGGTCGATCTTTTGGTCCAACGATGACTATCTTTAAAACATACTTGCTTTGATTAGCCTTAGGAGATTCATCATTCTTACTTAGCTTGCAACTAGTAACCATAGGGGTACATACTAGTTTAGAATCCTCCATTCCAAACTTCTTCAACATTTCCTTGATATACTTTGATTGTGAAATGAATATTCCTTTCTCTATTTGATTGATTTGTAGCCCAAGAAAGAAATTCATCTCCCCAAACATAGACATTTCAAACTCTTTTTGCATCTCTTCTACAAAATTCTTGCACATAGCTTCATTTCCTCCAAATATTATATCATCAGTATACACAACCAAAATCAAGATTTGATCTTTTTCAACTTTGAAATAAAGATTACTATCTATGGTACCTTTATTGAATATTTGCTATATCAAGTACCTATCCAACCTTGCATACTAAGATATAGGAGCTTTATTTAATCCATATAGTGTTTTCTTCAACCTGCATACCATATCTGGTTTGTCTAATAACTAAAATCCTTCTAGTTGTTGAATGTATACTTCTTCCAACTCACCATTCAAGAAAAAAAACTTCACATACATTTGATAAACCTTGAAATCTTTATGTGTTGTAAAAGCTAAAAACATTATGATAGTTTCTATTCTTACCACTAAAGAAAATGTCTCCTCAAAATATATTTCTTCTACTTGTGAACTTAGCCTTTACACACAAGCCTAGACTTGTTTCTTACCACTTCTCCATTCACATTTAGTTTGTTCTGGAATAGCCACTTAGTTCCAATCACATTATTGTTTATTGGTCTTGGGGAAAATTTCTAAGTTTGATTCTTCTCAATCTGCATTAGTTCTTCTTCCATAGCCTTGATCCAATAGTCATCCTTGCATGCTTTAGTCACTATTTTAGGTTCATCTTTAGAGAGTAAACATAGATTTACCTATTCTTCAACAACTTTTATTCTTGTCAAAAACCCTTTCTTTTGTCACCAATGATCTGATCTTCAGAATGATTCTTTTGCACATACTTGGGAGTCTTAGGAATCCTTCTCAAAGCTTCTTCCTCTTTAATCTAAAATTCCTTTTCCTTACTTTCATCTCTACCATTTTCTCTTCAAGAGGAATCATCCGATTCATATCCATCTATCACCACAAAATTATTCTATAAGTCTTCATCTACTTTGACACTTGCCCTCTCAACAATCTTCTTGAGCCCCTTATTGTAGCAGTAGCAAGCTTTTCTTCTTGTAGAATATCCAAGGAATCTACCTTCATAAGATCTTGTATCAAACTTTCCTATTTTTTCTTCATCTATTCTAATATAACATTTGCTTCCAAACACTTTGCAATATTTGATAGTAGGAATTCTTCCATACCACAACTCATAGGGAGTCTTTACATTGTTTTCTCTTTCTTGAACTATATTAATAATGTAGGCAACAATATGAATTGCTTCTCTCTAGAAAACATTCAGTAGGTTTTCTTCTTTCATCATTGTTCTTGCAGCTTCCTGAATAGTCCTATTCTTTCTTTCAACCACTCCATTCTACTGAGGAGTCCTAGGAGCAGAAAAATACCTCATTATCCCATGATTCTCATAAAAAATGTTAAAATCATTGGAGGTGAAATCTCCACCTCTATCAGGCCTCAAAAAATTGATTTTCATTTCCAATTCATTCTCAACCATAACTTTGAATGCTTTAAAGTTATCTAGAGCTTCTGATTTTTCTTTGAGAGAAGTAATTCATATCACTCTAGAATAATTATTAATCAATAGAATTTAAAATACATGTCACCTTGAAGACTTCTTACCCTAATAGGACCACATAAGTTTGTATGTACTGGAGCTCCAACAATTTGGTAGTAGATTATTCATTGACTTTGAAACTTCTTCTTTCTTGTTTCCCAATTTGACATTCCTAGCAGACAACATTAATACGATTTTTAATCTTTGGTAGATCTATCACAACTTGAACTGAATTGATTCTCAATAGGCTATCCTTGAATTGATGTGACACATCCTTTTATGCCATAGCCAACTTTCATTAATCTGATTCATAAAGCAATGACCTTCAACACCTTTAAGCTAATAAAAATTCCCATAAATTCTATTTCCATTAGCAACCATAATCTTGGAGCCTTTTTTGATCTCACATCCATCATATTGAAATATAAGATTATATCCTTTGCTACACATTTTTCCAACACTCAAGAGGTTATGTCTTAAATGCTCAACATAAAAAACAACATATGTATTATGCTTTCCATCAAAACTAATTGAACCTTTTCCACATATCTTGGTAGATGTATAATCTCCAAACTTTACTAGACCTCCTTCATATTTCTCAAGTTTAACATACTTACTTTCATCATTGGTCATATGATTTGAACATCCACTATCAATAATCCTATATTTCTTATCCTTTCTAGCATGAAGAGAAGTCATCATAGCATTGTGACTTGCTTCTAGAGAACTTTTTTGTTGTGGATGAGACATGTCAACTTAGAATGAAACATCTAAGAACAACGGTGCCTTAGTAACTTTAATTTTCAAATCACATCCAAGACATAAACTACTATGCCATAAAGCAAAAAAAGCACAATGGTTCCCCCATTAATCCCTCTAAGAAAAGTACATGCATACAAATAACAGATTCAACACTTGCATAGATTCAAACTACATAATCAAACAACATGAAAGAAAAACTTATGGACACATAGATTTACATGGGGAAAAACCTTTCAAGTAAAAAAACCCACCCTCCAAAACAATCAGCTCAATTGTATTAATCAACAATAAAATAGTTACAATAGAATCTCAGAGCTATGCTCTTCAGAAGTTTACATCTTGTGCATCTGGAGAATACAGGAAATACCATTATATAGAATCCTCGCACTATTACAATGTTCTCACATGACATACAGTGTAGATTCATTTCATTTCACCAGCCCACTCGTTTAGCCAGCCTTTCAGCCAACATAGCCTCACAACCACTCAGGTTCATATCTTCTTGGTTCTGTGTCACTAAGTGTTCACAGCTACAATGCCTTAGCATACCGCTCCAACACTCTCACTGCACGATATGATCATCTTGAAACTTCACCGATCGACCTCTCAGTCATATCAATCAACAACCATGAAGGCGTATTTAATTACCCCACCGACACGCTTCCATAATTATCTAATAATGTGCATCTCTATGCAATACACATCAAGCCACCCAATATTAAATTGGGATACAGAGTCATATCTACACTTCGTCAACCTTCTGAATCAGATCATTCATTTAATACAAATATAACGCTTCCAAAGAAAAATCTTTCGGCCAATAATCATTGATTTACAACAACAATGTAAAATCAACGAATGACATCATGCCACATGTTGACACGCCATTCGTCCATCACTTTGACCATCACCCAAATAGTCAACAAAACCCAAGCTCCTTCTACCGCACCACCATTCGCCATCCATCATATGCTCGCGGTAAGGTGGTATACACTGCACTACTATTCCATAGCAAGAAGACACTCGCACTACAGTGGTGACAACCTTCTTTCTAGACCGTCGTTGTCAACCACACCACCGTGGCTTAAAGAGCAAGCCTCCATGGTATAACGGTAACCTTCTATCGTTGTTTGCCATGTCCACCGTGCTCAAGCTAAAAGACCATTGTGGTGTAGCAGTAAGCCACCATGTAATCGCTAGTCAACGTGAAGCCTGCCACGGTAAGGAGGTAACATCGCGACACCGCTCCAAGACTGAAGGACTCCCGCAATAGAGAGGTAACTGAGTGTGCTGATCGCCATGGTTCCACCGCTCCACCACGCCTTCTCTGAGTGACCCCCATGGCAGGGAGGTAACCGCTATGCCAAACTGTCGAGCCTTCATTGTGCAACCACCAAATAGTGAGGAGACAGTCGTGGTATGGCGGTAACACCACCCAACCACAAACCGAACAAAAGAGGCTCATAGTAAAGCGGTAAACCATGCAACCACGCAACCGTGCCTCTATTAACTGTTTCTTGCGGTAAGTGATAAAGTCAAGGACTGAAGAGAAAATGGCAAGTCTTCAAGAGATTTCAAGCCAAAAAGTAGAGGCATATTTTCCAACAATCTCCCACTTGACAAAGACTTACTGGCTTACTCCAAACTCGAACACAAGAACCTAACACAATTATTTCATGCTCCAACCAAGACACATGCAACAACATCCAATATGTCCACCAACTCAGGGAACAACTCCAACCATCCACCACAGGAAAAAGGAACAAGCCAAGGAATATATGGACCAGTCTCAAGAACAAAAGCATCAGATCCTATAGATGACAAAGGCATCACAACAATAGCTTCAAAACTCTCAAACACAAACACAGTCATGAATACTTTCTCCAGAAACAAGACAAAACATCAGCTAGAACATCAACTAGAAAACTGACTGCATCCATCCAACTAATCAAAACCACATGACTAAAAAAATCACCCACATCTCATGCTATTTCATCCAATCACCCATACCTTCAAGGTATATTCACTAGTAAACTCATGCCAGAAGCACAACCAACCCATCAACTGCAGATACAAGCATCATGTTCCAACTAGTCAAAGAAGACCAAACACATACAGGTACTCCCACTGCATGGGTAATGCCAAATCTGAAAAATCAACGGCATAATAAGTCTACCAATCACAACATATAGAAAAAGTAACCATGTAGTACCGAGGAACATCCATCTTGATATGCACAAACTACAACCACCTGCTACAAGAATCATTTCTCTCAAAAAACTTCCATAGTTCTTCCAAGTTCTCCATCTCTAACAAAAGAAAGAGGCACAAGAACCTCCATGTCATCACCCAAGTGACAACACATGACCACAAATTGGTGACCAACACGACTCCATATAGACATCTCACATCTAAAGTCATATGAGATTGAACATACAGGAAGAAAAAACTAGACTAAATAGAAACAACAAATCACAACGTGTAGCATCCTCCTACACACACTTCTAAGTGCCAGTTGTGTCAAGAATGATCTTCTTCACATCCCAAGGGAAAATCCATAACAACACCCAACCGTTCAACTTAAAAAATCATGGATGTAAGCCTCTCAAAGAAGATCAAACTAACCCATATACCTATCTCCTACCAGTCCTCAAAAGCACAAGGAGATAAACTATGTTGTCCACCTTCCACTATGAATCCTCTAGAATTTTAAAGCAACAACTCAAGATTCATATTTATGAAAGATAAAGCATATCACATATTTGAAAGATATAATGGGAAAATACCTCTCAAATAAACTTCACTGCTGAGCAAACCAAAGGGAGGAAAAATAAAAATGCTCCTCCAAGATATACAAGCTAGCACGACTCATCCAAAAGCAATCTCCTCATTAGTCTCTGTTGAACTCGCGTCCAACCAAGGTGTAGGCTACTCAGATTTTCAACTAAAAACAAAAAATTTCTCAAAAAAAGGAATTTTAGCCTCACCTTATTCTACATGTACCCATGAGCACCGACAACCTATCATCTCATGCTAAACTTCAAACAACATTTAACATGAAGTTCTCAAGCATATGAAACAAAGTACTCAAAACATAAAAACTACCAGACCATTGCCAAAGCTCCAAACATATGAAATAGGAACTTATCATGACATCATGATCTAAACACCCCCCTTAGGAGATACCATGCTTCAAGTGAACAAGCTATGGTCTCAAGAGCAATGCATCATGCCAAAAATCTAATGCGCAAACAAGAGTATACCATGACATAAAACAAACAAGCTCTAAACCAACATCACCTATCAAGCACTAGCAACATCTCAGCCAAAGACTACAAACATCCTCCATGGTTTCAAGATGTTGTACATATTCAAATAGTGTCCCTACAAATGCGAAAGAAATATTTTGCAGCAACAAGATCTAAGAATCCCTCCTAGAAACATCTACAACACCAAAGAAGATCATTCACCACAAAGTGATGAATCCATAGTCACTGCTAAAGCTCACACTGAATCGTGAAATTCAAGCTTTCCAAGCATCATGATTGAACATCTACTTATCTAAAAAACCTCCAGGTACAATCGACAACATGTCCATTTGATAAGAAATCCAAACCGCACCGAGATCTCCAAACAACACAGATCACACCATCACTGTCAAAAGCTTACACTATAATGTGTACCAAGCTCTCCATGACATAATGATACACATGCTACAATTCCCCATAATTGACTATTCAGGTACTCAACGCCATCCTACCTCGTATCTCAAAACAGCCATGCCAATGGACACGTGACCATAGACAAGATCAGCTAACAAATCTACACCACCACTGAAGCAACCTCGTGGATATACATAGTCCACTTCCAAGTTATCTCACTACAACCAATGGGTAGCTAATCCACCAGCCACACAACTCGGAGATTAATCATAACAGCAGTGCGAACCCATCATCGCAAAGTAAATTGCAAAATTGAGATCTCAAAGAGAACATCAATGTAGACAAACATTGACTCAAACACCAGATCAAGCCCAAATCTGATTTTCCAATCACGTTCACAACTCAAGTACCATAGTCTAAGAAACCAACAAGCAACACCACAAGAATGATGAGTGATAGATCACATACCAACACTCCCATGAGTGATAGATCAAAACCATGTCGAACTGCAACTATCTCATCCAATCACACCCCAAATGCCAAACTCTAGAAAATAGCTTAACAACAACTCCATATAACGACAAGTTTTTCCTTGACCGTGCAAAACTTGTAAAACCACTGTGTTTTTAAAACACCCATGCACATCCATATCCACTACTCATTTGAACGACCCAAGAGTCTACACATAACCAACATGGTTAACCATAACAATGAAAAAAAATATGAATATGTATCATACACTTTTTAGGAAAATCTATAGAAAAACTTCAGAGCCAAAGAACATGAAACTGAAACATGCTAGTACAATGTACAGGTAAATAGAAACTCCAGGCCTGCTCCAGACCAATTCCAAAACCACAACCATGCACAAGCATGCGAGAGAGCCAAGCTATTCAGAAGTTTCCAGACCACTCAGAGATCAACTTCATAGCCTTCATGCAATCAAGGTGACAGAGAAACCGCCTTTAGTGATAAGTCAAAACACCCAATAGAAGCACAATACTCCATGGATGAAACAATAGCCCAAGCAACTCCATACTGCCAGGAAGCTTGTCACATAGACACTTAGTATGAAGCACACTTTGTTTCAATGCAACCATAAGAATAAACTTACACCCCTTGCATCAGGATCATTTGCTGCCAACCAGGATCCTCAAACCTCATCATCACAAAATGATCAACTCCAATATTCTCCAACATATTTCATGTTGGTTGTTGTCTCAAAAGAGCAAGGAATTTCACTCATCAACCAATTCCTCCAGATTTCCTCAAGCTTTCCAGGCTAAGAAATCTTCACAGGAGAAATACCCAGAACCAACATCCAGAATAAGGCTCTGATACCACTTGTTCAGGATGAGACATGTCAACTTAGAATGAAAAATCTAAGAATATCAGTGCCTTAGTGACTTTAGTTTTCAAATCACATCCAAAACATAAACTACTATGCCATAAAGCGGAAATAGGCACAGTGGTTCCCCCATTAATCCCTCTAAGAAAAGTACATCCATACAGATAACAGATTCAACACATGCATAGATTTGGAATACATAATCAAATGACATGAAAGGAAAAATTATGGACACACAGATTTACATGGGGAAAACCCTTTCGGGTAAAAAACCCTACCCTCCAAAACACTTAGCTCAATTATATTAATCACCAACAAAATAGTTACAATACTATCTCAGATCTATGCTCTTCAGAAGTGTACATCTTGTCCATCTGGAGAATACAAGCAATACCAGTATACAAAATCCTCACACTGTTACAATGTCCTCACACAACATACAATGCAGATTCATTTCATTTCACCAAACCACTCGTTTAGTCAGCCTTTCGGCTAGCACAACCTCATGGCCACTTAGGTTCACATCTTCTTGGTTCTGTGTCACTCATTTTTCATAGTTACAATGCCTTAGCATACCGCTCCAACACTCTCATTGCTCGATTTGATCATCTTGACACTTCATCGATCGACCTCTCAGTAATATCGGTCAAAAACCATCAAGGAGTACTTAATTTCCCCACCGAAACGCTTCCATCATTCTCTGATAATGTGTACCGCTATGCAACACACATTAAATTAGGATATAGATTCATATCTACAATCCATCAACCTCTCAAATCAGATCATTCATTCAATGCAAATATAACGCTTCCAAAGAATAAAGCTTTCGGCCAATAATTGTTGATTTACAATAATGATGTAAAATCAATGAATGACATCATCCCACATGTCGACACACCATTCGTCCATCACTTTGACTGTCACCCAAACAGTCAAAAAACCTGAGGTCCTTCTACCGCACCACCACTCGCCATCCATTATACACTCGCAGTAAGGTGATATACATCGCACTACCATGCCCTAGCAAGAAGACACCCGCAATACAACAGTGACAACCTACTTGCCAAACCGTCATCATCAACCATGCCACTGTGCCTTAAAGAGAAAGCCTTTGTGGCATAGTGGTAACCTTCTATTGTTGTCCGCCATGTCCATCGTGCTATCATGCTCAAGCTGAAAGACCTCTGCGATGTAGCGGTAAGCCACCACATAATCGCCAGTCAATGTGAAGCCCACCGCAGTAAGGAGGTAACATTGCGACACCACTCCAAGACCAAAGGACTCCCGCAGTGGGGAGGTAACCAACTGCATCGACCACCACGGTTCCACCACACCACCGTGCCTTCTCTGAGCGACCCCCGTTGTAGGGAGGTAACTGCTACGCCAAACCGTCGAATAGTGAGGAGACTACCGCGGTATGGCGGGAACACTGCCCAACCACATACTGAACAATAGAGGCTCACGGTAAAGTGGTAAACCACGCAACCATGCCTCTATTAATTGTTCCTCGCAGTAAAGAGTTAAAGGCCAGGACTAAAGAGAAAATGCCAAGTCTTCAAGAGATTTCAAGCTAGAAAGTAGAGGCATATTTTCCAACATTTCCTTCACACATATCTCATATTTAGTAGAATTAGATTCAACTTTCATAGCCATGAACAAGCATTCACTATCCTCATCATCCTCATATTTAGATTCATCATTAGATATACTAGCATCTTCTCTAACATAATAACTCTTCTTAATTGTTTTACCTTTGTTTTCTTTATTCTTTTCATTCAAAGCTCTATTTGGACATCTTGAAGCATAGTGACCTATCTTTCAACAACTGAAACATTTGAAAGGTAACTTACCTCTATATTTACGAGTACCCTTTTTCATTCTTATTATGAAGTTTACTTCAACATCATCAAGATCCTCATGATATGATTCTTCAATATTTTATAATTTTCCCACGTTAAAAGTAGTCTCAATTTTTGCATTACTTGGACCGAATTCTCTCATTTCAAAAGCACATAAAGCACCATATAAATTATATATAGAATATTTTCTTAAATCTTCAACTTCTTCAATAGCATAAACTTTATGACTATAAGATTTAGGAAGAGTTCTCAGTACCTTCTTTACCACTTCTTCTTCAAGTTTTCCACCAAGACCTCTGATGGAATTGACAACTTCATCCACCTTTTTCATGTAGCTTGTAATATTTTCATCTTCAAACATCTGGGGGTTCTCAAATGTGAAATTTAGATTATGCATCTTAGATTTCTTGACCTTATCATCTCCTTCATAAATAGTTTCCAAAATTTTCTAGACATCTCTAGTAGATTTCAAACTCATAACTTCTACAATTTTAGTGTTTGAAAGACCTCTTAAAAGAGCATAACTTGCTTTACCATTGTTCTCATAGGCCTTGATCTCATCATCAGTACTTGGACCACTAGTAGGTATAGTATATACAATCTCAATAGACTTCCAAACTCCAAATCCAAGAGATAGTAGTAAACCTTCCATCCTTGTCTTCCAAAATCCATTGTTTGATCCATCAAACAAAGGAGCATCCCTCTTGCACGCCATGCTAGATCCACCTCAATTGGTTAAGATTTTCATAGAAGGAACCTTGCTTTGATACCAATTGTAGAATGCATAAGAAAACTAAGAGGGGAAGGTGAATCAATTGTACATAAAAACATCAAAAAAATCATTAACATTATGATCCACATCAACTTAATTAACCCTTATTCTGTTAGAATGATTTAGAATGAAAAATAAATAATAGAAACTAAAACAAATCAATACCATTCACATTAAAAAACCATATTTACATGGAAAACCCAAGAAGGGAAAAATCGTGATGAGGATTAGCTCACAATATAAAGTAATTGAAACATCAAATACAATAGGCTCACTATCAGATTACAAAAAGAAGAAAAGAAGAATGTTATAGTTAGAAATCCATCTAAATGTAATTGAAAGTTCCACCATAGCATTATCGACACATTCACAACCTTTCTAAAGATTATAAACACCTTCTCACTACTTCTAGTATTCTAACTCATTAAATATCACACTGCACTTCACAACTCTACAATTCACATCACACACACACTACACACATTCTCCATCAACGTAACACTTGTTTAAACCTTTTTAAACCTTGAAAACATTTTCCAAGGTCATCTATGCTTTTAAACTGTGAAAATTCAAATTAGGCCGACACCAAAACACTCCCACAGTCGAAAGGAATGACGCTGGAACACATCACACCTTAACTTGAACCCAAATATACTCATACACACCACACCACGCTTCCACAAGCTTCAAAGAAAATACACAATTAGTGTAAACACCTAAGGTCAGACAGACCTATGTTAACACCATTAAAAATTTAAGTACACACTTCCTCAAATCCCAAGAAAAATCACAGACACCAAACATCACTTGAACATAATCTGAAATATTCCACAAACATCTTAAAATCTAAAAAAAATGTTTGCAACAACTTTCACTTGAAGAACAAGCTCATCCTATACACCCAGATAATCTTCCGTACACTATAACTCAATAAATCAACTTGCAGAGCACCAAACCATGAACAACTTTGAATAAAGGTATATATGAGAAATACCAACACACTTCCAGATCCGCAAGACCAAATACTAAATTTCAAAGAAATGTGAAGCAAAACCATTTCTCGTAGACACCATTGCAACAGACAGTTCACACATTGGTGAGCACAACTCTCTCTGCACAATGATCCAAAACAATAAATTTTGGATATACAAACCCTAAACACATTTGACCAACATTTCCAAACTTCATAAGAAGATCTTCAACATAAAATAAATGTGGAGCAAAGCCAGAACACTACTTTGTATGTCAAAGCACCTCTGCAACACATTGCTTCCTCTTTTATTCAAATTTTCTCAAAAGCACTTGGAAACCAAGATCTAGAGACACATACTCATCATATTCCAGTGTTCCATGGGGTTTTGGGGACGGGGATGGGGAGACAACACGGGACACGTTTTCGAGACGTGGGGACGAGGGGCCTAATTTTGGGGACGACAGGGGGACAATGGCGAGGGGGCGATAGGGTGCTGAAATACATATAGTACTTGAAAAAAAAAATGAAAAGATGTATAAGTATAAGAATTATACATCTTGGAGACAACTAGGAGTCCCCTAGACATCTTGAGGACACCCCAACGTCCTCAAAGTCCTAGCAACATCTTGGAGATAGGGACACTGGTGGTGGGATGGCGGCACTGGTGGTGGCTTGGTGGGGGGATGTCTCCCCCAAGTGAATTGAACCAGGTGATCCTATCTATCGACATATACAAGAAGAAGAAAAGGGAGAGAAATAAAAAATTGATGAAGAAGAGATTCTGGAACTTGCTGCTGAAACTCCTAAATATGTTCAGAAGAATCATTCAAAGGAACAGATAATTGGAGACATAAGTGAAGGTGTAAAGACAAGAAGAAAATTGGTTGAGGTAAACTTGTGTTTACTTTCTAAGATAGAACCAAATATTGTGATTGAGGCATGAAATGATGAGAGTTGGGTCAGAGAAATGAAAGAGGAATTGCAACAAATAGAGAAGAATCAGACATGGGAATTGGTTACTAGACCAGTGAACAAGAATGTGATTGGTTCAAAATGGGTGTTCAGGAATAAGTTGAATGAAGATGGTGAAGTGGTAAGAAATAAAGAAAGAATTGTATGCAAAGGTTATTCATAGGTTGAAGGAATAGATTTTGAAGAGACATTTTCACCTGTGGCAAGAATGGAAGCTATTCAAATTTTCTTAGAATTTTTCAGCTAATAAAGACTTTCAAGTATATTAGATGGATGTCAAGTCTACATTTCTAAATGGAGAATTGGAAGAAGAAGTGTACATGGAACAATCAAAATGATTTTAGTTATCAAACAATCCAGACATGGTCTTCAAGTTGAAAAAGGCATTATATGGACTTAAATAGGCTCCCAAAGCATGGTATGCAAGGTTGGATAGATACTTGACACAACAAGGATTTGACAAAGGCTCTGTTGATAGAAATCTCTATTTCAAGATTGAGAAAAATAAAATTTTGATTGTTGTGGTATATGTTGATGATATTATCTTTTGCAAAAATAAAGGTATGTGTAAGAAATTTGTAGAAGAGATGCAAAAAGATTTTGAAATGTTTATGATTGGTGAGTTGAATTTCTTCCTTGGACTTCAAGTGAATCAAAATAATAAGGGGATATTCATTTCAAAATCTAAGTATGTTAAGGAATTGTTGAAGAATTCTGGAATGGATGACTCCAAATAGGTCTTTACCCCTGTGGTAACTAGATGTAAACTAAGTAAGGATGATGAATCTTCTAAAGTTGATCAGAGCATGTATAGATCCATGATTGGTGGACTATTGTATCTTGCTATTACTAGACCAGATATCATGCATGTAGTATGTTTTGGTGGAAATATTCCAAGCAGAACCTAAGGAGACACATGTTACAGCTATGAAGAGGATATTCAGATATCTTAAGGGGACTCCAGATTATGGGCTACGGTATCCTAGGGATACTGATTTCACCTTGAATGCATACATTGATGTAGATTGGGTTGGTTGTGTAGATGACCATAAGAGTACAAGTGGTGGTTCATTCTTCCTTGGAGGAAGATTGGTCTCATGGTTGATTAAGAAATATGATTTAGTTTCTTTATCCATTGTAAAAGCTGAGTATATTGCAACAACATCTTTCTATACATAGGTACTTTGGATGAAGCAAACTTTGAAGGACATAGGTGTGATATGTGATGGGCATATCTCTAACTTTTGTGACAATACAATTGAAATAAAAATTTCAAAGAATCTGGTGATGCATTCTAAGAAAAAATATATATATTAGGTATCATTTATTAAGGGAGAAGGTGTTGCAAAATGAAGTCGGACTTGAATATGTGTCTACCAAGGAACAAATTGCTGACATATTCACTAAGGCCCTTTCGAAGGATACTTTTGAGTATCTCAAGGGGAAGTTAGGGGTTACTGCTCCTCCTTCCTTGAATTAGGTGCATATGGAGGTGTATCATTCTAGTGGATTCATAGATTCTTTTTGGTTTGGACTGATGATTGAGGCCTACTCACTTATTTCTACTAGTCTATGCATAACTTCATCAACTTTTACATTTGCACTTTCAACTATTTTCCTCAATCTTTTATTGAAGTGTCTATATGATTTTTTGTTATTTTGAATATCCAAGAAAACTTCCTTCGTCACATCTAGCATCAAAATTTCCAAGATTCTCATCATCTCTTTTAATGTAACATCTGCTTCCAAATACCTTAAAGTATTTAACAATAGGAATCTTACCAATCCATAACTCATAAGGGGTCTTTGTTCTATTACCTATGATTTGAACTCTTTTAAGAATGTAAACAATGGTTTGGATTGCTTCTCTCCAATACACATCAGAAATATTTCTTCTTTCATCATAGTTCTGTCAGCCTCTTGAATAGTCTGGTTCTTCCTTTCCACAACTCCATTCTGTTGGGGGGTTCTAGGGGTAGAATAATGTCTCTTTATGCCATTCTCTTAACAAAATGTGTTAAACTCACTAGAAGTGAATTCTCCACCTCTATCAGACCTTAAACATTTGATTCTCCGGTTTACCTCATTCTCTACTCTTTCTTTGCATACTTCAAATCTATCTAGAGCTTGAGATTTCTCTCTAAGAAAATTAACCCATGTCATCCTAGAGTAATGATCAATAAATAGCATGAAATACCTATCACCATTAAGGCTTCCTATTCTTGTAGGACCACAAAGGTTTGTATGAATCAATTCTAGCATTCTGGTAGATGATTTTTCTTTTCCTTTAAAACTGCTTCTTGTTTGTTTCCCAAACTGATAGCTTCTACAAACAAAATTTGTAGGCTTTGTGATTCTAGGAGAATCTCTAACAACTTCTCTTGAACTGATCTTGATCAGATTGTCAAAATCTACATGTCCCATCCTTCGGTGGCATAGCCAACTTTCATTAATTTGAGAAACAAAGAAATGACCATCACCACTCTTAAGCTAATAAATGTTTGCATGAGTTGTCCTTCTAGTTGCTACCATAGTTCTAAAACCTTTTATGATCTCATAGGTGTTATCTTGAAACACAAGCTTAAATCCTTTGCTACACATTTTCCCAACACTTAAAATATTATGCCTTAAGCCCTTAACATAATAGACATCGTCAGTTCTATGCTTTCCATCAAAGCTAATTGTTCCTTTCCCAACCATATTAACACCATAATCATCTCCAAACATAACTATTCCTCCATCATATTTTTCAGGTTTAGTGAACTTACTCTTGTCTCCAGTCATATGATTTGAACACCCACTGTCAATTACCCAATAGTCTTCAATCCTGTCTAGCATGAAAGGCAATAACTAGAGTACCTTCCATCTCATCCTTCTTTCTCTCCGAACTAGATTCACTTACACATCTTCCATGGTTAGTAGATACAGATTTAATTTCCAAGGCTAGAAACAAGAATTCATCCTTATCATCCTCAAAATCAGGCTCATCATTAGAAATTCCTGCATCTTCTTTAACATAATATAATTTCTTGATCTTCTTGTCCTTTTTCTCTTTGTATTTATTATTATCTTTTTTCTTCTTGTGTGTAGCTCTACTTGGAAATCTTGAAGCATAGTGACCAATATTTCCACACCTGAAACATTTAAAAGGTAACATACCTTTGTACTTACCAATACCTTTCTTCAATTTCCTTGTAAATTTTGCTTCCAACTCTTCTGAACTATCATTATTCGAGTCATCTCTTATCTTCATTGCTTTAAAGGTTGTTTCAAATTTCTCATCTCGAATGTAATTAAGGTGCCAAATAGTTGCTCCTTAGTAAATGTATTTAGATCATATGATTCTTCAATAGCAGAAACCTTATCACTATAATTCTTTGGGAGGGCCATCAATATCTTCTCAATTACATCTTCATCTATCATGTTGCCACCTTGGTTCTTGATTTCATTTACTACAAGTTCAACTCTCTGATAATAGCTTGCAATATCTTCACCTCTTCCATTCTCAGGTTCTCAAATTTGTGCTTAGTTGTTATCTTCCTCGACAATTTTACTCTATCATTTCCTTCATAAACATATTTCAATTTTTCCCATACTTCATAAGGAGTGCCTAAAGAAATAATTTTTTTCCTTTCAATTCTAGATAAAGCATTGAAGATAGCATACCTTGCCTTTTATCTACACTTTCCAGTCATTATAGTCAACTCCACCAAAAATAGGGATTTGTAACTTGTGTGCTATCTAATCTACCTCAAGCAGTTAAGCTTCTCACCGAGGAACCAAAGCTTTGATAGAAATTTTTGAAATGCACAAGACAACTGAGAGGGAGGGGGGTGAATCAGTTGTACCAAATTTTTTTACTTCTAACCTTAATCAATTCCACTTTAACTCAATCTGTTATTAAGTGTAAACATGAAAAAAAATAATAGAAATCAAACACCAATGATGCCAGATTTATGTGGAAAACCCAATGAGGGAAAAACCATAGTGAGGATTAACTCACAATATAGTAATAATGCAATACTGAATACAAAGGCTCACTACTCGGATACAAAGGTTCACTACCTACAATACGACTCACTATCTAGAAGGAGGCTCATTGCCTACAGATAAAGAAAAGATAAATAAAGATCCACCACAATAGGTTCCACACATTCACAACTTGATCAAAAATTGCAAACACCATCAACTCACTGATTTCAGGAATCTAACACATCAAATTATTGTTGCCTTGATTACACACTCTGCTTTTCACACTTGTTCGTACACTTCATTTTATTTTCTTCCTTTTTAATTCACAACATCTTGACTTGCTTTTATACCATCTTCAACCTTAGAAGCTTTCTACAAGGTCGGCTATACATCCTCCATTTTTCAAATTCAAATTAGGTCGGCTACTCAACATTCCCACGATGGATAAGAATGAGAGAGGACTAATTAAATATTTAATAAGGACCCAAACAACATCTTGGATCAATCACATGCTTCCTTAATTTGATGCAAATCTTTATGTAATGTGTAAACACCAGGTTGGCCAAACCTAATGAAAACACCAATGATCTTTGAACTACATGCATCTACATCAAGATGATCACACGTGGATCACCCAACATGCTTCACCATACATTTTGATATCTCTTAGAAAGCTTCAAGTACATTCATAGCAACTGCAACAATATTCATGCATAGAAAATTATTCAACAGTCCATCCAGACCGAGCAGAAACACACTGTAGCTCTGGAACAAGGTTTTCAAAGCACCAAACCACAAGTGTGTTTTCATGAACACATAGATCATTAGGATTAACCTTCTTCCAGATCTGAAACAAAACACCAGAAGACTGCATAGCAAAGACATTTCTCCCAGTCCATAGATAAATAGTTCTACCAAACTAGTTCACACACCGATGAACACATCTTTCACTCTCCATCGATCCAGAAGCTAAAAATTAGGATATATCATCCATTAAAGTTCATGAACACTACTATAGATCCACACAGGCATATGATCAATACATAAGGAATGCAGAGCACAATACCGAAGCACACTCAAAACACACACTAAACACTATCTTCATTATTTCTTATTTTTCTCAAAAGTACTTGGCATCAACACAACTACAACATTATGAATCTAGCTCCATGTACTTTAAACACTTCTACAGTATCTCAACTATACAAGTACCATTTGCAAACACTTTGAACTGTGTTGACATCAATGGCAACATTAATGACAACACCACCAAACTCATCCATACTTGCAACATCCATGTACTTGGGGTATGAGAACACTTCAAATCTTCCTTTTTTGAGATCTTTCGAAAGTACTTTAAAGTAATTTCTCACATCCCCACCATTCACTCTTTTCCAACCTTGATCTCCACCCTCAATTCTCCTACAATCTTGGATCCTCCCATCTCAACCAATCCATTTCATCCACTTTTCGATCTCTCCTTCCTTGAGAATTCTCATGCACCTCGGGCCCTTGATTTCCCTCTTCAATCCTAGTCCTCCATTGCTCTCTCCTAAAATCTATAAATTAGAGATCGTCTTTATCCATTCAATAAGAACTTTGAATGCAATGTTATGTTGACTCATTGAGCACTTGACATACCACTATAGCCATAGTAAATTCAAGCACTTGGGAAAATCCACTATCACTAATACAACAAGGAAGTACATCATTAGTATACTTACATGCTTTTATTTATTTATTGAATTGCTTTATATGACTTAATTTGAGTCGTTTCTTTGATTGTGAATTGAATAGTTTAGATTAATTTACGTTACTCTTGTATGTTCACACACACACACACACATGTATTAATACGCTTGATTTTTGTTGGTTGTCCATCCTTTATCTATTTAAAATTTTGGTTTGTAGGTTGCAAGATGTTTTTTGTCAAAACACTCATTTCATTACATCTCACTACTTGCAACCATGGTAAATTACACCTCTTAACATAAAAAAAAGGAAAATTAAACATCAATATTAGTTGACAAAGAGTTTAAACATCCAAAATATTGTGGTTGTTTAAACGATTCATCTCCTCATCTGAAATATAATCCACACACACCTAACATAACCTGTATTCAATTTCTTATGTCAAAAATTAAAATTGAAATCGATTATAGACTATATAATGATTAAATGATAATTGAAATAGAACACACTTAATATCAATTAAAAATAATTTATCTTTATTAAAATAAAAATTTAAAACCTAAGTGAAATATAATATTTTTTAATAATAATACAAAACATAATTATATTGAAAATATTTTTTACCAAATAATTATATAATATTTTTTTTATCAATATTTTGAATCACATATAATATTCTATTCATTTTTCATCTCATAATATATCATAAATGATAATATAAAATATCAATACAAAAACCATCAAAATTTTATATCTAATAATAGATTCTATAACATTTCATTAGTCCATATGTTTGATGAAGACACCGAAAATTAAAATGGACTACAATCTGTATTATAATGATTAAATGAAAATGGTATGGATAAACTGCCAAATTATATTTAATTCCATTGAGATATTTGATGTAACAAAGTAGTGTGCATTACCATTAAAGTAGGAGAAGAGGAGACACCCACAAGTGAAATGGATTCTGACCAGGCTGCCACCATGTTTACAGCTGTTGCTCATGTTATTATTATGCTAATGATTCTCATTTTGTCTTTAATAACTAAGGACTCTAAAATTCATATGAACATGATAAATCTTGAACAAAGAATCCACAACAAGCTTATTTTATTGCTCAAGAATTTTGATGTAAGCAGACAGTGCATTAACTTGACATTAGGAGAAAATGACATACAAGATACTTGTTTTCTCACGTTACACCTGTGTAAGCTAAGTTTAGAAGTTGAGGTAGTACAAGATTTTCACATTGTACTACCAGAGCTGTTCCATCAGTCAACTGCACAACCAACGCACCGTTAATGGTTTCATGCACACCTGTCTGTGTCTGGGCATTCCTTCTGGATAAACATCAAGTTTTGAATTTGAGTGGGGGAACTTGGGTTTTATATTTTAACTATTGAGAGATTCAAAGCAATAGTTAAAAAATCTGAGATGGGGACACAAAGACAAGGATAGTAGCGAGTGTTTGGAGGCAATTAAGCATCAGTTCTTAAGGATAGCAGTGAGCGTTTGGAGGTGATTAAGCATCAGTTCTTACAGCATATGTCAAACAGTTTCAATTTTTTTAAAGTTTCATGTGTAATGCATATTTTTTTAGTTGCTGGATGTTAACGTTCAGCTGGATTGCTGTTATGTATGTCGGTATATTATGTCATCGTGTTCTGTATTGCTGCACATTATCTCTGCTGGTTTATGGTCGTTGTATAAATGTGTATGCTGGTTACCTTGTAAACTGTTGAGTCTTGTCGTCTTCATTTCTTTTATAGTCCTCTTTCTGGATGGTTTCTATTCTATTTGTAATCTTTTTACAGCTTGGTTCAATATTAAAAAAAATAGTGAAAAAATCTTTCTAATATATATCTTTTACAAAATAGTTTTATGATTAAGATGTGTAATAATTTTTTTCATCAACATTTTGGACCACATTTATAATTCCTTTTTCATCACTATTTTGGATCACACATCATTATACATCATCAAAATGTAGAAAAAGATTGAAGAACAGAATGACAAATACTCTCTCTTTCTCTCTCTCAATTATTAGTTGTCTTCTTTTAATCATACACCACTCTATCATAAGAAAATACGTTTATTTTTTTAATGTTAAATATACATATGTATAAAAAGATTTGAATTGGATACAAATGTAAACAAATCTTAGTTTATAAATGTATCTAACAATCTTGATTGATCAATTTTAATTCATGCCTTCTATATCAAAGAACTAAAAATAATATTTTCAATTAAATATTTTTTTTAAAATGACAAATTGCGGTAAAATCAATGATTGAAGACTATACATGTATTTAGTAAAATTTCATGGAATTAGTGGAGGTCTCCTTAAAAGTTTAGGTTGGTTTTAGAGACAATTTATAAAAAAATAAAAATGATTACCCATATTTTTGAGGGCAATCCCCTCAAGTTTATAAGTTAGAATTGAAGAATAGGTCATTATAAAGAATTTTATTTAAGAGGTGGTTTTACTTTCTCTTAAACAAGTAAATCATTTGTGATACAAAATATGATGAGGGTGCAACCTGAGACACATAAAATCACACACACAATTAGAGAATAATTTTATTATTCTAAATATGAAAATCTTACATGCAGAGGATCTCAAATCCTCAAGTTCTGCTATACATGCAAATTACAGAAAGAAACTACAAAAATTCCCCTATTCACAACATGCGATCTTCTTTCCCAAAAACTACTCACAAAATCAGAAACTACCTCATAAATAGCTCAATTCTCCGTTTGGAGCCAAAAACAACATTCTAATTATGCACCAACTTCCGGAAGCCCTAACTCAAGATCTAACCGTCAGATCTTCAATGATAATACCTTTTTCGAAAAGGTCTTGCGAAAATGAAGTGTTGGAAAGTGGGGCCTAAAAGATAACCACTTTCCTTTTCTGCCAATTTTCGGGCCTATCCGGAGCCTTTAAGTCCCTCAAAATTAGCTCTGAAGATTTTGTAGGGCAAAAAGCAGAAACTAAAACTTGAATAACTTTTGAACTGGGAATGATCTTCACCTGATTCTTTCACCAAAGTGTTTATTATTCTATCCTGCAACTTCCCTTAAATTTTTGTCTCTTTGCGCCTTCAAATTCATACTTGCTAAAAATAGTAGTTGAGCAGAAAAATCATAAAAGCAGTTCTGAAAGTTGGGAATTCTTCTTCGACGAAAAGGGTATCCAGAAATGCAAAAATATCTACAAAAATCTAAATGAAAGTAAATATATTTTTGGGTGATGTAGGATTGCCCTTATACCACTAGATGCTCCTGCATCAAAATATTAAATGTGACATGGATACTTCAAACTCTATTGATGTATGGGACAAACTTTATAATGTAGATTCTCCTCCTCCTCTCTTTTTTGATCTTTCTCTATCACTTAATGACTTTTTTTGTTATGAACTATAGCTCTATTTGCATGTGATTATTTCCATCCAACTTTTTTTTGAATATATGTAACACTATTTTATAAATGATAATATAAACATTGTTCATAAAAATAAATAAAATCAATTCTATTTTAATTAAAACAAATAATATTTTTCTTAAATTATTTCTCCTAATCCTCCTAAAAAACTTTCACTTATTTAAAATATTTAAAATATATATTAAAATATTTAGCAATTTTGAATATTTTTGAAAAACAATAGGAGTGGTTCTTTTGAGTATAGTATGTTTATTTGATCGATTTCTTCTCTTTTATATAAGTTTCATTAAAATTTCACATTTCCCTTCAAATTGGATACACATCTTGAAATTTTTATTTTTATTTATTTTTGACTAAATCTTCATATTATATTAGAATATCTATATAAACATAATAATCTCACCTTATTATAAGTGTTTAGATAATATGTTTAAAGTAAATACAAGTTTAGTAATTCTTATATATAAATTAAATTTTATATTAAGAACACATTTTAATCTCTTACATATACATAGAGATGTTTTCAAATATTATGTTTATGTTAATTAAAATTTATTTGTATATTTATTTGTTGCATAAAAAATCTTTAGATTTTTTATAATGATTTATAAGATATATATTTGTAAGAGTAATAAATGCATATTTTACATTTTTATCTTTTGTTTTACATCATTTTGTCTGGCGATCGTAATCATATTACCTTAGCACGCCAATTTGATAGATTTGATACTGTCATTGGTCTTAGACTAAAATTGACCATTAGAAACAAAATTTAATCCCTACATTGAACATTTCAAACTTTAAATTGATCACACTTCTCTCCTTATTTTGAATATATATATGTAGTTCTAAATTGAGATGGTTTCATAGTTGTGGATTTTCTTTGTTCATTCAAAATTTAAATTTCATGATGGGCCTAAGTTGAGGCCCCTTTACAATTAGTTTTTATTCATACTCTCCAATACAAAAAAAAATCAACTTGTGTGCTTAAGGAAAGTACGAAATCACATCTCCCTTAGATCATTTTCATAAAGGGAGCATCTAGAATTTTCCCATAATTAGGAAAACCCCCACATTTATTTATCACAAGGGATTATCCCATCTTCTTTATTCAACTTTCAACATTACCTTTGTACATCAATACATGAAAAAACCCTAGCTCTTGCACAAGATCATTCCAAAATTTGTTCCATTTCCTTTGATTTATAGAGTCTCTAATTGTCGGTCACCTATCATTATTCTAGCCACATCAACATCATTTGTATTCATGATTTTTGTATTCCAACTCTTTTAAAAATTAATATATTGGTTATTATGGCTTTCCTAAGGAAAAGACCCTTGGACAAAAATATTCTAAGTGATTATCAAAACCATTAGGCCTTTTCATTGCAAGTGTAGACATTGAACAATTATCTTTTATATGTCTATAATATTTTCATACATCAATGTCGAATGCATAGTCAAATGTCATTTTCACAAGTTATAGAGGAAGTATGTGAGCACAAAGATCACTTTTGTGACATGAAAGTGATCCACATTAGCACATACTCATAAAACTTATATGTCATAATTTTCTTAGTTTATTTATTTTAGATTTGGCATGAAATTCCAAGTAGTAGGTACATATCATAGTCAAAATTACGGTCCATAAATGATCACTACCAAAGTACTATAATTATTTATTCAGGGATATTATCACATCTATTTTTAGATTTGATTAGGTACATCTTTTTTACTTATCTCTTTATCTAAGATAATTTATTTATTATTATTTTATTACATTTATTTTTCATAGAGGCTTATGTAAGGACATTTTATTTCATCACATAAAATAGTGAACTTGACATTCAAACCCATATAGTTCCCTAGAGGTTATTGACCTTCTTTATATCTCTATTTTTCTATTATGACATTTCTATTTTCTTGCACCTTTTAATGTATTTTTTACTATCCTTAACTAGGGCTTGGATCCACCCTCATTTGTACTTGATTGATTTGCATTTATAGAGTTTTGGATTTAATTGTTATCTATCTTTACAATCCTTAACCACCTACCTTCCCTTATGTGCTTTCATTACTAGATCTTTATCATATATGTCTTCTCCCAAAAATTTCCTAACCAAGTTCACTTCCTATGTCACTATGTTTTTATGATGATACATCTTTTGTTGGCTCTATAGGTGACTTGATTTTGAATATAGGGTGAATGATACAATGAGAATATTAGTAATTATTTATTTTAATATAAATAAGCATGTGCTAAACCATATAATGAAAAAATTAATATATATATACCCAAACCATATAAACACTAGCACGGAGAAAACCTTGTAGAAAAAAATAATCCACTTATCCCTCTAACTAACAAAAATATAAAAGCATAATAATACTTTAAAAAGAGCCTTATAAACCTCTATCTCATGTCCCCATTATACAGAAGTATTGGAAACAAATTTACATGAAGTGGTATCTTAAAATTATGAGTCAAAATAATGAGCCATAGAAAAATCCAACATCCCATAATCATGGTTAAGCAACATAGAATAAAAAGTAACTCTTCTTATACCTCGTATACCTATCTTATGCATCATAGATTCTATCATTAGAGTCAAACTGACCAATTCCTCAAATCTAAGTACTACATGAGGGTATTCAATACCTTGTCATAGTATCTAAATTAGGTCTTTATGAGCTTTATAACTCCTACGTTTTACCTTTCCAATGTAACCTCCTTGTTTTATTCCTTCTTACATAATATTCCAAGTATCTTGGAGGATGAATAATAGTCCCACCCTCAGATGATAATCTTATTTTTCCCACTCCATATTTAAATATAATTATTTGAGAAGTATGATTAGTAAGATGAATGAAACACATAACCTTAACATTCTACAACTTGATATTTATGTTGCAAAGACACTTACTTTAAAGATAAAAAATGAATTAATCAAGTGCTAGAAGAGACCGATATAAATTATTTGTGATCATTGGCTTAGTGAAAGAATATTCACCATTAATCAAAGTGTCAACCTTCTATATCATGAATTTTCTACCCTCAAAAATCTCAGTGGGAAAAGATAATAAAAATTAATATGGATGATAGAATTAATAATGTAATGTTAAATTTTCTATGAAGAAAATACAATTATAAGGAAATATTTCTCCGTGGATGAGTAAGTGAGTTCACATAAAACCAATTTCTTGCTCAGGAAATAGATGAAATTATCTCTTATTTGATCATCATGTTGAGCTAAGAGGGCACCTAAGGAATGTTGTGTAACTAAAATGTAGAGAAATAAAGGCCTATTTGGAGTGGGTGCTACTAGAATTGGAGGACAAGGCAAGTAGTTCTTAATATTATTGGATGTTTTTGGCATGAATACTCCCACTAAAATTGATTCTTTTAGAGTAGATGTGAAAAAGGATGACACTTTTCTATTAGCTAGGCAATGAATTGCATGATACCCTAAATATTTCCTTATTTAAGATATGTAGTTGTGTAAGGGTCCTAGGAGGTAGCATATTTATCATTTATTTTATTATATCTAGATCTACTTCAATGTCTCATCTAGAAACAATGAACCCTAAGATATTTCATGATGAAACCCCAAAGACACATTTATTGGGATTTAATCTAGCTTTGTACTCTCTAAGCCTTTGGAAAATACAACTCAAAGGTAACTAGGTGATTTTCTTTGAGTTTTAGTTTTTGAGGATATCATCCACATAATCCTCAAAAATATCATACAACCTATTATGAAATATGAAAATAATGGGCCTCTAATATATGAAAATAAAATATTTAGACCAAATGGAATGAATTTATAATAGAATATTCCTCATGGGGTGAAGAAAGATATATGATGTCAGTCATTTTTGTTCTATTTAAATTTAGTTGTACCCTAAAAATAAATCTATAAGAGATATCATATCATGGTCAACTATTAGATCTTGTATCATGCCAATATTAGGAAATGAAAAATCCTTGGGGCAAGCTTTATTGGTATACCTAAAATTTGTACATAACTTGATTCATTTAGTTTTCTTTCTTATAGGTGCTACATTAGATACCAACTCCAAATTTTGAATAGGTTGAATGAACCCGATGTCTAACAATGTTTGAATTTTTTCCTTTACTAGGAGGACCACCATAGGGTGCATTTTCCTTAATTTAAAATGAACTAGTATGGCATCAAGTCATACTACAAGGTGGTGAATGAACAAGGATGCGCCCAAGCTAGGAATTTTAGCATAAGAACAAGAAAATACATATAGATAATCTCTAAGTACCATGGTTACGTCTATCTAAAACTCAAGATCTAAAGAAATTACAATCCTATGTAAGCTTAGGTGCCTTATGTATACCCTAATTTATAACTAGAGCTTATCCAAAAAGGATTCGTGATGCATTTTTAAGTGGGGATAGGAGCCAAAAAAGGTGAATATCAATATTAAAGGGTGTATCTATACCAAGTGTCAATTTTTATTGATCCTCTAAAATATTTTATTTTTCTTTAAAGTATGCTAATGAACTCAATATGATTGAAAACCATTATTTATGATCTCCTATAGTAATTTATTCATTAAATTGCATAAAACCTAGGATGGCCTCATCATATTGAAATATGTTCAAGGTTTAAAGATCGTGTTGGTGCCAATAAATGAGTTCAGGGCAATGTATATCAAGATTATTGGTGAGGATGACATTGTCATAGAATTGGTTTGTAGTAGCAAGCTCTTTGAAAGGAATACACATGATATTTTTTTTGGGATAAATATGTCTCAACCTTAGTGACTCACTTGATTAATTTATTAATTATTTTACCCTAAGTTGCTGATTTAATTTATTAAATGCAATAATATTTGTTTCTAATTTGCTAAGTCCCTTTGTGGGACCTAACAAGGAATTGGAATCCTACATGCAAGGTGTGGAAAGGAAAAATTGTGACACATGTCACATGAGAGATCCATTGGGAAGAGGAAATTGTTTCTACCTATAAAATGGGCACTATGTTGACATGTAGTAGTTTGTTTTGGAAGCAAGTATTGGTGGGGTCCACTTGTATCCTAGTTTATCTCTTCAAAAAAGAAAAGGCAAGGAAAGGTGACACTTGTCACTTGGCCACTCAATTGAGTATTAAGAATTGTGAAAACCTTTAGAAAGGGCACCATGATTCCATGTGGTATTAGTTTGACTTGTTGACTGATTCTTTGAAGGGAAACTTGCTTAATGGATACTTAGATGTCACTCGAAGTGACTAGAAGTTGTGGGAGTTATATTTCGGCACCAAATCCGATTTTCTCTATGGGATGCCTAGCAAGGGAGGTTGCTTGAGTTTTGGAGTTGCAAGCCTTGCATGTGCTTTCATGTTATTGCATTTTGGTGCATGTATGTGCATGTTTGATAGGTTGATAATTGAATCACTTGGGACTCATGCATGTTGTTAGTTTTCAGTTTGCATGCATGCAAATACTCGGAGATTGGCACATGGAAAAAATCAATGCCCATGTATGAGACGTATTTATTGATGCCTTATAAGTGAATTTGTTGAGTGAGCTTGATTATAAATTTTTTTAGACATCATTATGCTACCAGATTCACTCTGGAATTTCTATCATAGTGAAACAACACCTGCAAGAGCATAGACTCTAAACATTGTATTGTAATTTATTTTTGTTGGAAATACAATTTATCTATGCTTTGGTGGGTGGGTTTTCCCATTTAAATTCTATCTTATGTGTTTTAATGGTTTAAATCTGAAATTAATCTAATTGTATGTGCATTCTTAAGTGAAACTATTAAAGTTAAAGATTTGAAATTTTTTTTTGCAACCTCTTCCCTAATTGATTTACATTAGGGACGCATTTCCACACTCATCTTTCCTTTCATTTGCTTCACTATCATCAAAGTTAGAAGAGGTATACCCAAAATTATGAAAAAAACTCAACAAGAGCACCATACTATTGATTGTAAGCACCATATCATAAGCTATAAGTTCCATCATTTACTATTAAGTCAATAAGATCAAGGGAGCCTTGGTCATGTAAACCAAAACCTTTAAATTTGTAGTTTATTTTTTTATAATTGAATAAGGTAATGGGATATACGTGTTCTTTTAAAGAAACCAACATAGTGTTCATCTTTATAAAGCCATATAGGATTGAATCCCTCTATATATTTATCAATAATATAACAACTAAAAAGGAAGGTATTGGGTCCTCATTACAACATGAGGAGGGGATCTTAGACCTTTGGGTATAGTCAAATAAAGGATCAAGGTGAGATGTGAAAATTTGGGATATGAAGGGATTTAGGGATTTGATATTGTCTACATCCTTTATCAAGGATTTTGAATATGGATATTAGGGGTTATTGCTTAGTGAATGGAGTGGAAGAAATGGAAGGAAAATCACTAGGGTTGATATATGATATGGATTTTGTAGAAGATGAATTGGGAAAAATGTCAAAGATGGACAATGGTTGTCATATTTTTCTTCCAACATCTTATAATATTGAAAGGGGTGGAGATCACTAGGAATAGCATTTTCCACATTATTATTTGGAAACTTAAGATATTGATAGTATGTAGAGGGTATTAATTGCATGATATGAAGTCATTTATGACCAAGTATGATGTTATATGAAAGGTCTAGATCAAGGATGTGGCATATGGTATGTTGTAATAAGGGTCATACTCAATGGGAAGGTAAATAGTAATAATTTACTCTCTCTCTCTCTCTACAAAATCATATGCATTAATGGTGATAGTCTAAAATCCCAAATATTCTATTATATAACCGAAATTTTGTACCAATAAAAGCTTAAAATTGTTTAGTATCGACTCATTTTATATGAGAACATAATTGATTTTATGTTAGAAAATAATGCCCCCAATATAGAGGGGATGATTATGTGATTGATTAAGGGGAGGATAAAATTTGAATTGAATGTGAGGTGATGGTATATGGAAATATGGTAAACAAGGGCCTAGAAGAATGAAGGATCAATATTATTAGGGACTTGAGATTCATGTAGGCCCTGATTTAAGATATACCTATGAATGGGGAATTTTTCAAAGGAGCTCAAGAATAAAAATTTAGACCAAAGTTTTCTCAAGATGGTCAAGAAGGTTAAATATTTTGTAGGTGTTTGTATCGGATTGAGTAGGATGTTGGATTGTCACTTTTCCATTTTGGGTTTTAAAAACATAATCAAGTTTTTTAATTTTAATGATATGGATTTAGTGTTCATTAGATTTTTATATATGTCCAACAATAGAATCATAGATATAAGGGATTGTATGGTGATGGGTAGTGTTTGTATGTGACTTTTTTACTTTAGTATTCTATTGATTATGACGAGGGAATGGGTTATGATATATACCCAAATATTGGTTAGGTGAGGTGTTTAATGGTTCTTCAATTTTTATTTCACCTCTATCTCTAAGGTCTTGGATACAATATTTCAATTTCATACATTTCCCCATGGAATGAAATTTTATTTGTTGAAAATTAAAAAATTCATCCTCCTTTTAATAGGATGGAATTGGTTAACTATAATTGAATGGTTTTTTAAGTGGAAAGGAAGCCATGAATGTTAGCCTTGACTAGTTAACAAAAGACTACCTTGATAAGTTCCCCTAATTGGTGTAAATTATCTTATTTTCACATAATTTTAGGTGGTTTAGATGGAATGGTGATAAATGAAGGTTGTTGGATGTTTTGAATGTGTTTTAAATCTATGACCCCATTTCCAACTATATACATAATCTTACTAAAGAGTTTGGATTTGTCATTGGAAAATTTTGATTTATTGTTTTTGGTTTAATTGATTCTTAGTAAAGTTTTATGACACCTTTAACAATGAGGGAATTTTAAATTTGGTTTCCTCTTTCAATGATTTCATCAAAATAGGTGACACATTGGACTTGTAGATGAATTACCATTCTAGATTGATATTTTTTAAAAGATGTGTACTAGTTTTTTATTTTGATATTGGTCATGAAAATATTGTTAGTGTAATTAATTAATTAATTATTACACTAGCATAAGTTAACTTAGGTATTAATTAATCATATTAGTCCTAGGTTACTTTTAATCATTTAATAAAGTTGTTGAGATAAGATTCCCTTCTAGAAGATGAGTTGTCTTTTCTAGAACTTATCTCCATCTCGTTATCATTCCCTAGGTAGGTTGTTAGGGTTTCTTATTGTCACATGAAGTGTGATTTGAAAACTTGGCAACATCTTATGCATTTTAGGTTTTACTCTTGCTTATATAATCAGGCATATGTACTCTTTGTAAATCATTCTAGAATCAATATAGCAATCTCTATTTGAATGCCATTATCATACTTTCTGTGTGGTTGAATATTTCTTCCTGGCAAAGTTCCTCCTTTGAAGACTGTAGCTTCATCAAGGACACCTATGCATCCATTATTCCAACATGGTATGAGAGCTATTCCAATGAAGGTTCATCCCAGGATCAAGAAAGTTTGGCTAGTGAGATTCTTTGAGGCTAATTGTTTCTACTCGGGGACCGAGCTATTTTCTGGTACAGATCAGGCTCTATCTGACCTCTCCATTGCGCTCAGAAGGCCTCAAAACCTATAGATCGCCTGCCCATTCATCCAAATTGGACATATTTCATCCGGGAGCCATTTGAGGTATATTTAGGATTTGCAAAATCAACTGTACTATCTGTACAATTTGCAGTAAAAAATCATCTTGATCTGTTGTCCTCCATGGCAAAAAATTTTTAGTTGCGGGCACTTTACATTTTTCAGAAAAAATTTCAAGCTCATATCACTATTTGTTTGGCAAAAATCATTATTGAGGCGCATTTATATAGTTTGCAAAAATTTATTGGAGCGACCTTAAATTTATTCTTTGGTCGGCATCATCCATTTTTATTTGCAGACTATAGTTTTTTTTTGGCATCAAAATATTGTTCGGTTGGCCGCATTGATTCCTTTTTGCAAGGAAGGTACTTCCTTTGGTTGGGCCTGTCACATCACCCGTCGCTCGTACTGGTCTATCGGCATCGATCCGTCACCAGTGACCCTCACTACCAACTCCCATCCGTCAGTCTCCTGCCAGGCTCCTTCTGGCATGTTCTTGGCTAGTCTTCGTCCATCTTCTCTGACCGATTGAAGCCTCTGCTACCGGTTCCATCGACGATCGTGGGATCCGCTCTATCTGAGTGGCGCCATCCAGGACAGACAGTTCACCGCCCTCCAGCCACTCCGCCACCGCCTATCCGATGGCACTATTTTTTGCCAACGCCGCACCTACGGTCACATCAATGACCAGGGGCTAAGCCTGAACGAGCTAATTTTTTGCCCCTGATTAGCCTGTAGGCCCTAATAGGGCAGACTTTTTCAAATCGCCATATCTTCATGCCACGGTGTTGAAATTCGACAAACGAGATATCGTCAGAAAGAGGATTTAGCCTACTTTCCAGTGGTGCAATCAATTTTGTAGAATTTTTCTATCAGAATAATCTATAGTCAACTAAATTCAAAACCCTAGTTTGGACATAAAGGCTCATATCTTTGCAACCGTTGATCGAAATTCAATGATTCTAGCGGCATCAGGAAGGTAATTCAGAGCTCTTTTCATCAGTCTAGTCACTTTGATCAATTTCAGCTCCAGGTACTCTTACATTGGTTTTGTTCAATTTGGTGAATTTGTTCAATAACTTGGATATCCTGAAGCCTGGGAAAAGGTTTTTTGTTTTGGGTGGCATCACTTCAGTTGCATATCAGTTTTGGGAGTTTCTATTTTCTGTTGAAGGTCATTGTCTTTGTATATTTGGAGAAATTTGATTGTACATTATGAGGTTTGCATCTTCTCCTTATTTAACTATGTTGCACAAGGGAAACTATAAACAATGGTGAGATGGGATCATCCACCATCTCCAATCACTTGAATTGTTGCCACATTTGTATGGTACAATTCCCCATCCAGGTCAAGGTGTTCAAAAATTTGCTTGGAGTTGCAGCAGATATAATGTTTTAGAGGTGATTGCAATGCATGTTGATTGTGATGTTTTGAGTTCTATTGATCATTGTGATAGTCCTCACATCCTTTGGACCGAGCTTTGGGAGATATATGGAGATTCAAATACTCCACCCTTCCTTGATGGTCATGATTTAGAATGTCAGGTTTCAGATCAAGTACCCCATGATGATATTTCTATGCAGGAGGTTGTTTGTTTGGATTTCCTTGAATCTTCCAAAGAGGTTGACAAGGTTGCTTTAGATGATTCTTATTCTCCATTAGAGACAGTTGGTATCCCTTCACATTCAGTGATTCCTTGTCCAGAGTCATTGATTGAGGCTTCCATCATCATCATTCATCAAGACACATTCTGTTTTCCAAACTTGACATCATAGGATGGCTTTGCTTTAGAGATTGTTGACTTGGCCACTTCTATAGGTTTGGAGGACATTCTTGAGGGGGCATCACTCCTCTATTCAAATTTTACTTTGGAGAGTTTTCTTGAGTCTCCTCATTCTTTTGTCTCAACCTTAATTGGGGATCCAGAGACTTTGGAGGCACTTGCTTTCTCTTAAGATATTTCATATATGAGACTTCCTCCATCTTCATTGGAGTTTCTTTTGCATCTACCATTAGATTGGCTTCAGTCTTGTTTTAGTGGTTTTGAGTACACTTCATTATGGGGGGGCAATCAAGTCTCCATCTATTCCTTTGATGGAAGGAACATCACAATGCAGTCTTTAGATCATGTTCAACATTCGTTTCTACATCATCCTGATTTGTCACCTTCTACATTGATTAGGTATGTACCTGAGTGGGTTGTGGCATCTTCATCTTCATCGGGCAAGGAAACACATGAGGAGCTTTCAGAGACATCATCAACATTCATATACATCCTTCCTTCCTTCAATTCCTATCCGGAATGGGAAGCATCTATGCACTTGCACTTGGTTTTGTTTCTTCCGAAAGGGAGACAAGTTGTTTGTCGACATTGGATCATGTTTTGTCTACATACACTTACCTTTCTTCCAGGTGATCACATCTTTTGGGGGGGTTATATAGTCTCTCTGTTTCCTCCCTATGGGAGGACTTTTCATTATATTGTATCCATGTGATGATTGTTGTCCTTGGGGGGATGATGTTGAGTCCTCCAATCATCACCTTATCTACATTTCATCTCCTTTTTTGGAGAGCGGTTTTCTTCCCACTGGGTTTTCCTCTTTTTTCTGTTTGTGGGAGATTAGTTGCATTTTCATCCTATGTACATGGGTACCTAATATGGCCATCAGTCAGGACCCATCATCATCATGCATAATCATTTCATTTTCATTTCCTCCCTAAGTTGCACTTATGGGGGTGGGGGGGGGGTTGTTAGTGTAATTAATTAATTAATTATTACACTAGCATAAGTTAACTTAGGTATTAATTAATCATATTAGTCCTAGGTTACTTTTAATCATTTAATAAAGTTGTTGAGATAAGATTCCCTTCTAGAAGATGAGTTGTCTTTTCTAGAACTTATCTCCATCTTGTTATCATTCCCTAGGTAGGTTGTTAGGGTTTCTTGTTGTCACATGAAGTGTGATTTGAACACTTGGCAACATCTTATGCATTTTAGGTTTTTCTCTTGCCTATATAATCAAGCATATGTACTCTTTGTAAATCATTCTAGAATCAATATAGCAATCTCTATTTGAATGCCATTATCATACTTTTTGTGTGGTTGAATATTTGTTCCTGGCAAAGTTCCTCCTTTGAAGACTGCAACTTCATCAAGGACACTTGTGCATCCATTATTCTTGCCTATATAATCAGGCATATGTACTCTTTGCAAATATTTTGAATATCAATTAGATAATCTCTATTTGCATGCCCTTAGTTGCAACACTTTTTGTGTGGTTGAATTTCTTCTTGGCAGGTCCTTTGAAGTATGTGCAGCTTCATTGGATGATTCAACATCCATTATTCCAACATGGTATCAGAGCAAAACCTAAAATGCATAAGATGTTGCCAAGTGTTCAAATCACACTTCATGCGACAACAAGAAACCATAACAACCTACCTAGGGAATGATAACAAGATGGAGATAAGTTCTAGAAAAGACAACTCATCTTCTAGAAGGGAATCTTATCTCAACAATTTTATTAAATGATTAAAAGTAACCTAGGACTAATATGATTAATTAATACCTAAGTTAACTTATTCTAGTGTAATAATTAATTAATTAATTACACTAACAAGGACACTTGTGCATCCATTATTCCAACAAATATACTAGCCAAAAATCTCGAATGTTTAAGAAATAATGAAAAAAATCCCCCTATTTTTTTGGTATTACATAGGTCCATCATTGTTAGCTCATGATCCATGTCATAGGATTTTTTTTGATGAATTTTTACACTGTATCTCCAAAGGACTTTATGGACCCTTTAGGTTGGCACAAGAACCATTCAAGTTCTTGACCATCCAAGCTATGAGGGAATAAGTGTATTGTGTATACATAATATTTTATAAATTATTGGCTAGCCATGAATAATTCTTTTACATGCTCTCTAGTATCTCCCTTTCCCTTGTATATTTCATAATTAGGAATTTCTAAAGAGGTAGAGGATGGCACTTGTAATATGGATGGATCAAATGGATATGTACAAAAATCCTCAAAGGTATATGATTTATTATTTTTATTTAATCCTTGGAGTAATTAAAGGGAATATTTCATATGTTTCCACTCATTCAAAGATGAACCAAGTGGTAGTGGAGGTGGAGAAGTGTATTTATGATGTTGTTTGTTGTAAGTCTTAGGAGGTATGGGGTTTTGGTAATAGGAAATGTGACTTATGGTATTGAGGTTAATCTTAGGTCGATGACTAAAATTTGGAATGGTTGTGGTGTAATTAGGGACATGAAAGATATTTTGACTACTAATGGGAACATATATGGGGTCCATATGATAAGTGTTGGGTTCAGTTCCAAGTTTGGTGTTTTTTGTATGGTGACTTGACTAGTGGATCAGGGATACCTTAGTTGGGATGGTTTCTTAATATCTAGGGTATTACCTCTAAGAGATTTTTTTTTTTTTACCTTAAGGAGTATTACATGGTCTAAATTATGGTTTATGTGGTCATGAATGAGATGAATGACATCATAGCTTTAGTTGGATCCCTTTCATGGGAATGATCATGATCCAAAGGATCAAGATGTAATATGTGATCCAATTTGGATAGGCCATAACTAGGAGGTGATTTTACCCTTGATTGTATAAATTTTCTTAGAATTGGATATTTTTTATATCAATGAATGTATCCATGATTTCATATCTTTGTTTTAATTTGGGCATGGAATTAGGATTGATAGTGTGTTCAAGTTGGTTTGGATTGTCATAATTAGTTTCACTACCATAATTTTTTTTATGACTGATTGATTATGAAAAGGATTCTCTTCAATAATTTCATTTCTAATGGTTTTGCTTGTGTTGGGAGCCATTGATCTTAGTTTTTAATTTGATTTGGTAAAGGATGGGTGTGGAGGAATCGATGAATTTTAGGGTTTGTGGTGACTATGTCAATCACAGAGGGTCAATTTATAAGACAAGGGATAACCTTAGGTTTTCTAATTTGGATGATTTGGAATCAAATTTTATTAAAAAATTGAATGGATAATATGATGATACCAAAGATTGGAATAGCTGATTAGGTGGTCTATACAAGTTGGATTTTCTAAACTTGGATTTAAAGTGTAATTTACACACTTGGATCTTAAGGATAGTTTTATTCAAATTAGATTTTGGAATCTATAGATTATTTTAGAGCCTTCAAGGATTGAAAAATGGATCCTAGGATAGCTTAAGGGCTCTAAATGACAGATTAGGGGATGATTTTATTAAGACATCCAAAGGTGATACTTTAAACTATATCAAATTAATTATTTTGATGATGAAAGGATTTGTACTTTAAAGATGATGTGAAAAAATGATGGCGATGGTTAGATGATCAAGAATATCCTAATAGTTTCAAAGATATTGTATGTAACTTAAAGATGATTGGAGTTTTGAACCAATTTAATAATGGACAATGAGTAACAAAGGAATGATTCCCTTGAGCTAAAAATGTATGGTATGAATTATTGGACAATGGGATAAATTAAAATGTGGGTAATGGATGGAGGAATAAGGGTGAGGCCTAATTCATGAAATTTTACATAAAAAATACCAAATATCCTAGAGTAGAGGGTAACTACTCTTCCCTTTCACTTACCCAAGGTATAAAGTTCTAGGGGGTTTACCTTATATATAAAATTTCTCTTTCAAGAGGCATGCATTTCAATTCACCCCATGAATTTTATACTTTGCTAGAACATTAGAGTTGAGGTTGTCTTCATGATAAAATTCAATGTAAGACCCATAAAAATAAAACAAGATAGCACTTATTTTTTATCCTCTAGATAATGTTAGGGTGCAAGAGGAGAAATATGTAATTGCACCTTGGGGATTAAAAACAATTTTTTCTAATCCAAATAAAAAATTCTAAGTAAATTTTCAATCCAAATTTTTAATTAATAAACAAATAAAAGCACACAAAGCACAAAAAAAGAAAATGTATATAATCAAATATTTTATAAAACATCATGTATAACCACCAATTTAGTAGTTTGAAGGATAAAAATATTGAAAACATGAAAAGACCTACATAGAAAAAGCCAAAAATTAAAAAAGTGAATCCTATAAATAAAATTAAACAAAAATAAATTATTCACAATTTTTCGACAATTTAAAAAAAAATCACTAAAAAAGGATAACATATATAGAAGTTATGGTCATTTGAAGTTTACAAAATAATAATAACTTTGAATTCAATTATTCTCAAATTTTGGAGAAGCATTTTAAAAAATTACCTTCACCACTATGCAAGGTTATGAATTAGCTTTCCATCAACTATAAAATTTTAAAAGTATGATAGAAATGTAAAAACTATGATTTTTTTATTAAAAGGTGTTTTTTAGAAAAAATTACTAGATGATAATACAAGACTTAGGCCGTTTGTTTGGTGGCCCTTGGTTGACCAAGTGACTAGGCTTGCGATTGAGGGACTGCACAACAAGGGGGCTAGATTTAAGCCTCTCTAGACTGAGAGAGATCATGGGTTGAGTAGGCCACTTGATTAAGGGATAAGTTATAACTCATCCTTTGATCATTCATATGGCCAAAAGCTGAATTGGGGCCAAAATATCACCCTTTCTTGACCTAAGAATTTTCTCTAGATTTCAAAAAATATATATCATAGTTTAGTATCTTAATCCACCCACCAACTTGTGGATTTAAAGATTCTCTAAAGTATAGTTTTCTCTATAGATTTAAAAGAATATTAAGGGCAAGTGCATGAAGATGGGTAGAAATTTTGTGGCCACTTTTTAATTTTTTTTTGAAAACTCATAACGTGAGTGCGTTATAACATGCTTGTGTTATAATGTGCTCACGTTATAACATGCTCGCATTATGGGTTGGTGTCTCGAGCCTGAGGCTCAACCACCACAAGCCCATAATGCAAGTGTGTTATAACACGCTCATGTTATGGCATGTTAAAATAAAAAAAAGATGTCAAATTCATTTTCATTTGTGACTGTGTTTTTCTTGTTGCCTATGGCCAAAAACCCCAGAATTTTGCACTCGCATTCTAGGAGGATCTTTTCTACAAAAATCTTCATCAACGGTTGTTGATTCATCACCAGGATTCCGCCATGTCGACGAGGAGGTCAAAGAGGTAAGGATTGTTTTTTTTTGTTTTGAATTTGTTAGTTTTAGGTTGTATTTGATATTTATTTTTTGAATTTGTAGGAGATGTTAATCAAATTGGAAACCCTCCTCAAAATCCACAACAAGAACAAAATCCTCAACAAGAATATCCTTCGCAAAAAAATCCTCAACCACAACAACCTCCTGCACCAATCCCTCAATACCCTCCTAGCACTCAACAAAATTTAATGGGTGAAATTGAGAACAATAAAAGAAAAATTGAGGATTTTAATCAGGAGGTTGAACAATCCAAATGGTTCAACTATGGAAAGAATGACCTTGGCAACTTCACTGCAAGATATGTTAAAAAATGTAGATTCAATCAACAAACAATTATCTGGTTGGCAGGATAGGAGGCAGGTAGCTAGGGATTTTTACCAAGACAAATTACCATATAAAGAAGTAAAAGATTTTAAAATTACAAAATTAGATTTGTGTGCATTATTCCCTAACCCACAGTCAAATGGAAATGTCTCCCTCAGTGTGAAGAGGTTTCCTATTCATTGGTGCCACCACCAAGAGATTACAAAATATTTTTGGGATAGGTGGTACATGGTTTTTGATGAACCACCATGCAAAAATTGTGAAGTTTCATCTTGAAAAAAATCCCAAATTATTTTGATATGAGGGACTTATAGGGGAGAGGTGGGGAGTTGACACAAGATATACCCGGTGCACAAACAAATCCTATGCAGCAAGTGAGATGACCTCTCGCTAGGACGCCTCATGAGCACATCGTCATCCCTTCCGTCGCGAAGGAGAGTGCTGATGTAGAGACTTTGCAGACCATCAACTCTTTGATGTAGAGTGTCATCCAACATGCTAGCCCTCTTGTACAACACCATCCAAGGGAGTCTTTAAAAAGTGAGCTTTGATCCCATGTGTGTCAATCTTGTGGGGCTACTTGTTCATATGACCTCACCAACACTCAGGAGGCTTTTGCGTAGGATCTGTTTGCAACTATGGAGATGGAGAGGACAATTGAAATTTTGTATGACACGTATGGAATTGATACTTAGGTAAAAGTTAGCATGCTCATTGAATTTAATTTATTAAATTTTGATTTTGAAATGCAAGATTAACTAGTTTACTTTTATCATTTTAATAAACTTGCAGGGTCACAGTGTTGATATAGGATACACCAGCCCTACACCTACTTATTTATGCAGTACACCTATCGATGGGGTATGCAACTAGTAAAAAATTATATATATATATTACATGTTAATAGCATTGTTTTACGAATGGTATTTTAATATGTGATTTTCAATTTTTAATTGGCTAATATTGGAAGTTTCGAGTGGCCACCTCCCAGTGCCAGTGAATTTAGTCAAACCTTCATGTAGGGAATAGAATAAACAGTTTAACTAATGAATTGTACTTAATAGATTTGTGTAGTTTATATTAATATTGTTGATTGTGTTGCATTGCACATCATTCAAACTCAAAGAATTACTTCACATTCCATAACTAATAACTAGATGTTGATAGATGAAAAAATTTCAACTACAATATAGTTGTTTAGAAAGTAAACATAAGTAGTGATGCAATTACTTCACATAGGATAAGTAATAAGTCTAGGAGCAGCTTCCAATTGTATTTTCTTGTCATGAAATTCCATGAGACCACATTTTACTAAGGAATCTTTTCAAATATTTCATTTCCTTGTCTATGCTCCAAAATAGGCACCCATTATGGTGTCCTCTCACATATTTGAAACTCACTTGCAACTCTTTTGGAGAAACTATCCCAAATCTAGCTTTTAATGCTGAATTAGGCCACAATTAGGCCTCTTTTTCAAAGAGACGCCTCTCCAAACACACAACCAACACTTGAAACCTCCAAGCAGTCAAAAGACATCCAAGAAAACCTCATATTATTCAACTTTCAGGTCTCCTCTCACTCATTTAGACCCCTTTTCATAAAACCCTCACTTTCCTTGCAATCAATTAGGGCTTATTGAAAATATTATGCCCTGACCTCTCACAAGCTTATAATAACTTCAATCAGGATTATTTATTCCTGTACATTCTCACTCAATCCTCAAATAGTGTTGCCCCAAAGATCTACATACACTTCCTTCACAAAATCACTCTTTTTCACTAGTTTTCACCCTCTTTCACCTAGGGTTTCTCACTTATTCACTTCTCTGACCACTTACAACCTCTCATATATTCTAAAAACCCTCCAATTCACCCGATCTCATATTTTTAGGGGATTCTATCCACTTCTAAACCCTTGTCCTCTTTTCACACACTCTAGCCTTGTTTAAAAGGCACCAAAACTAGTTTTTCACTAGGGCAGCGAGGAGAACTCACACAAAAAATTCACCGAACCAATTCCTTACCTTATAAATCTAATCCTACTTTAGAATGGTCTATTCCACCAAGAAACAGTTTCTACAAAAAGGTGGAATGGAATTTTTAGTTCATTTGGGCAATCAAATCCTTAGCCCCTGTTTTCTGACCGCTTAGAGAAATCAAGCCACCAAAAGCTTGAAAATCAATATAAAATGCTCAAATTAGTTTTAAATTGATGCCAAAACCTAACTCCTTCAATTCACACACATTAAAAATTTATTGGAAGATGATGGAGGAAAATATAGAAAATATCAATATACTAGTGACATTTTATTAGTTTTCTCCTTCAAAATGCTTCAACAACAGCTAACAATGATGAATCACATCTTTAAAAAAAATTCCAAATCATTTCAACTTCCTAAGCACCTAAGATTTCCTCTACAAATACCTTGAATTTTCATATTCCTCCACTTGGCACCTTTTTGCATTTTTACAACATTGATTGACAACTTTTGTTGAGATTCTACAACTTTACAACTTATGCCTAAAATGACTACCAAAGACCATTACAAAATAAAAAATGGCTATTTAAATCTTATTAAATTATGAAAATACCTATACAACCTCAAAATCCTAAATTTGCCTCATGGAGGCATGCTCTTGTAAAGGTGCACCTGCACCACTTTTTCAAACAACTCACCATTGTTTCTATGCTACCACACTTTCCATACATGTCTACCAAAGAATTTTATCAAAAAATTCATTTCCTCACTACTATGGCTAAAAGCTTAAAAAGGGTTCTTTCCAACAAACTATGGATGCTTGGAAAAATATATCAAAGCATAATAGTAAGCAATAACATAGACAAGGCAGTTAGTAGGTTGAAACATGCCTCAAAGAAATGTGGTCTCTTGGTAATGGAATGCCATTCCATCTACATGAGACCATATTTATTTGAGGAATTTCTTCAAAAAAATCACCACATTTTCTATGACACCACATTTTCCATACATGTGTACCAAAGCATTTTATCAAACCACTCGCTTCCTTGCTGCTATAGCTAAAAGCCTAAAATAGGTGTTTTCCAACAAACTATGGATGCTTGGAAAAATTTCTATCAAAGCATAATAGTAAGCAATAATATCATAGAGAAGGCAATGAACTGTTTACAAAAATTCCTAAAATAAATGCGGTCTTATGGTGATGGAATGCCATGACATGCATTTGTTTGTAATGGTATTCCATCACCATGAGACCCCATTTCTTTGAGGCATTTTTTCAAACAATTCACTGCCTTCTCTATGCCACCACAGTTATCATACATGTCTATGAAAGAATTTTATCAAATGGTTCACCATCTTGCTGCTATGTGTAAAAGCCTAAAAAAACATGCTTTCAAACAAGATATGGATAGGGCAAATAGTAATCATGATAGTCAAAAATATATAGTTTAATAAGTACTCAATTTTTTTTTTATTATCTCATACATTATAAGTCATGATGTGGAGATTGCTATTGTATTTTTCGTGATTGAATAATTTGTTGTTTTATTTCCAGTTGTTGCAAGCAGAAACACCTCCGAGTGTGATAAGGGAAATGGAGATCGGTGTTTCATCTGCTATAGAATCCTCGATGGCTCTGACATGGGAGGTATGAGGAAAATTACTAAATTTAAATTTACATTCATTGTTATAGATGTTAGTTCTAGTGAAAAAGAAAACCCTTATTGATTCATGGTTTAATTTCTATTTGGATTGTTTATACATGGCTTTAGCATGCCTCATCGTGGGCATGTGAATAGTTCCCTCATGGAAAGTTATCATCAAATGGCGGTAAGTGATTTTTTTTATATATATATCATCTTTTATAATGTAATTTCTATATATTAATGTCTTTACTTCTTATTGTAATAGTTAAAAATTCACGAAGAACTAAACACTAGGAGCAGCAGGAGCACTCCTCAAGCACAACATAAATGAATAATAGATGTATCACCATCCAATCAACAAAAAAAGGGAAGATTTTATTTTGAGAGCATGGAGAGCAATGAATTTTGATTCCAAAGCCTTTTGTTGTATGCTTACATGGCAGTTTTGTACATATTTTGTATTGGATATATTTGACATTGTATGCTTATATGGCTATTTTGTACCTATATTTCATACTTACATCGACATATATTGATGTATGCCTACATGGGTATTTGGTTAATACAAATATTTTTTATCGATGGTGTCCATATTTGTATTCCAAATTCATGGTTCAATAGAAATGAGTTATGTGTATTCAAGTGTATACTTTACAACTTACATGTATACTTTGTGAGTTACATGTGTTCCAATGTATACTTTGTGACTTATGTGTTTTCATGTGTATACCTTTTATTTGTGCATATACTTTGTATTAATTTATGTATACTATGTATTCGTGTGTATACTTCAAGGCTTATGCATTTTAGAGTACTTGTGATTTCATTATTCACATGTCCATGCTTGAATTATTCATGTGTATACTTATTAATTGGTTAGACTTACCATTGATCATTGCTATCCTTCATGGTTTGTCTTGAATATTAATTGATTGATGCTAAACAAATTTATGTAAAATCAAAAAACACGTTTTCAATTGGTATTGCATGAAATGATTCATAAAAAGATTTCAAAAAGTATCCTTGATATTACAAAAATATGTGTTTATACACTTCAATTGTGTAGTCACCCTTTGGTTCTTTCAAAGAAAAATTTGCCTATGCCACTGTTACACTGCACAGGTAAACCTAATTTTATATTGTGGAGCTATATTAAGCTACCACTCTCAAGGCCAATGTAACAATGATACAAAATAATGTTTGAGACTACAAGAAGACATCAAAATGGCTAGTGTACTAAAAAAATTCTTATGATTTATGAAGAATACTGATAACTCTATTAAGTTGGCTTCTTTTTTCAAAATCAAGCAACTTGAACCCTAGTATTAATAGATATGTATATCAAGCTACCATAATTTAAGTTTCAATGATGAATATTTATCATTCATGTTTTAAATGACATTCAATTTTATGGTGGTTTTTTTTTTTATTATGTTATGTGATATTCTAATCCTAATTCATGCTTCTAGACTACATATATATATATTGTTTTTACATGGTTTTTTTACTAACAAATCCAAAATGAACCGAACCCCCCTCCAAAAAAAATTGGCCAAGCCGGCTAACCGAACCCCCGAACTCGAACCCGAACCTCATACAACCTCAAAACCTCTTCCAACACTCTTCATTTTACTCACAAAAACTTAATTGACCACCAGATTATGTTGCCCTCTAACTTTACCCACTTTTACTCCCTCAAACCTCTCTTTTTCATTGAAAACTCCTCTTTACCCAACTACGACATCATGCCATAACATACTTTTGACCTCCCCTATTCTTTCAAAACTTTTGAACACATCAAAAACCACAAACTCACTCTATTTCCAAACTATTCTAACTTATTCTCAAGCAATTTCTTCTTTTCACCTCTTCTAGCCTTTCTTTTAAAGCCTAAATTATGAATTTTCAACAGGGGCAACGTTAGTAATCTCTTCCAATGCATTTAACAATGCTATTTTCTTATTCCTACTCCCTATCCTAATTACATTAGGCCCATTCCACTAAGACACGACCTGAACAATAGGTGGAATGGCCAATTTCAACATATTACACTCAAACCCTTGTATGTGCAAGTTCAAACCTATTTCAAAAATCTACTTCTGAGTTTCTTGGAACTTAATAGAATTCCACAAGAATGGATTCTCATCAAAGCTAAAACCATTCTACAACTGATTCAAATCATGTTAGAGAAAAATCCTGCTATACGGATCCATACACGGGCTGGAAATAAATAAAATGCATAGAATTTAACAAAGAAACATAGATATTTGATTAATATTCTCCTTCAAACTCTTCAACAACCACTAACTTCAAGTTTCAAATGATCATACACTTTTTTGGTGGAAAAATCAGACTTATTAGCTATCGTGTGTATGTTTCTCTTTTCAATTGTTTTTCATGCCACCATAAGGAATCAAGTCGGTTGAACGTAGCTCAAAGTGATCCTGTGTGTTTGGGTGCGAAAGAGGACCATGCCTAGCATAAAATTACCTATTGGGATGTGTTGGAGAATGTTTTTTGGTCACACGAATTGCAAAACAAAATTTGCACTACTTTACAACTTTACACTGCTTGCATTTGACACTTTTTCCATCAAGTCAAAACTAGACACCATAGGAAAATGACTTTGAGATTAAAAAAAAAACCAATATATTTTATTGTAGAGGGGCCCAACGTGATCCCGTAGGTTCAGGCGAAGAGTTCATAAATGTCATGATTTATGAGTAATAGCATATCAAAGATTGCTTCCTTTTTGCACTTTGGACCCTTAAGGGATCGATCTAGTTGAACGTAGCTCAGAGCGATTTTGCATGTTTGGGTGTGAAAGAGGACCATGTATAGGGTAAACGTATCCATTTAGATGCATTGGAATATTCCATTTGGTAACATAAGTTGCTAAACAAAAGTTGCACCACTTTGTAACTTTCAACTACTTGCATTTGCCAACTTTTTCCCCAAGTGAAAGTTCACCACCATGGGAAAATTTCTTCGAGATAGAAAAATATTAGAGAGGTTATTGTAGAGGGTCCCAACTCAATCCCATAGGATCAGACGAGAAGTTTCTAAGAATCACGGTATCCGAGAAACAACATGTTGAAGTTTGCAACGATTTTGCACTTTGGACCCTTAAGGGATCGATTCAGTTGAACTTAGCTTGGAGCGATTCCACGTGTTTGGGTGTGAAAGAGGACCATTTCTAGCACAAAAATACCTATTTGGATGCGTTGGAATAGTTTTTTTGGTCACACAAGTTGCAGAATGAAAGTTGCACCACTTTGCAACTTTCAACTACTTGCATTTGACAAATTTTTCCCCAAGTGAAAATTCACCACCAAGAGGAAATGCCTCTGAGATAGAAAAAACCAAGAGAGGTTATTGTAGAGGGGCCCAAAAAAATCCCATAGGATTAGACGATAATTTTCTAAGCATCACGAAATCCGAGTAACAACATGCTGAAGTTTGCAGCCATTTTTCACTTTGGACCCTAAAGGGATCGATCTGGTTGAATGTAGCTCAGAGTGGTTCTGTGTGTTTGGGTGTGAAAGAGGACCATTCCTAATGTAAACATACATATTCAAACATGTTGGAATATTTTGTTTGGTCACATGGGTTGTAGAATGAAAGTTGCACCACTTTGCAACTTTCAACTACTTACATTTGACAACTTTTCCCCCAAGTGAAATTTCACCACAATGGTAAAATTATTTTGAGATAGAAAAAACTAAGAGAGGTTATTTTAGAGGGGCCAAACATGATCTCATAGGATTAGATGAGAAGTTTCTAAGCTTCACAGTAGCCGAGTAACAATATGTTGAAGTTTGCAGCCATTTTGTACTTTTCACCCTTAAGGGATCAATCTGGTTCAATGTAGCTTGAAGCAATTTCACATGTTTGGGTGCAAAAGAGGACCATGTATAGTGTAAAAAAACCTATTTGGACACATTGGAATAGTTCATTTGGTCACATGAGCTACAAAATGAAAGTTGTACCACTTTGCAGCTTTCAACTACTTGCATTTGACAATTTTTCCCCAAGTGAAAATTCACCACCACAGCAAAATGCCAACAAGATAGAAAAAATAGAGAGAGATTATTTTAGAGGGGCCAAACATGATTTCATAGGATCAGACAAGAAATTTCTAAGCATCATGGTATCTAAGTAACAATATGCTGAAGTTTGCAGCCATTTTGCACTTTGGACCCTTAAGGGATCAATATGATTGAACGTAGCTCAGAGCGATTCTGCGTGTTTGGGTGTGAAATATGACCATGACTAGTATAAAAATACCTATTTAGATGTGTTGGAATAGTCTGTTTGTTCACACAAGTTGCAGAACAAAAGTTGCACCACTTTGCAACTTTCAACTATTTGCATTGTGACAACTTTTTCCCCAAGTGAAAATTTGTCACCACAGGAAAATGACTCTAAGATAGAAAAAATTGAGAGAGGTTATTGTAAAGGGGCCCAACACAATCTCATAGGTTCAGACATAGATTTCATAAGAACCACAGTTTCTAAGTAATACCTCATCAAAGATTTCTGCCCTTTTACATTTTGGACCCCTTAAGGGATCGAGCCGGTTGAAAGTAGCTCAGAGAGATTGCGCTCTATTTTCAATGGAATTAGGTGGAAACCAAACTTAACTCTGTTTTAGTTTTGGTTTGGTTGGATTTCAAGTGATTTTGTGCATTTTAGAAGCCAATTATTGAGGGTTAGTATGTATACCCTATTTTAATAGTTTTGAGTGCATTAAATGTCATATTAATCCTTCCACCCACTGTATGCTTTTGTAAATCAATGGAAAGGCTTAGTTAGGCATATAAAACATGTGTGCAAAATTTTGTGTGCAAGGGAGGTGAATAGAGGGTTTTTAGGTGATGCCCTAGATGTTAAATGGTGCATTTTTTAGTGCTAGGGTTTGAAGAAATCTTTGGGGGCAGTGATATCTCTTGCAATTGTAAGCTTGTGCAAAAATTTTTGAAGGCGTTTCAAGCTTTGGTTGGATATGGGAAGGTTTCGAGTATGGTTTTTCAATAAACCCTTTCCTAACTTGTGAATGAATATGGTTTTGGGGTTTATTATGTTAGAGGGCTTATCATGCCCTAAACGTGGAGGAATTGGTGGTTTGACAGACTAGTTAATTATGCCTAATGGTGGTTTGCATGTGATAGGAAGAATAAAGGGGGGTTGCCTGTTTTATGAAAGTTGATCCAAAAGAGTCTTATGAGGGTTTGATGTATGTTGAATAAGGCTTAAATGGGTGCCTAAAATGGTGGTTTGTTTCAAAGGTTGTTAAGGAATTATGAGAGTTAAGGTGGGAAAAATAGATCTATAGACCTACAAGAGTGACTAGGTGCAAAGTTGAAAATAAGCCAAGATTGAGTTTTGAGGGAAGGAAGGAGGTTGGAATACTTTTATGTTGTGGAAGTGATTTTATTGCCTCCCTATATTGCTATCATAATCACTTCAAGTTTACATTTTTTTGCAGTTTTTTCACATTGACAACTTTTCAATTTTGGCAATTTACATCATTTTGACAAATGTGCAACATGAACTCCAAAATGACCCTAAAACCAACTAAAATGACTTATTACATTATAAATTGGTCTAATATGACCTTATTAAATTGACAAAACTCAAAACACAAAACTAACTTAAGACTTCCATGAACCAAATTTGCTCAATAACCTTGGTGCCCCTGCACCAAATTTCATTATTTCAGTAAATCTCATTACAAGTAAATATCATTACAATGACTCAAATAGTTTGTTCTCAAAAATATTTTACAATGTCACTCATACATTCAAGATTTTATTATACTATCTACATCATAGGTGCTAATTATGAGGTGTATACTTCAAGGCTTACACGTTTTTGAGTACTTGTGCTTCCCTTATTAACATGTACATGCTTGAATTATTCACGTGTATACTTATTAATTGGTTAGACCTAGCATTGATCATTTATATCCTTCATGGTTTGTATTGAATATTAATTGATTATTGCTAAACAACTTTATGTAAAAGCAAAAAACATGTTTTCAATTGGCATTGCATGAAATGATTCATAAAATGATTTCAAAAAGTATCCTTGATATTACAAAAATATATGTGTTTATACACTTCAATTGTGTAGTCACCCTTTGGTTCTTTCAAAGAAATTTTTTCCTATGCTATTGTTACACCGCACAGGTAAACCAAATCTTGTATTGTGGAGCTATATTAAGCTACCACTCTCAGGACCAATGTAACAATGATACAAAATAATGTTTGAGACTGCAAGAAGACATCAAAATGGCTAGTGTACTAAAAAAAACTTATGATTTATGAAGAATAATGATAAATCTACTCAGTTGGCTTCTTTTTTCAAAATCATAAAAATTGAACCCTGGCATCAATAGACTATGTATATCAAGCTACCATAATTCAAGTTTCAACGATGAATATTTATCATGCATGTTTTAAATGACATTCAAGTTTATGGTGGTTTTTCTATTTTTATGATGTTATGTGATATTATAATCCTAGTCCATGCTTCTAGGTTGCATATATATATATATATATATATATATATATATATATATATATATAATTTTATATGTATTTTGTACTAACAAACCCAAAATGAACCGAACCCCCCTCCAAATTATTTTGGCCGAATCGGCGAACGAAACCCCCGAACCTAAACCTGAACCTCATACAACCTCAAAACCTCTTCCAAAACTCTTCATTCTACCCACACAAACTTAATTTACAACCAAATTATGTTGCCCCTTGACTTTACCCACTTTTACTCCCTCAAACCTCTCTTTTTCATTGAAAACCCCTCTTTTCCCAACGAGGCATCATGCCATAACATAATTTTGACCTCCCCTATTCTTGTAGACCTTTTGAACACATCAAAATCCACAACCTCAATCTATTTCCAACCTAATATAACTTATTCTCAAGAAATTTATTCTTTTCACTTCTTCTAGCCTTGGTTTTAAGGCCTAAATTCTAAATTTTCAACAGGCTCAATGTTAGTAATCTCTTCCAATGCATTTACCAATGCTATTTTCTTATTCCTACTCCCTATCCTACTTACATGAAGCACATTCCACCAAGAGACAACCTGAACAATAGGTGGAATGGCCTATTTCAACATATTACACTCAAACCCTTGTATGAGAAAGTTCAAACCTATTTCAGAAATCTACTTCTAAGTTGCTTGGAAATTAATAGAATTCCACAAGAATGGATTCTAATCAAATCTAAAACTATTCTACAATAGATTCAAATCATCTTAGAGAAAACTAATGCTATACGAACCCATACATAGGTTGGAAATGAAGAAAATGCACACAAATTAACAAAGAAACAAAGATATTTTATTGATATTCTCCCTCAAACTCTTCAAAAACCACTAAATTAGAGTTTCCAATGATCATACCCTTTTTTTGTGGAAAACTCAGATTTATCAACCGTCGTGTGTATGTTTCTCTTTTCAATTATTTTCCATGCCATCATAAGGGATCAAGCTAGTTGAATGTAGCTCAAAGCAATTTCATGTGTTTGGGTGCAAAAGAGGACCATGCCTAACATAAGTGTACCTATTGGAATGCGTTGGAGCAATTTTTTTGGTCACACAAATTGCAAAAAAAAAATTGCACTACTTTACAACTTTACACTACTTGCATTTGACACTTTTTCTATCAAGTGAAAATTGGACACCACACGAAAATGACTCTGAGATTAAAAAAAAACCAAGAGAGGTTATTATAGAGGGGCCCAACAAGATCCCGTAGGCTTAGACAAAGATTTTGTAAGCATTATGGTTTTTGAGTAATAGCCTGCCAAATATTGCTTCCCTTTTGCACTTTCGATCCTTAAGGGATCGATCCAATTGAAATTTTCTCTAAGCGATTCTGCATGTTTGGGTGTGAAAGAGGACTATGTATTGCATAAATGCACCCATTCAGATGCATTGGAAGAGTCCATTTGGTCACATGAGTTGTAGAAAGAAAGTTGCACCAATTTGCAACTTTTAACTACTTGTAGTTGACAATTTTTTCTCCAAGTGAAAATTTTCCACCATGGGAAAATGCTTCCGAGATAGAAAAAACTAAGAGAGGTTATTGTAGAGGGGCCTAATGCAATCCCATAGGATCATACAAGAAGTTTCTAAGCATCACAGTATCTGAGTAACAACATGCTGAATTTTTCAACCATTTTTACACTTTGGACCCTTAAGGGATCGATTCGGTTGAACGTAGCTTGGAGCGATTTCACATGTTTGGGTATGAAAGAGGACTATTCCTAGAATAAAAATACCTATTCAAATGTGTTGGAATATTTTTTTTGGTTAGACGAGCTGCAAAACTAAATTTGAACCACTTTGCAAGTTTCAATTACTTGCATTTGACAATTTCATTTGTGACCACGAGAAAATGCCTCTAAGATAGAAAAAACCAAGAGAGGTTATTGGAGAGGGGACCAATTTGATCCCATAGGATTAGATGAGAAATTTCTAAGCATCATGATATATGAGTAACAACATGCTAAAGTTTGCAGCCATTTTGCACTTTGGACCCTAAAGGGATCGGTCGGGTTGAACATACCTCAGAGTGATTGTGCATGATTGGGTGCAAAAGAGGACCATTCCTAGTGTAAAATACCTATTTAGATGCATTGGAATAGTTTGTTTGGCCACACAAGTTGCAAAACATAATTTGCACCACTTTGCAACTTTCAACTACTTGCATTTGACAACTTTTTCCCTAAGTGAAATTTTTCCACTACGATAAAATTCTTCTGAGATCGAAAAAACCAAGAGAGATTATTGTAGAGGGGCCAAACTTGATCCCATAGAATCAGATGATAAGTTTCTAAGCATCATGGTATCCGAGTAACAACATGCTGAATTTTTCCGCCATTAAACTTTGGACCCTTAAGGGATCAATCTGGTTGAACGTAGCTTGAAATGATTATGCATGTTTGGGTGTGAAAGATGACCTTGCCTAGTGTAAACATACCTATTTGAATGCATTGGAACAGTCTGTTTGGTCACACTAGCTATAGAATGAAAGTTGCACCACTTTGCAACTTTTAACTATTTGCACTTGACAACTTTTACCCCAAGTGAAATTTTCCACCACAAGAAAGTGCCTTTGAGGTAGCAAAAAATGAGAGAGGTTATTGTAGAGGAGCCCAACACAATCTCATAGGATTAGATGATAATTTTCTAGGAATCACAGTATCTGAGTAACAACATACTAAATTTTGCAGCCATTTTGCACTTTGGACCCTAAAGGGATCAATCTGGTTAAACCTAGCTCGAAGTGATTATGCGTGTTTGGGTTTGAAATATGACCATTCCTAGTATAAAAATACATATTCAGATGCATTGCAATAGTCCGTTTGGTCACACAAGCTGGAGAGTGAAAGTTGCACCACCTTACAACTTTCAACTACTTGCATTTGACAACTTTTTCCCTAGTTAAAATCCGTCACCACAAGAAAATGACTCCAAGATAGAAAAAAACATGAGAGGTTATTGTAGAGGGTCCCAACTCAATCTCGTAGGTTCATAAAGAGATTTCGTAAGCACCACGGTTTTGTAGTAATACCCTGTCAAATATTTCTTCCCTTTTGCACTTTGGACCCTTAAGGGATTGAGTCAGTTGAACATAGCTTAGAGTGATTGTGCTCTCTTTTCAATGGAATTAGGTGGGCAAAAGACTTAACTCTATTTTGGTTTTGGTGTGGTTGTATTTCAAGTGATTTTGTGCATTTTAGAAGCCAATTATTGAGGGTCGGTCTGTATACCCTATTTTAAGGGTTTTAAGTGCATTTAAATGTCATATTAAGGCTTCCACCCACTGTATGCTTCTATAATTCGATGGAAAGGTTTAGTTAGGCTTATAAAACATGTGTGCAAATTTTTTTGTGCAAGGGAGGTTAATAGAGGGTTTTTAGGTGATTCCCTAGATGTCAAATGGTTCATTTTTAGTGGAAAATGGTGGTTTAGTGCTAGGGTTTGAAGAAATCTTTGGGGGTAGTGATATCTCTTGCAATTTTAAGCTTGTGCAGACCTTTTTGAAGGTGTTTCAAGATTTGGTTGGATATGGGAAGGTTTGGAGTATGGGTTTTCAATAAACCCTTGACTAACTTGTGAATGAAGATGGTTTTGGGGTTTGTTATGTTAGAGGGCTTATCATGCCCTAAAAGTGGAGGAATTGGTGGTTTGGCAAATTGGTTAATTATGCCTAAAGGTGGTTTGCATGTGATAGGAAGAATAAAGGGGGGTTGATTTTTTTGTGAAAGTTGATCCAAAAGAGTCTTATGAGGGTTTGATGTATGTTGAAGAAGGCTTAAATGGGTGCCTAAAATGGTGGTTTGTTTCAGAGGTTGTTAAGGAATTATGAGAGTTAAGGTGGGAAAAATAGATCTACAGACCTACAAGAGTGACTAGGTGCAAAGTTGAAAATAAGCCAAGATTGAGTTTTGAGGAAGGGAAGGAGGTTGGAATCCTTTTCTATTGTGGAAGTGAGTTGATTTTCTCCTTGTATTTCTATCATAATCACTTCAAGTTTGCATATTTTTGCAGTTTTTTCACATTGACAACTTTTCAATTTTTGCAATTTTACATCATTTTGACAAATATGGAACATGAACTCCAAAATGACCTCAAAAGCAACTAACATGACTTACAAAATTATAAATTGGTCTAATATGACCTTATTCAATTGACAAAACTCAAAACCCAAAACTAACTTAAGACTTCCATGAACCAAATTTTCTCAATAACCTTGGTGCCCCTACACCAAATTTCATTATTTTAGTAAATCTCATTACAATGCCTTAATTATTCTATTCTCAAAGATATTTTAAAATTTCACTCATACATTTTAGATTCTCTTATAATCTACATCATAGGTTCTCATTATGAGGTTAACTTCAAATGAGTAACTTGAGTTTCCCTTGCAAAGCTTCACACACTCTTTTATAATTGTTTCAAATCAAAATTGAGATTTCTCAAGATCATCAAAATAAGGATGTTGCATTTATTTTTGGGATGAGATTCTCTTCGATGGTTCATAAATCAACATTTTCTACAAGGAGAGACCAATCAATTTTAGTAGTTTACTTATAGATACACAAAGTAAAAGAAGAAAAAGAAAGAGCAACCAAAATGGATATGAAATGAAAATAGATGAAAGGCACTTACAAATAAGCATGGAAGTCTCTCAACTTATTCACTCCTAGTCATACATCTTCACTGGGAGTTCCAAGATACCTATTGCACACAACACTTCTCATGAATAGAATATCTTGAAATTCGAGATGCTCTTATAATGTCTACATCATAGGTGCTCATGATAAGGTTAACTTCAAATGAATAACTCAAAATTAACTCACCAAGCTTCACACACACTTTTTTAATGACTTAAAATCATAATTGATATTTTTCAAGATCATCAAAATAAGGATGTTGCATTGCTTTTCTGGCTAAGATTCTCTTGGCTGCATTTTCTGCAAGGGGACACCAATCAATGTTTAGCGGTTTACTTAGAAATAGGCAAAGTAAAAGAAGATGATAGAATTGGCATCAAATAGATTAATGTGCATACACATATAAGGGTATGTGCAGGATCATGATGGACCAAAAAGTGGCGATAATTAAGTGATATGATGGCCCATGTGGTTGATGAATTTTTTTTTACCCAAAATTGATGAAACGAAAAGGGTTTTTAAATGAGATTCTTAGCTTTCCACCAATATAAATTATTCTTTACTTTGAATTTAATAAATAATTATTATTCATTTTCTATTTGAATTAAGACTAAATTCCTTATTGATAGGCTAATTGGAAAACATCTATATCTTTCAAATGGTATCACATTCTATGCTTCACATACTATAGGATTTAAAAAAAAAAAATGAATTTCATGAAGTTTTGACCAAGTTAAGGTGGTCAGACATACAAATTTTTATATTTTTTAGAACTTGTAATAAAAAAATCATAATTAATTATTTACTTGGAAAAAAATTATAAAAAAATATGCATCACATTGGGACATGAGTTTTCTACTTATATCTAAAATTTTATAAGAAAATATTATCATTCTATTATGGTTAGGGTGGTCAGACAGACACCTACTTCTTATTTTTTCATTGAAATTTAAGTACTACTACATTGAAATTTTAAATTTTCACCAAATAGATTTTAAAAAAATAAAAAATAAACCTAGTAGTTTAGAAACTACATTCAAATTGCAACAAATTATATTCTTACATATTTTTGAAATAATATAGTTAACTTATTCAAATTTTTACGTCAAGTTGCCTAAGTCTAATTTTTCTAAATTTTATTGCCACTTAAGGGCCTATTTTTTCCATGGTGATCCTGCACATGCCCATAAAATTAATAAGAACCAATGTGCATATACTTGCAAATTAATCCAAAAAACCATCTGGGTCTGCTCTACTCTTTATTGTGTCAAGTATTGCCTCATGGTCAGACTCACGAACCTCCCACAAGTTCTTATTCAAAGGTCTACCCCCATGTTTGGTCAAACGAACATTGGATTTCATGAAAAGGTTTGATTAATGAAGAATCTTATGATGTGTGTCAAAGTCCTGAAACAACCAATGTTTAACACTCTTATGTGGGTACCTTCTAAGCCACGTTCCAATAACCACAATTGAGCCTGCAGGGTACTTAATGTTTTCTCCATCTATAACTGGGGCCTCCAATTTATTTTTGGCCTCAACACAATGAAACAAGTAATAGTTTGTTCCATCTTCATTGTCTTCATCTGCAATAACTGCATAAACATGCCTTGCATTGATATGTGCAACAAATTTCTTGAAATTAGTCAACATTACAAATACACTACAAAGTAAGATTAAAATATGGAATTTACACAACTAAGCAAGTAGATATATTACCTGGTTGAACTAGATCTAATACGTGCTCAAAGTTGACTGATGATTCCATCTATTTCAGTTCCAATGTCATTGGAATTTGATACATGTGAAGTCGGCTAAGATAACTTTTCAACCATTTGTCAACCCACTCCCTTGACTCACAATAATTCTAGGCTTGCATTGTACATGAAAAAAAACATGCCATCTTCCATGTATCAATACTCCATGAACCTGCATTTGAGCTAAGGAAATAGTGTAGCTCACTCGATCCTGTTAGTGTACAACATTCCTCATATGGTGCAATGTTAGTAGCATCCATCAACCAAAAAAATCTACGAACTGAAGACATACCTTCATTACCTGGACCCATCGAAGCATTACACCACTCGATGATTGATCTTGCATCTTTCAACTTTGCATTATCTTTATACTTTAATTATTCTCATGCTAATTCTCTTTTCATGCATGCTCCTGCACCATCATGCCCCCCCTTTCCATGCTCAACCTCACAAAAGTTCCACATATGTTGAACACCTATAATGACATGCATTGTGCACAAACAGTAGAACATGCACGAGTTCTTGGACATGCATGAGTTCTTGAAATGTGTTGCACAATTATCTGACCATATTATATGTTGACCGTATGCTATGCCCCTCTGAGCCAAACGACTATAGAAAATATGGAAGCAACCTTTCATGAACTCTGGAGAATGTGTGTGCTCATCACTAATGTAAAAGTGGTACTCCCTCAATACCTTTGGTCCTGTGTACTATTAGATGCATGAATGAAGGCTATGTGCACAAATATCAAAACCTGTGTGGAGTTGTAATATTGTGACTACACCTCACACTGTGGCTATAGAGTGTATTTCTCCACAAAGTCAACCATTTATACTATGCTTCCAATTGGAAAGGTGTCCTTGCATAGCTTGAATTTCATGTACAACCATCAGTATCTATGGGTATGCATTGCATACTCAGACAATATATTGTCATGAAACATGAACATAAATTGATACACTGAAATCTTCTGAATAACCTAATCACACCTTTTTTCTTGAGACCCATCTTTTGTAGCATTTGCAACTATTTTATACTTTTCGAACTCTACTAGTGTATGCCCCACCCCATCTGTGCTTTCCATATGTTGACATACTGGCATATGTTGCAAGCCACCACAACACTCACATGAACCATCCAAGCATGTTGTCCTATAGAATATCAAGCCATGTTCTATTTCACATTATTTTTTTAATAAAAACTCTATTGAAGATTTTGGTGGGGCTTCTATGCCACAATCCTGAAAAAACATCGTTAGTATGCAAATACAAATATATAGAACGATAAACATCATAATGGTTAGAGAATTCAATATGCAGTCTACAAAAACAAGTAGTGCATGTGTGATTTATCTTGAAATAAAAAGGTTTAAGGATTTCAAAAAATCTTTGAGAAATACTAATTTGAGGATAGTCATTTTGAAATTTATGAAAAAATTGGATTTGAGTCATATCCAAAAAATGCTTTCGATGTGGCTCATGGTTCTGACAATCAATTATAATTCTTACCACATCCCTTTGATTAGGAGATGGCCTTGTTTTATTCTTCCAATACTCTTCAATTAGTGTTCTCAAGACTTCAACAAATTTTTAATCTTTTCATGGTAGTCTCCTCGAGAATTCCCATAATTCATTTGAAGCGGTGCCCTCAATTCTTTGCCACCTTTGAATGACTCTTGATAAAGTTTTTCTACTAATTCTCATTTGTTCTCTCATCTTTCTAATGAGGTGAGCTCTCTTTGTTTGACATCTACCAAAGTCTATGTAATGACACGTTGGGTGACATTACTATCCTTTGAGCATGAGGTCTTATCCACACTCTCATACGCATCCATTAGATTCTTCACAATAGTGTTTTCACTTGATGCATTTGATGTTCTCAACCCAAGAGTCTTCATGATGTTTCTATACTTTACACCCTGCATCATTTCAACAAGACATCTTGTAGTCTCATTTAGCCTTTCAAAGAAGAATTTCCAAATATTATAAGCGTATCTTCTACAAGTACATTTTGAAATCTTACCTTCCATATGCTAAAAAATATCCTCATCAATATTATTCAAATACTTTGGATTTCTACACAAAATTCTAGGTGGTGTTCTCCTAGGTACATACATCTCAAGATTAAGAATTTCATCAATATTTAACTGAGGTAGTCTATATTGCATAACTTTGATCGAGGGTAGAGTAGAATACATGCCTTGAGGTTCACATGGGGATTATGGCATACCTTCTTTGTCAAATCCGAGTGATGATGTACTCTCAACTTGAGATGCATTGGATGGTGTCCAACAATATTCACTTGTAGTAGATGGTGTCCCTTCATATTCACTTGTGGTAGATGGTGTCCCTCCATATTCACTTGTGCTTAATGGTGTCCCTTCATGTTCACTTTCCGTAGAGGGTGTGTATCCAACTATGGTATATGAATCTTTCTTACAATGATTCTTTCACATTCATGCCTTTTGTGTTGCCAATTCCTTTTCTGTTTTTAATGATTAAGGTTCCTCTTCAATTGGCTTTTTTTCATCAATCATTTCCAATTTCTTTTTTTCACAATATCTTGCCACCTGATCTCTCTCATTTTTTTTTGAAGGTTTCATACTCTTCATTTGTTAGTTTATTCCTTGCTCATTTCTTTGGCATGTTAAATAATTTTATCTATGGCCTGGTAATGAGACAAATATTATTTCCTCAAAAATGTATCCATTCAAATAAATAAAAATATATGTCATTCAAGGCTTCATAAAGAATACTTACAATCATCATGTACAAGAGTATTTATATCATAGACAAAGGTCACATGATTTTTTTCAATGGAATGCCTTAAAGAAATGTGGTAATGTGGCATCCCATGATTGCAAGATAGGCTCAAAATGGAAGCATGGACAAGCCATGTGGTATGCACATCCATAATAAAGGATTGAGAAATGATTTTTTATTTTACTTCCTTAAAACTTATGTCATATATATGTGTATACAAAATGTGGAAGCATACATGGTGTAGGAGAACCATTGAATGAAAATTGTCAATTCAAGAAGTTGTTGTCTAGGCTTTAGGATTTTGGAATTTTTGCATTAAATAATATAAATAAGACCATTTTCCATTGTAATGAGTCATTTTTTATGTTTCCTATGTGCTTAGAAGGTTTAGATTTCAAAATTGCAAAAAAAATTGGTAAGTTGCCAATTGTGCAAAAGGGCAAAGTTGTAAAGTTGTAAAAAGTAGATTTTGAGGAAGGCAAATGGTCAATACCATTTTAAATGTTAGTTGAAGGCATTAGGATAGTTTTGTGGTAAAAATCATATATATTCTGGAGAACATCGATGCAAAGATTTATTTTGAGGATTTGAAGGAAAATTGAATTGAAAAATCACTATTTTTTTAGATTTTTTGTATTTCTTTGTATTTTGCTGCCTTAGTACGAACCGTATAGAGAGGTTTTGAATATAAATCTTCTTGAATCACTTTGGGGCATGTGTAAATATTTTTTTCATTTTATTTGAGAATTTAACTCCAATTCTAGTGGTAGTTTGGATTGAATCTCTTGTTGTAGGTCTGTGTGCCCTGGTTAAAGGGTTTTGAAGGTCTCAATTATGTAAATCAGCCCATTCCATTCACTGTGATTACTGTAATTGGTGGAATGGGTTTTCATTATCAATAAATAGGTGACAAAAAACTATTTTTGTGTAGGGGAGGTCTAAAAGGGTGTTGGGCATGAAGCCCTAGAGTGTAATTTTTTGTTTTCCATGAGATTTTGAGTGGTTTTGATATGCTAAAGTGTGTTTTGTGTTGGGGAAATGTGGTTTCTTGTTGAATTAAGTTTTTTCAGGCTGTTTTAGATCCTTTTGAAGTATTCATAATATTGTGTGAGGGTTGGATGAGTGTTTTTCAATAAACCCCTAGTTTCTTGGGTAAAAAGGAGGGTTTTATGATTTGGAACTTTGGTGAGTAATTTTCTGAAAAAAAATGGTGGAATCCTTGGTTTGATAACATATAGACTACTACCCAATTGAGTTTGGTGTTTTGGAAAAATATTTAAGATAAGGTCCTTTGTAAAAGAGGCCTAATTTGAGGCCTAGTTGGTGTTGAAATCCAGTTTTGATGAAGTTGTAACAAAGAAGTCTATTGTGGCTTGTTGATATGTTATTTTGTGCCGTGTTGGAACTTTGAGAAGGGTTAGGTCTTGGTCTGAGAAGACCTTCTCTAAAATATATACTTGGTTGAGTGAGTTAGCTATGCTACAAGGATGACTGTTGAATTGGTGAAAGTGAAGAATTTAATGAATTGTGAATTTTGAATTGTTGTTGTTGGTTGATTTTTTGTTGAGTTGTGTTACATGACCTCCCTTGATTGCATCAATACACAAGGTAATTCAATTGTTAAATAAAAAAATGCCTCAAAAAGATGTGGTTTTGGTGCACTAGGGGGGTTTGAGAGTCTAAGAAGGTTCATTATGAATACTCCATGATCTAGGCCCTATAGTTTGGTGGAGTAGGTTATTTTTAGGTTGTGTAAGGTGTGTGCATGTTGTTTTGTGCAGGGAAAACAAGAATCCATTGTTTGGTTGTTGCCCTCTCAAGAAATTAAAAAAAATTCCAATGAAAATGGATGGTTACAAGTTGGTGATTGAGGAAAGAGCATTCAATGAGACTTTAAGTTTGTTCCTAAAGAATAGGTAAACATTTCTAAATATGTTTCAAGAAGTGGCAGAGCATGTGAAGGTTTGGAGTATGATTTTCTAATAAACCCTCATTCGGAAAGCTTGTTTGGGAGCATAAAGTAAGGGTTTTGTTGAACACCATTTATTTGAGCCTTTCCATTCCTAAAATTGGTTGAATCTGGTGTTTTATGACCTGGATAAAGACTGTTTGGATTTATTAGGTGTTTTGGTGGTGATTTTAGGATACTAAATTTGTAAATTTGGCCTAATTTGGGACTTATTCCAATGTTCAGTCAAGTTTTTTGATGTTTATTTCAAAACAAGTGTAACTGACATTAAGGTATGTTAATGTATGTCAAAATGGGATTCAAATTGTGCCTTTGGTTTTAAAGATACAAAATGACTGAAGATGGATCACCTAATTTAAGGGTTTGGTGACCTTATTGGAATATGGATTAGTGGTTTGTGAATGTGTTTTTGGTTTATTTCAATCAATAACATGTTGATTACAGTGTTTTGGATGTTTGGATAAAGGTTGGTAGCAAGAATCCATGATTTGTTGTTATTTTGCAATGTAAGTTGCATTGAAGAGTGAATTAATGAATCATGAAGGAATTGAATGGTTCTGAGTTTCTAATCAAGTTTATGCTATCTTACAATCAATTTTATTATGGTTAATTTGTTTTTGAGTCTGAAAACGAGTTGGATCCAAGTTCTAATGTTTTGTGGAAATATGAAATCAAGTGAAATTGAAGGATTTTGATGAAAAGATGACTGATTTTGTTGGTGATCTTCTCCAATTTAAGTTAGCATCGAAAGTACCCTTGATGTTTTATGGATCCTGGTAGATGCTTTGCATTAGGTTTAAAAATATAATTTGCAAGTGTATATAACTGTGTAATTTAAAATGTACATTGACAACCTAAGGTTATAATGACAAATAAACAATGATCAACATGGAATATGCAAAATAACAAAAATGAAAGCAAGCCATAATATAATGAAAGAAAATGTGTAAAGAATTCACATACCTAAAAAACTAGATCTTCAAATGGAGGACTTCAACCCAATTATGTAGCCTTTGATTCTTCTTTCTTCAAAATCCTCAACAATTTGACTTTTTCAAAAGCTTGTTCCCCTCTAAACCTCAATTGTATATCACTTTTCAATGGAATTCAAACTTCAATTGATATTATATGTCTTTTAATGTGAAAAATATTCTATTTCATGCAAAGGTGGTGGAATGCGAAAAACATGCATGCACACTTCACAACATCATCATAAAATGTATTTTTGTTGTCGCACATGCAAAACCAAGAGAATATACAAAATGTGGGCCTTGAGATCATGGGTATATTGATTCTTTTTACCATTTTTAGTGCAAGACAAAATGCATTCGCATTATAACATGAGCATGTTATTTCTTGCTAAAATGACCATATCTCTACTTCTTCAAATCACACTCGTGTTATGTGAAAGATGGTTTTTTAATATATTTATTTTCTCTCTCTTTTTGTATACCCTCCACCCTAATTCTATATCTCTCCCCTATACCCTTATAGTAGATGAGATAGAGGTGAGTGTGTGTGTGTGTGAGAGAGAGAGATAGAGAGGCAGAGGGAGGGATAGGAGAGATATATAGTAGAGAGGGAGGGAGTTGAGGGTTTTAGAGTTTAAGGACTCAGGGTTAAGGGTAGAGGGTGTAGGGTTGAGAGAGAGAGAGTGGGAGAGAGGGAAAGAGAGAGAGTGGGAGAGATGGAGATAGAGAGGGAGGGAGAGAGGGGGAGAGTGGGAGAGAGTGGGAGAGTGGGAGAGTGGGAGAGAGGGAGAGTGGGAGGGAGAGGGAGAGTGGGAGAGAGAGAGAGTGGGAGGGAGAAAGAGGGAGAGAGAGGGAGAGTGGGAGGGAGAGGGAGAGTGGGAGAAAGAGAGAGTTGGAGTGATTTAAAAATGATAGAGATACCTAAGAGAGGGAGAGGGAGTAGGAGGGAGAGATTTGAGAGAGAGAGGGATTGGGAGTGGGAGAGAGATAGAGGGTAGAGGTTTAAGCGTTAAGTGTTTAAGGGTTAAGAGTTTAAAGGGTTAAGGGTTAAGGATAGAGGGGAGAGAGATAGGAATGAGTGAGTGAGAGATACCTGAGAGAGAGAGGGGGTAGGAGGGAAAGTCTCAACCATTAAACCCTCTACCCTCTACCTATAAACCTTTAAACACTCAACCCTAAACCCTAAACCCTCAACCCTCAAACCCTATACCCTCTTAATTCCTCAACCTTGAAACCTTAAAACCTAATCCCTCAACCCCTATACCCTCTTAATCCCTAAACCCTCAACCCTTAACCCTTAAACCCTAATCCTTCAACCCCTATAACCTTTTAATCCCTCAATCCTTAAACACTATTCCCCCAACCCATATACCCTCTAACCTATACAATGGACCCTCATACCTAATCACCTAACCCTATACCCTTAATCCTCAACCCTCAACCTTAAACCCTTAACCCTCAAACCCTCTACCCTCTACCCTCTAACCTCAACCCTCAACCATAATCCCTCAAACCCTATACCCTCTTAATACCTCAACCCTTAAACCCTATTCTCTCAACCCCTATACCCTCTACCCTTTACATTGGACCCTCAACATAATCCTTCAAACATATACCCTCAAACCTATACCCTAAAACCTCTACCCTCAACCTTAAACCCTTAACCCTAAACCCTTCAACCCTAAACCCTTAAACCTTGTACCCTATACCCTCAACCCAATACCCTCTACCATCGACCCTAATCCCTCAACCCTCAACCCTTAAACCCTAATACCCTAGAAACCATCAACCCTATAGGTCCTCCACCCTATACCCTCAACCCCTATCACTTTCTCTCTATCTATACATGTCACCTCTCCCTCCCTCCCTCTCTCCTACCCTCTCTAATTGTCTCTATCTACCCTCTCCCTCTTTCTACATACGTCTTTTTCAATTAATCCTTACCACCATCTCTCACTCCCTCTCCATATCTCTTTATGTCCCTCCCACTCTCTCCCACTCCCTCCCACTCCCTCTCTCGACCTCTCTCTCATTTCTCTCCCTCCCACCCTCCCTCTATCTCAGGTCTCTCCCTCTAGCAACATACCTAGGTAACTCTCTCTCTCTCTCCCTTGTCTCTATCTATCCCTCTGACCCTACCTAGATAAGTACTTCCCACTCCACCCCCTCTTTCTCTACCTCTATCAGGTCAATCCCTCCCACACTCTCTCCCTCCCTTAGGTCTCACTCAAACTCCCTCTCTCTCTCACTCCCTCTCACTACCTATCTCTCAAGTCTGTCACTCCCACCCCCCCTCACACTCTCAAGTTTGTACCTTTGGAACCTTAACTACATAACTCTCTCTTTATGTATTTCTCTTTGTCTCTCTGTCTCTCCCTCTCTCTCAATTTTCTCTCTCCCACCCCCCCTCTCTCTCTCCCTCCCTCTCTCCCTCCCACCCTACCTAGCTAAGTACCTCTCACTCCAACCCCTTCTCTCCCACTCCCTCTCTCTTAAACTCTCACTTCCACCCCCTCTCCCTCTCTCCAAACTCTCTATCTCTCTCTCTTAAAATTCTCCCCCCTCTAAAGACATACACAAATACATACATGCTTACATACATACAAGCATAACAAATATGTACATACAATCCTACATCCATACAAGCATATATACATACATGTGTAGATAAAATATTAAATACATTTACGCATACATACAATATACATGCATTGATACATACAGGCATACATACATACGTACAAGCATTCATACATACATGCATACATGACATACAAGCATGCATACAAAAAACATACATACATGACATACAAGCATACGTGTACATACAAAGATACATTCAATAGAGTAGAAATATAAAGGAAGACATAACGCAAGCGTGTTATGTATTTCTTGACATATTCCCCGCAAATGCAAAAAACCATGTCAAAACTAAGATATAACGTGTGTGCATAATAATGCACATGTGTTATATCTTTCTTTGGGAATCCCCAAGCCCTGGGGTTGGTATTTTCCTTGGAATACCAACCCAAATTCTTGGAGGGAATTCCCAACGAATAGAGACATGTTTTTGCAAATTATACAATATTTCACATAATCAAGTTTGTGATCACCATCAAGATTGCATGTGGTTCAATATCAAGCAAATCAAACATCTGGATAATGTTACGTTCTCTCTTAGCTATCCAACAATATAATTTTTTTCAATTTCTAACAATGTAAAGCCTTTCATCCATAATTTATTTTGTTTGTATGTCTCTTTTTTGGCAAAAATAAGTGTATGGTGGTTTTTTTGTTATAAATTAACTGCTCATCAAATTTTCAAATAAATTACATTTTTAGAAACTAGACTCCATTCTACAAATTTTATATATAAAAAAAAATCAATTATTTTCCAAAATTTGTAGGGGTTAGCTAACTTTTGACCATAGCAATTTTAAAAATACTAAAAAAAAAATTACACCATGCTAGGGTCGCACAAGAGTTGCTATGTTATGTTTTTCTGACAAAAATAGCATCAATTTATGTACGTCCTTCATTTGAACCCCTTTATCTCAACCATTTTAAAAATAAATTAGTAGTTTAAAGAAACTAGACTCAGAGTATTTCGATCCTTGTTTTTGTTCCATCTCAAAATTTTGAGTGTAACTATCCTCAATTTCACGTCTAGGGTTAGTATTTCCTGATTTAAGAAAAAAGGTGTCCACTTAAGTCCCATTTTTGGGAAACATCTTTGTGTACTTACCCATAACAATCATTCTTGTATGGATTTCAAATAGAGAATTAAAAAACTATAAAATAGATATTTATAAAATTAAAAAAAATTAAAATAAGTTTAAAATAGATTGTATATGACTTTAAAATGAATTTTGAAACAATTTTAAAATAGATTGAACACGTGTGGACTATTGGAGTTGATAGTGAACCCCGCAGCTCCCAAAAATCACCTATAACCAAAATACCTATCACAAATGAGAGATCAAAGAACTAATTTTCCATGCAACCAAGAGAGAAAAGATTGATCCGCACAAGAATTTGATATGATTTATGTATTGAATAATGAACATGCAAATTATGATTACAAAGAATGATCAATTTTTATAAAAGGAAAAAATTAAACCCTAGATGAGGATTTGATTAGATTGTGACAAGTGTCTTAATATCATGCAATGAGATAACTTGACCTATATTTAACCCAATCTAATAATAAAAAACACTCCTAATTTAGGTTAGTAAATAAAGTAATAAGGGACCTAATAATTAATTAATTATCAAGTAATGTCCTAATTACTCCAACACCCTCCTTTAAGATCAACTTAGGGACAAACTAAAAATTCTTATTAAGAATACAATGATGAATGCATGGATGGGTCCCAACTACAAGGCTTGATGAGGTAACCATTTATAAACAAATTAATCTCTCATAACCATATAAAAGGAGAAAACCATGTGGGAAAAAATCCTCTCCAAAAAAGATGAAAATAAATAACTGCACTAGTGAAAGAAGGATATAAGGACTTAATGTGACCCCCCTAAGGATTGCTTCTATAATACAAGTAAAATATATGTCCCTCTATAGGAGAGATAAATAAGAATATGAATCCAAATATAAAGAAATATCTCCTATGATAATGATGAACACCTAAAGAAAAAACACGATCCATTGTATGCAAACAACATTTCTCCTCTTATGAAGAAATAGATCCATTGGTGATTAGAGAAGCCAATCCAAAAATATGGAATAACTAGGAATATAAATCCAAATGATGTATACCTCAAAAAATTTCTCAAGTGTTCACATGTCATAAAGAGATTATGTCAATCCAAGATCCTATGAAGATTGATGGAGAACAAGCTACAAAGGTGATATAGATGGTTGGCCAATAAATATGATGTGGATATTAACAAAGAGGATATGAATGTACTCAAAGTAATCCTCTAATATGAAATATGAGACTCTAAAAACAAGGATTACATGTTTGCAATAAAAAAATCCCAAGTAGTTATGTCTAGAAGAAGATGTATGTCCTATTGCACTGAATAAGTAGTGGTGAAGGATATGGTGATTCCAAGCTAATCAAGAACAATAAAATATGGTGATGAAGCCTTGACATGAAGAGTTGGAACATGAATACAAGTCTTTGAACCATCAAAACATGCATGAACTATGATATACTCAATATCCTCTAAATTATCATCATTAAAGGGTATGAAATTTTCATTTTCAAGAGGGATGAGATAATATATGGTAGGGTCCTCTAGGTATGGAGAGATATGAGGGTGTCCATGGATCTACCAAAGTCGAGTCTAAAGTGTGTGGGGAAAATAAATGTTTGATACAATACACATGATGTCAAGATCAACACTAGAACATATAACCCCTACAGCTTGATCATTGATAATACCCCATGTTGAATAACACCTTAGTGTGTCTGGTGTAGGTATGAGTCCATACAAATAAGAAAAAATATCAAGCCAACTGATATGTGTCAGGATATTATCTTGCCAAGACTCAAAGTTATCCTTTGCTAAGATGACCACAAAAGGATGAATAAAAAACCCATGATACTTACTCAAAAGGAAAAAATAGAGACTAAAAACCTTAATTCATATAAAGAAGATAAAATGAAGTAATATCACACAAAAAATCTCTTTTAGGTGCCAATACATCCAAGTAATTGATAAAAATGTGAAATCATAAAAAAATGAATAAAATACACCTAGGGTAGATTTTGGAAAAACTGCATGAATGGATTTGAAGAGCTCTGAAATATATTTTCAATGCTATTGGAATTGTGAAAATTGGAGATATAGGTGAAAAAATGTGAGCTCAAAAGAAAAAATAAAAAAATATTTGAGATTGATTGAGAATAAAATAAAACAACATAAAAATATGATGATGGGACCTACACCATTGGAAAGTGTTCAAAATGAGTTTTTCGATGATATCTGGCTTGCCCGATTTCGACACCATATACCCAGGTTATACCAAGAAGAAAAAATAACTCCTTTAGGGAAATTTAGGGCTAGGAGGGGGGGCTTGAGGGTCCAGTCGCATGGATTATTTATTGTTGACATTAGCATGACATCATGTTGGCATCAACAACATATATTTTGGAATATTCCTTGTTTTCCAAAAAAAAAACTTTGCTAGAAAAAATTATCCTAGTTGTCAGAAAAATTTGGTACTAGTAGAATATGCCTCTCAGGATTGAAACATACTCTTGACTCATGTAGGTGCCATAATTTTAGGGTGATGGTGGTTTTTTCTCTTAGGTAGGTAGGAAATTGAAAGAGCTCGATGTAGGTGAGTGATTACCGGGGTGAGGCGAAGGCTTGCCATATTTTATTTAGGTATGTCAAATGATGTCGATGAGGGTATTAGAGATGCCCAAGTGGGGTCATTGTGTATGTGACTTGGAAGTGTATGCCTACTATAGGCATGTGCACCTAGGCAATATGCCCTTGATTTGATTTTTTATATTTTTCCCTTTTTTGATTTTTGATTTTTTTATTTTTTTAAGTTGTGTAAATTAAAAAACCTCAAAAAAAGTTTAAATGAAAAACCTATAGATATCAAATTTAATTCATAGATGCATGTAATTCAATCTATCAGGGTCATATATTTTTTATAGAGGTTCTTGCTGCAAAAAAAATCCCTTTTTTGTAATTGCTCAGATTTTGACCAAATGATAGGCATTCCTTAGGTTTTTGGTCAAAATAAACTCAACGATGATGCTCATTTTTTATTAATGGTCAATAGTTTTTCAAGGGTTCCTAAAACCTTGTACAAAACGGAACAGTGGCAAAAAATATTAAGCATTAGGTTGCCAACCCAAAAAACCAAAAACGAGTTGATTACAAAAACATCAGCACACCATCAATGCGAAGCAATAACAAACAACAAAAATAAAATAAAAGAAACAAACAACCATTAGATTAGTTCCTTAAGCATCCCAACCACTTCTAGGTCCTTGGAAATCATCCTGTCATGCAACTCAATGACTTCCTCCACATCCTTCCTAGGCACCGTATTGCATTTCTTTATTTTACTCTAAGTGTGAACACTCAGCCCTGTACCCATGTTTGCGGCTTGCATCTCCTTGTTAGGACTTTCCCCCACCTCCTTTTTTGCATGGTCACTGAAAATAGATCTACCTATCCATTAATTGGCCTTCTCGTTGAGGAAAAAAAGACCCTTTGTTGAGGACTCCAATTTCTCCTTATTGAGGTTGATGATCATATCCATGTCCTTGCATAACTACCTATAATTATTTTCCAAAAAGGAGAGCCTCGGGCCATAGTCTTTCTTCAAATTAGATAATTCATCCACCACACATACGATATTGGAATTCAATGATTTGGCCAAACCAAAAATGGAGTCCTCTTTGAGGCTACGAAGCATGGAGATATTGCATTGGGAAATTGTGTCATCCTTGTTATGGAGGTCTTGCACCTCCTGAACAAGCTACATCAGTAAATTGAAAGAGATGTTTTCCTGTTCTTTGACCATATTTGAAGCTTGCAAAAATTCCATGGCCTCTCAAAACAACCCTCTCCCCTGATGGGATGTCACGAGGGGATCCTCATCCTGCAAATCATCAAGATTAACCTTTGACTTACCTTTATATTTGGATGCCACCACATGGGTGGACTTGTCCACATCAACAGTTTATTCACCTTACTAGCAACATAGGTCCCTCCATCAACACTGCAATCTAGGTTCAATTTTCCCACATTCACCATCTCATAACCTAGAATACCTTAAGACACCTTCAAAAGCTTATTCGCCACCTCCTTAGAGCATACCAATCCTTGAATATTTGCCTTCTTTCCACTTTAGATCCCCTCCTCAGTGTCTTCATCACATACCTCCTTCAATTTATGCTTAACAGATGAAAGGGAGGGTTTATCCTTTCAAGTAAAGGGTTTCTTCCCACCAGTCGAGGGTGTATAGTCTAGGTTAGTGTTGTAGCCATCAGACCATTCCTATAACTCCACCTCCTTTTTTGTCTCCTCACTCTCCACAACCTCCTCAATCCGACATTTCCCACTCCCTTTTCTCTTCTTTTTCTTAGGGGGTGAGGATTTTTACCAATACAATTTTCCTTAATGAAATTAGCTATGAGTAGCATCAAACCCTCATGCAAAAAAGGGTTTCTAGGATTCTCTCTAAAATTCATAATTCACTCTTCTAGTGAAAGAAATAGGTAGAAGGGAAAGGAAATGAGCTTACCATTTTTAAAATGGTTCAACATTACAAAGTGGTGACCAAAAAATGCCATGTATCTTCCATCCAAGGTGAAGTACCACATTAACACCATGTCCACATCCTACTAGATAGGTTCAATCTTGAACCTATCATATCCACCATAATCCAGCCTCACCATTTTAGTTTTCTCTTTGTCCCGCAGAAAATTCTGTCTAGTAGAACCTGGCAAACTCTTGTCTTTGTAGAACTTCCTTCCTTTGCTTGACATACCTATAACCTCTGCAGTGAAATACTCATTAATAGTGATATCTCGACCAAACATTCTCAGAGTGCAACCATGCCAGACATTAACAAATTCCTTGAAAATGCTATATTTAAATCCATGCAACCTTTCTGTGAAAGGGGTGACCCCTCCCTTTGGTAGGATAGCCAAAAAATCTACAGTGGCCTTGAAATTGTCATAGGAAATTGGTTTCGTTCTGCACCTATCCCCACCCATCATTGATAACTCCGCATACGCAGACAAAAAACACATCCGATTGCAAACATAGAGTAACATAAGAGGAAAATAAACACCCAAAAGGTGTGCATGCTTGCCAAGTGCAGTACTGAGAACAATACTGGTGAAAAGGCTCATAAACCTCCAGTTTTAATGCCCAAACATTCCAGTGATCTTCACTAGTGCTAAGTGTCCAATCAGATAGATAAAACCATGATAACCATGCAAGCCATAAGCCGAGGAGACGAAAAATGACCAACATGTTAAGAATTATCATCATTAAGAAAATTAATTAGCTCAAAGGGAAGGATATCATTTTCCTCCCAATGCCTTGCTGACATCACCCCAAGATTTTCCACCCAAACAACGACCCAATTTGCATCACAAAAGGTGTGATAGATTTAGATTTCATTAAAGTCCTACAACAATGCACGGGCATCCAAAATGAAGTTTTCAATAGTCCATGATGGGGGAGAACCCTTCCTAAGACAATTAATAATATTTATGGAGTCCCCTTCAATCCATAACTTTTAGATCCCCTTGTCTCAAGCCATTTTTATTCCATGGCAGGCTATGGAAGATTCAACAAAATGGTTTTTCTATATTCCCAAAGGGAGTACCACCACTGAAACAAGCCTAGCATTATGATCTCTTAACTCTCCCCCATAGCTAGTAGGATCCAAATTACCTTTACCCAAACCATCAAAAATGATTTTATGCCAATTGGGAGGAGGGGAAAACCAAAAAACCCCATACCTAACCAATTTATCTCTCTTCAACAACTTAGCAATGTCAAATGAAGGTTTCCATTGAATAGCCACCGCAACATCATAATCAGAGACCAACACATGTCATGTAATATCAATGTTTTCCACCACCTGCACAAAATTATCCCTGATAGATGACACAATTTTGAAAAAAAGAGAGAGGGGGGAAAGAGAGGCATCCTTGAAGATTCTATTGTTCCTCTCCTTCCATACGCCCCAGACAATATGAGGGAGCATGAGAGACCAAATTAGCCTCAAGGATAGATTAGATGAAGGCGCTTGCCATTGGAGCCAGAGCTCCCAAATTGAACAAGGAGAAATCCACTCCTCTCCAGAGCTTGAGAAAAAGAGCCCAAACCTCCTAAGAAAAACTACACTCAATAAATAGGCGAGAAATTTCCTCCACGTCCATCATACAAAGATAGAATCTATTAGGCATGGAGAAGCCTCTTTTGTACAGATTTTTAACGGTTAATACTTTTTCTTGCATCGTTAACCATAATAACATGTTAATTTTGGGAATCACCTTCACCAACCAAAAAACCTCCCATGACGGCCTAGGTCCCACAATATCATTAAGGAAATTAAAAGTAGATGCCACTAAATACTACCCATACAAAACCCTTCTCTAAATCACCTTGTCCCTTTGGTTGGAGACAAGGATATGTACTTTAGAAACCTCTCTGTAAAGTTCCTCCAGCTCCTATAAATCCTCATGGATCCTCCACTCGCCATTCACAATATAATCAACAACCAAACTCCCAAATTCCTAGATACATAGATCCCTCCAGGGAGCCGCCCAATTAATATCTCACAATAGAGCGTGGCCAAACCACCAATCATCTCAAAAAAGGATATCCCTACCATTCCCAATTGACCATTGGATGCTAGCAAAAACACCACTTCTGGTTCTAATCAAGGAATTCCAAAAGAAATATCTCAAGGGAGGAGAGAAATCGTCTCTAAGGAACTCCCAAAATTTATCCACCTGAGTAAGATATTTGGAAGCCAAAATCTCTGACCAGTCCTTCTCACCACTAAGGAAGTTCCATAGTTTTTTAGCCACAAGGGACGAGTTGAAAGATTTAATCCTACTCAGACACAAACGACCTTGGAATTTTGAGTGACACAACTCATCCCATGACACCAAGCTCAATCTCTTCTTATCCTCCACACTAGTACAAAGAAATTTTTTCTGAATGCTCTCCACCTTTTCCAAAAAAAATTATGGCATCTAAAAGAGGCTAAGAGTGTACATTGGGATATTCTATAATGTGGACTAAATCAAAACCAATTTTCTGGCTTGACTGAGTAATGCACCTTTCCATCCTGACAACTTTACATTGAACATGTCAATTAACCCATTCTAGAAGGAATCAGGCACCAAATTAGCTCCAAGAGGCAAGCCAAGATAGGTGGAGGGAAGAGTTCCCACCGAACACTAAAGAATACAAACAATTCTTTGCATCCTTCTTTTTGAGGTGTTGAGGAAAAAGATTGTTCTTTTGGGAAGACTCGCCAATTGCCCCGATGCCTCCTCAAACATCTGAAGAGTCAATTTAATGGTCTTTGCTTTTTCAATAGAAGCTTCACCCATAATAAAAGTATCATCATCAAAATATTGATGTGAACCAGGTGGGGAAGAAGAGGAAGGTCTCAAAGCCTTTAAATATCTTGAAGAAAGCTTCAGCTACATCGATCTTCCTAGATTTTTTTCCAGAATTATAAAGAGGAAGGGTGAAATTGGATCACCCATTCTCACATCCCTTGAAATCTTAAAATAATCTAAAGGAGAGTTATTAACCAACACAGAGAAATACGCCATCGAGATGAGGCTCTAAATAAACCTAACAAAGTTCTTAGAAAAATCAAAAGTAGAAAGGACCTTAAGTAAAACCAGCCAATTCACACAATCATAAGCTTTAACAAGGTCCAATTTTAGCAAAAAATCCAGCCCTTTTGATAACCATCAACGAATGAATGTTTTCATGCACAATAATAATAAGGTCGAGAATTCACCTATCTGACACAAAACCACTTTGATGTGGAGAGATAATAAGAGGAAGAACCCTCTACAACCTTATAGCCAGAACCTTGGAGAAAATATTATACATTGAATTACAAAGGCTAATAGGTTTGAAGTTGTTGAAAGTAGAGGCACCAGGAGTTTTCAGGATCAACACTAAGAAAGTTGAGTTCAATTCCTTAAGAAATTGTGGCTACCAAAAACCTCTTTAGTAGCATCCACCACATCCTTAGAAATAATGGCTCAAAGTTCTTGGAAGAAGAACATAGGGAAACCATCCAGCCCAAGAGCCTTATTGCCCACGAAGGAGAAAACTGCATTCTTGACTTCCTTCATGGAATGGATCCCACAAAGCATATGATTAAGATCATCTGTCACAATTCTAGGAATTACCTCCAACACCAGATCTTGAGCTTCCACAAATGGGACAAAATCATCAAACATGAGATTAGAAAAGAAGGAAGTAGCCACCCACCAGATCTCCTCATCATTCTCAACCAACCCACCATCCTAGCAAATATATTTAATCTCATTGGCGGTTTGATGCTTCAAATTGGTAAGATGAAAGAATCTAGTAGTCCTATCACCACAATTGAGCCACATTGCCCATGAACTCAACTTTGAGAACTCTTCCTCCCAAGCCACAATATTATGGAGATGGGACAAAAGAACACTCTCCTCATTTGCCAGGTTAACACTATATCCCAAAACTTGAATATTCTTCTACACCAAATCAGGATCCACCTTAATAAGAATTTTTTTTTGGAAGATGTGACCAAAGGAAGCCTTATTCTAATTCCTCACATTGGCCTTCACTTTCACTAGCTTCTTAGCCACACGGTACATTGCCGACCCATCAACCTGGATATCCCACTAAGAAGCAAGGTTAACTTTGAACTCAAGATGAGACATCCACATTTTTTCAAACCTGAAGGGGAAAGAACACCCACAACCCACCACCTTAGCTGAAAATGAAATGAAGAAATGGTTTGACCCCAACCTTGTAAGAGCAGAAAAAGAGAAATGAAAATGAACCAACCAATTTCGAGAAAGGAGGGCCCTGTCCAGCTTAACTTGAATCAACGCATCACCAATCCTATGTTTTGACCAAGTATATAACTCCCCTCATAGATCAACATAAAAAAAGGAATTATCATTAACAAAAACCATCAAATCAAATATACTCTCATCATCAACTTGAGAAAAACCCAAATTTTCAACACTACTCGGAGGGGTATTAAAATCACCCATGACCAGCTAGTGTTTAGAGGGCAAATCAACTTTGAAGGAGCTCAGGTTCCTGCATAACCACTTCCAAGAAATTTTGACATTAGGAGCATAGATATTTGAAGTCATCTAGGATAAATCATTCCTAATATGTTGAAAGGAAGTGGCAATATGGTTGGGGATCCCAAAGATGGTCTTACCACTAACGAATTTCATGCTATAAAAAGTGGCCACACCCCTCGAAGCTCCATCTTCATCAAAACCATGGAGTCCAAACTCCTTAAAAATAATTTTCTTTAGACATTCCAATCTTTCAACATAAATTTTAGTTTCTTGAATCAAAACCACATTTGGCTTGTGATCCCTCGTTGAGTTAGCAAGGAGATCCTATTTATGAGGGTTATTCAACCCTCTGATGTTCCAAGAGAGAATCTTCATAGGGGATGCTAAGATGCTCCTTTAGGACACATATCAAACAAATTTTTTTGGGAGTCATCAACAATATCAACTTTTGTTTCTTTCTCCTTGTTGTCTTGTAGAGTGGGTCTCCCTCTACCCCTTGGCTTTGAGCCATAGTCATATTTTAATCGATTCCTGGTAGAAACCCCTTGAGGAGATGGGTTCTTCTTCATGTTTCTAGTTTTGAACAAAGAAAAAGGAGGTTCCTTATCCAACAGAGAGCCTTCCAACTTGATCCCATTGAAAAAAGAGGTGAGCACCATATTTGAGATAATGGGAGAAATAGAAACCCCAAGAGGCTCTTTCACAACCAAGTCCTTACCGGCCATCCCTGTATTAGAAGATACCACCACCATCAGCTCCTTCACCATCGAAGAGTCCAAATTCTTACCCAGTAGAGGGAAGAGCCTCCTTCACAATAACCAATTCCCATTCTTCCACCTCATAAACATCCCTTGAAGGGACATGGCCTTCCTGAGGAGAAACCACACTAGCATTCTCCCCTCCTAGAGCACCCACCTCCTTACAATATTTTTCCTTCTCCATCACATCTAGCATATGATTATGTTGGGCATCACCTTCCTTCTGCATGCAAGGATCCTCATAATATTTCTTCTTCTCCTTCCATTCCATAAGAGGTTGGGTCTGAATAGGTTTGGATGGATTTGAAGGGAATTTATTGGCCCAATGACCCACCATTTTTTAGTGAAAACAAGAAAAGGGAATAGATTCATATTAAATCACTTGACTCCAACCACCTAACTTGGAATTAATCAACACCTTCTGAGGTAGATCCGTAGATTGATTCACTATCACAGAAAAATGCATAAACCAACCTCTTTGGAGAAGTTGTCATTTGATCAATACAGAGAATTTTTCCAAACATGGTATCAATACGTGCAAAAACTTGTTCATCCTAGAACTTCAGAGGCAGAGTTGTGAGCCTTACCTAGACAAGGGTAGAAGAAAAAGAAGAAGCACTGGGGTTAAAACCTACCTCCCATTTTTTAAGGACCAGTGAGGACTTACCAATAATGTATGGCCCACTAGTAAGCATAGTAACCATGTCCTCATCACAAGTGAAGGAGAACAAAAAAAACCCATAGCCATTGTCACCACCTCCACTTGGCCTTTCGTCATCTACCTCTTGGAAATAAAATTATGGACCAGATCAACATTTAGACGAGGACCCATAAAATTTCCCACCAAAGATAAGTCCATTAAGTCCAAGTGTTTCTCAGTGATGCAGTTAGGAAAAAGCATTGAGTATTCCCCAGTAGTCGAGTTCGCTTGAAAACTAACCGACATCGAGGTATTCTTCCCTTTACTCTTAACTCCCAAGAGACTAGACCAACTTGGTCCATTCGAAAATACCCCCACATTCTTATGTCCTTCTCTAGTAGAAAAATTTCTAGGAATATTCAAATGCAAAGAAGAGGATAGACTCACATTATGAGGACTATGAATGGCCCCCACACAAGGCTCGGAATGATGACCGTCACCAAGACCAAAAGAGTCTGAGACAAAAGACAAAAAAGAGGACCCACCATCATTTCCAACAACACCACTGCAAGCTAAAAACTCCACACCATTAGCAACAACAACGTCATACTTACCACCATTCCACTAGGGGGAGAACCAACATTTCCCACCTTCGTAGAATTTTGAAAAAATGTTGATCCACCAGAAGAGAGCTTGTTTCGCCCTAGGATGAGTCATTTTTTTTCTCAAGGATTGATCTCTGAAAATTTGGATAGAAAGAGAAAATATGGTGCTCTAATACCATATTGGAGTTTGTAGTGAACCCCACAATTCCTATAAGTCACCTGCAATCAAAATACCTATCACAAATGAGAGATTAAAACAATTGATTTGTTATGCAACCAAGAGAGAAAATATTGATCCACATAAGCATATGATATGCTTTGTATATTGAATAATGAATGTTAATTATGATTACAATGAATGATCAATCCTTATAAAAGGAAAATAAATAAGCTCTAGATGAGATTGTGACAAGTGTCTTAATCTCATGCAATGAGAAAACTTGACCTATATTTAGCCCAATCTAATAATAAAAAATACTCCTAAGTTTAGCTTAAGTAATTAAAGTAATAAGGGGCCACCTAATAATTAATTAATGATCAATGGGAGTTGATCACATAGTATGAATGGTTCAATGGTGGTGTTGTTCCTATAACCATTAGGGTTTAAGTCTTTAGACTTGACCCCATTATTTCTATGGGTGTTGATGCCTCATGTGATAGGCATCAAGTCATGAAGCCTCTTACCTCATTAGGATGGTGTGATCATGGGCCTTGTGCCCTCATTAGGCTGCCATGCTCACGAGAGTGGTTGTCATTCCCCCATTGGGCTAGTGTGCTCATGGACCACCCTTGTTGGGCTATCGTGCTCGTAGGAGTGGATTTCTCTTGTGTTCATGTCGGGGATGAGGTCCCTTTTTGTGGCTAAATTGGTTCATAGCATCAACCAAAAAGTCGTGCATCGATAGAAAATTAATAATAAATTAATTATCAAGTGATGTCCTAATTACTCCAACATAGATTTTTAAAAAACAAATCGATCCAAGTTTCAAATTTTAATATAGCTTTAAAATGGATCTAGGTGTGATCATGTGTATATGTAGTGTAAACCTGAAAACTTGCATAATATCGTATATACTACCTAGGTGTAAATATATATCTAGACATGTGAGGTGATATACTTTGAATATATGCCTAAGAAACATATTTTTTGTCTTTTGCTATATATACCTCTTGCTAACCTATATACATCAAAATAGAAAAAATATATTTAATGTACAATTAAAATCCAAAAATATTTTTTTCACTAGGCACAAGATTATAGATCCCTTGTGTATATACGAAATGCATGGATATTATATTCTATATGGTTTCATAGGGTTTCATCCATTGAAAGATCAAGGGCACTACAAAAATACTAAAAAATCACTATGAGAAAAATGACGTGTTATATGTTAGAATTCATTTCTCATCTACTCTGGATACAACCATGAGCTCCGTTTAATATTAAAAATATGCTAAAAAATCAATCCTTAAAACCACTCAAGAACCTACAATTCCAACTACTCAAAAACCACAATAAGACATGAAACACACAATGAAAAGTTAGTCAAGGGGTTTGGATTTCCCAAAAAATTCCAAAATATAAGCAATAGTTAGGAATTGAAAAATAGACAAATGTAACACAAAATATTTGTTGGAACATAATGTTATTATGGGTCATACCCTTGGGCAGGTGCATGGAAATGGGTAGCAATTTCATGGACACCCTCCAAAAAATAATTTGAAAATCAATAACGTGAGCCCGTTATAACGCGCTCACATTATGGCTCGTTATGTCGAGCCTGAGGCTTGACAACTAAAAACTAATAACGCAAATCTGCTTAAAGAAAAAAAAAATGCAAATCTGTCATTAGCATTTTGACTATTTTTTTTGTAGCCGCGACCAAAACCCTCACAATTTCTCGCTCCCGTTCTAGGAGGAGGAATTCAAAAAAATTCTTCACAAACAATTGATATTTCTTTGCAACGATGTCACCACGACAAGGAGGAGCTGTGAGAGGTAAGGATTCTATGGTGTTTGTTTTGAATTTGTTAGTTTTAGGTTGAATTTGATATATATTTGTTTGAATTTTTAGGAGATGCAAATCAACCTGCAAACCCTTAAAATCATCAATAGGAGGACCAACCAAATCCTCAACATGAAGACCAACCAAATCCTCAAGATAAAAATCAACCACAACATCAACCTCCTCCACCAATCACTCAACCCCCTCCTGGCACTCAACAAAATTTAATGAGTGAAATTGAGAACAACAAAAAGAAAATTGAGGATTTGATCAGTAGGTTGAGTGATCCAAATGGTTCAAATGCAGAAAGAATGACCCTAGAAAATTCATTAAAAGATATGTTAAAAAATGTAGATTCAATTAGCAAACAATTAACTAGATGGAAAGATAGGAGGCAGACAACTAGGGATTATTATGCAAATAAACTATCATAGAAGGATGTGAAGGATTTAAAAATTATAAAAGGTGATTTGTGCTCATTATTCACTGACCCACGCACAAATCAAAATATTACCCTCAATGCGAAGTGGTTTCCTATCCATTGGTGCCACCACCAACAGATTAGGGACCAGTTTTATGATAGGTGGTACATGGTCTTCGATTACCCACCATGCAACAATTGCAAGGTCTCACAATATTTCCTGAGGAAAATCTATAGTGAGTTCATATTGAACAAGAACCCAAATTATTTTGATATGAGGGATTTCCAGGGGAGAGGTGGGGGGTCAGCTCAAGATAGACCTAGTGCACAGTTGGATCCTACGCGGAAAGGTAAAGGAGATCTCACTAGGCCACCTTGTGGGCACGTTGTTATGCCTTCAATTGCAAAGGAAAGTGCTGATGTAGAGACATTGCAGGTGATCAACACTTTGACCTAGAGTTCATCCATCATACTAGCCCTATTCTACAACGCCATCCAGGGGATTCTTCGAGTGGTGGCCTTCGAACACATGTGTGTCAATCTTGCGGGGCTACTTGTTCATATGACCCCACCGACACTTAGGAAACTGGTATGTAGGATGCATCTACAACTATGAAGATGGAGAGGGAAGTTGACATTTTGCATCAGGCATATGGCATTGATAGTCAGGTAAAATTTAGTGCATGTTCATTGAATTTAATTTATTAAAATTTGATTTTGAAATGCAAGATTAACTAAAAATGTTTTATGATTTTAATAAAATTGCAAGGTCACAGTGTTGAGACTAGATACACTGGCCCCTCACCAACTTATTTTTGTAGTACACCTATCGCTAGGGTTTGTAACTAGTAAAAAATTATAAATTTATTGCATGTTAATAGCATTGTTTTACGAATGGTAATTTAATATTGGATTTTGGATGTTGAACAAACTAATATTGGAGGTTTTGATGGAACACTTCCCAGTGGTAGTGGATTTACTCAAACCTACACGGAGGTAATAGAATAAAGAGTTTAACTAATGAATCAAGTACTTAATAGATTTTTGTATTTTATATGCACATCGTTGATTACGTTATATAATTTGTTGTTTTGTTTTCAGATGTTGCAAGACGATACACCTTCGAATGTGATGAGGGTAATGGATATTGGTGTGACATCTGCTATACAATCCTCGATGGCTCTGACAGGAGAGATATGAGGAAAATTAATAAATTTACATTTAAATTTGTTGTTATAGATGTTAGTTAGTGAAAAATCAAACCATTATTGATTCATGTAGTTTAATTTCTATTTGTATGGTTTATACAGGGCTTGAGCACGCCTAAGCATGGGCATGAGAATACTTACCTTGTGGCGAGAGATTGTGGGATGGTGGTAAGTGATTATTCTGTTAAATATATCATTTTTTATAATGTAATTTCTATATATTCATGTCTTTACTTCTTATTGTAATAGTTAAAAATTCATAATGAACTAAACCCTAGGAGGAGGAGGAGGAGCACTCCTTGAGCGCAGAAATAATAAGTGACAGACCTATCACCATCCGATCAAAAAGGAAAGGGAAGAATTTTATTTCCAAAGCATGGAGAGCAATGAATTTTTATTCCAGAGCCCTTTGTTGTATGCCTACATGGCAGTTTTGTACATATTTTTTATTGGACATATTTGACATTGTATGCCTATATGGCATTCTCATAAGCCTATATGGCTATTTTTTACATATATTTCATACTTATATTGACATATATTGATGTATGCCTACATGGCTATTTGGTTAATACAAATATCTTTTATCGATGCCTATACATATTTGCATTCTAAATTGATGGTTCAATAGATATGAGTTATGTGTATTCAAGTGTATACTTTACAACTTACATGTGTACTTTTTGACTTACGTGCGTTTGAATGTATACTTTGTGGTTTACATTTTTTCATGCGTATACCTTGTATTTATGCATATACTTTGTTTTAATTTGTGTATACTTTTTGAGGCTTACGTGTTTTTGAGTACTTGTACTTCCCTTATTGACATGTACATGCTTGACTTATTCATGTGTATAACTATTAATTGGTTAGTCCTAGCATTGATCTATGTCATCCTCAATGCATGATCCTTGAGATGGAGTAAGAACACACTCAAGGTCCAAAGGAGTTTCACATGCATTCTTCATAGGCTCGTTTTGGTAGTCAAACCAAAAACCTCTTGCATCGTTGAAATGAAAAATGTTATCCTTTATAGTAGGTCTGAAGCCATTATCATTCTCCATCAGTTCTTCATTTATCCACTCCCTATTAATGGTTGCCTCATGACCTTCATGAAACCAAGCACTTATCTCATTTGTGATAGAATAAATGTATTAAGATTTATCTTCCTCCCTATGAACCATTCATTATCATGAGATATGGGTTCTTGTGAACCACTACTCATGAATCATGGATCAATGAGTTTGACTTGTAAAACTACACAATTGAATCCTAATAGAATTATCACAATATTTATATATCTAAATGTGTTATTTCCTTCAGCTAAAATTTGTGCTTATACTTATGTGATTGATGTATGTTTGTGTATGGGATCATAGTAATTTATATTTGATTATTTTATTATGTCTTTAAGGTCTATTTATTAAAGGGTGCATTAAACAAGTTTTAAATCCTTAAAAATATTTGAATTTCTTAGTTTTTTCTATTTGTTGAGTCTGGGCTCCAAGCCTGAGTCCAAGTAAAAAATTGGCTTGTCAAGTCCAAGTCTTCTAACACTGGTGTGAACACATCAAGGAATAATGTATATGTCAATGAAGAGGGAACCCATCCTTAATTCTAAACAAACCATAGTATAGATATGGTTGGTCGAGATAAAACATCACTCTTCTGGATAGTTTGAACCATAATATTTCATGGCTGCAAACACACCTTCATTATGTGTGTTCTTGATCCTACTAAAGAAATGGTGGAACATGTTGTAGATCAAATCTCGCAACCCTAAGTCCACAACAAGGTTACTTGTCCTAATTTCCACAAATATCTTTAAGATGTTCATCCTTATTGAGTAATGATAACTATCGATGTCATCTAGATCTTTGAAATTATCTGCAATCCTGTGCAATACTATAAAATCTAGAGCTATATCTAATACTACAAATGACTGTTCAATAAAGCCTAAACACTCTTCTATTCTTTTCAATGTGACCATAATGGCATTAATTTAAGATAAACTACTAAGCTTACTACCTGATTCTTATATTAATCTTGCCAACCACTATCATTGGTTGCCATGCTTCCAATGGAAAGTCATTTTTTTGCAGTACCCAAAGGGTAGCAGGTTCATTTTCTCTAATACCAGTGTAATGACTCGTGCTCTAGATCAATAGATTTTTTATTTATTTCTTATTGGATTGACAAAGGTTTCCATCCAATATTATTAAGATAGATAACGGAGTCTGCAAATTATAAATGAAATAAATTATGAATATGAAGTCTAATTAAAATATTAATTTGATAAATAAATATAATAATTATTTCTAATTAATCAATTAAAACAATGTGCTAGATTTGAATATGAATCTACCTATCATTGATATATAGGCCTTGAGAATTGGGATGTCTTTCCTGATTGATACTTTGTACTCATGCATCTTACTTTGAGCCCTTTCCAAATTATATGCTTGAAACGTATACTCCCATATTATTAATTCTTGCTCATATAGACCAATCCCACACTAGGTAATTCAATAATATATATAAGTCTGCAAATTGATTACCCTGATCTTCCCTTCTTATTCTCTTTTATACTTGAAAAATACACAGTTGAATCCTGATAGCAATATCAAAATTTGACACATTGTAGAAAATACCTCCTACTTATCAATTGATGAGCTAAAGGGGCTCTATAATGAATGTTTCATAAGGCACAAAACTTGTTGAAGGTTTTGCAAATGGGGTTGCAAGCTAACTGGGCTTAACCTTGGGGAAAAAACTTCATGGTTAAGCACTTGATCTAGAGTAGTACTGGGATGGGTGTGATACCCCTCCGTTTTGCTTTTTTTGTGTTTTCTTTATGCTATGTTTGGGATGCAGCTACTATTATAGTGGACACACCTTGTTGTTTGTGTTTTGATCGCTACTATTGAGCAACACTGATTATCATGTGATGTGGATTATCTGACTATTGTTTCACATGCATTATGGATTATTGATGTTAGTAGAGTTAGCTTGAGATATTGTATGTGATTTCTGATTATGATGTAATGTCAGTCTTGGATGAGTGTATTGGTGAAGAGGACGGTTTCGCATCACTCACTTGCGAGCGCCCTGCGAATCCATGATTTCTTCTTCACGATGTGTATTATATACTGGATATACTATATTATGTTGTTTACTTGGTTTCAGGTTGCAGGTACATGACATCGACTCCACCTGGTTTCACAGGTTTGAGCGTGTTGATCCAACGGTTAAGTTGAAAGGGAGATAGTAACTAGGTAACATGTGTCAAGTCTATGCCCTAGCCTTAGTGTGTCGATAGTCCTATTTTGTGAGTCATAGTTATTTGATTTAATGTTATGTGATTTTATTAGATGCTTTATTGTTTAATCAATATTTTAGAATTATTGCATTGTTGAAAGTAGAGTTTATTTTAATATTAAGTGAAATTTATGCTTAGATGAAATATTTAAGTTGTTGATGAAATTGTATTTAATTAAATTAATCTTGGAAAAGGTTGAATTTAATTATTAAATAATTAAAATTAATTAATTGAGTTTATTGAAATAAATTTAATTAAATTAAATTAAAGAATTGAAAGAAAAGTGAAATTGCATTTTAAAATCAATTTGGGGTTTTCGAAAATGGAAAAAGGAAATAAATATCTATTTTCAATTTGCATGCGTTTGAAAATTAGGGTTGCGTGGCGGGGCATTACAATGGGTGACCTCCCGGGAAGGCCTAGTGCCTCACCTCTGTGAGCATCACCTAGATGCAATGAGTGCTAAGTGGGACATTCATTATCATGAGAGATGGGTTCTTGTGAACTCAGCCCTCTTTCAATCCATGTCAGCCTTGGGACCGTACAGGAAGCTGGAGGTCATACCAAGTATGGGATCAACAAGTTTATATAAAAAATCTAAAAAAATAGAGAACGATATGAATAATTCTTATTAGATCTTCTCCAAAAGTTCATCAACAACCTCCATTCAAGCCTCTCAAGGATTTACATAGTGTTTTACACCCTTCTCTAACTAATCCACACCCTCAACTAAGTAAAAAAAAACTTTCAAAACAAGTAACCATTGTATTTCAAATTCGTTGCTTTAAGCAACTTACAAATTTGCAACTTTAGACTCCTCCAATGGGATTGATCTGGTGGAACATAGCTCAGACCGATTCCACATGTTTTGGTGTAAAAGAGGACCATTCCTAGCATAGATATACCTAGTCAAACATGCTGGAATATTCGTTTTAGTCACACAAGTTGCAGAATGAAAGTTGCACCACTTTGCAACTTTGCGTTGCTTGCATTTGATGCTTTTTCCATCAAGTGAAAATCTGTCGCACGAGAAAACCACTCTGAGATAGAAAAAATCGCGAGAGGTTTATGTAGAGGAGCCCAATGTGATCTTGTTGGATTAGATAAGAATTTTATAAGCATCACGGTATCTGAGTAATACCATGCTGAAGTTTGCAGTCATTTTGCACTTTGGACCCTTAAGGGATCGATCCGGTGGAACATAGCTCAGAGCGATTCCACGTGTGTCGGTGCAAAAGAGAACCATTCCTAGAATAAACATACCTATTTAGACATGTTGGAGTAGTTAGTTTGGTCACACAAGTTGTAGATAGAAAGTTGCACCACTTTGCAACTTTGCACAACTTGAATTTGACACTTTTTTCATCAAGTGAAAATCCGCTGCCATGGGAAAACCACTCTGAAATAGCTAAAACCGAGAGATTTTTTTCTAGAGAGGCCCAACAAAATCCTATAGGATTGGACGAGAATTTTCTAAGTGTCATGGTATGTAGGTAATAGCATCCTGAAGTTTGCAGCCATTTTACACTTTGGACCCTTGAGGGATCGATCCGGTGGAACATAGCTCAGAGCGATTCCACATGTTTTGGTGCAAAACAGGACCATGCCTAGTGTAAAAATACCTCTTTAGATGTGTTGGAATAGTATTCTTGGTCACACAAGTTGCAGAACAAAATTTGCACCACTTTGCAACTTTGCACTGCTTGCATTTGATGCTTTTTCCATCAAGTGAAAATCTGCCGCCACGGGAAAACCACTCTGAGATAGAAAAAACTGGGAGAGGTTTTTGTAGAGGGGCCTAATTTGATCCTATTGAATTAGATGATAAGTTTCTAAGAGTCATGGTATCCAATTAATAGCATGTTGAAGTTTATAGCCATTTTTCACTTTGGACCTTTAAGGGATCGATCTGATGGAAAGTAGCTCAGAGGAATTCCACATGTTTAAGTGAAAAAAAAGACTATGCCTAGAATAAAAATACCTATTCAAACATTTTGGGGAAAATAGTTTGGTCACACACGTTGCAGAGCGAAAGTTTCACCACTTTGCAACTTTGCACAGCTTGAATTTGACACTTTTTCCATCAAGCGAAAATCTGCCACCATGGGAAAACCACTCTGAGATAGCCAAAACTGAGAGAGGTTTTTCTAGAGGGTCCCAATGCAATCCTATAGGATTAGATGATAAATTTCTAAGTTTCATAGTATCCAAGTAATAACATGTTGAAGTTTAAATCCATTTTGCACTTTGGACCCTTAAGGGATCTATTTGGTGGAACATAGCTCAGAGCGATTCCACATGTTTCAGTGTGAAAGAGGACCATGCCTAGTGTAAAAATACCTATTTGGACATGTTGGAACAATCCACTTGGTCACACAAGTTGCATAACGAAAGTTGCACCACTTTGCAACTTTGCACTGCTTGCATTTAATGTTTTTTCCTTCAAGTGAAAATCCGTCGCCATGGAAAAACCACTCTGACATAGCCAAAACCGAGAGAGGTTTTTGTAGAGGGGCCCAATACGATCCTATATGATCAGATGAGAATTTTCTAAGAATCATGGTATCTAAGTAATAGCATGCTGAAGTTTTCAGCCATTTTGCACTTTGGACCCTTAAGGGATTGATCTGGTGGAACATAGCTCGAAGTGATTTCACAGGTTTCGGTGTGAAAGAGGACCATGCATAGAATAAAAATACCTATTCAAACATGTTGGAATAGTCCACTTAGTCACAAAAGTTGTAGAACATAAGCTGCACCACTTTGAAACTTTGCACTGCTTGCATTTGATGCTTTTTCCATCAAGTGAAAATCCGCTGCCACGGGAAAACCACTCTGAGATAGGCAAAACTGAGAGAGGTTTTTCTAGAGGGTCAAGCTCAATCTTCTAGGATTAGATGATAATTTTCTAAGAATCATGGTATTCGAGTAATAGCATGCTGAAGTTTGCAGCCATTTTGCACTTTGGACCCTTAAGGGATCGATCCGGTGGAACATAGGTCAAAGCGATTTCACGTGTTTCAGTGCAAAAGAGGACCATACCTAGCATAAAATAACTATTCCTACATATTGGAACAATCCGCTTGGTCACACAAGTCGCAAAACGAAAGTTGCAACAATTTGCAACTTTGCACAGCTTGATTTTAACACTTTTTCCATCAACTGAAAATCCGTCCCCACGAGAAAACCACTCTGAGATAAGCAAAATTGAGAGAGTTTTTTCTAGAGGGGCCCAACGCGATCTTGTAGGATCAGACAAGAAATTTTTAATTGAAAGGGAATAATTTTTATGGGGTTTATGTTGTTGCCCCTATAGATTTTGATGGAAAAGGACATGAAAAATGAGGTTTGACCCTAGGATTTGATAAAATATTGCATAAAATAAGGATTTTGGTTTGGCATGGTGGAGTGAGTTTGGCTTGAGATAAATTTTAGATTTGAGGGTTTGGATACATGATAATTTCTTCCCCAACAATGCATTATGTAAGAAAATCTTATTACAATGCCTCAGAGTTTGTCATTATGTAAGTAAATATTATTACAATTGCGGATCTGAGAGTTTTTCATTATGTAAGTAAATCTTATTACAATGCCTCAGGCACTTCGTTCTCACAGATATTTTACAATGTCACTCATATATTCAATATTCTCTTTAAATGTCTACATCATAGGTGCTCATTATGAGGTTAAATTCAATTGAGTAACTTGGCATTCCCTCGCTAAGCTTCACATGCTCTTTTATAATGGCTTGAAATCAAAATTGAGATTTTTCAAGATCATTAAAATAAGGATGTTGCATTGATTTTTTGGCTGAGAATCTCTTTGATGGCTCTTAAATCAACATTTTTTGCAACGAGAGATCAATCATTTTTTAGTAGTTTACTTACAAATACGCAAAGTAAAAGAGAAAAAGAAAGATCATCCAAAATGGAAATGAAATAAAAATGGATGGAAGGCACTTACAGATAGGCATGTAGGTTTCACAACTTAGTCACTCCTAGTCTACATCTTCACTAGGAATTCCAACATACCTATTGCACACAAGACCTCTCATGAATAGAGTAAGTTGAAATTTCAGATGCTCTTATAATGTCTACATCTATCTTCTCGTGATAAGGTTAACTTCAAATGAATAACTTGAAATTCCCTCACCAAGCTTTGCACACACTTTTCTAATGGCTTAAAATCTTGATTGAGATTTGTCAATATCATCAAAATAAGAATGTTGCATTACTTTTTTGGCTGACATTCTCTTGGATGACTCATATATCTGCATTTTTTACAAGGGGACACCAATCACTATTCAAAGGTCTACCCCCATAGTTGGTCAAATGAACATTGGATGCCACGACAAGGTTCGAGTAATGAATAATATTACGATGCCTGTCAAAGTCCTAAAATAGCCAATGTTTAACACTTGAGTGTGGGTACCTTCTAAGCCATGTTCCAGTAACCACAACTAAGCCTATAGGGTATTCAATCTTTTCTCCATCTATAACTGGGCCCTCCAATTTATTTTTTTCCTCAACACAATGACACAAGTAATAGTATGTTCCCTATTCATTGTCTTCATCTGCAATAACCGCATAAACATGCCTTGCATTGATATGTGCAGAAAATCTCTTGAAATTTTTCAACATTACGAATACAGTACAAAGTAAGAGAGCGATATGGAGTTTTAAAAACTAAGAACGTAGATATATCACCTAGTTGAACTAGATTTGGTATGTGGTAAAAGTCAACTGATGCTTCCATCTATGTCAGTTCCAATGTCATCGGAGGGTGATACATGTGAAGTGGGCTAAGATAACTTGTGAATCATTTTTCAACCCACTCCCCTGACTCATAATAATTCCAAGCTTGCATTGTATATGAAGAAAAAAAGCATGTCATCTTTCGTGTATCGATAATCCATGAACCTGCATTTGAGCTAAGGAAAGAGTGTACCTCACTCAATCCTATTACTATACAACAATCTTCATATGGTGCAATGTTAGTATCATCCATCAACCAAAAAAATTCACGAATTGAAGACGTACCTTCACTACCTGGACTCATCAAAGCATTACACTACTTGACGATTGATTATGCATATGTCAAATTTGCACTGTATTTATACTTTAACTCTTCTTGTGCTAATGCTCTTTTCATGCATGCTCCTACACCATCATGCTCCCCCTTTCCATGTTCGACCTCACAAAAGTTCCACATATGCTGAACACCTATAATGACATGCATCCTGCACAACCAGTAGAACATGCACGAGTTCTTGAACTGTGTTGCATATTTATCATACCATATTATATGTCGATCGTATTCTATGCCCCGCTAGGCCAAACCATTGTACAACATCTGGAATCAACCTTGCACGAACTCTGGAGAATGTGTGCGATCATCACTAATGTAAAAGTGGTACTCCCTCAATACCTTCCTTTACTCAGTTGTACTATCAGATGCACAAATGAATGCTATGTGCACAAATATAAAAACTTTTGTGGAATTGTAATACTGTGACAACACCTCATGTTGTGGCTATAGAGTGTATTTCTCCACAAATTCAACCACGGATACTATGCTTCCAACTAGAAAGGTGTCTTTACATAGCTTGAATTGTGTGTCCAACCATCAGGCTCAATGGGTATGCATTGCATACTCAGATAGTATATGGTCACAAAATGTGGTCATAAATTGGTACACTGGAATCTTCTCAATAACCAACTCACACCTTTTTTCTTGAGACCCATCTTTTGTAGCATATGTTACTGTTTTATACTTCCCGAACTCTACTAGTTTTTGTCCCACCTCATCTATGCTTTCCATATGTTGACATACTGACATACGTTGGAAGCCACCACAACTCTCACATGAACCGCCCAAGCATGTTGTCCTATAGAATATCAGGCCATCCTCTATTTTAGATAAAAAAATTTATAAGAACTCTCTTGAATATTTTTTGTGGGGCTTGTATGCCACAATCCTGCAAAACATCATTAGTATGCAAATCTAAACATATAGAATGATAAGAATCATAATGGTTAGAAAATTCAATATGTAGTCTACAAAAAAAAGTAGTGCATGTGTGATTTATCTTGAGGTAAAAATGTTTAAGCATTTCAAAAAATCTTTGAGAAATACTAATTTGAGGATAATTATTTTCAATTTTTTTTGGAAAAACTGGGTTTGAGTCATATCCAAAAAATGCTTTGGACGTGGCTCACGATTCCGACTACCGATTCTCATTCTTACCACATCCCTTTGATTTGGAGATGGCCTTGTGTTATTCTTCCAACACTCTTCAATTAGTGTTCTCAAGGCTTTGACAACTTCTTTATCTTTTTGTGATAGTCTCCCCAAGAATGCCCATAATTCATTTGAATAATTTTCCTCAATTCTTTGTCACCTTTGAATGGCTCTTGATAAAGTTTTTCTACTAATTCATGTTTGTACACTAGTATTTTTAATTAGATGAGCTCTGTTTGTTTGACATCTTACCAAAGTCGATGTAATGACACGTCGGGTGACATTACTATCCTTTGACCATGAGGTCTTACCCACACTCTCATAACAAACCATTAGATTATTCACAATAGTGTCTAGACTCAATGCATTCAATGTTCTCAACCCAAGAGTCTTCATGACGTTCCTATACTTTACACCTCGCATCATTTTAACAAATGGTTGACATCTTGCAGTCTCGTTTAGCCTTTCAAAGAATCATTCCCAAATCTTATTAGCATATCTTCTAGAAGTGCGTGTTAAAATCTTACCTTCCATGTGCTGTAAAATCTCATCATCAATATTAATCAATTACTTTTTCTTTCTACACAAAATTCTAGGTGGTGTTCTCCTAGGTACATACATATCAACATTAGGAATTTAATCAATATTTAATTGAGGTGGGCTAGATTGCATACCTTTGATTGAGGGTGGAGAAGAAGACATACCTTGAGGTTCACATGGGGATGATGGCATACCTTCTTCGTCAATTCCAAGTGATGATGTACTCTCAACTTAAGATGTGTTGGATGGTGTCCAACAATATTCACTTGTGATACATGGTGTCCCTCCATATTCACTTGCAGTACATGGTTTCTGTCCATATTCACTTGTGCTAGATGGTGTCCCTTAATATTCACTAATCGTTGAGGGTGTGTCTCCAACTACGGTATCTGAATCTGTCTTATGATGATGCTTTCGGATTCATGCCTATTGTGCTACCAATTACAGTTCTCTTTTTGATGGTTGAGGTTCCTCTACAATCGGCTTGTTTTCATCAATCATTTCCAATTTCTTCTTTTCATGATATGCCGACACCAGAACTCTCTCATTTTCTTTGAAGGTTTTGTTCTCTTCGTCTCTTAGTTTCCTCTTTGTATTTTTCTTTGGCATGGCAGATAATTTTATTTGTACCATGTTGATGAGACAAATATTAGCTCCTAAGAAATGTGTCCATTCAAGTTAATTGAAAAATATATGTCATTGAAGGATTCATTTAAATAATACTTACAATCATCGTGTACAAAAGTTAACCCACCATAGACAAATGTGTACAAAATATGGAAGCATAGACAAAGTTTTTATATGCTTTCAAAGGTGGTTTTTTGTTAGTTATAGGCATTGGGGGAATTTTTTTTTCATTGAAATTTTTTTAAACAACCTCCATTGGCTTGAAGGGAGGAGTATTGCTCATTTTGATATCCATTTTTATGATAAAAAACGTTGTTTTCCAAAAATTCATTGATTTTTTTGCACATTCTTGTACTTGTACAAATATGTACAGCCTCCCCTTGATACAAAACTAAAATATTGTAGGCACATGTCTTAACTCTCTAATTCCTAAGGTCTTAATAGTACGTTTGAAGGGAGCAATTGACAATTTTTTAAAACTGCTCATTTCAAGCTAGTTAAGGGTTTGAGTAGGATTTAATTATGAAATGACCATCCCACCTACTGTTATGACTTGTTTCTCGGTGGGATGGAATGTACATTGTTAGAGCAGGGTCTTTTATTGTTTAACATGCCTTCGAATGAAACTAATGACAATTGGATGGGGTTCTTAGGCTGAAACAAGCACTTTTCCATAAGAATTTGAGGAACCAAGCAATGATTTTGAAAAATTATTGGAGTGGTCTATGTAATGAAATTTTGACCTTGTGCAGGGTATTTTGAAGATGTTTGGTTCTTTAGAATGGTCTGGGAAGGCCCAAGTATAGGATTTTTTTAAACCCTCCCTCTTTGCATTGAAAAATGAGGGTTTTTGTATTGGAAGCTTAGTTGAGTGGGTAAGTTCCTAAGACCTAGAAAATATCTTGTTCTAAGACCTAATTAAAGACTACTTTTGGGATTGGAAGTCTGGTGTGAGGATCTAAGGGTAGTTCCTTTGTAAAATTGGCATACTTGGAGGCCTAAAATAGTGAAAAGGTCAATTTTCTTAAAGTTGTCCCAAAGGAGTCATGTGGTGGGTTAAGGTATGTCTTGCATCTCTGAAATGGGTGCTAGAATCATTCTTTTATTTTCCTAGTGTTTTGGAGTTAAGGGCCCAAAACTAGTTTTGTACTACTACTAGATTCCAAGGGTGAAAAGTGGGAAATGGTGTTTTTGTTTTTTGTCCAACTTGGAGGAGTGTTGGGATTGGTCCATTACACCTTTTTAATCTTGTTAGATTCCTCTTGAAGGAAATTTGACATCTTGAATGGTTTTGGGTCCTCTAACTTTGCATCAAAAATGAATATCACATTTTGAAGTGTGTGCATGGTTTGGGAGATACATGTGATAGTTTGCAGATGCTTGGCTACTAGTAATGTGGATAGTAAAAAAAGGAACTAAGTTTGTGTGTAAGGGAAAAATTTTGAAAGGTTTCATTTTTGTTGTACTAACTCATACAAAGATTTCTTTAAAAAATAATGGTTTGGTTGTGCCTTAAGAATTATAGTTTGTGTTTGTAAACAGTGGTGCCATTATGGAAGATTTAAGACAAGTTGTGAATGACATAATCATTGGTTGATGTTTTTAGGAATCTAGTTGATTGTAATTAGTTATTTTCAAGATTTTCAAGGTGTTTTGAAGGTCCTTAAGGAATTGGGAACTCTTAATGCTAATTTGAGTATATGAATCAAATATGTTGTGAAGGGAAATATAGACAATGTAAGGCTATAAATTATAATGACAAAAAAAAATGAAAGCAAGCCATAATAGAATGAAATAAAATGTGTAAAGACTTCACATACCTAAAAAACAAGACTTTAAAATGGAGGATTTTAACCCAATTATGTAGCCTTAGCTAAGAGATTCTTCTTTCTTCAAACTCCACAATAATTTGACTTGTTCAAAAGCTTGTTCCCCTCCAAACTTCAATTGTATATCACTTTTCAATGGAATTCAAACTTCAATTGATATTATGTCTTTCAACGTGGAAACTCTGCTATTTTATGCAAAGGTGGTAGAAAGATCATGGAAAAGGTGATGGAATGTGAAAAAAATGCTTGCACACTTCACAACATCATCAAAAAGAAAAAAATTGTTAGAGCACGTGCAAAACCAGGGGAATATGCAGACTGTGGGCCTTGAAATCATGGGTATATAGAATTTTTTACAGTTTTTAGTGGAGTAAAACATGCGCTCACGTTATAATGCGAGCGCGTTATGTGAAACATGGTTTTCTTAATATAGTTATTTTCTCCCTCTTTGTCTATACCCTCTATCTTAATTCTATATTTGTCCCTTGCACCCTTATAGTAGAGGAGATAGAGGTGAGTGTGTGTGTGTGTGAGGGAGAGAGGGAGGGAGAGGGAGAGGGAGAGGGGGAGAAAGAGAGAGTGGGAGAGAAATAGGGAGAGAGGGAGCGAGAGGGAGTGGGAGAGAAAGAGGGAGAGAGAGAGGGAGAGGGAAAGGGAGAGGGGGAGAAAGAGATAATGGGAGAAAGAGAGGGAGGGAGGGAGTGGGAAAGTAGGAGAAGGGGAGAGTGGAGAAATAGAGTGTGGGAGAGAGTGGGAGATAGAGAGGGAGGGAGAGAGGGGGAGAGGGGGAGAAAGAGAGGGAGGGA
>CM021100.1:448392421-448831814 GCA_007115665.2 Sequoiadendron giganteum
AGTTGGAGAGAGTGGGAGAGAGTGGGAGAGTGGGAGAAGGGGAGAGTGGGAGAAGGGGAGAGTGGTAGAAAGAGAGAGGGTTGAGGGATTAGGGTTGAAGGATAGAGGGTTGAGGTATTAGGGTTGAGAGATATACCCTCAACCCTCAACCCTCAATGCTCAACCCTCAACCCTTCAACCCTAATCCCTCTACCCCTATACCATATTAATCCATCAACCCTCATCTATCAACCCTCAACCCTTCAACCCTAATCCCTCAACCCCTATACCCTCTTAATCCCTAAACCCCTATACCCTCTTAATCCCTCAACCCTCAACCCTTCAACCCTAATCCCTCTACACATATACCCTCTTAATCCTTGAACCCTCAACCCTCAACCCTTAAAACTTAATCCCTCTACCCGTATACCCTATTGATCCCTCAAACCTCAATGCTCAACCTTCAACCCTTCAACCCTAATCCCTCTACCCCTATACCCTCTTAATCCTTGAACCCTCAACCCTCAACCCTTAAAACCTAATCCCTCAACCCCTATACCCTCTTAATCCCTCAACCCTAATCCCTTGACCCCTATACCCTTTTAATCCCTCAACGCTCAACCCTCAACCCTTCAACCCTAACTTCTACCCCATAATTCTATTAATCCTCAACCCTCAACCTCAACCCTAATCCCTATACCCCTATACCCTCTTAATCCTTGAACCCTCAACCCTCAACCCTTAAACCCTAATCCCTCAACCCCTATACCCTCTTAATCCCTCAACCCTCAACCTTCAACCCTTCAACTCTAATCCCTCTACCCCTATACCCTCTTAATCCATGAACCCTCAACCCTCAACCCTTAAACCCTAATCCCTGAACCCTAAACACTAAACCCTTAAATCCTTATCCCTCAACCCTTATACCCTTTTAATCCCTCAACCATCAACCCTCAACCCTTTAACCCTAATCCCTGAACCCCTATACCATATTAATATCTCAACCCTCAACCCTCAACCCTTCAACCCTAATCCCTCTACCCCTATACCCTATTGATCCCTCAACCCTCAACACTCAACCCTTCAACCCTAATCCCTCTACCCTTATACCCTCTTAATCTTTGAACCCTCAACCCTTAAACCCTATACCCTATTGATCCCTCAATGCTCAACCCTCAACCCTTCAACCATAATACCTCTACCCCTATACCCTATTAATACTTGAACCCTCAATCCTCAACCCTTAAACCCTAATCCCTATAACCCTATACCTTGTTAATCCATCAACCTTCAACCGTCAACCCTTAAACCTTAATCCCTCAACCCTCAACCCTTCAACCCTATACCCTCTTAATCCATCAACCCCATCAACCCTCAATGCTCAACCCTCAACCCTTCAACCCTAATCCCTCTACCCCTATACCCTATTAATCCCTCAACCCTCAACCCTTCAACCCTAATCCCTCTGCCCCTATACCCTCTTAATCTTTGAACCCTCAACCCTTAAACCCTAATCCCTCTACCCCTATACCCTATTGATCCCTCAATGCTCAACCCTCAACCCTTCAACCCTAATCCCTCTACCCCTATACCCTCTTAATACTTGAACCCTCAACCCTCAACCCTTAAACCCTAATCCCTCAACCCTCAACCCTCAACCCTTCAACCCTAATCCCTAAACCCCTATACACTCTTAATCCCTCAACCATCAATGCTCAACCCTCAACCCTTCAACCCTAATCCCTCTACCCCTATACCCTATTAATCCCTCAACCCTTCAACCCTAATCCCTCTACTCCTATACCCTATTAATCCCTCAAGCCTCAACACTTAACCTATACCCTCTTAATCCCTCAATCCTCAACCCTCAATCATTAAACCCTAATACCTCAACCCCTATACCCTCTTAATCCCTCAACCCTTCAACCCTAATCCTTGAACCCCTATACCCTCTTAATCCCTCAACCCTCAATGCTCAACTTTGAACCCTTCAACCCTAATCCATCTACCCTTATAGCCTATTAATCCCTCAACCCTCAAGCCTAATCCCTCTACCCCTATACCTTATTAATCCCTCAACACTCAACCCTTCAAACCTAATCCCCCAACCCCTATACCCTTCTTAATCCCTAAACCCTGAACCCTGAACCCTTCAACCCTAATCCCTCAACCCCTATAAACTCTTAATCCCTCAACCCTAAACCCTCAACCCTCAACCCTCAACCCTCAACCCTCAACCCTCAACCCTCAACTGTTATACCATGAAATCCAAGAAACCTCTCTACCATAATCCCTAAACCATCAACCCTTAATCTCTCAACCCCTATAACCTCTACCCTATTATTGGACCCTCAATCCTAATCCCTCGACCCTATACCTTAAACCATCAATCTTCAACCCTCAACCCTTAAACCCTCAACCCTCAATTCTCAAACCCCAACCCTTAATCCATCAACCCTCAATTCTCAACCCCCAACCCTTAATCCCTCAACCCTCAATCCTTAGACCGTAAACCGTCTACCCCTAGACCCTCTACCCCTTACATTGGACCTTGAACCTACTCCTTCAACCATATACCCTCAAACCTATACCCTAAACCCTCTACCCTCAACCAAGTAAACCCTTAACCCTAAACCCTTAACTCCAAACCCTTCATCCCTAAACCCTTAAACCTTCTACCATATACCCTCAACCAAATACCCTCTACCCTCTACCATTGACCCTATTCCCTCAACCCTCAAACCTTAAACCCTAATACCTCAACCCTATACCCTCAACTTCTATCACTTTATCCTTATCTATACATCTCACCTCTCCCTCCTTCCCTCCCTCCTACCCTCTCTAATTGTCTCTATCTACCATCTCTCTCTTTCTACGTACCTCTCGTTCAATTAATCACTACCACCCTCTCTAGCTCCCTCTATCCATCTCTCTTTATGTCCCTCACACTCTATCCCACTCTCTCCTCCCACTACCTCTCTCTCCCTCTCTCTCATGTCTCTCTATCCCACCCCCCCTCTCTCAAGTCTCTCCCTCTGGAAACCTACCTAGGTAACTCTCTCTTTGTCTCTCTCCCCTCTCTTTATCTATCCCTCCAACCCTACCTAGATAAGTCCCTCTCACTCCACCCCCCTCTTTCTCTATCTCTATCAGGTCAGTCCCTCCCACACCCTCTCCCTCTCTCAGGTATCTCACTCACACTCCCTCTCACTACCTATCTCTCAAGTCTCTCCCTCTCACCCCCCTCACACTCTCAAGTCTCTCCCTTTAGCACCCTACCTACATAACTCTCTCTTTCTCTCTGTCTCTCTGTCTCTCTCCCCTCTCTCTCTCCCTCTCCCTTGATTATCTTTCTCCCCCCCCCATCTCTCTCTCTCTCTCCCTCTATCCCTCCCACCCTAACTAGCTAAGTCCCTCTCACTCCAACCCCTTCTCTCTCACTCCCTTTCTCTTAAACTCTCACTTCCACCCCCTCTCCATCTCTCTAGACTCTCTCTCTCTCTCTAAATTCTCCCTCTATCTAAAGACATACATAAATGGATACATACAAGCATAATACATATGTACATATAATATTACATCCATACATGCATACATACATACATGTGTAGATACAATCTAACATACATAGAGGCATACATACAATATATATGCATTGATACATACATACATAACATACAAGCATACATGTACATACAAACATACAAATATATCAAAATACATTCAGTATATTAACATTTAACATAAAGGAAGACATAACGCGAGCACGTTATAATGTGCTCGCGTTATGTCTTAGTTGACATGTTTGTCACAAAAGCAAAAACCATGTGAAAAGTGAGATATAATGCGAGCACGTTATAATGCGCTTGCATTATATATTGCTTTGGGAATTACCAAGCCTTAGACTTGGTATTTTCCTTGGAATACCAACCCAAAGGCTTGGAGGGCATTCCCAATGACCAGAGATGTGTTTTTAAAAAATCTATGATATTTCTCATAATCAAGTTCGTGCTCACCGTCAGGATTGCATGTGGCTCAATATCGAAAAAATTGAACACATGGGTAATGTTGGGTTCTCTCTTAGCTATCCAACGATGTATATTTTTTCACTTTCTGAAAATGTTAAGCCTTTCATCCATAATTTATTTTATCTGTATGTCATTTTTTTGCCAAAAAGCAATGTTTGGTATTTTTTTCGTTATAAATTAACCATTCATCAATTTTTCAAAAAATATATATTTTTAGAAACTAGACTCCATTCTACAATTTTTAAAAAAAAATAAAATAAAAAATCAATTATTTTAAAAAATTTGTAGGGGTAGCACGGCTAAAATTCTATTTTTCAGGAAATGCCCACTTCAAAAATGAGTAAAAAATCAAATATTCATTAAAAAATTATCAGAAAAATTGTGCATCAACTACATACTATTAGCTAGCTTATGACCATTGTGATTATAAAAATACTATTAAAAAATTCACCGTATGAGGGTCGTACAAGAGTTGCTATGTTATGTTTTTCTGACAAAAACAACACCAATTTGTGTACGTTCCTCGTTTGAACCCTTAATCTCAACCATTTTAAAAATAAATTAGTAGTTTAGAAATTAGACTTGGAGCACTTGAATCCTACTTTTTGTTCCATCTCAAAATTTTGAGTGTAAGTATCCTCAATTTCACGTCCAAGGTCAGTATTTCCTGATTTCAGGAAAAAAGTTGTCCACTTAACTCCCCTTGTTGGGAACCATATTTGTGCACTTACCCCTTTATAACATTATATAATGTTATAATATAAGGTTATTAAACCTTAGATATTATTTTCTTTATTAAGCATATTCTATTTAAAATAATTATAGTTTAACTCTATTAGATTATTAATTGTTTATGAATGACTATTTTTGAATAGGTGTGACTAATAATCCTTAAGGTATTATCACACCCTTTCTCCTATATTTAATGAGGTTCCCTCTCATTTGATAGGTGGAGAATTTGGATATTGATAGTGAATTGTATCACTATGCACATGAAGTCCATGTGGAAGTATGGAGAAGTATTCCCCAAGTTCGATCTATGTTATTTAATAGACCATTATTGTAAGTGTTTTAATAAAATTATGCTTTATGAGGTTTTTTATCCAAAAAGGTTTTCCCCATGTATATCTCGTGTAATGTATACAATTTATGCGTGTGTTATTCTCATTTTATTTATTTTATATCTTGTTTATAATGATTAGTAGCCTAAGATCCTAATTTCTAACATATCATAAAGTAAGTTAGGATATACTAATCATTTTTACAAGTTATACTAGAAAATATGTAGAACTTGATGCTCAAAACTTCTTTATTCTCAAATCACATATACAATACCATTTTTACAATACATCTGGTGCACTTTTCTATTATTTTATAATCAATTTTCTAAAGAAGGTTAGTAAATATTGATCATTTTTTTGAGATGATTTCTAAGAGAACCTTAATACTAATCTTATTTTATCTAATATATTCATTAAATTATCTCAAATGAATTTTCCTCTTGCTAAAAGTCATCATTTTTTAAAATTTAACTAGGTCACTAATTCATGATAACATTCAAGATATATAAATATAAGTTCATAATAGAAAGTAATAAATAATTTCACCTTGTGTCATGATATAAGGTATCTAAGATTATATCTTATATAGTACATTGACTTCAAACCATCATTAACCTTTGAAATGTTCCTTTTATTATTATCATGTTAGAAACATTCAAAATTAAATTTTTATTTTAGACATCATATATCATCTTTTATAAAAATAAAGAACTCATGAAAGAAATTTGTGTTGCCACTTTTTTAAAAACATTCCTTATTTAAAGAAATGACCTTTACCTTATTTAAAAAGATACACAAAGATTTAGGTAAGGATTATTGATTATTAGTTCTATATTTCTTGAGGGAATTTTCAAGAATCACCCTATATATGTGTATATTAAGATGCAATAATAGAAAACTAGATAAAGGCGAACATGGACAGTTTCTCTAATGATATAATTTTTGGGTATGCGTATGAATTATTGTTTGATAAGTTAGAAAATAAAATCGATGAGTGATATGAAGTGAATAAACATTATTAAAAAGTTGAAAACTAATTTTGTCTTCACAGTCAACAAGGAATACATCCACCTAGAAGTAATTAAACTTGTAACATCAAAAATTGTGAACCCTTACAATTTCACACTATTTTTTGTGTCCACTTTGGTGTCCCTTCCCTTAGTATTTTCTAGGCCCATTGCCCCCCCCTTGAATTAGCCTTTTTACCTCTCATGGTGCTTAAACATTGTTTCCTATATTCTCTTTTTTTCACCCTTTATTGCATGATGTGTGGACATCGATGCACTAGCATCAAATACAAATTTCTCATTTGGTGGCCATTTTTTAGCATTTCACCACTTGTCACCTCCCTTGGTTAGTAGTAACTATTGTCACCTAAAATTGTACGCTTAATTAACCCTATTTAGTGTTTCATAACAATAGGAATGGCCTCTCAGGTGTGGGACCTTTCTAACTTTAGATTAAGCTTCCAAGGAAGCTTGGTCCCTTTCTAAGCCTAGATACAAGTATTCATCCAAATCAATAAATATTAAAACTAAAACTTACTCCTAATATAATAATTCATAGAAGAAAAGGGAGAAGGAATATAATATAATATAAAAGGTGGTGATGCACCAATACTTATTTGACTTCTCCTAACTTAGAAAAACACATGAAACCTATGAAATATTGTGAAAAACATATAAATCTATATTTTACCAACTCCTAAAATCATGTATGAAGGTTAGGGGTTTGATAGTCACTGAGAAGGAAAGAATAAATTCATAGATAGTTCAAGTAAATAGATTTTACACAACATACATTTATTCAAAAGGTAAAAATATCATCCATCCATGAACGTAAGAACATTGGAATAAAATAAAAAGGGAAGAGAAATATCCACAACCTATCTTTAAAAATGAGAGGACACACAACATATAAGGATTGAGAAGAGGTGAAAATAATAATTTATAATTATTCAAAGGTATTAAGCCATATTTTACAACTTTAGAAAGAATATAAAATATAATTTATTTCATGTCTATCTTTTGATGAAAAATGACAATTCCTCTAGAATAAGGACTAATAGGTCCATAATACCCATAGAGGAGAGCCAAAACTTCCATGCAATCCATGTTTTAGAGGAAACCCTAGTTGTTATCTTCATCAATTCTCTACAAAACAATGTCCCTTCAAAATATAATTTGATCATATGGAAACATGGAAACACCATCCTTTGTATGATTTTCATATCTCTAAGCATTGATGGATTATGGGATTGAGTGTAAGGACCATGAAAATTTCACAAGAAATTTTCTAAATCATGACTTGGGTATGGCATATCATTAAATGTCTTTGCAATAATATTTGAGGCATGGATGAGCACTTTTATCGTCCCTTGAATCCTTGCTAATCTATTGAATAATTTTTTGGTGCCATTAGATCTAATCTAGTAGTTGGTGAGAATTGAAAATACATTAATGGTGTTCCTGGGTCATCCTATAGGTAGGTAAGGTTATTTTTATTTAAACGATATGGATTTGGACTTGGCATGCTAGGGAGGGAACATCTAATGAAGAAGGATGGTTTATTGGTCCTAAAATCATTAAAGGAACAAAGAAAAAGATTTCATGATCATATAGTTGAGGATCACAATGAAGCAAGGGTGAGTTGAGAAGCCAAAAAAGCAAACCCCAACAAAGGAAAGGTGTTAAGATTTCAGAATTAGAGTTTTGGGTGGAAGCTTATTATGATACTAGAATAAAGGATGGCTATAATTTTTAATCTAAAAGATAAATATTTTTAGAAGCATTCGATAGAGTTTTAGGATTTTAGGGCTTGATGTAATGGACAACCTTGTGAGGGTATGACCAAAAATATTTTGAAATATAGGATAGATTAGATTGCATGGTATTGTTGAATCAAGGAATCAGAGATGAAGAGGAAGGGATACTAAAGGATGGGAGGATAAAGAAATATAAAATTCTAATGGGATGATGGAATTATCATGATTTCATCATGGTTTTGATATCAAAATTACATCAATATGACATATATAGATGAAATAAATACATTTAGGATGTTAGGGTTGAAAGGGATAGGGTGAAGGGATGAGAAATTGTAAAAGTACAAAATACTTAGGGGAATTTTGAAAAATATTTAAGGTAATATTAGGGTGCTAGAATTATTTTTTTTTGGGGGGGGGCTCTGACCTAGATGGAAATTCTAATGGTGATGGAGGGATCTAAAAATATGAAAGGCTGAAAAAACTTGGGAAGTTTTGGAAAAGAATAAAGTTAAAGATTGGGGCCTTTGGGATGGACGGAAGAAGGTACCCAAATAGGGAACAGTTGAAATTTTGACTCCAAAAAAAACAATTAGACTCTTTATGGATTTCAAGCTAATGATATTAGCATTACATCATTAAGGATTGATACATAAACATGGATTCAAATCAAGTTTTGGGGAGCTGATTAAAAAAATTGTATCAAGTTAATGAATTCCCAAAATTCTAATCTCACTTAGAAACTTAGTGGGAAAAGTCAAGATATCAATTTTTTTAGTGAAGGCATGATGGTATTATCAACCCTAAGAATTCAAAACTTTAACAAAGGTTAAAAATGCTAAGGAAGATCCCATAATTATAAATTTATGTTTTTTTTGCATTCTTGGACACTTAGAGGACCAATAGGATGTCTCAGGTCAATTATAAACGATGGTTCAAAAGAGGCATGAAATGGAAATAGTAAAAATTTAGGATGAATTAAAATGGTTCATTAACCTCTTCCTCTTGCCTCCTATTTAATTTTTTAATCTAATATTTTCAATTTTACACAAACTCTTTCTCATGTTTATCTCTCTTGCACTCTCAATATCTCTCATAGCTTTCTCAAGCTTTGGTTCCTCTTTGTGAGAATACCAAGATCCTACAACATTCTTGTCATGGATCTCTTTTTTTCTTGGCTTATTCAAGCCTCTATAGGTATCATTACTCTTAATTTTATTATTTCCCTATTATTCTAACATTTATTTCTTGTAGTTCCCCTAAGCATCTTGAGATTCTCACATCCCTTTTACCTTTCATTCTAGTTTTCACTACTTCACTCACTCCTACAAACCTCTTAGAATTAGCTAACACAATTGGTATAGGAGCATACACACACAATATTTTAATTTTCTCTATCTTGGCTGCTATAGAGTTAAAAATACCAAAGCAAGGTTTTAACTTGAAGGTAAACCCCCAACCATCCTCAAATAACTTTCTCCTTGTTTGTGCCTACAAGTATTTTGAGAGCACTCAATTGCATAGATATTTATGTAAGTTTTTTCTTGTTTGTTATTTCATTGCCATTTTTTTTATTAAAATTATGTAAATATCATCATTTACAATATTTATTTTTCCATTCTATTATCTATTATTTCTTAGTACATTCCCTTGATTTCTTGGACAAATTTGGAAAATTGTTGGGTTGGAATCATATAGTTTCTAGAATTTATTTGATATTTTAGGCCAAACCAATAATAGCGCTACATGTGGATTGTTGTGTAATATTGTGAAATCCTATATAGCATTGTTTTTATTTTGGTACTATATTCCTCTTTTCATCCTCTCTTTAGTTCTTTAAACAATTTTTACAAATTTATTTTCAATCTTCAATAAAAAACACTTTATTTAATTTCCTCTTTCAAATAATTTTAGACCTTGTTGGAACCACCACTAATATATGAGCCATTGCATGTACTAGTATAAATAATACTTCAACTAATTCTATCATTTCTACAAGATACAACTACAAAAATACTTGAAACTTGGAGAGAGTATGATAATAAAAAGGAAAGGAAAAATTCCAAGAAGAAGATTGAGAAGAAGAAATAGAATTTTGCAAAATAACCTCTTCCTTCAATAATTGAGGATATATAAATAAAATACTAAGAAAAAAGATACAAAACCTCAAAATCGGAGATCATAATGACTAGGGGTTGCTACTGGAATCACTATATCAAAAAATAGAAAATCAATACCAAAGGAAGAATTTTAAAGAGAGAAAAAGAGGAAATGAATTGATGAAAGCATAATTTATATACAAGAAATTCCTTTGCAAGATAAAAATATAGTGATATAAATTGTAGATGACTTGTTGCAATGAGATATGAGAAAAATGAGGAATTAAGTAGGAAATGGAGAAAACTAAAAAGAAAAAAGAAAAAGCACAAAGAAATTTGATCTATTATGATGACTATTTAGGGGAGGAAGAAGAGGAAACCTCAAAGGTAGAATATTTACCACATAAAAAGGAAAAAAGAATGCAATAAAACAATCAATCACCTACTCTATATATGAATAAATTATTGAGAATATTATATTAGTAGGAAATCCATTAGAAGTGGATAAAAATTAGCCTACTTCCACCATGAGTAAAAAATAAGTAATTAATAAGCAATTGTGTAGATGGTGGTTGACTTCATTGCCACTAGCCCTTACTATATAGAAAAACTCATTAAGGAATTTTTTGGAAGAGTGAATAACTATTCTAAAAAGGAAAGTTCTAAAAAAAGCATGTCATTACATAAAGAGAAAAAAAATCAATATAGAGATATCAATAAAGATAAGATAAATGGAAGAAGTTGATAAAAACTTAAATCTCTCTTTAGCAACATCAAGCAAGGTAAAATTCTTGCAATTTGAGGAATTGAGAACAATATCCAAGGTAGATACCCTACTTGACAACATCAATAATAAAAAATAAAATTAAAAAAACTATATGAAGAGGTTGTTATAAGATCCCAACAAACTTAAAATAAGGTTACAAAAATTGAACAACCGTAGAGGGAAAATTTACTACACCACTATGATTATCATTGCATTTCCAACAACTAGCAAAACTAGTACAATACAAGAAATTCTATTATAGAGGAGTGGAAGCACAAATTGAATTTAAGAAATTAAGCTAAGTAAAAATAAAGAATATGATAAATATATACCAATAAATTTGAGGAGATTAGGAAGAAGAAAAGAAAATAGAAGAGATAGAAGAAATATGAGCACTAGAATGAAAATGAGAAATAAGGAAACATAAAAAAATTGATCACTGCACCCAAAAACTAGTGAGTGATGCAATTATTAAAATAAAATAATATTTCACCAAAAAAAAAAATTAACCTCCATATGTAATAATTTAGTAATTCCAAGTAGAACCATGCATACTCCTACGTGACCTTATATTGATTTCACTCAAATATCAACAATTAGAGAAAATAGATTTAGGGGATGCATTTAATAGTAGTACTAAGCATGGCTTTATGGATAAGAATGTCATGTTAAAGGAATATCTAGAAAATATTATTGAGAGGATATATAAAAATCAACCATAGGTACAAATAGACTCAATAACAACAACAACAATCCAATTAAACAAGGCCATGATAAGGGTTGCTAAATCATACAAACAACATAATGGAGAAATGGTTACAAAGATTTGGGTTGATAGGTAAATAAGTTAGAATATATTTGTAGCAATATCTTTACACTATCTAGTATTTTATAATGTAGTGTTCCTCTGTTTTGGCCTTCAGTGTCATTCAAGTCGTTTCATCGTATTAATTTCGTTGATAAATGTGTTATTGAATTATGTGGTGAATTTAATATTATAAACAACCTTGTCTAATTAGTTAATTAAATTAAAAATTGATTACAATGCAATTTAAATAAATTTGAAAATTAAAATAAGAATTAAATAAATTAATGTTATGAAATATATAAAGTATATGGTTATTAATAAATAGTTAAATTAAATTTTTTTGTTAAAAGTATTTTTTCAATGGTATTTAATAATAATTGATAATTTATTATCATGAAAAGATAACCGTTTAAATAGGGAAAAATAATGTTTTTTTTAATGATTGATAATTTTACTAGCAAATGCGTTAATTATTTAAATGTGGGAAAGTATTTTCATTTTGAAATAAATAAGAAAGATATTATTTTCAAACTGAGGGTGAAAGCAAAATTGAATTAGAAAAAAATGTGGTGTGTGCACATGCATGACTCCGAACTAATTTTTAATTGGAAACTTGCCCTTATTATTCATTTTTGGTTTTCAAAAACTTTTTCCTTGGTTTTGATAGTGCTAGTTTTTGGATTTTTGGGGGTTAGTCTTTCATTTTCAAAAAAAAAATCTTATTCGGCAAAAAATAGTTTGGTTTGATGTGGTTTGAAGGAGAACAATTATTCTGAAAGTGCCTAAGTTCTGGAGAATGAAATATTGGTTGGGAAGGAAATTTGTTACAACACATCTTCTCCATTTTTAGGCATGGGGCTCCAGGTTGGTCATTGAATTTATTTCGTATGAATTTGGTTTTATTAAAATACTAGAAGTCATAAATGTATTTTGGAATTTTTCGTTGTTGCTTCCATCATTGATTTCTTGAGTTTTCTTCGTTGTCCATATATCTAGTAATTCTATAAACATCTTCGTTTCCAATCAATTTGAACTTTTTCTTGGGAGTCCATTTGATTCTTAGAGCTCACGAGTTGTGTCTTTGGAAAATGTTTTCTCCATTCTTATAATGCATCGATTCCTTTCTTTAAACTTGCGCCTTGTGGATAGCGATTAATCTCTTAGATGTGTTGAGATATTATTGTTTTGTTGTTGATGTTTGGGCGCATTCTTTCCTCTAGCCATTCAATTTTTTCTATGGGAATTTGTCTTTTATTGTGATTTAATTTAAGTTTCCACTCATTAAGGAATCAATGCATACTAGACATTTTGTTTTTTGTTGTGAACTCTCCTCTTTGCATTAATGAATTATAGTCTTCGCTACAAATGTTAAGTTGTGAATTTTTTTTAAATGTTTTTTTTTGTTGAAAAAAAAGAGAATTTAGGTCATTTGTATCCATGCGGTGTCTCCAAAATTTAGTCCCTTTAACCTATTAGTAATCGGCTTTCAACGCCTTAGTATTTAATGTTGCCTCCATTTGTCGAACTAATTTCTCCAACTTTGCACAAATCTCCCATTTTTGGTGGATGTGATCCATCTCCTACACAAAAGCACATACCCCTTTTTCTTTGGTTGTCTAAACCTTCTACAGGAAAAAAATATTTTAATTCCTCTATCTTTAATCAATCTCCTTCATTTTGATCCTCACCTCACTTGCGTGCTTAGGTGTAGATGCTTGGGGATGAACATAAGTTATAACATTTTTAGGACCCATTGTATTGTGTTGCTGAAGATTCTTAGCCTATTGACTTATGTGAACCACATGACTAATTGGCATCTTAGTGTAAGGTTTAGAGTGTCCCAAGATAACTAGCACTGGCATGGAGGTTAACCATGCACACCTTATGATTAGCTACATAAGAAACAACAAGTATTTGTAAATGGACTATCATCATACTATGGTAAATAACAAATTATTTTAAATTAAAATGGATATATACTCTAGCAATTTTGGTAACCATGCTGCTAGTTTTGGCGCACTCCTTGCTTAGGATGATCTATGTAATAGAAATCCATGCTTGGCTGCAACTGGTTGTTCTCTTCAATCGATCTTTTTAGGAATGATATATATATGTATATATGTATAAATATATTTATATTTTTTTTAGTTTGTATATAATGGTAAAATTTTGGTATTATTTAAACAGTTGACACATTGTTGAGGTTAAATATAAATATATGTATATATAGAAATATATATCTATGTGTATATGAATATCTATATTATATATATATATTTATATATGGTCTTAATTAAATGTATGGATTTAGTTATGAAATCCCAAGTTTTAAGTTGTGATGTCACTTAATTATCTTAGTGAAAATTAAAAGATGATTGAAACGGTTCCATGTTGGATGTTTTCTTCTCGAGTTAATATTGATTTGAGGAGTTTTTTTTATAAGTAGAAGCTTGGTGTTGGAACCTGATATGATTTGTTTACCCTCGATTGTGAATTCATGGGTAGTCATTTTTAGGCTTCCAGAGGTGGGGAAAGGATTTCTTATGTTGTTAAATTTTGTACTTGATTTTGTGGGTTTAAGCCTTGCACTTGGTAGTTTCTTTTTTATGGTGATCTAGCGTGAGATAGTGTATGCCTCACTTGGTGCATTTTATTAGTTGGTTTTGATATTTATGCAAGTTGGATTGCCCATTTGTGATTATGATGTTTTTATTGCTAGTAGGGAGTGTGGCTTTCCATGGGGGGCGAAACCCTAAGAGGTATCTAGGGTAACTTCTGTGAAAGTTGAGATAATTATGTGACAGCCTAATAAATAGTTATGGGGTGGGTAGAAATCACACTAAAAAAAGATAACAGATGCCTCTCTCATGGTTCAAGCACTTTTTTAGGCTTGAGATGAGACGAGAAGGCTTGGAATGGAAAATCAACTACCTTGTCTTCAAGAAAGGTAAGTTGATTCTGCATGTGCAAGAATTGGGGTCGGGACCTAAGAAGATCTGCATAGGGTAACTCATTTTGAGCCATGTAATGATACACTTCCCTTTAGCAACCATGTATGTTCGTAGTTTCCCCTCATTGTTTTGGTACCTATGGAAGTGGTTGTTCTTATGTTTTGTCTTCTTTCCATTTGTATTGTGGAGTCATGTCAGCCTTGTATACTTGACTATTTTATGTTGTGGGTCCCCTTGTCATCTCCTAGCATCAGGGTGGACCTTAGGGTCCACATGGTCAGGTGGAATGTGCTATGCACCCATTGGGTTCCCCACCGATGATCATGATGTTGCAGAGATGTATTGGTTACAGTGGTTCCTAAGCTTTCCAGTGTTGGTGACAATTTTGGTGTTATGTTCTATATTCCTTTATGATGTATCTCATTATGTAAATGTGAAGTCCTTCCCATTTTTATAAGGGAAGATTATTGTATTATGTATTTTTCATCCCATGTATGGGTATGGTGTTGTAATCTTTGATTCACATACATTGCACTTATGAGGTGTTGTATATGTGGAAATATTTATAATCATGTAACCTTTGGATTTGATGTGTATTAATATGACAAGTGTAATGGATGTATCTTTTGAAATTATCATGTGATCACATATGTATGTATATGTAAGGAATTATGGATGTATGTACATTGTTCATTTCTTTTATATATGGGTTTTGAATGAATGCGTGTGTATAGTTATCATCGTTATGGGTTTCATGTTAAGTTAGAAATTTTCACAACGTAATGTAGTCATCTCACCCCAAAGGACTAGTTAGGTGTTGTATATGCGTGACTTAAGTATTAGAGCTGTATGGTGATTTAAATTTCATGTTAGTTTTCTTTAAAAAAAATTAAAAAAATGTGTGTTTATTGCTAGTTGTTATGTTGTCCTTTGGGGTGTGTGTGGTGGGGTGTTAGATCTTGGTATCAAAGCCAGGTTATCAAACTCTAAATACTCTAGGTTCAATTGAGTCCATTACATTAACCTTGTGCTTAACTCTTGAACTTGTGTGTTTCCCTTCAATTGTTGTGTAGGAGTGTGCCTAGGCATTGAGGTCATGGGGGTGACCATAGGGTGGACCACCAAAGTACACCTTTCGAGATTTCTCATGACAACAAGCAGGGTAGTGGTGGTCAGAACTCGGGACAACTGGGTGCAAAAGGGGCTCAACTTCATCAGTTGCTAGAGGAGGTTCTTGTTTGCTTAGGCCCTAGGTAGGATGAGGAGTAGTGGGTGGTCAAAGAGAGATAGATCACCAACGAGGAGAGATATAGTAGAAGGTCAAGATGTCATGGTAGCAATAAACATGAGCGACCTTTTGAGGGCACATCCCCCAACTTTTGATGGTTACAGGGGAGGATTGGAGGTAGAAACTTGGCTAATTTATCTAGATCATGTTTTTTCTTTGCATCCTTATGGTAGTAATACTAGGGCTAGGTGCATCATCATGTACCTCAGAGGATTTTCATCCACATGGTGGTGATTAGAAGAGTCGAAACTACACCTAGACATTGGTTCTATGACTTGGGAGTTATTCATGGAGTGGTTTAGAGCCTGTTTCCTAGCAAAGCACTAGAGACAACACCGTGCGAATGAGTTCCACAAACTGAAACAAACGGAAATGTTTGTAGAGAAGTAAAAGCGTCAGTTCTATGAGCTCAAACAATATGTTGGGATTGGTAATGATGAGGGTATGCTAGTGTACCATTTTATTAGGGGCTTGAATTCCCACATCAATGAAGGAGTTTGAGTCTTCGATTTGAGGACTATGGAGGTGGTTGTGGAGAAGGCCCATTTAGTGGAAGAAAACTTGGCCATGGCATTAGGAGGCCACATAGGATTTCAAATAGGAAGTACACCTTCATCTGGTTTTGGCTCTTGTGGGGGACAAACTCAGGTAGCTAGGCTAATCTAGGAGTCATCAGGCACCCACCAAGGGTGGTCAACAACAACATCACTATCAATCTAAACATGAAAATTCACACTCTCATCATGGTCATGGTGGTTCCTAATTCAAGAAGAACCAAAATTTGTTGCATAACAAGCGCAACCATTCAGAGCAACCTACATAAAGCACATAGACTGGAGCTAGCCAAGGCAGTGTTCAACAGTCCAGTGCACCTTCTAGGGGTAGAGGTTTCAAAAGAGGCACATGTTGTTTTTCATGCGGCCAACAGGGCCACATTGCTAGGTAGTGCCCATAGAGGAACACTACAGGTTTTAGTCAAAGACTCGTAGCTTCAGAGCTGATGGTGGGAGATGCAATTAGGTCACACAATTTTTTTCTATGGTTGAAAACTACCAAGTTGATCATCAAGGCACCGTGGTGGAGGAATCAGGTGTGTTACGATGCATTAATATCTTTATTCTCTTTGATTCGAGTGCTTTGGATTCATTTTTTTCTTCTTTTATTGTTGAGCGTTGTGGACTTGAGGTAGAAAAGCAAGGGGTTAAGTGGTAGGTCGAATAGGCCTCTAGGGTGAAGGTAGCAGTAGAATCTCTAGTTTAGGGTTGTAGTTTAGAAATTAGGTCATTTGTGACTTCGGTGGATCTTTGTATCCTACCTCTTGGCTCATACGATGTTGTTTTGGGCATGGATTGGCTGAGTGCTCATCGATCAATGATTGATTTCCATCATAAGTTTGTGAGATGTGTAGATGATTCGGGTACTGAGGTTGAGATTGTTGGTGTCCAGAGACCCATCTCCCTCTGGATGATTTCTACCATGTAGTTGAGGAGTTGTATGCACCAAGGATTTTAGTTATTTGTAGTGTTGGTCAATGATTTGGAGCTAGGGGAGAGTTGAGAAATATCCCTTGATGATTAAATCTCTCCTTAAGGAGTTCGTAGATGTGTTTCCTTCTGAGATTTTGGGGATGCCACCTAAGCATGACATCGACTTCAAGATAGAATTGGTACTTGGAGCCAAGCCTACATCTCAAGCTCCATATCAGATGATGACCCAAGAGCTTCAGGATATTCGTTTGCAGTTGGAGGAGTTATTAGAAAAAGAGTTCATTCATCCTAGTGTTTCCCCTTGGGGAGCACCTGTGACTTTTGTAAAGAAGGTCAATTCCCTTCATTTGTGCATTGATTACAAACAACTAAATAAGGTGATGGTAAACAACCGACACCCTTTGCCAAGAATTGATGATCTGCTTTATCAGATAAAGGGAGCTAAGATATTCTCAAAAAATGATCTTAAGTCAGGATACCATCAATTGTGTATCGTCGAGGCTGATATACACAAGACTGCATTTCACACTTGATATAGGCATTATGATTTTACTGTTATGTCATTCGGGTTGACAAATGCACCCTTTTTTTTCATGAGTCTAATGAATGGAGTTTTCCATACCTACCTTGATAGATTTTTTCTCATGTTTCTTGATGATATCTTGATTACTCAAAAACTATGGAGGAGCATGAGGAGCATCTGAGACAAGTGTTGTTGTGTCTAAGAGACAATCAGTTATTTGCAAATCTGGAAAAGTGTCAGTTCTTTCAAATAGAAGTGAAATACCTGTGTCATGTTATCTCTGGTGAAGGTATCGTCATGAATCCTTCAAAGATCCAAGCCATCATTGATTGGCCTACACCCACGAATGTTCCAAAGATTCATAGTTTCATGGGTCTAGCAGGTTATTATCAGCGATTTGTTCAAGGCTTCTCAAAGGTAGCCTACCCCATCACTTCTCTTCAAAGGAAATGGAAAAGTTTATTTGGCTAGATTAGTGCCAGTCAACTTTTCAAACTCTTAAGGAGAATTTTCCCAGTGCACCTATCTTAGTTGTACTTGACCCTACTGGATATTTTTTGGTTCGTATGGATGCATCCTTGGAGGGTTTGGGAGCTTTTCTTATGCAGGAGGGTCGCGTAATTGCCTATGAGTCTTGTAAACTCAAGGATCATGAGCTAGATTACCCCACACACGATTTGGAGTTAGCCATCGTTGTTCATGCTCTAGTGAGGTGGGGGAACTTCTTATTGGGGCATCGGTTCGAGCTGCATAGTGATCATTGCAATTTGTAGTATATATTTACATAGCCAAACTTGAATGCTAGATAGAGGAGAATGATTTATTTCATTTGTTAATATTATTTTAAGGTTAAGTACATCCAAGGCAATGAAAACGTAGTGGTAGATGCTCTAAGTTGGCAGAGACATGATTTTTTGATAGTGAATTGAGGAGCTAGATCCTCGCAATGCTCCCCATAGATGGTTGGTATCAGGAAGCTAAGTCAAAGATTGAGTCAAATAGAGCTTTGGAGGGAAACATTGATGTATATTATTTAGATTCAGATGGCATTTTGTGATATTTATTCCATATTTATGTACCTCCTACTGAGGGTCTTCATACCCTAAACATGACTGAGGCACATTAGGCTCCCTATTCTGCTCATCCGAGAGTCAAGAATATGTATGCATACCTTTGATCACTGTATTTTTGGGTTGGAATGAAGAGAGATATTGCAAACTTTGTGGTGAGATGTTTGGAGTGTTAGAGAATTAAGGTGGAACACCATCATCCCACAGGTCTTCTACAACCCCATCTCATTCTTAAATGGAAATGGGATATCGTATCGATGGATTTTATAGTTGGGTTGCCTATGCCTTCTCATCGGCATGATGCCATCATGGTCACTGTTGATCGATTGAATAAGGTGGCACATTTCTCTCCCATTCTGTCATCTTATCATGCTTCATGTATGGCCAAAATATTCATGGAGGATATAATTAGATTGCATGGAATTTTGTGGAGAATCATTTTTTATTGTGATCTGGTGTTCACCTCTGCAATATGGACATCCTTGCAACGTGCCTTAGGGACCCAATTGAACTTCATTTCTACATACCATATGGAGATATATAGACAGACCGAGAGGGTCAACTAGGTTCTTGATGACATGCTCCGTATGTACGTCATGGATCAATAGTATCATTGGGAGGACTACTTGCATTTGGTGGAGTTTGCATACAATAATGGGTATCATAGTTCAATTGGTATGCATCCTTTCTAGGCATTGTATGGTCATCCTTGCTGGACTTTGTTGAGTTGGGACCGTCTTGAGGACAGATTCTTCTTGGACCTGAGATGCTATAGGATAAGGAGCAGTAGGTTGCCCGCATTAGAGAGAATTTGGTGGTAGCACAGGATAAACAAAATAAATATGCAAATGCACATAGGGTCGACTGAAATTTCTTAGTCGATGACCATGTTTCTTATGAGTGTGACCACATAAGATTCCAATTCTTTATAGGAAAGGCTCTAAGCTTGCATCTCATTTTGTGGGCCCATTTTAGGTTTTAGAGAGGATTGGTCCCATTGCTTATCGTCTTGCTTTTTTGCCCAGTCTATCATGCATACATGATGTGTTTCACATTTATGTACTCAGGCCTTATTTTCCTGATGTATCTCATGTTCTTGATTGGAATGCATTATAGGTAGAGGATGAACAATTATCACTAGAGACCACGGTCATTCTTTGACATAGGAGACACACTCTCAGGGGCAAATACATTGAGTAGGTGAGGTTCCAGTGGGAGCCTAATGATGAGACTTCGGCTACATGGGAGGATGCATCTTAGATCCAAGAGTCTTTCCCTTATCTGTTTGTAGGCTTCCATGAGTAAGCCTGGTTCTAGATGTATCGCCTCTCCTGATTGCTTTCACTGGATTGATACTTATTACTTTATGTTATGCACTTTAGACCTTGTAGTTGTTGGTTTTACCATTATGGTTTGGTTTGGTTGAAATTTCATTTGATTTCGATGATCATGACAATATGGAATGATTCTTATGTTACGTTGGATTTATGGAGTAGTAGTGTGTTTGGATAAATTTAACTTTTTGTATCATGTGACTTATGTTTATGCTCGCTATGCTTCAGATTAGTGATGGTTACATAATGTTGCTTATGGTGTAATTACTATTACTGGATGATGTGGTTATTATTGAGGTCTTGGTGAGGGGAACGAGGTAGCATCACTCATTCATGAGTGCCTTGCTACACTGTGATTTCCTCAAAGACCCAATGGATATGATGTGGAAAAATGGAGATGAAAAAAGTCCCCAACCTTGCCATCATCCTCGATTAGGATGACTTTTGGGCTGGTAACCCATTTTTCTAGTTTAATACCCCTATCTGTTGTCTTTTTTGATCTTTTTACGTTAATTGACTTAATTGTGTTGTCATGTGGTTGTTTGTCGGTAATGTTGCTTTTGATTGTGTATGTTTTAATTTATCTTGCAAATTCTTGGAGTGATTCAAAACTTAGGGAGGGAGGATGTAGTGACCCTTTGTGTCATCCAAGTAAATTGTTTAATCATGTTGATTTCGATGTTAAATGTGTTATTGAATTATGTGGTGAATTTAATAATTTAAACAACCTTGTCTAATTAGATAATTAAATTAAAAATTGATTACAAGGCAATTTAAATAAATTTGGAAATTAAAATAAGAATCAAATAAATTAATGTTATGAAATATGAAGTATATTGTTATTAATAAATAGTTAAATTAAATTGTTTTGTTAATTTTATTGCTTCAATCGTATTTAATAATAATTGATAATTTATTATCATGAAAAGATAATCGTTTAAATAGGGAAAAATAATGTTTTAAATAACGTTTTTTTTTAATGATTGATAATTTTATTATCAAATGAGTTAATTATTTAAATGTGAGAAAGTATTTTGATTTTGAAATAAATAAGAAAGATATTATTTTCCAACTGAGGTTGAAAGTAAAATAAATTAGAAAAAAAAGGGATGCGTGCACATGCACGACTCCGAACTGATTTTTGGTTTTTGAAAACTTTTTCCCTAGTTTTGATAGTGCTAGTTTTTAGATTTTTGGGGGTTAGTCTTTAATTTTTAAAAAGAAAATCTTATTCGAAAAATAAATAAATCTGAACACAAGATAGTTTGGTATTGATGTGGTTCGAAGGAGAACAATTATTTTGAAAGTGCCTAAGTTCTGGAGAAGAAAATATTGATTGCGAAGGAAATTTGTTACAACACATCTTCTTTGTTTTAAGGCGTGGGACTCTAGGTCGGTCATTGAATTTGTTTCGTATGAATTTGGTTTTCGTAAAATACTGGAAATCATTGTAAATGTATTTTGGAATTCATCGGTGTTGCTTCCATCGTTGATTTCTTGGGTTTTCTTTGTTTTCCATATATCTAGTAATTTTGTAAACATCTTCGTTTGCAATCAATTTGACCTTTTTCTTGGGAGTCCATTCGATTCTTGGCACTCACCAGTTGTGTCTGGCAATTTTTTTATCCATTCTTATCATGCATCGATTCCTTTCTTTAAACTTGTGCCTTGTGGATAGCGATTAATCTCTTAGATGTGTCGAGATATCATTTTTTTGTTGCTACTGTTTGAGCGCATTCTTTCCTTGAGCCATTCAATTTTTTCTATGGGAATTTGTCTTTTCTTGTGATTTAATTAAATTTTCCACTCATTAGGGAATCAACACATACCAGTCACTTTGTGTTTTGTTGTGAACTCTCCTCTTTGCATTGATGGATTATAGTCTTGGCTGTGAATGTTAAGTTGTGAATATGTTTTAAACGTTTTTTTTTGGGTTGGGAAACCAAGCGACTTTAGGTCATTTGTATCCATGCAGTGTCTGGAAAATTTAGTCCCTTACACCTATTAGCAATCGACTTTCAACGCCTTAGTATTTAATGTTGCCTCCATTTTCCAAGCCAATTTCTCCAACTTTGCACATATCTCTCATTTTTGGTGAATGTGATCCATCTCCTACACAAAAGAATGTACCACTTTTTATTTGACCATCTAAACCTGCTATGGCATGGCTTTCTTTTAATTCCTCTATCTTTCATCAATCTCCTTCATTTTGAACCTCACCTCACCTGCGCACTTAGGCATAGATGCTTGGGTATGAACATAAGTTACAACATTTTTAGAATTCATTGTATTGTGTTGCTGAAGATTCTCAGCCTATTGAATTGCAAACCACAAGACTAATTGGCATCTTAATGTAAGGTTTAGAGTGCCCCAAGATAACTAGCAGTGGCATGGAGGTTAACCATACACACCTTATGATCAGCTACACAAGAAACAACAAGTATTTTTAAATGGAATAATATCATATTATGGTAAATAATAGATTAGTTTAAATTAAAATGGATATATCCTCTAGCAATTTTGGTAACCATGTTGTTGGTGTTGGTGCACTCCTTGCTTAGGATGATCTGTGTAAGAGAAAGCCATGCCTGGAAGCAGTAGGTTGTTCTCTTCAATCGATCTTGTTTAGAAATTATATATATATATATATATATATGCATACATATATATATTCATACATATATATTTATATATATATATACATACATATATATATAAATATATATATGTATATTTATATATATGTATGTATATATATATATATGTATATATATGTATATGTATGTATGTATGTATGTATGTATATATATGTATATGTATATGAGTATATATATATTATATATTTATATATGGTCTTAATTAAATGTATGGATTTATTTATGAAATCCCAAGTTTTAAGTTGTGATGTTACTCAATCTTGTATGTGTAAATGCACACCTTGTTTTGTTGCTTAAAATGAGTATTTGGTTACTATGGAATAGGTTTGTATAGTTTTCTTGTTTATTTTAATGATTTTCCAGTGGACATATAAATATAATGATATGATGTTTCAAATGTTCTTTGGAATATATTAAATTAACTTTGATGTCTTAGTGAAAATTAAAATATGATTGAAACGGTTCCATGTTGGGTGTTTTCTTCTCGAGTTAATGTTGATTTGAGAAGATTTGTTTATATGTAGAAACTTGGCATTGGAACCTGATATCCTTTATTTTACCCTCAATTATGAATTCATGGGTAGTTGGTTTTAGGCTTCCAGAGGTGGGGAAAGTATTTCTTATGTTCTTGGGTTTTGTAGTCAATTTTGTGGGTTTTAGCCTTGGAGCTGGTTGTTGCTTTGTTATGGTGATCTCGCGTGAGATGGTGTATGCCTTACTTGGTGCATTTTCTTAGTTGGTTTTGATAGTTGTGCAAGTTGCCTTTCCCATTTGTGATTATTAGGTTTTTATTGCTAGTAGGGAGTGTGGCTTTCCATGGGGGCCGAAACCCTAAGAGGTATCTAGGGTAACTCATGTGAAAGTTGAGATAATTAAGTGACAACCTAATAAATAGTTAGGGGGTGGGTAGAAATCACACTAAAAAAATATAATGGATGCCTCTCTCATGGATCAAGTGCTTGTTTAGGCTTGATATGAGACGATAAGGCTTAGAATGGAAAATCAACTACCTTGTCTTCAAGAAAGGTAAGTTGATTATGCATGTGCAAGAATGGGAGTTGGGGATTGGTTGAGGTCACCATGGTAACCCAGGATGGGGGCCGAGACCTAGGAAGATCCACATTGGGTAACTCATATCAATTCATGCGATGACACAATTCCCGTTAGCAACCCTGTATGTTTATAGTTTCCCCTTGTTGTTATGGTACCTCTGGAAGTGGTTGTTCTTATGTTTTATCTTGTTCCCATTTGCATTTTGGAGTAATGTCAGCCTTGTACACTCGATGGTTTTATGTTGTGGGTCTCCTTGTCATCTCCTAGCACAGGGGGTGGATGGAAGGGTCCACATGGTCAGGTGGAGTGTTCTATGCACCCATTGGATTCCCCACCGATGATCGTGATGCTACAGAGATGTACCGGTTGCAGTGGTTCTTGAGTTTTCCAGTGTTGGTGAGTTTTTTTCTGTTATGTTCTATATTCCTTTCTGATGTATCTCATTATGTAAAAGTGGATTCCTTCCCGTTGTTATAAGGGAATATTATTGTATTATGTATTGTTCACCCCATATATGGGTATGGTGTTGTAATCTTTGATTTGCATACATTGCACTTATGAGGTGTTGTATCTGTGGAAATATTTATAATCATGTAACCTTTGGATTTGATGTGTATTCATATGACAAGTGTAATGGATGTATCTTTTGACATTATCAGGTGATCACGTATGTATGTATATGTAAGGAATAATGGATGCATGTGTAAGTGTGAAATGAGTATGAGTAAAATAACACTTCTTAATGAAACATTATATCAAAGATTCAATAATTAATCTATTAAAAAGAGCAAAAAATTGGAAGTGTCTCATTGTTTATTATCTCCAAAGATTGATTAAATCACAGAGGGCTCTCTGATTTGGTAAGCACTTGTGACTGTTAAAATTTCAATCTAGAGAATGGAATGATGCTTGTTGGTGTAATTAAATATTTTGTACCTTGTCCTAGGTCATAATTACACCTTAGTTAAGTTTACTTAAGGAGCACATAGGAGTTGTTGGAGAGTTTCCACCTTTGGTGGACTTATTTTCTTATTACTCTATCACCTCTACCTTTCATGGACATATCATGTGATTAGGTTTCCACCTTTTGTGGTAGATGCACTATTTGTGGTGGTTATCACATTATCACCTTTCCACTTTAGGTGGAGTGATAGCTTTTCATTGTTGTCTCATGTCATAAGATTACGACACTTGTCATAATCTTATGCACTCCTATGTTCTCACCTTGGCTATATAACCAAGGGGTCTCTCATTGTAAAATCATTCATTCCATTATCATTGACATTGAATACAGTTTATTCTTGTCATATTATTTTCTCTCTTCTTTGTACTTTCTATTTGGTCCATAGATCTTGGCATCCATAGCCAATTCTAACAATGCTAAATGCAATGATGTGATGATTGATAATGATTTATAGATGATATTAATGCTACTGTAATCTATATTGACATGAAATCTGATGAAAGAAAGCTACAGTAAAACTAAGATGTAGGCATGATATGAATTCTACTAATAATATGCTTGATTGCTTGATTTATTTTCCTCCATATTAAGATTGCACAAAGTTGGGATCCATTTCTTGTTGGGAAAGGCTATATTTATAGATTCACAACAACAAATTTGCACAGGGGAAACAAAGTAGAGGCTTGGATTCAATCTGGTGGATTGAATGGTGAGCGATTGAAAATATTGAGAAGATTTTGGGAATGGTTCCTCCCCATGAAAACACCAGGCAAGATGATAGGAAGGATTTGAGGAAGAAGATTGAGAGATTGATTAAAAAAATTCTCCAATTTGTCTCCAAAGCTTCTCGTGAATGCGAGTTGAATTAATTAGATATAAAATATCTAATTTTATTGGTGATTGAATAGAGGAAAATTTGATTTATGGTTTTAGTTGAATATTTTAGTTTATTCAAATTTAGCAAAAAGGGGAATAAATAATTAAATAATACCAACTATAGAAGTTGTATATTAAATAATTATAGAAGAAATATGATAATTTAAATGAAATACTTTATAATATATTTATTTAATTAAGAAGAAATGTGATAAGATGATCAAATAATACAAATTATTTAAATTTATTTATTTAAGTTAAGATAGAATAAACGGATAAAGTAATAGAAGAAATAATAATGATAATAATTAAATAAAACAAAGTATTTAAATTCGTTTATTTAATTAAGAGGAAATAATATGATAAAATAAAAGAATTAATAGTGAACTTAATATAAATAAATATTTCTATTTATTTATTAAGTAGATGAATTTAATTATGATAATTAAATAAAACAAAGTGAAATTTGTTCATTTAATTAAGATGACAATAAAAGAATAAGGATTGAAGAATTTAAGATGAACTATATAAATAAATATTTCTATTTATTTAATAGTGGAGGAATTAAGGGTAATTAATCAAATAAATAATATTTAATCAATTAGGTTCTCTAGACCATTTTTAGGTGTATACATTTTTTCCCTCTTTGAAGTGATGTATTTATGTATTGCTTCAAATAAATTTTTGTTTTTGCTACTATCAGTATCAACAAAAATTTAGTATGCCCAAAACATTGATTTTCAGGTGATGATGGATATATGCCCCCTTAGGACACAAATTGATGATTTTTGGAATTTTTGGATTTTTCAGAATTTTTCAAATTTTCACGATTTCCTGATGATTCGATGATGATTTGATGATAGAATAATTTATCTCCCAATATATGGTGTATAAATTTTTTCCCTGGATGAATTTCAATTAATCTCTCAATAAAAATTAATTAAAATTTTAAATATCCCACCATAAACCCACCTTTAATAACCTATAAGAGGTCAAAAGGGTCTTTTTCAAAATCATTTGTGCATTTTGACTTTTGAAATTTTGTGAGAGAGATATTTGTGACTTTGGAGCAAAATGTCAATCCCTTAGCACACCCACCGATTCGAGTGAGTGCAATATCATCAGTGCCCGATATTTTACGGACCTCCAGTATGTACCCCTAGACCTCCTCATAATTCGTGTTTTTATATACATTTGAATTTTTAATACTTTTAGCGCTTCAAGAATGTGTTGTAGCGCTTTTACACTCCTATGTAACACTTTTAGGATCTGTTTTAGCACTTTTGAAAAGAAGTGCTTTGATTAGGTAGTTCAGTGCTTCGATAAGCTAATTTAGCACTTTGGCGAATTAGCACTAGGATAGGATCGATTAGCACTTCGAGCGTTTAAATTAGCGCTTTCAGAAGATTAGCACTATGGTAGGATAAATTAGCGCTTCCACTGATTAATTTAGCACATTGAATATTTTAGTGCTTCGAGCATCTGTTTTGACAGTTTGACCTCCTAAAATAACGCTTTTAGTGATATGGTGCTTTGATAAACTGTTCTAGTGCTTTTGACTGATGAAATAGTGCTTCTGATCTTTTAGCGCTTTGAATGCCTATTTTAGCGCATCCAAGTCAGATTTGCAAAATTTGTCAAATTTTAAACTTGATTTGGTCGATTATGGTCATGTCAACTGTCAGAGTAATTGGGTATTTACTTTATTAATTAAATAATATTTGTTTAATTACGTAAAGTTTCCTTTTAACTCTTTTTCATTTAAGCTAACATTAGGTACATAATAATTAATTACTTTATTAATTATTATTGTGCAAGCCTAGGGTTTTCCTTTTTTAGGGTTTTCATCTACATGTAGTTGAAAACTATCTTTTGTATCATAATTCATTTTATATTTTGTGTGAATTTATGGCTCCACATTTTTGAGCATTTCTTTTGTTGCTTCTCTTTGTTTCTCCTTGTAACAGGTTATTTGCTTTTAAAGATCTCTTGGGCTTCTGTGGTGTTGTATCTTCTCAACTCCAATATGGTATCAGAGCTTCAGATTTGCAGCTGCTTGTTCTTGTTTTGAAGATTTTTAGAGCTACAAGGGTTTGTTGCAAGTCGTTTTTTATTGGAGCCGTCATCATTTTTGCTTCAAAAATTCAGTTTTCACTCATTTGCAGGAAAAACGATTTCTGGGTTTTGTAGCCAGCATCAAAATCTGAACTGGGTATTTTTTAGATTTTGCATATCTTGCACAAATCTGAAGAAAATCACTATTGAAAAAATGGCGCGCGTCATTTTTCTCCTAGCTGAAAATAAAAAAAAAATATTTTCTCGTATTTTGCTTGTTGGATCAAAAAATGATTTCTGGGTTTTGTTTCTAGCATCAAAATATTTCTGGGTTTTTATTTTTGTCTACAAACAGTAAGTAGATTTTCTAGAAATCAAATTAGAAATAAACGTTTTTTGCTAGAAAAATCGTTTCCTACAAGCTAAATTCAGTTTTTGAAAAATTCATAACTTTTGGCCACAGTGTCCGTTTTGCGCAAACGAATAAGCGTTGGAAAGGTGTTACAGTGCTCTTTCCAGATTTATAATCTAGTTTATCAAAATATTTACCTGATTTTTTTATTTAGCTTTGTGTGTTTTTACACTTTGCTCAATTACTTGGTCATCTTGGCTCCTACATGGGGTTTGTTTGGGTTGGATAGGTTATGTTGATATGTTTTATCATTGCTGAGATTATTAGCCTTTGAATTTTTTCATTTGAAGAGTTATCATGGGTTTCTCTACTCACCCTTCAGTTGTTCTTCTAGAACGGGGTAATTATGAGTCATGGGCAAAGGGTATACTTACACATTGTAGGTGGCTTAATATTTTGCCTTATTTGTATGATTTCATACCTGAACCAGCAACTTCAGAGAGCAGATTAGCATGGGATATTATTAAAAATCACATTGCAGGAGTTATATTGTCTAGTGTTGATCATGACACTGTGTTGGTTATATCGGACATTGATTGTCCTCACCCACTTTGGACACGTCTTTGGGAGATCTATGGAGACCCTATTCTATCTCCATTCCCAAAGGATCATGCTTCAAATTGTCTCATACCCATTTCTTGGAGAGATAATACACCATTTGATCATGATACTTTAGAGGAGCTTGAGTATTTAGACACCTTTACTTATTCCGATGGATCAGAGGTTTGTCTCACAGTTCCTACTCTTCAGAATGAGACTTCATCAACATCTCTTGTTGTTCTTGATTCAATGTAGCAGGGAATCATACATCTTCCAGACATAGCTACTTTGGACTCTTATGTTGCAGACATATCTTTCTTATTTGTTGAGTCCTATATTGCAGATTTGGAGGATTATTTTGAGGACATTTATCTCTTCTACCTTGACAGTCAGGTTATCACTGTTCGCCCACCATTATCCGTGCATTCAGAGGTTGCATTTCAGTATTCTCCACATCAGTTTGGATTTGACATTATTTGTTTCCATTCAGACAGTGAGACTTTTCAGCATCCTATCATGGCACACATCTTGAGACAGATTGGTTCATCATACTTCACAGGGTTTCTTCGACACACGTCCATGGATCCATTTCTTCCCAAGGGGAGGAATATCATTTACCGCTTTAGGGTCTCCTTTTGGATTCTAAATCAGACATCTACCATTGTGACAGGAGTTTCTTCATTGTGCGGGGGCCTTCTTCTCTCTTTCTATATCTCCTATGGAGATCATTGTACATGTACTTATATGATTGAAGCTGTCTATGGGGGGTATTATGTTATCCACCTCCTATCCTTCTTTTATTAGTGCATTGCATTTCTTCCTTGCATTCTATTTTGGGGAGGAGTTTTGTTCCCACTGGATTTTCTCCTTTACCCCATTTCATTTAGTTTGCATTGATTTTGTACATGGGTACCTGATTTGGCCTTGTTGCCGGGACCCAGTGCTTTTGCTTTCAGTAGCTTCTTCTAGGTTTTAGCTTCTCCCTATGTCTATCTTAAGGGGGGGTTTCAGAGTAATTGGGTATTTACTTTATTAATTAAACAATATTTGTTTAATTACGTAAAGTTTCCTTTTAACTCTTTTTCACTTAAGCTAACATTAGGTACATAATTATTAATTACTTTATTAATTATTATTGTGCAATCCTAGGGTTTTCCTTTTTTAGGGTTTTCATCTATATGTAGTTGAAAACTATCTTTTGTATCATAATTCATTTTACATTTTGTGTGAATTTATGGCTCCACATTTTTGAGCATTTCCTTTGTTGCTTCTCTTTGTTTCTCCTTATAACAGGTTATTTGCTTGCAAAGATCTTTTGGGCTTCTGTGGTGTTGTATCTTCTCAACTCCAACATCAACCCATTGGTTTGATATGATTTGATGATCTAAAATAACCCTAATGATTGATTATGATGTTTGATAGATAATAATTATTCTCATGATAGGTGAGAAATAATCTCATTTATGATGAACCTCATGATAGGTGAGGTTGATTTTGATAAATTCACCTCATGTTAGGTGAAGTACAATTTAGATTGATATTGATGACCTCATGATAGGTGAGGTTTGGTGATGTTTTCTCATGAATTTTGATCAAAATTCATACCAAGAGCTGATTAGATTCCATAGTATAATGACCTATGATTTTTGACATAGTGTACTGATTTTAAACATTTTATGATGATAGGAGTCTCTGGATAACCTCCAGATTCGAGAGTGTTTCCCATGGACATTTGATTTGATTCCATAGTTGCCACTAGATGAGACACAAATTATTGTTCAGTGTGGACTTGCTTCTCTTCTTGACATGCCCTAGATTAGGATTAATCAGGGTCTTCACACAACTTTAGCCGAGCGGTGGCATAGTGATCATAACAACTTCCACTTACCCACTGGTGAGATGACTATCACTCCAGAGGATATCTAGCGTATTTTGCAGATACCATTTGTTGGAGAGGTTGTTGTGTATGATTCACAAGGGGTGGGCAAGACAAATGCTCTTCGTAGAGTGTTTCAAGATGAGCATATTTTTGGGATGTGGATTCCATGGAGAGAGATTGTGGATTCTTATGCCACTTTACCTTCAGTTCTGGTAGGATTTATTGGAGGGTTCCTTTGTCTTGATCGCAAGTCAAAGGAACTATCTATCGGGTGGGGCCATGCACTTGAGAGTATGATCATACACGAGACCCGCTATTCTTGGGGGATGTGCATGCAAGCACATTTGTATCACGATTTGCATTCAGCTGTTTATTTGAGAGGGCACAATTTATCAGCAGGAGCTACATTGCTTCAGGTTTGGGCATGGGATAATATTGTTGGCATGCGACCAGTGCTAGGTCAAGATAGGCCTGCTACTAGGCCATATGTTTTAAGATATAGAGGTTGACTTACCTAGTCTGGGATGGGTAAGTTGGAGCATTGGAGGCACGTTTTGGATGATTTAGAGGTAGTGACATGGCACCCATATCTAGATTGTGAGCGTTGGGATGAGGATGATGCAGATATGGGATACATGTGTGATTCTATGTACTTGATTGGTAGGACTCGTTTCAGTTTAGAGAGATTCCTACTGTGGAGGGTCTATAGACAGTATGATATTGTTCAATGCATTCCCTAGGGTGTTGCACATTATGCTTGACGTCAAAGTGATGTAGCACATTGGGGGCCACGTTTATCCTATGATACCTTAGTAGAGGGATACCACACCTTACATCCTTCAGCTTGCGACATACATCGTGATATTACAAAGGCGCCAGTGATAGAGGAGTATGCAGCTTATCTTTCATTACATCCATGCCCTCGGTTCACTATTCCTGATGAGCCAACACCATTACTTATAGAGGAGGATGTTGTGGTTGCACGTGGTCGACAACGGAAATGAGTGGAGGATGTGGTGGAGGAGCAGGTTGTGGATGTTGAGGTAGAGGATGTGGGTGAAGAGGAGGATGTTGACATTAAGGATGTGGAGGGTAGTGATGAGGATGATGATAGTGGTAGTGAGAACAGTGAGGGGAGTAGTAATGGTGAGAGCAGTAGTGATGACGAAGATGATGGCAAGGAGGGTGGAAAAGGTATTGTGGTAGGCAATATAGGTCCATCCACTAGTGTGCCCCGTAAGAGGCAAGCAGTGGAGACATCTTCTTCAGATCATCAAACACAGATTACCTCCCTCCAGGTACAGATTCAGACTCTATAGGGGCAGCTTGTTCAGGCACAGGGTTTACTTGTGCAGACACAGATGTAGCTACAGACCCAAGCACAAGATCATGCATAGGCCATGACATAGGTACAAGGATAGTTGACAATGAAACATACATAGATTGCCACACTGATGACAGAGAGGGATAACGCCAGGAAGATCACAGAGTGAGCACAAGTGACTGCAAATACTTTATAGTGGATTGCCAATGGTACCAGTGTTAGAAATTATATGAGGGAGGTTCTCTATGTTGGCTGAGAGGTGGAGTTTTATAGGGGTCGTTATCATGATGAATTCATTGTTGAGTGGAGAGTGAGTTATGCTCCTTCACGGTCGGGCAAGACACATACCACGACTATCAGTGAGGGTGTGACCCAGCTGCCTCACAAAGATCCAAGGGGTCTTGGTTCGTCTGGTAGTGGTGGAGGTACTAGTCCTATGATGCCTGCACTAGCTGGTAGTAGTAGATCTTAGATGCTATTATGATTCTATTTATTTTTGAGACATGATGTATACTTCGATCCAACCAGTCTTGATGATATATCTCCCTTATTTCGGACTTCATTGTATACTTGTCATTGATTATTTATATGATTTACATGATATACAACAGACTATTATTGATCTAATGGGGTTCTATTATGATTTTATGATGGATGCATTTATTTATCATGTTCTACATGCCATGTGATGATTTACTTGATTCTAGATGATCATGTGATATGATATGGTTTATGATGGTCTATTTAATGAATGGTGTATGGATATATGATGTGGATGTATGATTATTTTATTTTATATGATGATTGTATTTATACATGAATTTGGATGTAATGATATGATGCAAATGGGATGTATGTTTCTATGTTGATATAAATGTGAAAATAGATGATGTATGATATAAATTATGAATTGATGGAAATGTAATAATATGATGTAATAATAAAATGATGAATGGATGTATGATGTATTTTAATGTATGTCAGTAATGTATTGATAATAAAATGTGAATGGATAATTTGATGACTTGATGCAATGATAATAAAATGTAAATGAAGAATGCAGTGATATGATATGGGATAAATAATTAGTGGATGGATGAAAATGCAATGATATGATTTAGTTTTGAAATTTTCTTTTAGAAATTTTATATGATATAAAGAAATATGATATGATGAATGCAAAATGATTTGATTAAAATTTATGAATGATGAATATAAATTCCTTCTAATGTGAAAAATGTTGATGCAACTACATGGTTACGATGAATTTTTTTGTTTATGTCAAGTATACTCAATCTTTTATGAGAAATGATAATCATCAATTTGAATTTTTTACAAACTTTTTATAACAAAATACTTTGCAGATGTATAAACTATTTATGGATTTAATCTAAATTTATCATGCAACTACATGCAAAAATTGGCATGTTAATAGTAATTTTTGTGTTGTGTATCATCATAGAGACATAAAAAATGTTGAAAGTGAGTACACACATCAAAGGTATATTCTAGACCGATGATGACCTATAAGTACAACTTCCATGTTTTTTGATATTGCAAGTGAACACAAGCATCGAGGTATAATTAAACCGAGATGACCTGAGCATTTCTTGCATAAACAAACAAAGATCAATCATTTTAGTGTGTGAATTCTAAATGTCATCAATGATACATTTTTTGAGCACATCCCATGACAATTCACACATTAAATAATTAATTCACAAACAATAGACAAATGAAAATACCATTCTTCTTCCTAGATTCTCTAGTTCATTACATCACTGAGTTTCTCCAAAGAAATGATAACAAATAATCAAAAAATACAACATATCCAACCTATACTTAAAGTGTTTCAATCATTATTCAAATTAGATCACCCATCTTGATTTTGTGATGTTTTTGTTGTTTTTCGAGATTGGACCAAACCTAACCTAATGACGTATCCTAGGGGCCTCAGGGGTTGATCAATGATTAGCCTTGCCTACGTTATACACACAAAGACCATGTAGTTTGACTGACACAAACTCATGTTTTTTACTTGTTGAGACTGACTCTTTTGACCTTTTTTTTTTTTTATATCATATGTGGATGTCAAAAGTGTTTTTGATAGTGATTGAGTTTCCATGTTCGTTGCATTTCAATCATTGTTTTTTGGGTGTTTTTACCAAGCTCAATATTTTATTTCCCCCAATGATGTGTAGATGTTTCCCTCAAGCTAGGATGAGACATGATCATTTACAATGATATGATAATGAATGCAAAATTATGGTGAAAGTAACGACCATGACATGTATCAATAGACGAAAAAGATGGTTAAATCACAAATAGTGTCTGTTACCAAGTTTTCACTATATGTTTTTATTGCACTTTTTCATATATTTATGATCTCTTTCTATTATTATTATTTTATTTTTTTGTATTTTTATTTCACCAAGACGCATGTTTGTCAAGTTTTCATCAAGGAAACCATTTTTCAAAAGTTTGAAACATGCACTAGGTGATTCAAGTGTAGTATCTTCTAAGATGGATATTGTTGAGAGGTTCATCAAACAAATACCCTTCAGGTGTTGATAGCTGATAATCACCTGATCCATAAACTAATATGGTGACAAAGGGACCTAGCCAGTTAGGTTCAAACTTCCCTTTCTTTTCTTTGTCTTGCTGATTTCTAGGGTTCTCTTTTAGGACCAAATCACCAACCTAAAAGACTCTAGGTTTTACCCTATGATTGTAGCTCCTTGACATTCTTTGTTGGTATGTTGTTAGATGATTGAAAACTTGTTGATGATGCTCATCCAGCAGTTCCAGTTCTTCAAGCCTAGATACTCTATAGTCCTCATCTAAAATGATTCCTTTTAGTGACACACAAAGTCATGGAATCTCTACCTCAATAGGTAGTATGGCCTTCGATCCATATACCAAGACATATGGTGTAGCTCCTGTCGGTGTTTTGATGCTGGTTCTGTAGGCCCATAGTGTAGAATTAAGCTAAACATGCCAATCACATCCAACATCGTTAACCATTTTCTTGAGTATTTTTAGAATTTTTTTGTTAGAGGCCTCTTCTTGGTCATTTCCCTGAGGATAATACAGTGTTGAGAAATGATGTTAGTTATGAATTTTTTCACACAATTCCTAGACATCCTAGTTTTTAAATGGTCATCCATTATTAGTGGTAATGGAATGAGGTATGCCATACCAATAGATTGTGTAGTTTAATCTGAATGACGAGATCTATTTTCTAGTGATAGTTGTGAGAGGAACTTCTTCTATCCATTTTGTAAAGTATTATGTTGTTGTGATTATGAACTTGTGTCCATTGGATGAACATGGATTTATCTTTCCTACCAAGTCCAGTCCCCATTGACAAAAGGGCCATGTTGATGTGAATGGGTGTAATTCTTGAGTCAGTGTGTGGATCAGATTACTATGAATCTAACACTTTTGGCATTTCTTGACAAACTGATAAGACTCCTTCTCCATACTTGGCCAGTAATACCCTAAACGGAGGAGTTTCTTTGCTATAGTTATACCACTTGAATGAGTTCCACAAATACCTTCATGAACCTCATGTAAGGCTACCTCAAATTCGTTATGTTCTAAACATAATAGAAGAGTACCATCTAAACCTCGATGATAAAGTATGTCGGGTGGATTGGCGGATGAAGTTGTGTTTTTGGTTTCTAGATAGATCAGGAGGAAGGATGTTGTCTTTTAGGTATGCATAGTTGTTTTCGTATATGGAGGATTCAACGGAATCTAAATGGTATATGGTTTGGGATTTTGAACTATTATAAAAAGGATTAGATACTTGTTTTACCATAAACTCATAATGACCATGTTTCTTCGGTAATTATAAAAGAGAAGCAATTGTTTCCATACTATCTACTGCTTTATTTTTTGCCCTTGGAATTTGCTCAAATTTGATATTGACAAATTATTGTTTGAGATCATCTATCGGCTTCTTATAGGGCATCAACTTCTCATCTTTCATCTGATATTCATTATTTACTTGATAAATGACTAGTTGAGAATCTCCATATACTTGTAACTCTATGATTTTCCATTCAATTGCCACTTTGACACCAATGATTAATGCCTCATACTCTGCCACATTATTGGTACATGGAAACATTAGTCTATAATATTTTGGGATGGTGTTTCCCTGGGGTGTAATGAACAAAATTCTCACACCAAATCCTCTTTTTGTATATGATCCATCAAAGTAAAGTATCCATTGTTGTGTTTTTACTGTAAGAATGTTTGCATCAGGAAAATCCATTATCATAGGACGATGATCAGTTAAAGGATCTTCGGCTAATTCTTCGTCGATCACTTGACCTTTGATGGCTCTTCTTTCCACATGCTAAATATCAAACTCACTTAAAAGCATGACCTATTTGGCCAATCTACCTGTTAAAGAAGCCTTACTGAGTAGATACTTTAATGGGTCAATTTTTGCTATGAGCTTGATTGTGTGAGTCAACATGTAATGCCACAACTAGTAGGTAGAAAATACCACTTCCAAACAAGATTTCTCAATGAAGGTATAATTTATTTCATAGCCATTCAAAGTTTTGCTGATGTAGTAAATGGCTTGTTCCCTTCCTTCATAATCTTCTTGTGACAATAGTGCTCCTAAATAAATATCCGTTGTTGCAATGTATAGTATTAAAGGTCTTCCTTTTGTAGGTAGCATGAGAATAGGTGGTGACATCAGATATTTCTTTATTTGGTTGAAAGTTGTTTCACACCCTTGATCCCATTTGAACACAACATTCTTATGCAATAGATGATTAAATGGGTGAATTTTGTCTGCCAACTGGAAGATAAATCTCCTGATTGATTGTAGCATTCCTTGTAGTGACCTTAGTTGACTGATGTTTCTGGGTGGTGGCATTTCCATTATTTCCTTTACCTTTGATGGATCTACTTCAATAAAAAATTTCTGAGACTATGTATCCTAAGAGTTTTGTTGATGTAACCCCAAAGACACATTTCTTAGGGTTCGGTCTGACATTGAACTTTTCTAGCCTTGTGATTTTTTTTCCCAAGATATATAGATGTCCTTCTCTGGAATAAGATTTAGCTAGAATATCATCCACATAATCCTCCATAAAGGTATGCATCATATCATGGAAGATAGTGGTCATTTCTCTTTGATAATTTTCCCCTGCATTTTTCAAACCGAAGGGCATGAAATTCCAGCAAAAGGTTCCCCATGGACATGTGAATGTAGTTTTCTCTTGATCTTTCGGTGCTATCTTGATTTGGTTGTAGACGGAGAAACCATCCATTATTGATAACATGCATGCCCTGTTGTTAAGTTCGTGATGATGTCAATATTAGGCAAGGGGAAATCATCCTTGGGGCATGCCTTATTTAGATCCCTAAAATTTGTACATATCTTGATAGTATTATTCGGCTTTGACACAAGTACAATATTTGATATCCATTTGGCATAATCAATAGACCTAATGAATCTTGCATCCAATAACTTCTTCAGCTCATCTTTTACCATTAGTGTAATATGTGGATGCATCTTTCTTAATTTTTGTTTTACAGGTTTGATTCCATTAGGCAAAGACAAATGATGCATTAAAAGATTTGGGTCTAATGCTGGCATATTGGAGTATGACCAAGCAAAGTTAATGTTTCTTTCTTCAAAATTTTGATAAATTTAGGTCTTTCTTGTTTCATCATAGATTCTGCCAAATATAAAATCTTTGCTATTTATTTTGTGCCAATGTTTACAGACTGTGTAGGTTCCACCAGAACTGATGATCTTTCATGATAATGTTTTAGAAGGGTGTAAAATCTCCCATCTTTCAGTGCCTCAAAGATGTTTTCACCGTCTGATGTGTTCTTTATTTTTATTTTTTCAAGATCTAATGCTGCCATAGAATGGTTTTCACCATTAGATCCATTTTTCCTATGTTCTATTTTGCAACTAGAAGATTTGACACCCTCCTATCGAACCACATTGTTATGATATTTATGGATAGAGCTTGTATCAGGTTCATCACAACAAAGGAAATTTATGATAGCATCATCATTTTCAAAGATGGCTACATTTATAGGTTCAATGGGTTCCCAGTCGATAAGTTCAGGATGGACTAAGGGTAGGAAGTCATCAGATTGACTTGGGTTAATGGTAGTAAGGGTTCAAACAGTTATGTCATCAGAGTTATTATTAGGGATGTAAAGGTCAATGATGTTACTTTCCTCGAGATTATCTATTTCACTCGATGTTTGTTCATCCTCGCTTGAGTCATCGATATGTTGTGATTCTAATACAAGTGGTCTAGACCCAGATCTCTGTCCCTCCTCATGTGTAGGTGCGTATTTTCTTATGACATCAATTTGGACATCTATGTAAGATATATCATAATATAGATCCCATTCATATTCATTAGAATATGTTTTAGAGCTATCTCTTACTTGAAGGATTCTTTCAACTGCCTTCTTAGTCATTTCTTTCTTTTCTTCTTCTGAGTAACCTAGTCCTTTGTTATCCTTTGAATAAAGAGTAACAGGATGAATGGGTTCTATGATTCCTTCTTTCCTTTTTCCAATAGGTCCTTGCCCTTCATAACCCATTTTTTTCTAAAATAGCCTTTCCTTTGCCATACTTATCTATCTTGATGTTGATGTTTGTTAATGTCGATGTCTCTTCATATTTTTACAACCAATCGAGGATAGCTTTTCCTTCTAATTCATCCTCCATAGTACCATCTTTCACAAATATTTTCTCTAGAACTATGGTAGGTTGTGATGGTTTTCCATATGACTTTGGAGATGGCATAAATTGTGAAAGATTAAGAGACTGCTCAATAGAATATTGTCCCATGCCTTTGTTTGTTAGTTGGACCTTTTCTTGGAATTTATGTCATAGAGAATTTAAAGGATCCTTATTGTCTATTAAGGTAGATTCAACAACTCTTGTATCTTTTGATTTATCCTTTTTCTCCACCCACTTGGATGTAATGTTTGGAGGTGTTTCACCAGTTGATTAAATTTGAAGTGCATGCTTCCCTATTGTGAGGCACAAAGGTGTCTTGAGAAGTTCTGAGTATGTTACAATGTTGAGGATTCTTATAATCTGTTGATATAGTCATCTCTTGTCCATTAACTAGAAATTTCAAACACTGGTGATAGGTCGAAGGTATTGCCTGCATTTTGTGAATCCATGGACGTCATAAGAGTATATTGTAGGTTAACTCTTTTTCTAGTACCTATTTTTTATTGAACCAAATTGGAAGTGTGAAAAAGGTATGAGTAAAATAACACTTCTTAATGAAACCTAACATAATACAATATAGCATCTTCTTTTTATAATATTTTGTAACTAAGTGGTTTCTTTGATTTATTGACTCTTGTTTTGAGGGATTTCTTGACAAAAAATTTGGATTTACAATATCTATTCATAAATTTCCCAGTTTGATTTGGTTTGTGGTTTTCAGGATGATCTTTTATCTGAGTTACAATGATTTGAGAACATAGCAAGCAAATTGTAGAATATTTTTTAAAAATCTAGAATCTACACATATAGTGTATGTTCAAGAACCACAAATGGTCCTTATTGATTTCCAATGGTTTTCTTTAACAAAGATACACTTCAGACAAACTCACTCTTAAAGTCAAAAAAGGTCATCGTTATACTCAACAACCCACATCTTAAAATTGCGTTGACTCACATAGTTGTGTCACCCCCTAGAGGGTGCCTGTGTTTTTGTATTTTCCAGGTGTGTACTCAAAGTTGGATTTCCCATCCCTTGAGCAAACTATCCTTGTAAATTATATGGTGAGTGTCTTGGGGGAAGATTCTTCCCTCCCCTTGTACTATGAGTATTACAATGTTTGTTTACTGACTCAATTGGATACTACACTATGGTTCTTAGATAGGTAGGGTTTCCATGCAGTGTGGCAAATGATAAACTCCCTCAAGAGACCTCCCAATATTTAGAACACATATTTTAGGGATGGTTATCTTGCACACTACTATTGAGTTGGAATTTCATCAAAAACTCATATTTGTTTAGAGTGGGTTGGAATCCTTGGCTTTAGGCATTCCCACTTAGGTCATTCCAGTAGGGTGAGTACTTTTTCCCACTACAGTAGGCCTTCTAAAGGTTTTAACAAAAGTGTAAAATTGCATGAAAAGGAAAGAGTGAGTCTGCCACTTTGATCACCCAGTTAAGGGGAGAGCATAAGCCTATTCACCTCACAAGCATATCAAATAATGATTTATTTTAAGCCCAAGAGACAATGTACTAAAGTAAGTGAAGATGTTGCTTCACAAAATCAGGCTAATTTATTTAACTAATGCAATAAAATATGATGAATATCATAGGATTGGTATATTTAAATTAAGTGTCTAGCCTAGGATTGATTCTTTTTAGTCCAAAAGACATAACATTCTAGTCGTGGTCGTGTCAGATCTAGATAAAAAAAAGAAAATACAGAAGCATTGAAACAGAGCTTTGAAGCGCTGAAACATAAATCAGAAGCACTATAGTTTAAATCAGAAGCACTATAAAATTTGTCAGAAGCACCATAAAATTTCATCAAAGTGCTATAGAAAATTTGAGAATAGAGACCAATTGTGTCGTGAATGTATGGCCAATGCGTTGAAACAAGTCATGGAAGCGCTATAGTTTCCACTTTAGAAGCACTAAACAATTCTTCAAAAGCACTATAGTTTGTGTTTAAGCGCTGAAACAAAGTTCAAAAGTGTTGAAGTTTTCCTTAGAAGCACTATAGTTTTCTTTGGAAGTGCCAGAAAAATTCTCACTCGCACTAAAATAAACACGCCAGAATCTTGTATGACACTTTTCAAAGAAAAAATGTGAAATATGGGGTTATGCCCCATAGTGGGCACCAAATTGTAAGTGTGAAATAAGTATGAGTAGAATAACACTTCTTAATGAAAAATTATATCAAAGATTCAACAATTAATCTATTAAAAAGAGCAAAAACTTGAAAGCGTCTCATTGTTTTTGAAAAGTTAAGCAGTATTTACAAGGTGTTGTACCCTTCACAATGAGCCACTAGGGCCAAAAAGGAACGAGACTAAAAATAAAATTAAAAAAACAAAAACACAGAAACAACCCAAAGGTTTTACAACAACCACAGAGCATCAGTCGACATACAGGCAGAGGGAGCAACTAACTGGCATTGTCTCAGTTTTTAATTAGGAGGTCCACTGCCTCATCACCCACCCATTCTTTGTTTTCCTAGCTATTGTTACCCTCCAGCTCCTCCTTTATAGCATTAGATAGGGTGCTTGTGCAAAGTGACCCAAAGCGTCTCATTGTTTCCTATCTCCAAATATTTATTAAATCACAAAGGGCTCTCGGATTTGGTAATCACTTGTGACTATTAAAATTCCAATCTAGAGAATGGAATTATGCTAGATGCAATGATATGATGATTGATAATGATTTCTAGATGATATTGATGCTACTGTAATCTATATTGACATGAAATCCGATGAAATAAAGCTATAGTAAAACTAAGATGCAACCATGATATGATTTCTATGATACTAAGATGCTTGATTGCTTGATTTATTTTCCTGCAGAGTAAGATTGCACTAAGTTGGGATCTATTTCCTATTGGGAAAGGTTGTATTTATAGATTCACTGTAGCAGATTTGCATAGGGGCAGCAAAGTAGAGGCTTGGATTCAATCTGGAGGATTTAATGGTGAGAGATTGAGAAGATTGAGAAAATTTTGGGAATGGTTCCTCCCCATGAAAATACCAGGCAAGATGATAGGAAGGATCAAAGGAAGAAGATTGAGAGATTGATTAAAATTTGTCTCCAATTTGTCTCCAAAGCTTCCAGTGAATGCGAATTGAATTAATTAGATATAAAATGTCTAATTTTATTGGTGAGTGAATAGAGGAAAATTTGATTTATGCTTTTATTTGAATATTTTAGTTTATTCAAATTTAGCAAAAAGGGGAATAAATAATTAAATAATACAAACTATAGAAGTTGTATATTAAATAATTATAGAAGAAATATGATAATTTAAATGAAAGACTTTAGAATATCTTTATTTAATTAAGAAGAAATATGATAAGATGATTAAATAATACAAATTATTTAAATTTGTTTATTTAATTTAAGATAGAATAAGTGGATAAAGTAATAGAAGAAATAATAATGATAATAATTAAATAAAACAAAGTATTTGAATTTTTTTATTTAATTAAGAAGAAATAATATGATAAAATAGAAGAATTAATAGTGAACTTAATGTAAATAAATATTTCTATTTATTTATTAAGTAGATGAATTTAATTATGATAATTAAATAAAACAAATCGAAATTTTTTCATTTAATTAATATGACAATAAAAGAATAAGGATTGAAGAATTTAAGATGAACTATATAAATAAATATTTCTATTTATTTAATAGTAGAGGAATTAAGGGTAATTAATCAAATAAATCATATTTAATCAATTGGGTTCTTCGGGCCATTTTAAGGTGTAGACAGTGTGTACATTTTTCATTTCTTTTATATAAGGGTTTTGAATGAATGTGTGTGCATATTTATCATCGTTATGGGTTTCGTGTTAAGTTAAAAATGTTTGCAACGTAATGCAGTCATGTCACACCAGAGGACTAGTTAGGTGTTGTATATGCGTGATTTTAGTATTAGAGTTGTATGATGGTTTACATTTCATGTTAGTTTTCTTTCTTTTTTTTAAATTGTGTGGTTATTGTTAGTTGTTATGTTTTCCTTTGGAGTGTGTGTTCGTGAGGCATTACATATCAATTGGCCATAGTTTAAAATTCAAAAAAATACTAAAATGGACCAACTAGAGTATCAAATCCTTAAAAAAAGTTTGGAACTTACAATATTATGGTTGATTTAGATGGGTCACAATGTCAACAGTTGGGGAATATCAAATTGCTACATAGCCAACAAAGTGAACGATTGATAAAATTAATAACATAAAAATTAAATTATTAGTTAAAACATATATTTATTACTTTTGTCCAAGATTATCCCTAACATCAAATAGGTAGTACCCACACTAATAAATCTAGGCACCATAATTACAACAAAGATTTCTTACAATAAAAATTAAATCTAGGCACTATGCATGTAATGCATGGTATTAATCTAGGAAAATGCATATGACTATATCAAGATATATTATAAAAATTTATTATCATGATCATAGATTTTGAGTGATATTTTGATTTTGATAAAAACAAGTTGTCTTGAGGAGAAGAAAATGGATTAGGCTATTAGATAATGTTGTTAGGTTAAGAACTAGAAACATAATAGATTAATAGTCATTGGAATACCATTGTGGTAGAAATTAACATCATGTGACCTTCAAGGATAGAAAGACATAAGGATACATGGAGGAAATGTTGAGATACATAAGTAGAAGGATATATGAACATTTGGCATCATTGCAAGAAAGATATAGATGAGATGTGTAAAATATCCAATATTTTGAGAGGGGGGGTGAATCAGTATATACTTAAACTTATTCAACATATACCATCCAATCAATCCAAAACATACAATGATTAAGATAAGAAAAATCATCAAAAGAACATGAACACAATGCACAAGAGACAGAGTGATCCCACAATAGTGGTTTACAATTTTTGGCCAAACTAGACACTAAAATTATTATTTTTAACTAAATCTTCACATTTGGGCACCTATAGCAGCTAAACTGTGAGGAATTTGAAGATGATGCAAACTAGAGTCTCGTCACATTTTTTCTGTAGATTCTAAAAAATATTTTTTTCAAATTTTTGGAACTAGATTGCACTTATTTTTCCATCTCCCACTAAAATTGGTTTTTTCATTTTTATGAAAGTGACGCACACCGTATAATGCACAAATTTTTTTCCATGAAGGATACAATTCTAATTCTTTTGAATTTAGATTTGTAACTTCGATATCTAGTGCTTCCACTTGGTTAGATAGTTTTTTATTGAATATTTTTTGTTTAATCGAGTTTCGAAGTCAAACCAATTACAATTCAGACATAGCGTGGCCTTATAACGCGTAACTTTTTTTGTGTATATTGAAATTCAACTTTTTTATTGTTGGATCAAGGACTTCAATATCTGGTGCACTCATATTTTTCATTTTTTTTTTATAATCTACTATTTTTCCACATGTGCAGAACATAGACCTTCATTTTCAATGAAAAACTTATATTCAATAAAACTAAAAAACAAATACATAATAAAACCAAAACATATCAAAATTATATTCGTTGGATAGCTCATTCTGAGAACACCCTGATTCCAATTGGGTTTGTGAATTCTTTGCCATTTTCATGTTCAAACCGAGCTTCAAAGTGAAAAAATTTAAGTTTTTTTGTGTCTGAGGGGGAGAATGAGGGATAAGGGGGGTTCGCTCAAACTAGGGACCACCTTGAACATAATGCATTTTTATTTGGTTTTTGGGCGAGAAACTAAGGAATAGATTTTCTCAAACTATTAGGTTCGTACACACCCCCAAAATCACATTTTTGGGCATGGGGTCATTTTTTGTGAGTTTTCCTTCCTTGTTGGAATTGTAAACCACTATTGTGGCTTCACCCGACACCAAAAAAAAATCATGGAAAAGTCAAAGTGGGAAAAACCATGGTGAGGATTAACTCAAAATATAATATAACTGGTTATAAGATATTACAAAAGGGTGGCTCACTGCCAGGACTCACTGTCCAAAATGGGAGGCTCACTTCCTACAAAAATGAAGTAACAAAATGGTTAACCACCATAATGAACTAATAGAAATACACCTCAAGTGTAGATTCAGTTCCTTTGTAGTTCAGGAAAATTCGCATGCCAGCATATCACACTTCGCCCTTTTCACTTCCATCTATAGTCTGCTAATATTCGCTCAACGCCATTCATTCATCTCTATGTCCAACTCTACAAAATTATCTTGTATATATATCTGATTGTCAAGAATTACAATCAGGTCGGCTTGAAAAATATTCTCAATTGATAATCTAAATGTGTGACACTTTATAGATATCGGCATGGATTATACAAACAAATTTTAATTCATTACATCTTTATATGTTTGATAGGTTGGACAACAAAAGACCTAATAGCCAAAATAAAAATTGATACCGAATATAACCATGAACAACTGTGCTCATGAGTTCCTGTCAATGTATGCATTTCTCAATTACAAACTATTTCTCAAAAACTAAAGTAGCAACAATTTACCAGAGAGGATTCCAAAGCAAGATACCGGAGGTTGGTTTTGTATTACTGGTTCAGAATACTAGATTGGTATGACTTATAGTCTTGCAGTTGTAACTCATATATCATGGTGACACCAATGAAAAGAAAACTATTAATAGGCGATATGATCTTCTTCATTCTTCCAACAATCTTTGCCTTTTTCATTGATGGAAACATGTGCCAAAAAAGACATACAAAACTATACATACTATGTTCTACTTTTCATTCCTTTTCTCCCCCTTTGACCTCAAGGACAAAGGTTGAATAACAAAAAAACATGAAAGATATGTACATTTGGTCCAAAATGATCAGACACATGGAATCAACTTTTTAACTCCCCCTGAGGAGTTATCTCTTGCAAATTAAAACAAAAAAATATATATTTTACCCGGAGGATGGGGCACTTTGCAGTTCCTGTAGAATGCCTTGTCAGGCCATTTTTCCATCCTCCCAACTCTTCTTAGAAGACATCAAAAAAAAATTTAAAGATTCTAAAACAATAAAATTTTCTTCAGCTTCATTTGGAGTATCTAGAGATAGATTTATCTTTTCCAAATTCTCAACTTTAGCCAAAGCATTTGCTATTGGGGCGTACTCAATTCTCACATTATCACCAAGTAAGCCAAAACATTTGGTTATCTCTTCTTTCTTCTTTTGTAGCATAAATAACTTTTCTCTATGCACAAAAATAGCTTTCCAAGTTGATCTATCTCTATCCATTGATGCATTATAGGTGTCAGAGATAGTGGTCAATTGGGACTCAATGGAGTCCATGAGATCTTTTATGCTTTGAGTGGCATCAGGCCAATTTATACAGTATGTAAACACAAAATTGGATTCAGCTTTATAAGCCTTCAAAAATTCAAGGCTTTTCTCTACATTGGAATGTTTTGAGGCACATTTGTCGTGAAGGATCATAAGCCTTTTCTCATTTAGCTTCTCCTCTACATCCTATTTTTTTTCTCAATAAGTCTTGTAGAATGCTCCTTAAAGGAGTCCAATAGAAGCTTCAAATTCTCAACCGAAGAAAGAGATATATCAAAAGATCTATCTGGAGTAACATGTTGCAGGGCCTTAATGGAATCTTCAATAAAATCAGTCCCTTTTTGATTCATTTCAAAGATTTCTCTACTACCAGATGCATGAAATGCATCACCTAAAACAAATTTATGTACCGAAGAAAACTTATTCAGTTCTGCATAACCTTGATTCATTGGAAGTTGTAGGAGTTCTAGAGGAATTACCGGTTGGAATCTAATCTATTTTGATAACAATCCTTTCAAAACATCATCACCGAAGGAGGATTATGCAGTGGAATTTTGTGATTCTACAATTTCCTGTCATACTTCTTCATTCTTTCCATTAACAAATTCTATATTTTTTTTTCTACTTCCTCCTTTGCTTTTTCTTCCTCAACATTCTTCTTTTCTGCATTCTCATCTTCTCCATTCTTCTCTTCCATTTCCTTTTCTTTATATTTTTGTTCTTCTACCTTATCCTCTTCAATTTTCTCTTCTTCTTTTTCTTAATTCTTTTTCTCTTCTTCTTCACGTGGAAGTACCAGAGGGGTAGAAACATGCACTTATGCTTCAATATTTTCTTCAACAAGTTTTTCATTTTCCAGATTCTCATTGTCAGCATTGATTTCCAGTAGAATATCTGTACTACCTGTTTCTAGAGGCACATTATTGTCATTCACTTCCAAATGTTCATTTTCATTTGCAACATTGAAAGGAGCTTCTTCTATAACTTTTGTATAAGTTTCTATTCTATGTTCGGAGGTTGAACCAAATGCACCAATCATGCCATATTTCTCTGTAGTGTCCCTGATCATGCTTATTATTTCCTTCCTTATTTATTTGATTTCTTTCTAATCTCTTGTCATCGGGATATTGACTCTTCTTTTCTCTCTGAAATTTTTAGCACAAATATTCTTCAAATATTCTAATTTATCTGAAGTTAGAGAGGGTGCAATTTTCTTATAGGCTTTGTTTCTTATTTTATCTTCTAACTCAACTACCTCTACTCTCCTTTTCCTCAATATTTCCCATAAGTTTTCAAGAACATCACACATGATGTTGTCCCATTTGGCTTCCAAAATGATAACATATTTGATAATGGCCTAAATTATTGTTTCTTTATCCTCTTGTTCTACTAAATTATATACTTTTGTAGTGGACTTCACCATATCATCTTGATTCACCAAATTATTTACCAATACATCTAATTTAAGAGGGGAACCATGCCTTACCAAAGAGGTGTTTTTCTCTTCCTGGTCCAATGGAATTTCTTCTAAATTTTTTTCCTTCTTTGCTTCGTGATCACCTGATTCACCATCTAAAGATGATACATATTGAACTTTGTTGGTTTCCTGTGATGCACCTTCGCCAGAGGAAACACTAACCCTTCTCTTTCTTGTCAATTTTGTAGCAGGGTCTTCTTCCTCTTCCTCCTGATCATTTGTAATGCTCATATTATTTTCTCTAGTAGCTTTTTCTTTTCTCCATTTGATAGGGGCTACTGGAGGAATGCCTTTCCTTTTTCTTGATCTAATAGTCAGTTTAGAGGGAACCAAGCCTTTGCCTTTATCAACAGTGCTAGGCACATATTTCATTGTATCAGGTCCAGAAGTTGGTATGGAAGAAGAGGTCCTACCATATCTCCTTACATTGGGTAGTTCTATAGACTTGTGACCTTGAACAAATCTTACTTGAGTTAACTGTTCAGGTATGAAACATTGATTAAGAATTTTCTCCACAATTTTCTTACTTTGAGCTTTGTGTTGCTCCAAGCGAACTTCTCTAGAATTTTTTGTTGGCAAGAGACACTACAAATATCATCTAGTGTTGTCATTGATGGAAACCCTAGCCAATGATTTGATACACACTTCATTAGTCGCTTCTACCAGAAGTCAAATTGAATTTTTGTGATTAACTATCAAGCTAGAACAGAGCATCCAACAGAGTTGTGTTTTTTGATTCATATGCAACTCTCTATTATCATTTTGAGTTGTGGATCTCAGGGAAGGTTTTTTGATGTATGACCTATGCTATCCATGAATCATAGAGCCTCTTATTGATTTGTGTGCAAGTTAGAAGATCCAGTTTATTAATTTTCTATCTACAGTGCATGAAGGCTGACTAAGTGAATATAGCATGTTGTGGATCTTCGTGGGAATTTTTTTTGAAGTGTTTTGTGCTCGAACATATTTTGGGTCCTCACTATGTTGTGAATGACTTTGGCTAGTGTGCATTGAAAATTATCTATGGACTGAGCCGATAGTTTGTAAATATTATGTCTTCTTGAATTCGACATATGGTTGATTAAATATTTAGATGTGTATATATATAAGCGATCATTTATATCATTTGGATGTATGGACGAAGTGTGTTGATGTGTGTTGTGAAAGTTAAAAGGATTATAGAGCGATTATGCATAGTTTCACTTATGCATAAAAGGATTTTGTGATGTGAATTAAAGCAAAATCATACAAAAGGTCAAGAATGTGATTGATGCTCTTAACCAGAACTGTAATCAGACATTGGTAGATTCTATTCTCTTAGATCAAATATTTAGATGGATTTAATTTGAATTGTTGGTAATATGGCGAGTCTTCATTTTGTATTTAAGCAGTGAGATCTAGGTAGTGCACCTGAATGCATGTGCATCCCCAGTTCTAAACACTTATATTTGAGTATACTCAATTGTGGATTGGCCTTCCACTTTGATTTTTCCCCTAACATGGTTTCCACATAAAAAATATTTTGTTATGGTGTTATGGTTTATGGCTTTGCGTTATTGCATCTTTATTTTAAGTTCAATGTTGTAAGTGGTTTAAAGATCATATTAATAAAGTTAAATTTTGCAGAACATTGATTCACTCCCCCCCCTCTCTCAGTGTTGCCTGATTCCAATAATTGGTACCAGAGCCTAGTTCCTTAGAAGAATTTTAAAAGCTTGGGGAAGATCCAAGAAAGTGATTCAATGGATTCAAGTAGTCTTCAACAAAAAAATTGGTGGCAGTAGATGATCTTGATCAGTCCAGATATGAAGTTAGTGAATTGCAAGCAAGCCTCTTGAATGGTGAGAAATTCATCCAATCATTGAAAGATAAAATCAATGAGTCAAGAGAAAAGAGAAAGGAAATTTTTGATCAAATCAAGCAAAAAGACAATGAAAGCTTGGAAGATGAACACCCGAGTCAAGCCTTGAAGGAAAAGATAGAAGAATGTGAAATTCTCACCACATAAAATGTTGTTTTGAAGCATGAGATGGAATCTATTATGATGAGGATGACCAAGGATATTGAAGATAGAAAGAAGAATGAAGAGAATCTTGCACAGTCCTTGAAAGATAAATCTGGAGAATGTGGATGAATCAATGATGGATTCATTTATTTGGCACTTAAATTGCAGCAATCCAGAGACAATGAAGAAGAGCTTGAAAGGAAGATTGATACCCTCAGAGATGAACTTGCTACTGAAAATGAATACAAGGAGAAGTTCAAGATTATCTCAGCTAAGCTTGACGAACTGATTAAAAGTCAGAGGACTAGAAGTGACAAGCGAGGTCTTGGATATGAGGAAGGAGAAAGCTCTGGATCTGCACAAAGGAGACTTAGGCAAGGAAATCAAATGAACAAAGTTGGAAGGTATCTGGTAAGACAACCTAACGCTCAAAGATTCAATGGTTACTATTTTGTTTGAAATAAATTTGGTCATATGGCAACTCAATGCAGAAGTAGAATCAATCCAAGTGGTCCATCATTTTCTGGTCAATGTTTCAATTGCAATAAGTTTGGTCATAAGTTAGTTGAATGCAAAATTATGTCAAACAAGTTTTTCAATGGAGATGTCAGATGTTATGTGTGCAATAAATTTGGCCATATTGCTAACTAGTGTAGATCAAGAGAAAATCAATGGAACAACTGGTCAGGACAAAGAAATGTAATATGCTATAACTGTAACAAATTTGGTCACATTGTTAGATTTTGTAGAAGTAGAAAGGGTCCAGAAAATCAAAAGAAAAACATGCAAAAGGATGAAAAGGGAAAAGGGAAAAGGGAAAGTTACTATAGATGAGACCAGGAATCAACTGAAGAAGACATGGGTGAAGAAGAGTCCCTCTATTGCAGGAAATGAGCCAGCACCAGAATCTGGTGTTGGTAATTCATCTTGGAATTAGTTTAAGGTCTCTGGCCTAGGGGGAGTTCTCAAGAAAATATTTTAACCCCCTTGTCGGTAGTTGATACTAAAATGTGGCAGATAACATTGATTATATTAGTTATGTGCAAATGTTTTGGGATCTCTTGAGGACGAGATTTGTGCAAAATTGAAGGTTCGTTGAAGAATTTTCTTTCACACCCTATGAAAATAGGGTATCTGGATGACCTAGGGAAAAAAACTTTTATTACAAATAAAAGGTTAGCTGCGTGAATGATAAAAATTCATTTCTATCTCTCATTTTTCACCTTGCAATTTGAGAAGAAGAATTTTGGAGAGCTATAAAGTGAAATTTGGTGAAGATTCAAGTTTGAAGGAAATTCAGTGATCAAACCCTAATTCGGCAAAAAGGTATTTATCTGTGAACTCGCGAACTTGAAAATTTTGGAAATGGCTGCTCCATTAGTTGTTGACATTAAGGATAGGCCCTGTATGAAATTCAAATGGAACCCATTCAAATCCATTAAGACAAAAGCATTAGGTGCATTTTCTTTCATTTTGTATTGTGTTTTTCATATCGAAGATATTAAGGCATACGTTCATGCAAATGTTGAAGAATTAGGAAGGTCCTAGTTGTTGAATTTGTACAACAATCACATTGTGGGAGAAGATTTTTGTGTAAAACTCGAATTCAAGACTTTAGAGGAAAAGTTCACTCAAATTTTGAAGTTTCTCATGTTCGAAGAAAATGAATGGGTTCAATATATATTGAGTCGAGTGCATGATGAGTTTATGTGGTTAAGTCAGCCTTTCAAGATTACAAAGGAAACTATAAGGATTGTTATTGGTTTGAATTCATTCGGTGGTTTGTCGACACTAAAATCCGTGAAGAACCAAACAGTCACAAATGCAACTAGTTCCAATTTCAACAAAAAAACCATGATAGTTAATGATATCATCCAAGTGGATGTCATATTTTCCTCTATGGTTATTGGTTACAAAATCTATCACTCCAACCAAGATAATTTTATATCCGGTACTGTAATTTATGCAGCATATCAGATGGTCAAATAAAATGCACAGTATGATCTATGTGAATTACTTTAAAGCCAGCTAATTGAAAATTTTGGCAAAATCACGAACAAGAAGAACATTTTCAAGTATGGAAATTTTATTTTGTGTCTATTCTTCTACTTCATGAATGAAGTTCTGAGAGTTAGAAAAGAGCATTGGCAAGGTAATAGACCTATATTTTTTCAAATCAGGGATATGCTATATAGAATTGGAGATATCAAAGCTAGAAAAAAAACTATTTGGGGTTATTTCAAGAACTTTCAAAGTGTAATGAAAGCTAGGGAAAGAATTCCTAAGTCTATTATGGAAAAGTACAAGGACACAATTTGCTTCATGGTTGATATTGATCAATTCTAATGGAAGTTTTAGAACCTAGAATAGTGTGGATAATGCCTATGGGTTATGAGGTCAAAGAACACATTTTAGAACTATATGTTGAACACTTTTTGAGTAAACCTTGGGATCCGACAGAAGAAAGGTTTGGTACATTTTCAAAGAAGGATATACAAGTGCATAACCAACTGAGAAATCCTATGATAGTCAGGAGAGTGAGAAGGGAAGTTGAAGCTTTTACAAAAACCCTTGGTATATCTATTGAAGTTGTGAGGGAAACGAGGAAGAAAAGAGAAGAAGTTGAAAAAGGAGAGCCAAATAAAACTAAGTCAGCTAATCTGACAACATCCTCTGCTTGATCTAGATCTACAACGAGATATTCTCTCTCATCCGGTCCTACAAAGAATTCAAGCCTTGTGAAATCTCAAGTCAAGACATCCAAGAGAGAAGGAAAGAGGAAGAAGGATAAAATCACATGAATCTATGTCATTGTTTCAAAGGATGAAGAAACTGAATCTAATGAAGAAATTAAGCAAAAGGGTTCTAAAATATCAGAAGTCTCTAAGGACAAGCCCTCTAGTGAAGAGAAAGCAAAGAAAAAGATAAAACTAACAAATTAGGTATGTTTGTAGAAAAAGTCAAAAAATCCTTGATTAAGGATGGTAATATTAGGCCTCTATGTGAATGGTTTGACACCTTTGATAGCATCAGTCAAAGAATTCTTGAGGAAGCCACAATAAATTATTTGAATAATTTCAATATGACTCTCATTGAAATAATGTTTGGGTTACCTAAAGGAGTATATGATGTCCTAGAAATGAGGAGAGTGAATGCAAGAATTGAAGAAGAGAAAATGAGAGAACATGTACTTGTTGATATGTGTCTGGTGATGTCAATGGATGAAATGAAGAAGATCCTAAGTGATGCAAAAAGGGATTTTAAGAGAAAAACAAGGGTGAACAAGATGATGATTGGAAAAACTAAAGAAGTTGCAAAACACACTGAGAAAATCTTGAAGGTAGTACTATTGAAAAACAGATACAACGAACTATTTCTGAAGAAGCTCATAGTGAAGATACTCCATCTAGTCTAATAAATGAAGAAGGAAAAGAAGATACATTTGATAATAGTCTAAATCCTCTTGACATACAAGATGCTAAAATTCCTATGGAGACTGAAGCTCCTAAAGTTATGTTAGTTGATGAAATTGAGACTCTTGAAGTTAAGGAAGAATCGGTGATTGAAGAAAAGAAGGTTGAAGTGAAGAAGATTCATGTGGAAGCAAGAGACACTACTAAGGTAGTAAAGGAGTTTTTGGAAGAACAATAGGAGGAGTTTGATTCTGAACTAGTTAAAGGTCCTATCAACTTGGCCAATTTATCTCCTATTAAGAAACTAAAGGTAGCATCATTTTCTCAGGCCAAGGCAAGAGAGGAGATTCTAAAATCTCACATTAAAGATTGTGAGTTGTTAAATCTTGCATTCAGTATTTTGGAGAAGATCATGCCTACATATGTCAAGGATTCATTTGATTCTCCATCTAGTCAGCTAAAGAAACTTGTCAATTCTATAAGTACTCACTTTGAGTCTCTCAAAAAATTCAACTATGGATAAGGTTCAAAATGAATTTGATGCAAACAGGTTTGGTAGATTGAAGGGAATGATTGTTAATGATAGATATTTGTTAGCTACTTGTGTAAATAATATTCAAGATGATTTTTATGAAGGAGGAAACATTTATAAGTCATTCTTATCATTGTCTAAGTTCACCAAGGACACCAAAAATAAAATGAAGGAATATGAGAAAAGTTAGCAAATATACCTGAAGCATTTGATCCTCTAACAGTTTATGTGAGCAAGTATGAAGTTCAAGTCATATCCCTACTTGACAAAGTCAAAATATTGAAGCATGAAGAAGGCATAATTGTTGAAAGAGTATGCAAGCTTAGAGGACTAATTGGTCCTAAGATGGAGACAATGCTTAGTGCATTAAAGGAAGCGCAGAATTTTATGGTTGTTAGTGATCCAACAAACCTTGATTCAGTAGAGATGCAATCTTACTTATTTTGTGGTCACATGACTATTTTGGAAAGTCTCAAAAAGAGTTGGGATACAAGTCTGATCTTGTTGAAGAGTAATTTTGCAGACATATTCAACTTTATATAAGTTGTAGAAGTATGTTTGTACATATACAATTTGTTCATAGCAATTTTGTTTGATTTTTGGTATGTGGATTCTCGTCTTTACCATTGATGTCAAACAGGGAGAGTGGGACAGTGAAAAATATCATATTCATTTTAGGGGGAGTCGTGTTTTGAAGTTTTGAAGGTTGGCAGTGTATTCATGTTGGTATTGATCCAACACTTAGTCATTTTTCACTAAGTTTTGCCATTAATACCAAAGGGGGAGATTTTTGGCAAGAGACACTACAAATGTCATCTTGTGTTGTCATTGATGGAAACCCTAGTTAGTGATCTGATTTGCACTTCAATAGTCGCTTGTACCAGAAGTCAAATTGAAGTTTTTTGATTAAATGTCAAGCTGGAACAAAGCATCCGACAGAGTTGTGTTTTTTGATTCATATGCAGCTCTTTGTTATCATTTTGAGTTGTAGATCTCAGGGAATTTTTTTCAATGTATGATCTATTCTATTCGTGAATCATAGAGCCTCGTATTGATTCATGTGCAAGTTAGAAGATTCGATTGATTAATTTTATGTCTACAATGCACAAAGGCTGCCTAAGTGAATATAGTTTGTTGTAGATATTTATGAGAAAATTGTTTGAAGTGTTTTGTGCTCAGACATATTGTTTTGAGTCCTCACTATTTTGTGGATGACTTTGGCTGGTGTGCATTGAAATTATCGATGGATTGAGGTGACGATTTATAAATATTCTATTTCTTATTGAAGTCGACATATGGTTGATTAAATCTTTAGATGTGTATATATATAAGCGATCATTTATATCATTTTGATGTATGGACGAAGTGTGTTGATGTGTGTTGTGAAATTCAGAAGGATTATAGAACGATTATGCACAGTTTCACTTGTGCATAAAAGGATTTTGTGATGTGAATTAAATCATATAGACCGGAAGAGCAAAATTAGACAGAAGGTCAAGAATCTAATTGATGTGCTTAACCACAACTATAATCAAGCATTGGTAGTTGTTATTCTCTCAGTTCAAATATTCATATGGATTTAATCTGAATGTTTTGTAAGATAGTGATTCTTCACTTTATATCTAAGCAATGAGCTCTAGGAAGTGTGTCTGAATGCATGTGCATTCCCTTTTGTAAACACTTAGATTTGAGTATACTCAACTGTGGATTGGCCTTCCCCTGTGGTTTTTCCCCTAACAGGGTTTCCACATAAAAAGTATTGTGTTATGGTGTTATGGTTGATTTCTTTGTGTTCTTGCATCTTTATTTATTTTTCAATGTTGTAAGTGGTTTAAAGATCAGATAAATAAAGTTAAATTTTTTATAACACTAATTCACCCCCCCTCTCAGTTTTCCCCAATTCCAACATTTTATGCATAGGTCCCAATCCGAGGTTCATTCAAATCTTTAGGACTCCTCAACAAGAGTTGCACATATCCTTCAACAAAATCTTCTAAGACTTCATAACCTAGAGGCTGAATCTAGATGGTTTGGGGTTCAATCACTTCTATCATGCATTAATCAGAAGATACATGAAATATAATTTCATCTTTGTATTTCTCAACCATCTTCCTCAAAATTCTATCTCTCCCATTAATATTCTTCTTGAACACCGAAAAGAATGTTGTCATGGAATTTTCTACATTGTTCACATCTCCCAAATTCTTCATATGCTCAAAAATTTGAAGTGCAATAGGTTAGGATGGATCCCAACAAACAGTTCTAGATCTCCCTGGAAGCATTTTCAGAAAGTAGAATAATAGGCATACAATCAAAGAACCAAACTTATATGGGTAATTCTTTTCCTTTGACATTCTTAGGTTCTCAAGTAGCTATTGTTGAAGAGATTAACATAGATCATAGCTTGTACCATTTACAAACATATCATAACCAGTATATATGTAGTTGTAGCAAACACATAATTCTCTCTATTGGTGAAGTATATTTTGTGGCCAATCATTATAGATGCATACTTTACGGTTGGATTTATAATAGGTTTTGTCACCAGATCCCTTTTGTCATAGGCGGTACTGGTGAGATTTGATACCGTTTCATTTTTCACTGCCTTCAACACAAGTACTGATCTAGTGTCATAGAGTCTAGTGTTGGCTTTAATTGCTACCTTGTTTATTAGGTGCGGTTGATTAGTCCATAAGAACTGATCATCTATTCTTCTAAGAACTGACTTTACATATGAATCATCCACTATAGAGCTGAAGTTTGGAAAATTGTTCCAACAGTCCAAATTCATTGTCATAAGATTTGAGTATTCAGAGTTTAACCAAAATTTATCATCAGTGAGTTCATTCATCCATATATCAATCATTTTGATATGATTGAATTCTTCCAACTTAATCTTAATGTACATTCTGGTATCCTCTATTGGCATGGTGCTGTGAGGAATCGAAGAGAAAGCACCCATAGGGTCATCTTTGAAGACCTTCATTGAATATTATTTGTAGAAGGGCCCAGATCTTTCTTTTGCTTGTACAACTATGAGAGTTGCCATTTTCTATATTCTGAACATTTAAAAAGATTCAAGAAGGAATTTCCACAAACTCACAATAGCACAGAATCAAAAATACCTTTTCTTCGCAAAGAGCCAAAACTGGGGTTTGCACCAGTCGCTCCTCAATTCACTTCTAAATCTCTCTAGGCTGCTCTCCACTTCTTTCAAATGCACAAATGATCAAAATTCCTTCATAATCTTTTTTTATAGATTAATGTGATGCCCTAATTTTTATTTAATGCACTTGGAATTTGAAAAGTTGTTAAATTCCTTTAGTTGTGCTGTAAAACCCTAATATGCTTTGTAAACAAGAATTCAAGCCTTTTCTTCATCTGGTTTCTTTTCCAAAACCTTTGCATACTATTTTCTTACAACTCTGTTTCGTGTCATGAACTTGACACACTCGCAATCAGGGGTTTTAAGGATTTTTTTGCTAAAGCTCCCCTTAAGACCATGCTAGGTCTAGTTACCAGAGGGATCATCTACATTAGATGAGGGTACAAATGCATCAATAGTCTCTGATTCTTCTTTATTTTTCCATACTTCTCTCATTTCCTACTTAGCTTCTTTGCCAACCTTCTTCCCAGATTCATTCTTCTTTTTTGGAACATATTGTTTTCCCTTTTTGCTTTTACATACCTTTGACATATGTCCTAGTTTGTTGTAGTTATAACAAACAACACTTCTTTGACTTGATTGACTTCCATTAAACCTTTTATTCCACAAATTTTCCTGTGCCCATATTTATTGTATGTATGGCAATAGCCAACAAAGGATTGATTCATCCTTCCTCCATTAAACCAGTTCATCATCTAAGTTTTGCATTCACTAGATCTATGTCCAAGCTTATTACAGGCATAACATTATCCGGGGAAAGGACCAAAACAATGATTCATCCTGCCTCTGCATTCAGTTTCTTTGTGTCCAAACTTGTTGCAAGAGAAACAAGTGCCATTGAAATATGGATAACTTTGTGCATTTGGTTGTCTAATAGGTGGTTTTCTTCCTTGATTCCTTCTCTTCTTTCCTTTTTCTTGAGTCTTTTGATCTTTTGCTGCTTTAGAACTTTCACCTGTTTCCAATCCTAGTCCTCCTTTGTCTTGAGAGGGCTTTTGTCCAACAATAAGTTCATCAAGCTTGGTGGAGTTTGTCTTGAAATTATCCTCACATAATTTTTCCTTTTTCAATTATGCTCTTAGATTTACTACTTCTTGCTCAAGTCTGGAACATTCATCAGACTTGTTCTTTATTAATGTATTTAGAAATTCTTCAATTCTTTTGTTTTCTTCCACTTGCAACTTCAATCCGGTAATATCTTCATTTGCTTGTTTCAATTGGTCATTGAGTTCTCTATGTCTCTCTTTGAACTTCCTTAATTGTTCCTTTAAATTTCGGACACATTCATTCGCCTCATCAAGATTATCTTTTAGATCTTTATTCTCATTTTCAGCTTTGTCTAGATCATCAAGAGTAATCTGAAGTTCTGCATTATCCTCCATCTATTCAATCTTCAAGATATCCCTCAAGTTTTTAGACTTCTCCAGAGGAACCAAGCTCTTATACCAATTGTTAAATATCCAATATACTAAGAGGGGGATGAATCATTATATACTTAAACTTATTGAACATATACCATCCAATCAATCCAAAACATACAATGATTAAGATAAGAAAAATCATCAACAAAACATGAACATAATGCACAAGAGACAAAAAAAAAATTTCATGGAAAATCCAAAGTGGGAAAAACCATAATGAGGATTAACTCACAATATAGTATAACTGGTTATAAGATATTACAAAAGGGTGGCTCACTGTCAGGACTCACTATCCAAAATGGGAGGCTTACTGCCTACAAAAATGAAGTAACAAAATGGCTAACTGCCAAAATGAACTGATAGAAATACACCTCAAATGCAGATTTAGTTCCTTTGTATTTCAAGAAAATTCGCATACCAACAGATCACAATTCGCCCTTTTTGCTTCCATTTGTAGTCTGCTAATATTCGCTTAGCACCATTCATTCATCTCTATGTCCAACTCGATAAAAGTATCTTGTATATATATCTGATTGTCAACGATTACAATCAGGTCATCTTGACAAATCTTCTCAATTGATAATCTAAACATGTGGCATGCTATAGCTATTGGCATAGATTATACAAACAAAATTTAATCCATTACATCTTTATCTTCTTGATAGGCCGACCAACAAAATACCTAATAGCCAAAACAAAATTGATACCAAAGATAACCACGAACAACTACGCTCGTGAGTTCCTATGAATGTATGCATTTCTCAATCATAGACTATTTCTCAAAAATTGAAGTAGCAAAAATTTATCAAAGAGGATTCCATAGCAAGCTACCAAAGGTTGTTTCTGTATTACTTGTTCAAAATACCGGATTGGTATGACTTAGAGTCATGCAGTTGTAACTCATATATCATGGTGACATCAATGACAAAAAAACTATTAACAGGGGATATGATCTTCATTTTTCCAACAATCTCCATATGTGATGGATGTGATGATAGATAAGAAATATAGAGAAATAATATGAAGCAGTATTATAATGGATATTACCCGAGCATATTTGATGTGTATATCCATGATTGTGTTAAAACTGTATATTGTATGAAGAATATATAATATGAATATACAAGTAGACCTATCTTATGATGTTGATGAATAGATAAAATTGTTTAAATCTTCATGTAATGTATAGATTATTTATTGTACTATTATGATTTTCTTCTTATTGCATGACAATGTCCATTCAAATTCATTCACATAAACAATCTAAACCTTAGGATTTTATTTTAGTTTCGACATGTACAATTGTTAGTGACAAATACGAAGATATGTTAACCTATTTTTTGAATCCTTAATTTCATGACTAAAATAACATAGAAATGATTTTGCTGGCCACAAAATGTAAAATTTTAAAATTTAGAAATATTTTGGACAAGATCACAACCATAATTCTATCTAAGGGTCAAATCATTGGTTCTATTTAGTTTAGGATCTGAATTTTTCTATTTATTTTAGAATACACTTGTAGTAATATATTTGCAATATCTAGTATTGTATCAATTGGCCAACCAACTAGAGTATCAAATTCTTTAATTTTTTGAAACTTACAGTTCATTATGGTTGATTTAGATGGGTCACAATGTCAACAATTAAGGAATATCAAATTTCTACATAGCCAACAAAGTGGATGAATGATAAAAATAATAACTTGAAAAATGAATGAGGTTGAAAAAAACATATGTTTGTTACTTTTGTCCAAGATTCTCCCTAAAATAAAATAGGTAGTACCCACACTAATTTAAATCTAGGCACCATAATTGCAGCAAATAGGTTTTACAATAAAATTTGAATATAGGCATAGTGCATGCAACACATGGTATTAATCATGGAAAATTCATACGAATAGATCAAGATATAATATAAAAGTTTGTTATCATGATGATAGATTTTGAATGAGATTTTGATTTTGATAAAAAATTGTTAGGCTATAAGAGAATGTTTGTAGGTTAAGAACTAGAAACATAATAGACTATAATAATTGGAAGACTATTGTGGTAGCAATTAACATCATCTTAATTAACATCATCTTACCTTCAAGTATAGAAAGACATAAGGATACATGGAGGAAATATCTCTACATAAGTAGAAGGATATATGAACATTTGGTCTCATTGTAAGAAATATATAGATGAGATGAATGTGTGTGATGGATGTGATGATAGAAAGGAAATATAGAGAAAGAGTATGAAGCAATTTATTATAATAGATGTTACCCAAGCATATCTGATGTGTATAGCCATGTTTGTGGTAAAAAATTATATTGTATGAAGAATATATAATATGAATACATGAGTAGACCTATCTTATGATGGTAATGAATGTACAAAATTATTTGAATCTATATGTAATGCACAAATGATTTACTATACTATTATGATTTTCTTCTTATTGCATGACATTGGAGTGAACTTTGTTGACATAAATAATCCAAACCTTAAGGTTGTATTTTATTGTCAATGTGTACAATTGTTAGTGACAAATGTGAAGATATGTTATCCTATTTTTTGATTCCTTAATTTCATGACTAAAATAACCTAGGAATGATTTTGCTAAATGCATGCCAAATTCAATTTTTTTGACATTTATGCCAATGGATAACTCTTTTGTTTACGATTATTGGCCATAAAATGTCAAATTTTAAAATTTAGAAAAAGTTTGGACAAGATGACAACCACAATTTTATCTAGGGGTCAAAATATTGGTGCTATTTAATTTAGAACAAAAAGTTTTTTATGTAATATATGTGATTTGCTCATAGTAGTGAGGTATATGTAAATACTCAAATGAATCTTGAATCAATGTGTACATCAAAAAAGAAAAGGAAAAAATGCTAAAAACTATACCATAATCATTAATACAAATTCATATACAACAAAAAATATATATAAGAAAGTGTATTTTTCTCCTCTACAAATATGTAAATTATAAATTAAATTTTTTTCTCTATATTTAGAATCTCCTTGAACAAATATTTAAAATTAGATCTAATATACCAATATCAACTCTACAATTAAAAATAATTCATTGAAATAAATCCCAATGAACAAGCTAGCCCACTAATGTAAGGTAAGACCCACCACTCTAAGGTAAGGGATTCTTATAACTTTAAAGTAGCCAAGTTGTCTTGTGATAAAACATTTAATTGGAGGATCTACATCTTACAAATATGGGAGGGACTGATAAACCTTCATTGCTTGAGTTATATGTTTTAATTGTTAATGTTAAAAGATTTTTATTTATTTTTCTTCTAAATTATTGTTAAAGCATTTTCTTCTGAGTTTTGTGATATAAAGTATTTGGAATCTTAGTTTTTCATTTGAATTTATATTTATCAAAAACATCTTACAATATTAGATTAATAGTTGTGATATTGAATATAGAAATTGTTATTTCTTTTTATCCATGATCTTTATATACAATAAAATTTAAGAGTTGTTTTGTGGATTAAACTATGTGTATCAAAGTTTCGAATCACACTTTGTGATCCATTTTTTCCTTCATCTCTTTCTCATTCTAATGATGGATCACAGAGTGTGATCAGAAACATTGATGCAAAAAACACACACAATTTAATTCACAAAATTGGAAACGTTGATGCAAAAAATCACACAATTTAATTCACAAAACACACTCTTTCATCGACATGAACTATATAAATCTAATGTTTTTTAATACAATTTAATCCTAATAATTTTTTTTGTGAACCATTCCACTTAGGATAGAGGGGCCCACAATAGGGCACCCTACCTCTAGGTTTTTGAAATTCATAACATATGATTTCAAAAAAGTGTCAATTTTGTACAGGAGCTTATTCGCCAACTCATTTGTTTAAACAAATTATTTTTAGGGCCACATCATTGAATATGATGCCAACTCAACATGTTTTTTGTTAAACCACATACAATTCAATAGTAGGGCACTAAGTCATGTGAATATGTTACGCTGATGTGGCATCACATACTTTGTCAGATTATGTACTTTATGGAAAAAAGTGTTTGCAACTCAATAAAAGGTGTTCCACTATGAGGTCCACTAAGAATTACTTCTATCCCTACATTTGATCTTCGTCCTACTATAGACCCCTCTCCCCTACCATTTACTCATTTTCCAGAAACCTCCAAACAGTGTTTGTAATTCCACAGTGTTAAACGAACATTCCACTGCTCAGTCAAAAAGCCTATCCATCTAGTATGGTGTAAACTCGAGGTGGGTTAAAATCAACTGAGAAAGAAGTTCAATTAAAATACAGTTGCATGTGCAGTGTAGTTGGTATGAGCATTAGTTCTCAGAGGTCAAAACTTGCACACCCAACCAAATATAGTCAGTTGAATTCTTAATCACATTTATTCAGTTTACGCTATAACTATCAAATTCAGTGCCATTCATTTGAAGCAGCGACAACCAGCGGCACACCAATTATCATTTTTTCAACGCAAACTGGTGATAATTTAAAGTTGTCGGTTGATTTCGACATCTTTCTTCTGCCATTTACTTTGGCAGAGCAGACTTTAGACAACCTTCGTCAGTACGGCATTACATCTCTTTCTCTCTCTCTCGTGAGTTAATGTTCAATCACACTATTTGATCTGTTTGATCTTTCTTTTTAATAGAATTTTCCATTCACAGAGTCTTTTTTTATATCAAAGAAGTCTTATACTATTATTCAAAGTTAATAGTGACATGATTGTACAATTTATTACAGTGGTTTTTTAGGCTGGGTTTTTTCTCGCAGTTTTTGTACACTGTAGATCTGATGAGGAAGGTTTGAATACTTGAAAAGATAGAGCATTTATGTGGAAGAAGAAAATGTCTATATATATTGAACAGTTTAGTACTCATGCTAATAATTTGTGTACCCCTCTAAAGTACTGTGTGTTTTATACTCATCTCTATTAGGGTGTTGAGCCAAAGCAGTGTACAACGAATGAAGTAGCAGTAAGGAAGCAGTCTCATGAGTGTATCAATTATTTTAGTGAAGCAAGGGGTTTTGTGAGGGGAACAAAAGAGTCCCTTAATATCATTTGCATACTTCTCCTTTAGGCCTTTGATTTTAACATTAATTTTATTGAGTTCAAGCATGAACCATTTAGTAAGTCTGAAATTGCACATAACTCCATCCCTAGTCATTCGTAAAACATCAATCATATGCACATTTTCTTCATGAAGATAGGAGAAATATTCAAAGAGGGGATGGATGTTACCTATGCCATAAAAGACCTTACCCAACTTATTCTCCACATACTTCGCAGCCACCTCTGACACCTTCTCTTTACCTTTACTCGAACTAGTCCTATACCTTTTGCCTATTGAATGGAAATTTTCTGCAAATTCTGGTCTTCTACTTCATCCCTCTCTTAGACTTTATTCTTTTATTCTTGGACTCATCCATTATTTTGATCAACTAACAACAACTTAACTATTTTTATTTTAACATGGGTCTAAAAAATTGCAATTTCTAATTTATTTGAGTGTGCCCAAGGTTCAAATGAATGCATCAATGATTATAATTTGATTTCAATTTGTTGTTATAAAATAAAGTACTATCTTCATGATGATGAATTTTAAAGTATATTTGTAAGTGTCTATTATTTCCTATATGAAATAATTTATACTTGAATACATATGTTTTCTTAATGCAATTTTATTCTTATACTAAGAATACTGAATGAAATATAATTTCTTCTAATGGTTTGGAATACATATCTTCCCATGCATCCTCAACACCTTCTTAACCTTCCAAATTTCAAAAGTATAATACTTTCCAAAATATTAATGAAATCAAAGAAGCAAAACATAATGTCAATCATGTAGCTACTATTTATAATTATCTTTGTTTTAAACCTCAACCCAAGCTAAAAATTACATGATTGAAATCACCTCTAGACAATGTTCTTCAAAGCTTATTAAATTTTAATTTTGTTTCTCTTCCTCTTATTTTGGAGGTACATCTAGAGGATTCCTTAAAGGATAAAAAAAAAATGAGTTTTGTACTTGTCATAGGGTACATGAACATCACACACATATTTGCATGGATCTAAAACATAAGGAAAAATATTTTGATATATAATGATGTTATACATTTTGATAGTACATTAATGATAGGGTCGATCATTTGGTTACTCTACCTATTCAAAATGTATATATTTATACAATACTTTCCTTCACATAATCTAACAATATAGACTTTCATCAAGGGCCCTACAATAGTACTATTTTATGGTGCATACAAAATTTGATAGATATTTTTTAATTAAACATGTGTGGATTATCTTACCATGCTCCAATAGATAAATATATGGTGATTAATCATTATAGATATTGTTCTTAGCCTATTACTTTTGAGGCATAAAATCGCACCCTAGTGAAATTTCCCACATCACCTTCACCTTAGCCTTATAAGGTTGACAATGCAAAAAACTACCACCTTTGCCCTTAATTTCCGCACGTGCTTTGTCATTTTTTGTCAATGAGGGAGTTTTTATCATAGACACCTTCATGCCACACAAACATTTATGTGATGCACTAGCATCCTCACAATATTTTTGAGACAATGGATGTTGGGGCGTTATGATTCCCTGCCACCCTACAAAATGTAACACTTCTTGCAAACCTTGACCACCTGAAAACATATCTTTGCCTCCAAAATAGCCTTTGAACTTACCTCTTGTTAGAAATCTGAAATAGATTGAATAACCCAAGGAAATTTTTAAGAGAAAATCAGAGTTACATAAACTAGAAAAACATAAAAATGAAAACTAGGACTTTGAGAGATTATGCAATGTCAATGTGACGATATTGCATTAAGAGCTTCCAAGCTAAAAAGATATAATTTAAAATATTGCAAGAAGATGAAAGAGTATGAAAATACAAACTAGGTAGTGAGTTTATATAGAATTTAGGAGAGGAGGTAGGTGGCAAAACCAACCAATAGGAATCAACCACAAAAAGTGGAGGATGCCACCAATTTAGTGGAAAGTGGTTCCACCCTTTAAGGAAGGGGACACCACACACTTATCTCCTAGTAATAAAATCATTTTATTATCCTAAGAAAGCTTAATTGAGTGTAGGAAAAAACCAAGACTAAAGGAAAATAAATTAACCCAGTAGGAAAATAAAAACCTACACCAACACCTCTTTCAATTACATTCATTCCAATTCAATCCATCCATTCAATCTCACTCAATTCTTTCTCATTCACTCTACATTCTCACTTCATTCTCCCATTCTAAACCATTGTTCTTGTTGCTTCTCGCTTCTACACCATTCTTTCTAATGGGTTTCAAGCTCTACATCATTAGCACTATCATCTTATGCTTTCAAGGCTCTCTTCCTTCCTCTCTCAGCTTCCCCAATCACATAAAAGGGAGGGTAACATTTAATTTATTGTATTGCCTTGCTTATAGATTAGCATTTAGATTGTCTTTTCTTTTTATATGTTTTATTTACTTCATTTATTTATCATTTTTCTCTCTATCATTGTAAATTGGTTTTCCATGGAGCTGGAAACACCAAAACAAGGGTTTGACTAAGGAAAACTCCAAAACACAATGCCAAAAAAAAATTCTCCGTGTGTGTAGGTACTTCATCTGGAGCTTGCAGGAGGATAGACCACCCATAAGTTGGATTTCTACCACCCTTGCTTTGTATTTCATTACAATCAATTTATCTTTTAAGTTATAGTATTCTTCTTGTTGTAGTTGGTTTATTTTCATGTATTAGCACTTTTCTATCCTTTTCTTTCAAACAATCAGATTAAGGTTTTTGGGTTATTAGTATACCTTACAAGTTTCTAGTTTCAAACTTTTTTCTTGGTTCGTACAAGATGTCATTACGTCCTTGAGTTGATAGTGTGTTGCGGTGTCATTTGATTCATGCATTGTCATCCTCCGGTTGAGAGCCAGTTAGTCCACAATCTGAAACCTTTGTAGTTTACTCACCTGATTCATGAATACCTCCATCAATGAAAACATAAAATAGTTTCCTTTTTGTCCTCTGTTTTCCACCTCATTTTCTTATCTTTTTTATTGAGGTAGTTGAGGGAATTTGCTCCTTATTTATTCTTCTTTGTAATAGAGACATAGGAGTAACTAGTCCCCTCTACATTTTGGTGAACCTAGTGTGAACCTTTCATCTCCTTCTCTTGGGTTCAAAAAAATTTATTCTCTCGCATGTAATATGTGTTGTAGATAGTGTGTTGTGAAGCTTTTATGAGCTTTACGATCCAATCTACAACCTCTGGATATATTGTAAGAACATGTCTTCAACACATTAGAATGGGATCTAGAAGGTTTAGTCCCCCTGAAATTGGTCCTACTTTTGAAGAGCTTGTTTAAGGAGTCTCTACTAGTTTTTCTTCTCCTTTTGGTGAGGCAATGACTCATGTTCCTACTCCCCTTGCCTTGTTGTCTATCCCTTTTGTGGAGGATGACATTTCTCTCAAGGTCCCTACAAACAAAATCTATTTCCTAGATATGAGACTCGAGGATCTTGAGATATTTGTGGCACAAGATGATAACTTTTCCTAGGCAACTCCTATCATTTAGCAATTAAGAACTATGTTCCAAGTAAGGATCAAAGAGGCATAGATTTCTTCAAGCGATAGAAGATATTGTGGATGTCCATGTCCTTTCCTACACTTCTAATTTGAATATTACTCAAGATCATGGCTCAAAATTAATTGGAAAGCAATTGAATGTCTTGATGCCTGAGGTGTCAATGTGTATGGCTATCATAGGTCCTTCCACTAATACCAATTTTGTACTTAAGAAAGATAATACAATTAAATTAAATAAGGTTCCTTTGGGTTTTAACTATTCTTAGAATATATTTGGTTTGGGCTCTGATGTTGATGCTTTTATAGGTACGAGTGCTAGGGGCTTTGTTGGTGCAAGTGATAGAGGTCCTTCTGGTCATACTTCATCCACTAATTCTATGCTCAATGCTATGCTATAGAACATGGGGCACATGCACAACCAGTTGAAAAGTTTGACTAGTTCCTTCTCTCAACCTATGTTCCAGCCTTTTCATTATCATAGTCCTCTTTCCATTTCCATTTTGAACACAGATATCCTTCAGAGGGTGGATATTCCAAAGTTTGAAAAGTATAATGGTCGTGGGGACCCTTGGACACATGTATCATCCTTTAACGAGCTATGTACTGATTTATTTCACAACAATGCTTTGTTGTCCACGATATTCTTGCATTCTCTAAGGAGACTACTCTAGAGTGGTATTGTGTTTTACCTGATAATTTTATTTTCTCTTTTTATTGGAGCTAGTCAACCAATTTCTCTAATAGTTTCAAGCCAATATTGGGTCAAATATTTCCTTCAACGATCCCATTCGGTGTAAGCAGGGAACCCACAAGAATTTGATTAACTTTATAGCTTGGTATCAAGCCATTTTTGGTTAGATTTCCTATCCTTTTCCTAAATTTGATGTTAAAAAGGTTCTTATTGAGAACTTGTAGCCTACACTGCAAGAGAAGTTTATTTTCATGAAGTATCATTCTTTCGTGCATCTTTGTATCGCTTTAAGAGAATACCACCAATCAATTGTTCAATATTGAGATCCATCCTCACTCTCTCTCTAGGATGGTTAGTCACTCGAGTTAATCTTGGGTAATAACAAGGTCGTGGCCAACATGGTCTATGTTCCTACAAATAGAAATAATAAAGGATGAAACATAAACTTTACTAAGTTATCAGAATCATACACTAATGTCCTACAAAATTTGTTAAAATATAAAGTAATAACATTACTTGAGATTCAAACATTTTCCAAGTTGTATCCTGAATGGTACGACTCTAAAAAAAAATCCAATTCTATTGAGTTGTTGGGCATGATACCAAAATATTTTTCCACCTGCATCATGTGATTCAAGACTACATCGACAATGGGACATCCACCTTGATGGAAGAAAGAAAAATGCTAATAAATCTAAAACCAAGCCTAACAACCAACTATAGATATACACAAATTTGTTGTTGTTGCACTCTATGAGCTTGGTCATTCCTTATTTGTCTAATTTTGAGTTTGCTCCATCCAAGTACATAAATATGGTCTCATTCACCTCTATTTCTCTTGTAGGACATGTGAGTATAGTTCTTGATATTACATTTTCCTCACATGATCTGCCTTTAAACAAGGAGAAATCTTTGTTGTATGTTCACACTTGAATCAATGGTAACATCATAACTGGTGTTATAGTTGATCCATTGAGCCGAGTGAATGTTATCATAGAGGAGGCCTTATTTATTAACAATTTACACAAGGAGAAATGTGATGAATCACAGGTCACCCTTCGTACTCATCATGGTTTTTATATTTGTTAGAGTAAAGGTTTTAACTTAATTATGTTGATAAAGTTACCTTTATTCCCTTCGTAATATTTCACGTTAGTTTGCATAAAGTGACATTTAATAACTATATTAATTATAAAATGTTTTCCTATTAGGGCTTCTTTTAGGGTTTTTCCTATTAGGGTTTCTTTTAGCGTTTTGCATGATCTCCTTTTATAAGGATTGATCCCATTGTATATTTAATCAACTCCCTTTTGTTCTAATAAGATAATTTCTCCATTTTTCAGAGCTTCAAACCCTTGTTTGTTTTCTCCATCCATTCTCTTCCTTGTGATAGGTATCCATTTGCATGCAGGTATTCTTGGAGTCTGAAGTTGGATTTCTCAACTTCTACATGGTATCAGAGCTTTCTTATTGCATGCCTATTCTTGTTTGAAGAATTTGGAGCTATTTCGAGCTACAAGGTTGGATCAGGCATTCACAGTTTTGGGGTTTTCATTTTTTGATCCAAGGATTCACCTGCAATTTCAAATAATTTTGAGTCCAAACAAACCTCGCCATTATGTCTGTAACGGTCCAAAACCCCTAAATCGACTGTTCATTCGTCCATTTTGGACAAAATTGATTTGAAGGGAAAAAAAATTTACTCGTACGGTTGTCCGTCTGCCTAGTAAAAAATATATATTATTTGGAATTTATTTTTTCGTTTTTTCGGAATTTACTTATTGTCAAAAAACATAAATATTTTCTGCAAAAAATTCGCAGTTTTTTCACTGTACATGTTTTAGATTTTTATTTTTTTTAAATCAAAATATTAAAATGAGCCTTTTTAAGGCTTGCTCGAGCCTGGTCCGGGTACCCTGCACAGGCAGGGATGGTACCCAAGGGTACCGCCACCTGCCACTATGGTAGGTGATGGCACCTTGGGTGCCATCCCCTGCAGCGGTTGGTACTGCATGGGTACTGCCCTACCACCTTGGCAGGCGACGGCCCCCATGCGGGCCCCCTTCCTTTTTTAAAAAAATAAAAATTAACCCTTTTTTTAATTTGTTTTTTTTTAAACTTTTCTTGTAATAAGCCTAGTTGTGAAAATGCGGTGACGACCATTTGGCCATCAAATTTAAGCTTGTCTTTTTGTTGCGACAGTCGTATGACCGTCAAATTTAATCCCGCACTAGCTTTTTTCCCCTTTGGAGTTGTTTTCTTCCAGATGTCATAACTTGGGCATACGATATCATTTTTTGGCAAACAAGATATCGTCAGAAAGCTAGTTCTGTCAAATTTCTAGTGGTATGGGTCTCATTGCTTCATTTATCTTTTGGTGCATTCTACAGCCAGTTGAAGTCAAAGGAGTTGCTTTGAGTCTCAAGCTCATAACTTTTGATATGTTTCTCTATTTTTCGCGATCTCAGCGGCATTGGAATCATATTTTAGATCTCTTCAGTTCCATCCATGCAATTTTTCCATATTTCATTCTAGTTATATTTTATTCAATTTTTTGTGTTTTCACACTCTGGTGAATTACCTGGACAAATTCATTCTTGGGAACTTTTCATTTGCATGGGATGCTTCATTTTTTACTGTTCTTCGTGTATTTCCAATTTTTTGTCCTTTGTGAGAATTTTGAGCATCATTTGTAAGCAATATTTTATGTAAACGCACTGAGATAAAGTGCCACACTATTGTACCTATATTTTTGGGGATTTTGCACATAAGGTTGTGCCATATTTTGTACTCGCATTGTATTATAAATTTCCATGGGGGGGTTGTGTAGTGCCTTTGTTTTGCCATCAGACCTTTGTCCGGTGAGTGTCCCTTAGATCCATATGATTCCAGCTGCATGCATGTGTGCTTTATTTTGCACACCATTGTTTCAGTTGCACGTGCTTTCTTGTACACTTTAAAATGTTGTTTCTTCTCCTTCATGCACTATAGGGTGTTACACACCATTTTAGTGGATTTGTAAGGCTCTCCCAGTTCAGCATTATGGGGGGGTATTATATTTTTCATGCTAATTCTTCCTTGGTTTTGCCTTGGAAGGAATCTTCCATTCTCAGTTGATTAGTGTTTTCATACTATTGGTACTTGTGCCATCTGTATCTTCGTTACATGTGTTTGCCTTTGTTTGCCATCTGATTCAAGTAGTGTCGTTTGGGGCACTCATGCATATTGTTGTTTTCACAATATTGCCCCTATGGGGTCTATTTCTTTATCAATTTTTTTTGGTCCTAAGTCTATGAATTTTTCATTTGTTGCGATCTCAAAGTTGAACTTATTCATATCAAGTTTGTGCATTCCATGGCTAGACTCTATGAATGCAATTGCTTTCATAATCTATAAATTTTTTAAGTTTCCCCATGAGGGTACCATGATTTTTTTCCAAGACACTAGATACAAGCCACTGGTAGCACGCGAGGGCTTCTCTCGACCATTTTTGGCCCACCCTAGTCAAACCTTCTCCTCCTAGAGGAGATCTCTTTTATCAAGCTTATTTCAAGTATAATATTGGGGTCTCAACACCAAATGGTGTTTTTCCTCCATCACCCTATGTTGTGTCTTCGAAGGCGTGTTTGTATGCATAGTAGTAGGCTTCATCCTCTACCCCTCCAAAAGGGAAGGACAAGCTTTATCTTTCCATCAATCCTTCCCCTTCTAGTTCATCTATTTCATCTTCTGCACCTCCCACTTCTGCTTCTCATCCCTTGGCGGTGTCCTTTGTTCCTACTCATGTACTTTTCATAAGGAAAGGAAAGGTTCCCATGCTATGAAATCTAAAGCCCCAGTTTTGCCAACTTTTTGTTATGTCCACAGTGTCCCGACCCATCCTATATGGCAAAGGGAAGCTTCTTTATGGGTTTGTTCCTATGCCTCGGCCTCTGCAACCTCCACATGTTTCTTCCACATCCTTCTAGGGTGGAGCATGGGAAGAGGCTCAATACCAAGATGCCTCTTTTTATTTATTCTTTTGTGTCTCTTTCTCCTCCTGCTCCTCTTAAGGAGTCTCACCTTCCACCAACAATAGTTGTGGAGGTTTATCTTGTGGTAGAGTTAAAGCCCCCAACCTCTTCTTAGGTTATGCCTTTGAGAACCTATAGTCGATGTAATCATCTTGTGCATGAGTGTAAGCACTAACAAAAGGCTTTGGCCAAGGAGCACAAGACTTTGTAGCAGAGTGTCGAGGAGTCCATTGTTTCTATTTCTACTCCTGCTTCTTTAGTGGTTTCCTCTACTCTCATTTTTCTTCCACTTCAATTCCTATCACCTTTGTGCTTCTTCTAGTTTCATCGGTGAATCCCAATGAACCTCACCCCAAAAGGGTGTATGTGTTCATTTCTCCTTCGCATGGAGCCTCCCCTTCTTACTTCTCTTCTTGATATTCCTCCTTTTTCACAATCCATTGACATGCCTCATATGAAGGTGGTATCCTTTGTGGCTCTATATATGTCTTCTTTCTCTTTTGCTTCTTTTTTGGGTATTATGTATCCCCCATTGAAGCACAAGCCTCAAGGTGGCCTTGCTTCGAATGAGGGTCGGAAGAAATCCTCATCTCCTATGGAGTATGGTTCTGTTTTGGTTTGCTTCATCCTCATGACGAATGCTGCCTCACATCCCCATAGTTTGTCACTACCCCTTTTGTTAAGGTTGTTAGTGATTCCTAGGTGTCTTGTCCTCCTCTTTCTCAATTGGAACATATCACTCTTTTTACATGCATTTTTAACTCGGTGGAATATATCTTGACTCTATCATTGATATTTGAGAAATCGGTGACCCTAGTCTCACAAGAGCTCAACGATTCCTTGGCCCTTATCATATATAGGAAATTTAGTTGGTACAACCCTTACTATACCTCCCCTTTAGGCTCATCCTCCCTCCCCTTATAATGATCTAGATTAGGAGTAGGATGACCTATTTGTGGACTCAGATTAGGGTGGTACCTCTTCTACATCTCTAGATTATATTTGGGTGCTTATTTGTGTTCCCTCATGCTTGTTTGTATGTTGTTTTTGCTCTTTCCTAAAGGAACCTTCCTACCCTTTTAGGTGCTTGGATAAAATCACAATAATCTATCGTAACCTTCTCCTATTTGTTTCATCATTCTTCTATGTGTTGTAAACATTTCTTTCTCACATTGAGGATGATGCAAAGCATTGGGGCATTTAGGCCTTCTTTTATGTTGACCTGATTTTTATCTTTTATTTGCCTTCATGTGTCTTTCTTCATGTTTTGATACATTTGGGGATTGATGATAGTTCATATGTATATTATACTACATCTATATATTTATATCTATGGACAATTCTAACCTCGAATTATCAGATTCCCTTGTCTCTTGATTTCTTCATGTCTCTGCCTGTCTACTTCATGATGTTGTGGTTTTCAATGTATTATCCCTCGTGTGTGAAAACATACCAAAAATGCATCTCATCATGTATCTTATGCCACAACATCCCTTTTCTTTCTTCTCTTCTTAGAATGGCATGTGCTCCTCTACATAGCACACTTAATTCTAAGGGGGGAATCTCATCACTACTTGATTTTCAACAAGGATTATGCTTTCAAAAGGTTTCCTTGATGAAATATCTCTTTCAAAAATATCCCTTGGCAAAAGAATCTGAAAAATTCCTTTCAAAAAGGAGCATTCTTTCCCCTTGGTGAAAGAATCTAAAAAAATTCTTTCAAAAAGGAGCATTCTTTCCTGTGAACCCTAATTTCATACCTACACAAACACAACAAACATGCACAATATTAGATCATATGCAAGATAAAATAAGGATTCCCCATGAAATTAGATTGAAACATTAAAATAGGAAGAAAAATGAAGAACAATGCAAATGAAAGTAAATAAATCCTATTTTAATGAACAACTATCAATCCCATGGGGGAATTGGTGCCAATTGAATGTCGAAATCAACCCTTTCCCAACTCCTTTGTTGCAAATTTTGATGATGGAGATTTGATCCACTTTGTTGATGAAGAACAAGATGAGTTCTTGAGAAAACCTGCAATAACCTAGCTAAGATCTTGCATTAAGGATGAAGTTGAGTAGAGTAAGTTTACTCAAGTTGTGGATGTTAGAATGAGAGGAAGAGTCTCTCATTTATATATTTCAAAAATGGAAGAGAGAGAGGAAATAAGAAATGTGGGATCATTCAACATCCAATGGCCAAGTGCCACTTGTCAATATGTGAACGGTTGAAGGTTGAGCACATTTTGATCAATGTGCCAAAGAGGGGGAGATTTGAAATTTGAATTTGAAAGTTGAAGGGAGAGAAGAATGGAGTTAGTGTCACTTGGCTCAAGGCAAAGGATATGTAAGAGAAGAGTGAATGCCTTGTTAGAAGTACCCATCCACTTGGATTTTGAATTCAAATTTGAGGGAATATTCCGCTTTTATGCCATGTGAGGGAAAATAGATGAATTAATAAATCAAAGTAATTGATTTATTATACAAGTTGCATTCTCTAGAGAATGTGACATAGATTAAGATTAAATTAATCAAAGTTTAATTAATTTAATGAGGAATTTAGGAGATGTGACAACTTTGACTTGAATTTATGAGTTAATTTAAATCAAGAATTGTGAAGAAAGATTTAATTAAATAAATTATTTGATTTATTTAACTAAAGGGGACAATGTTAGATTAAATTAAATAAGGTTTAATTTATTCAATTTAATAAGAAGACTTTAGGGATTTAATCAAATAAGATGAATTATTTAATTAAAGAGGGATATTTAGGGTTAACTAGATTAAATTGATTAATTTAATCAACAAAGGGGAAAAACCTAATTAGATAAATAATGATTCATCTAATTAAGAGATGACAGGTGATGATAAGTTGAGGATGTGATTTAGGAGGAAATGATGTTAGTAAACTAGGATCGAGTGCATGTATATTTTCCATGTCTACATTTTTCCCATGTTTGAAGCAATGTACTTGTTGCGTTGATTCAAAGAATAAACTGTTGTGATAAAATTTCAAAATTTCTCAAATTTTCAGATGCCTCACTATTGCCCGAGCGAGAAGGATTACACTGGTATATTTCCCCCTTGAGAGATCAGGTGGAAATGCTAATTTTTTGATTGATATCACGATAAAATGCTAGAGGAGTGGTTCTATTGATCAGAGGATGAAAGATAATTCTTTGATGTAGACAATTTTGATGATGTATAGAAATTCATCGGCCATGGGTAGCCTCATGTATATTTTGAGATCTCAAAAATACCCTATACTTGGATATAAATGTTAGTAAAGATAGAAGGATAAGAAGAATAAGATGGATGGAAGGAGGATCCAACAAGCCTACACTATGATGATGATGATGATTTGCTTACCAGGAGTTGGGATTTTCAAAGGGCCAATTAATTTATGTTTGATAATACACGTAGGTACGATGCCTCAAGGTATAAAGAACTAGGATGGCGTTGTACCCAATGTGATGGAATTTGACATGACTATCAGATAAGATTATTCTTGTTCACACTTAGTATGCATACTTCATTCAGGATGTAGTTCAAACATTCCAAACATATCGGGCCAAAACATAGGAAAGTGAGCTTTCCTATGTGGTCAACAAGATATCTAAAACATCCTCTCCACAAACCAAAAAAAGCATATGTGACTAAGTTATTTTATAGATGTATCCCACAAGCATAAAAGAGACAACGATCTTTGACCTATTCCTTTCTCTCTAAACCTATTTTGTTTAGGCATCATTGAGAGGTCCTTGGAATGAGCACAAAATAAGATAAGCCAATAAAATACCAAATAAAGCAAACAAACAACCTAATGTTCTTCGTACCACTAGCCAAGGCTAAACTACTATGGGGTACCTGATGCTTATGTCCATCATGGGAAGGATTGATCCTAGGATGTGTTGTGATCAGGGTTTTGATGGGATTGATTGGATGATAAGCTATTGATACTCCAAGTTGACCAACTTGCTTTTCGTACTGATTTAGACTTTTGAGACTTTGACGATTAAGGTGCTCACTTTTGAACCTGATAGACTTGCTTCTATCTGACTCACCAAAGGGTGAAAGTGAAAATTAATTTTATTAGGAATGATGACTAACCGCGGGTGAAAGCGAGATGAAATGGATGCACCATTTTGGATTTTTTTTAGATATTTGGAGGTTGTTTTTAGTATTTTTGAAGTGTTTTGCAAATGTTTTTGGTATTTTCAAGATTTAGGATAAAGGGACTAACCTAAAGACCTATCCTAGGGGTCTTAGGAGCTAATCCATAGATTAGCCTTAACTACGTTATACACGCAAAGACCACGTAGTTTGACTGACGACAAATTTGACTCAACGATGAGATAGATGGGAAAACAGATTGTCAATTTATTGTGACAGATGTCTAAGGACTTACCTAAGATGTGAAATAGATGGGTAAACGGATTTCCATTGCGACGGATGCTTAAAGGACTGACCTAAAATGTGAAATAGATGGGCAAACGGATTGCCATTGCGATGGACACCCTGACCTAAAATGTCTCGGGGGGTGATCAAGGATTAACCTTTCCTATGTTCAGGCTCAGAGATGATGTAGTTTAGATGGTTGACTCTATTTTTGGTTTTTTCAAACTTTTATGAATGTTTTAGATTTTGAATGATTTGGATATTTTTGGATTTTCGCATAATTTTGATGATTTGGATATGGATATGTGATGATATCAGTGCTCTGTTTTGGTATTTTGTTGAAAAGAAAGCTAGGGTTGATCGATCATATTCATGGATTGATAGTTTGACTAAGTGTGTTCAGTCAAACAAAAGTGATAATGCACTTGTAAACTTTAGGAAGTTGTGTTATCCTAGAGTAAACTCATACACAAGAGGGTAGTTTGACTAAGTGCGTTAAGTCAAATGAGGTGATTATGGATTGGATAATTTGGCTAAGTGTGTTAATCCAAACAAGGTGATAATGCACTTGTAAACTCTAGGAAGTTGTGTTATCCTAGAGTAAACTTGTGCACAAGAGGGTAGTTTGACTAAGAGTATTAAGTCAAACAAGGTGATAATTAATTGGATTCGATTGATGAAGATTTGATGAAGCTTGATTTGGAACAAAATGGTTTTGATGATTTGATGTGACATTGAAGTACACATTAGATGCAACCGATATTGATTTTGGATTGATGTTCGATGAAAGATAAAGCTTGATAAGGAACGTCGTCTTGTCAAAATATGCCATGGGCTAGTGATTTGGATTTTTGTCTCACAAATGCTTGACCAATTTGATTTCATGTTTGCCAATGTTCAGATCACCATATAAGTTGGAGGATATATATCAAGATTTATTCCCGAAGCAAGATGCAAATATCTAACCCTAGTGTCTAGCAATGTTTGAATTGCCATGGGTGGATTCTTGGATCAGTATATAGATGGATAGATATCGTAAGCATGCAAAGGATGCCAAGGATTATCTTGTGGTAAGATAAGGGGTTCAGGTAGTGGATGCACATTTGGATAGTGGTTCATGGCTTAGATAATATTGGATAGGATAGGATCAATGAAAATGACCCATGTCAAAATGTCTACTAATAGCAAGTGTAAAGTGTGCACCAAACTTGTCAAGATCAAGATAACTTGGAAGATGGATGTAGATAGATGAAGATGGATGGGATAAATGGTTCATGGATGAATGAATTTATTATGGATAAGATGGAGGGAATGTTGGTTTTATTATGGATGTGATAAGATTCTTTCTCCTGAAATGATGCACGTAGATGCTTGATTCTACACATGACACCTGTTTGTCAGGTTTTCATCATGGTACTTGTCCAAAGTGCCACCGAAGTTTTTTTCACTAGAGGATGATTTTTCTCTTTACTATTTTCAATCCCTTTTCTGATTTTTTCTTATTTTTTATATTTTTATATTTTTATTTTTTATTTTTTTGTATTTTCACTTAAAGATTTCAAGGTCATGCTGAACCACCTGATGTCATTGATGTAGATGCTTCTTTCATAATGTGCCATCGATATCTTGCTTGAAGAAGTTGTCTTGCCAAGATATGTGCACTAGAATGCAACTTTTGAGATTCATGATCTGCTTTGTTGATACCGGAGTTAACTTTGTCTTTGTGCACACATCGCGATAGAGTGCCTTCTAAATCCTTATGATGAAGGGTCGTTGCCAACACATGGTCAATGTGAGAATTGGATATCATGTGTGGAGGCATGGATGGAGTGTGTTTAGGAATAAATGATGGATTGGTTGACAGTTTGGAACCTTTAACTCTCCAAACTTGGGAAGATGAGGAATAATGGGTGGATAAGGAAGTGTGCTTCGAATTAGGACCAACAACTTGATATGCTTTGTAAGTTGCTTGAGAAGCCTGATTTTTCCTTTGTGGACATATTTGATGGATAATTGCCCCATTTTTATTTTTCCCCATAGTTTCTTTGACTAATGGAGTATGATAGGGATCATCTTTCTTTGTATTCTTTGGTATCCAAGTGTATTTGATTTGTATGATATGCTTCTTAGCTTCTTTTGCTTTGATAATTTTTTTTGTGATTTGATTCAAATATTTATTTTGATGTTGGTCCCAATTCATGGATGGGGTGATAGGTGCATGAAGATTCATGATGTGGTGGGTTGTAGTATTGGCATTGGTTTCATCATGAGGAACCTTTGTGCCCCCTATGTTGATGTTTGCTTGAGATGAATAACCAAGACCTTGATGCTTATGATTGCCAATAATTTGTATTGATTCCAAGATACCATGTTCATGTAGGCCTAATCCTCTACCTTGAGAATTCATTTGTTGAAACATTTTATTTGCAATAGGATATGATTTACCTTGGAAACAAGGTTCTACTCCTTCTCTACTTTGTGGTGGATTTTCAAGGTGACAACTTCTTTATTGATGAGGTAGCTTGCCCTAAGAAAGTTAAGTGGTCCAAGTCTATAAGTGATAGGATCCTCCATATGTGGGATGAATTTTTGATTGATATCTTTAGCTTTATCTTGTGAGATATCAGATTGTAGTGCTTCTTCAAGAAGTGTTGATGATTCATTGTCCTCATAAAACTCTTCCTCATGATTCATTTCAAAGGATGTTTCTGATTCATGACTTCTGTAGGGGCCCTCTTCATGATCTATTTTTTCTATGTCTCCATAGGATGTTTCTAATTTGCAAATTTTGTAGAAGCCTTCTGATATGTCTCCATAGGATGTTTCTGATTTACCACTTTTGTAGGAGCCTTCTTCATGACACATTTCTGATATGTTTCTAGATTTCTCCATATCTTGACCATGTGTATAAATTTCAAGAGTAAGAGACTCTTGTTCATTGGTAATGATGTCCAAAGTATGAGACTCTTATTTTCAATGAAGATCATCTACGTGTCCATCAAAAGAAAGCATCTTATGGGTAGATGGAGGACTATGTGCTATATGCATATGATCCTTATTTCCAACATCTTTTATAGATAGGAGAGTGTCCATTATATCATTGTAGTAGCTTGGAGATACAAATTCTTGATCTTGAATGATTTCAGAATTGCTTTCGACATGCTTTGGATCAAGTTCTTGACATGGGTCAATTTCAAAGGATGGATTATCTATAAGGGATTCTTGGACATTGTTATTAGGGAGGATTCCTTCACTATCCACAATCATGAGGTCAAGGGATGTCAGTATGTCTTGGGAAGGACCATTGCTAGACCTTGGTGATAGATGTTGATCATGCTTTGGAATAAATTCTTGAGATATGTCATCTAACTCGTTAGGTGATGTAGAGACATTGTCAACATGGTCATTGGTGGATGGATCTTGGTTTATGTCAATAGGATCAAATAACATCAACACTCCTTGCAATAGATCTTTGTAGGAGGGTCTTGATCATGACTAAAAAATGGCTCTTGATGTATGTTGATTTGATCATCAGATGAGGTGGAAACATCTTCAAGGTGTTCATCGATGGATAAATCTTGATTATTGTTTTCAACAATTGTGGTGGAAGTTTGTTGCAAGATTTTCTGAGGGAGTAATTCATGCGTTTGTTGTTGAGCCAACAACACTTCTTGTTGGTCATTTTTTTGTTCTAACAAAGCTTTTTGTTGGGCTTGTTGTTGATACACATGTTGATGGATTGCTTACAATAGTGCCCAAAATTGTGCTTGCACCTACCTAGCTTGGTGTTGGGCTTGAGCTTGAGCCTGCTCTTGTTGGGTTTCTTGTGTTTCTTGTGTAGCTTGTTGGGCGGCTAATTGTGCTTGTGCTTGTTGTGCATCTTGTTGATTTTGGAGTGTCTTTTGGCAGGAAGCTTGTCGAGCAGCTTGCAACATGATGGAGAATGAATTTGTCATGTTGTGTTTTGGCAGTGGTGGTGATGGATTGGGAATGGTGTTGATTAGTGGTGTTTCTTGGATGGTTGCCATCTGTTGTTGTGATATCGATGGAAAAATGGGAGGATTTGATATGATGTTTTGCTTTCTGATTGGATTATTGCTCGGATTTGGTTGATTGACGGTTGGTAAAGGGAGAAGGCTCATGCCTTGATTGTTTGGTAAATAGATTTGTAATTTTGGCTTTGATTTAAATCTACCAAAGGGAAAGGTGTTCCAAAATTTAGATTGGAAAAACTCACATTTGTTGTACCATTGAGGTTTGTAAGAGATAATAATCCCATGTATGGATTGTACAAATGCAAGTTTTGAAAATCAATTGGCATTGTAAGTCTTGGATAGTTTGGTTGAATTGGACTACTCATGATGGATTAATCAGGTTTATATTCCATGTTCCTCTTGTGTTTTGACCTTGTTGACCTCTAAGGGGTTTAGGGCCAATGATGAGATGAAGGATGAAAGGGGTGAATGATATGGGTGTTTAAAATTTTAGGAAATTTGGATCAATGCTAGAATTTGACTTGTTTTCATTTGATTTTGATTGATGATAGTTTGAATAAGTGTGTTAAGTAAAACAAAGTGATAATTCACTTGTAAACTCTAGGAAGTTGTGCCATCCTAGAGAAAACGTGTACACAAGATGATAATTTGGCTAGGTGTTTTAAGCCAAACAAGGTGATTTTTTATGATGAACTTGTTAACCCTAGGAAGTTGTGTTATCCTAGAGAAAACATGTACACAAAAGGATAATTTGGCTAGGTGTGTTAAGCCAAACAAGGTGATGTTGATTTTTCCTAAAAATCTAGCATAAGTGATGTTTTCTAAGGTTCCAAAAGTTGTTGGTGAAATGGGATTTTGATAAATGTTTGGATGGGTGAAGTGTTTGACTTGATCCTAGATGACCCTATGAGGAACTACTTATAAGACCAAGGTAATGAAGAACATGCCTTTCCCTAAAAGTGGTTCAAACCAAAAGACCAATGTTTGCATGAAATCCAAATGACTCAAAAGGGACCAAGCACATGTGGTTCAATTGTTTGTTATCTTGCTTATATTTGGTTCTTTTTACCAAAAACACTTTCTTGATTATGCTTTTCAAACTGAATATCCAATGTCCTAATTTTATTTCATCCCACAAGGTCCATTATGTGGAAATAAAGGAAATTAGGGAAAAAATTTCCTAGTCTTGACTTTGGTGAAAAAAATGATGATTAAACCTAAGTACTTAGAAACCTCTAAGGATATAATCCCTAGGGAAAGCAAGAGCACTTAGATTCATCAAAGGATATTTGCTTCCCCAAAGGATTTGAGATTTGAAAGCTCTTGTGAATGTTTGTTTCTCAATGTTTTAGAACCAAGCAAGGTGTTTTGATTTCAATAACATGCACAACCCTAGGTTGAAAAGACAGTATTTGTTGGGTTTTCACTTGGATAAATCTAGCTCCGCATATTTAGTGCAAATGATTAGATGCTTGACCACACATACTCCCCCTTATAGTGCACTCACTTCTCGGGTCAATCAAGCATCAATACCCATGAATCTCCCACGGCATACTTTTCATCTCTACAACAAAACCGCATGTATAATGTGGGGCGGCTTCAAAGGACATGACCTTTTGCACCAACAAATAGATAGGATTTTGGCCTTTTCTAAACAAGGGTTTTAATGCGGGCATTTCATTCATGGGGGGCTATCCATGCAGCGAGAGACTATTGTTGCCCTTCTCGTCAGAATAATCCTCGTAATATTGGCCTTTGTTCCAATATCCACACTTATATCCTGGGTGGAAGTCATTTGGCTTTAGCGTGTTCCTAGTTGGGTCATTCCCTTGGGTGAGTAATTTTTCCCACAAGGTAGGCCCTCTAAGATAAATAATAGCAAGCTAGCATATCCCGTAGTTCAATCAAACTTCATTGAAAAACAAAGAGAGAACACTCGCAATATATTGTGCTCACACTCACATGTTTGGTTCAATTTTAATTCCAAAAAATGAAATGTAGAAGCAATTATTTTATTAAACTTAAGATCACCAATAGAACTTTTGATTCTCAAGATCGTCGTGAGCCATGAGAGAAGCGCATACACCCTTTTGATGATATTAACTTGAATAAATAATTACAAAACAAAATAACACTTGTCATTTTAAACCCTCAAAGCAAAATGTATTCTTTTTAAAGAACCAATTCAAATGTGGAAGTTTACACGTTCAATTTTTAAACCTCAACCAAATCTAGTAAGATTTTATCTAAGGTTATTTTTAAGTCCCTTTGTAAACTTCTTAAAAGGAAATTTGTGTTGTTCTTTTTAGAGCCCAAAAGAAATTTAGTGTTTCCTAAGAGCATGAAAATAAACAAATCCTTAGAAAGGGATTATAAGTTCTCCCAAAAGTGTTTTAAAACACTTAATACAATGATATGACTACATAATAAAGAACCCTTGGCCTTCATTTTCCTTCCTTCACTTTTGATCAAGAAATTTCCTTTTTATGCAAATTTCAGCAATTGTTAAATTTTTCCATTTTGGGTAATTTTGCATCCATGACTTTGAGAGTCCCATTTCTTCTAAAAAATACCCAATACTAAGATAGGATGAATTTCCAACTAACATCCAAAATCAGAGACATGCATTCTGAGTTATTAACAAAAATGAATTTTCAAAAACTCGAAAATTAGAAAAAAAAATGCTAAATTATGATTTTGAGGGTCAAGATGAAAGTTTGAGGCTCTGAAAATGTGTTGAAAAGAAACCACCTAGAAAATTTCAGCCAAAACCCACATTCAAGTCAAAAGTTATGACCTCAAAAAGTTCCTGCATCACAAAAAAAAATGTTCAAAAAAATTAAAATTCTGCAGGTGCAGTGCAATTAGAAAATGTGGCGTAGTTTGGAACAGAAGCAATGCTATATAGCACCACCTGTTTGACTAGGTGCGGTGCTCTATAGAAAAACAAAGAGCGCGATTGCGGCATAGTTTTGGCATGTGGTGTAGTTTGCAACTTTGAAAATCTTTGATGAACTTTAAAATTTTGAAATTTCTGAGTGGGAAAGTGGGTGTGGCATAGTTTGGAATAAGTGTAGTACAATATAGCACCGCCCCTCTAAAAGTGGTGCAATACAACATCGCACAAACTGTCAATGGTGCAATTTCCTATGTGCAAACAAAAAACGTTAAAAACCATGAAATTTTCAAAAAAACGTGATGAAATCCTTGAGATTTGCCCTCCTTCTAGCACCAAAATGTGAACCCTAATTTCATACTGCACAAACACAGCAAACAAGTACAATATTAGATCATATGCAAGATAAAATAAGGATTCCCCATGAAATTAGATTGAAACATTAAAATAGGAAAAAAAATGAAGAACAATGCAAATGAAAATAAATAAATCCTATTTTAATGAACAACTATCAATCCCATAGGGGAATTGGTGCCAATTGAATGTTGAAATTGGCCCTTTCCCAACTCCTTTGTTTCAAATGTTGATGATGGATATTTGATCCACTTTGTTGATGAAGAACAAGATGAGTTCTTGAGAAAACCTACAATAACCTAGCTAAGATCTTGCATTGAGGATGAAGTTGAGTAGAGTAAGTTTACTCAACTTGTGGATGATAGGATGAGAAGAAGAGTCTCTCATTTATAGATTTCCAAAATAGAAGAAAGAGTGAAATTGAGCAATGTGTGACAAAAGACCAACCAATGAGAAGAGGCCACTTGTTCACATGTGATTGGAGGAGGAATGAGCATATTTTGGTCAATGTGCATGATAAATGCCATTCGATTCAAATTTGAAATTTGAATGTGATATGTTGGAGGGAGAAAGAAATGAAGTTAATGTCACTTGACTCAAGGCCAGGGACATGTAAAAGACATTAAATGCCTTGTTGAAGGACCAAGCCCATTTCAATTTGAATTCAAATTTGAGGGAATATTCCCCTTTTGTTCCATGTTGAGAGAAAATAGGAAATTTAATAAATCAAAGTAATTGATTTATTGTGCAAGTTGCATTCTCTAGAGGATTTTAGTGATTGAGATTAAATTAATCAAGATTTGATTAATTTCATGAGAAGTTAAGTTATTTGATAATTTTGACTCAAATTTATGAGTTGATTTAAATCAAGAATTGAGAAGAAAATGATTAATTAAATAAATGATTTGATTTATTTAACTAAAGAGGATAGTGTTAGATTAAATTAAATAAGGTTTAGTTTATTCAATTTAATGAGAAGACTTTAAGGACTTGATTTAAATAAAATGAATTATTTAAATAAACAGAGATATAAGGTTAATTAAATTAAATTGATTAATTTAATCAATAGAGGAGAAATACCTAATCAAATAAATAATGATTTATTTAATTAAGAGACAAAAAGTGATGATAAGCTAAGAGTGTGATTCAAGAAGAAATTTCGTTAGTAGTCGGGATCAGGCGTGTCGAATCGAATTTGTACATTTTCCATGTCTACATACCAAAAATACATCTCATCATGTATCTTATGCCACAACATCCATTTTCTTTCTTCTCTCCTTAGAATGACATGTGCTCCTCTACATAGCACACTTAATTCTAAGGGGGGACTCTCATCACTGCTTGATTTTCAATAAGGACTATGCTTTCAAAAGGTTTCCTTGATGAAATATCTCTTTAAAAAATATCCCTTGGCAAAAGAATCTGAAAACTTCCTTTCAAAAAGGAGTATTCTTTCCCCTTGGTGAAAGAATCTAAAAAATTCCTTTCAATAAGGAGCATTCTTTCCAATGGATTCCTTAACAAAAGATCTTTCAAAAGGATTCCTTGATGATAGAATCAATTGTGGTCTTTCAAATAGAGAATTCTTTTAAAAGGGTTCATTGGTGTCTTGATGTCTTATGAAAAGTTTTCCTCGATGAAAGAACCCCTCTTTGAAAGTCTTTTTCAAGAATAATTCTTTGGTGTCTTATAATTTGTGTCTTATATTTGATATTTGATATCCTTGTGGCTTGATGTATGGATGTCTTGTATCTTGGCATCTAGCTTGGGGGCAGCCTGACTAGACTTGTCTTATATCTGATATTTGACATCTTTGTGTCTTGGTGTTTGGATGTCTCATATCTTTGTGTCTAGCTTGGGAGTAGTCTTAATAGACTTGTCTTTTTTGTGACTTATCTTGTAACACAATTTGTAGCAACCATAGACCTACATGCTTATCATAAGGACTCTAGCCATACTAGCTATAACTATTAGTGTCGTCTTATATATGATCAAATTTATGTCTTATTGTGTCTTAATATGTCTTATGATTGTGTATATTATTTTTCATTTTTTGCTTAACATGTTTTTTTGAAGCTAATATGTTTGTGGTGAGATTACAACTAGCTTTGTAGAATCAAAGACCTATGTCCTATTTGCATTCTGGTGAATCCCCTTTCACACTAGGTATATCAGATCAAAAGACTACTTCCTCTTGGGTAAAAGCACAAAGTTGTGTCACACTTTCAACCAACTTAACAACACAACTGAATTTAAGTATTTCTAACTAAAAATCAATTTGGGTTAAACATATGATCTAGTAAGATTCATTCTAGCTAAGTTAGATACTTCTATAAATTTTTCAACTAAAATTGTTGGCTAAAAATATATGGAGCACCACTTTGAGTCTAATTTACCAAAAAAATAAAATTATTTGAAAAACTTGAAGTTTCAATAACTCCTACTAATGTAAATAATATTTTTTTAAAAATATAAAAATACTCTTTGTAGATCCATAAGTGTAGTTTTCAAAAATATATTTATTTTAATAATTTAATTATTATTTATATTTTATATTTTATTTGTACTAAAAATAGTTTATCAGCATAAAATATTAGGTCAATTACCATGCCAAGAAAAATACTAAAATTTATTAAAAAAATTTGAAAAAATATGATGCACTAGATAAAAGAATCTATTTCAAGTTAGTATAATTTTTTTTCCATTTTAGATAAATATTTAATATGAAAGTTGACGTCCAATGGAAACAACTATTTTTTGATTCACACATTTTAAATTTTTTTTTAAAATATATATCTATCAAAATTGGAAAAAAAATATATCCATGCACTAAAGTTTCAAGTTATAAATACACAAAAAAAATTTGAAAGAAAAAATAAAATTTTTGATGTCTCATGCAACTTCACTTTTTCAACACTTTATCAACAACTAAATTATACTGTTAATTTTTAAAAACTGGTTTAAAATATTTTAATATTTTTTTAAATACAAACATAATATATACTAAAAAATACATATTTAACTAGTTTACATCATTCCAAAATTTAAAACATATATGGCACTTTTTAGTGATTCAAGTTTAAAAGTTGGATCAGTGTTGTTGTTTCCTTTATAAAGTGTGACACAAATTTGTGCTTTTACCCTCTCTTTTTTGGTATATTATCTTCAATCTCTTTCTACTTTAGCTCATATATGCAATGATACATATGCTCACTAAAGTGGGGGAAAATGTTGAGGCATAAAATTGCATCCTAGTGCAATTTACCACATCACCTTCACCTTAGCCTTATAAGGTTGACAATGTAAAAATCTACCACCTTTTCCCTTCATTCCCACACGTGCTTTGTCATTTTCCATTGGTGAGGGAATTTTTGTCACAAATACCTCCGCATCATGCAGATGTTTGTGTGGTGCACTAGCATCCTAACAAGATTCCCAAGTCAGTGGACATTGGGATGTTATGATTCCTTGCCACCCTACAAAATGTAATGTTGTGAACCTTGACCACCCAAAAACATATCTTTGCCTCCAAAATATCCTTTGAACTTACCTCTTTAAATTTAATGCATTCCAATTCAATCCATCTATTCAATCTCACTCACTTCTTTCTCATTTACTCTACATTCCCACTCCATTCTTCCATTCTACACCATTTTTCTTGTTCCTTTTCATTTCTACGCCATTGTTTCTCATAGGTTTCAATCTCTATGTCATTGGAACTATCGTCTTATGCTTTAAAGTATCTCTTCCTTCCTCTCTTGGCTTATCTAAGCCCATAGAAGGGAAGGTAAAATTTACTTTATTTCACTGTCTTACTTATATATTAGCATTTAGATTGTCTTTTCTTTCTATAATTTTTTTTACTTCATGTATTTATCACTTTTCTCTTTGTCATTGCATATTGGCTATCTGTCGAGGTGGAAACACCAAAGTGGGGGTTTGATTGAGGAAAATTCCAAAACATAGCCCCAGAATTTTGTTTTCTTCATGTGTGTAGGTACTTCGTTCGTGTGGAGCTTGTGGGAGGCTAGACCACCCATAAGTTAGATTTATTCTACCCTTACTTTGTATTTTGTTACAATCAATATATATTTTAATTTATAGTATTCTTCTTGTTGTAGTTGGTTTATTTTCATGTATTAGCAACTTTCTATCCTCTTCATTCAAACTTTCAGATCAAGGTTTATGGATCGCTAGCACACCTTACAATTTTTTGGTTGTAGATTGTTCTTGGTCCATACAAGACGTTAGCACATCCCTGAGATGACAACACATTGTGCTATCATTTGAGCCTTGTGCTGTCATCCTCTAACTGAGAGCTAGTTAGTCTATAGTTTGAAACCTCTATAGTTTTCTCACCCGATTCTTGAAATCCTCCATCCCTGAAAAACATAAAATAGTGTCCATTTTATACTCCATTTTCCACCTCATTTTCCTATATTTTTTATTGAGGTAGATGAGGGAAATTCACTCGCTAGTGAATCTTCTTTGTCCTAGATACATGGAAGTAGCGGATCCCCTCCTCTACATTTTGGTGAACCTGATGTGAACCTTTCATCTCCTTCTCTTGGATTCAATTTTTTTTCTTCTCTCGCATCTAGGACGTGGTACATATAGTGTGTTGTGAAGATTTTATGATCTTTATGACCCAATCTACAACCTTTGGATAGGTTGTAAGAAGTATTTTACACATTAGAATGGGATCTAGAAGGTTTTGTCCCCCTCAAATCGGTCCTACTTTTGAAGAGCTAGTTTCAAGAGACTCTATCGGTTTCTCTTCTCTTTTTGGTGAGGTAGTGACACATGTTCCTACTCCCCCTGCCTCACCCTCTACCTCTTCTATGGAGTATGGTGTTTCTATCAGGGTCCCTACAGAGCAAATCTATTTCCTAGATATGGGACTTGAGGAGCTTGATAAATTTGTTGCGCAAGATGATAACTTTTCCCAGATGGCTCCTGTTATTGATCAATTAAGAACTACGTTGGGTAAGGATCAGAGAGGCATAGAGCTTCTTCGAGGGATAACAGATATTATGGATCCAAATTTATAACATAGGTACTTCCTCCATGTGGGATCCAAATTCATGTAAAATATTTTAAAGGAATATGATAAATGGATAAAGAAGGATAGTAGATCCATCCATCACATCTCAAGTTTATTTACTACTTGAAGGAACCAATAGATATGTGATATCATTACATCTTAATTAATAATTGGATATTTAATATTATAGGAAAATAATAGATAAATTTATAGATATTAAGGGTAGCGAGGGTAATTATGTTAATTTTATTTCCCAAGTAATATTATGGTAGGGGTTGCTAGTTGATATTAAGGGATGAAAATTTCAGTAAAAATTAAAAAAACAAGTTAAAAATATAAAATTGACTTTTATGAAGGTACAAAGAGAAATTGGTAATATTATTTTTGTAGGGTTTATATACATATTTATTTATTCCTAAGTGGGTAAAATGATGAAGGTGTTTGTACACCATAAAATAGAACATATTTTTCAAAAAGAGAGATTTGACATATGTATCCCTTGTAAGATAATATATAAGATAAATAAGAAATTAAATCCCAATTGAAATCCATCATGATGAAATCCTACATTAGATTAGTGTCTCAATTCGTAATAAAAGGAAAAATCTTTACCTTTTTGTGTCATGTTTAATTATTTTATAGAAATTAATATATACCTTATAACAATGATTACAATGTGATAACTCCAATTAATTTATTTTAACAAGTAGATATAATATGGGTGAACATTTTATACTTCTCATTTTTTAGTTCTTATGCGCAATTATTAATTTGTATTCTTAATATAAACATGTAAAGGAATTCAAGAATGACCATGTGTTCACATCAAACTTTTATCCTTAATTTCTTAAACTTATGTTTGCCATCATATGGACCAATGTAAAATTATTATAGTATAAATTTAAAATCTCTAATTAAAATTCATTCAAGAATATCCATTTAGATTTTTTTGTGAAATTTATGGAAATAAAATATTAATTTCAATGTTTGAATAGTATAAATAAATAAGGATATATAAATTGTTGAGAAAATCGGATCATCTTAGAACAAAACATCTAAGAACAGCAGTGCCTTTAGTGATTTTAATTCCTTCAAATTGACTCAAAGACACGTACTACTATGCCATAAAGTGGAAACAGGCACAGTTGATTTCCCACATTAACCCTTCTGAGAAAAGCACATGCAAACTAAACCAGATTCAACACGTATGCACATATTCAAATTAAAAAATCAAACAATATGGAAGACAAACAAATGAACACACAAATTTACGTGGGGAAAACCATTTCAGGTAAAAATACCCACCCTCCAAAACACTCAACTCAATTGTATTAATCAACAACAACAACAACAGTTACAATACAATATCAGAGTTATTCTCTTTAGGAGTTTACATCTTGTCCATCTGGAGAATATAAGCAACAAAATTGTTTATAATCCTCGCACGATTACAATGTCCTCGCACAACATACAGTGCAGATTCATTTCATCTCACCAGCCCACTCACTCAACCATCCTTTCGGCCAACACAGCCTCACGGCCACCATAGGTTCACATTCTTCTTTGTTCTCTCTCTCTAACAATTAACAACCATGATGGTATATTTAATTACCCCACCAGCAAGCTTCCTATCTTAGGTCACCACCTTGCAGCACACATCGGGCCACCGAACATTAATTCTGATTATAGAGAGTATTACCATATTTGCATGATTATAGAGAATATTACCATATTTGCACTTTGTCAACCCCTGAGTCAGCATATGCATTTAATGCAAATATATCACTACCAAAAAATAAATCTTTCAACCAATGACTATTGATTTACAATAGCAATGTAAAATCAACCAATGAAATCGTGTAATGTGTCGACACATCATTCATCCATCGCTTTGACAATCACACCAAACAGTTAGCTGTACCCTTTGGTCCTTCCATCGCGCCACCATTAGCCATCTAGAAGATCCCTAAGGTATGGCAGTATACCACGCTACCGCTCGACAGATACAAAGCTCTCATGGTATGGCGATATACACCACACTACCGTATCCCATCTTGGAGACACACGCGGTATGGTGGTACCACCACACAACCACCAGACAACCAATGCCCTACGCTACCACCAAGTAGTCTAGAGACCCCTGCAGTATGGCGGTACCCCATGCTACCACTCGACTATTAGAAACCAAGATCACATGCATGCAATCACCTGTCACATGCAAAAGACATGCAGAACCAAAGAAGATGTTCTGTAAACCTCAAAGTAAAAATTCATTATCGAGAATCAATTACTACAAAGAGATCAATCCTTATGGAGGAGATCAAGAAACCCTAAAAGGGAAACCCTAAATGAAATCCTAGTGTGCACACTTAATAATTAATCAATTATTAATGTGCCTAAACTTAGCTTAATCAACTAAAGGAATAAGTGACTTAATTAATTAACTAGTATGATATAATTAATTAAGTATAATAACTTATTACTCTAACACCCCCCTTAAGATGAACTTAGGAAGAAGCTAAAACACTAGAAGAAGATGCATGCAAGCAAGGATGGGTCCCTGCAACTAGGCTTGATCGGGTACCCATTTACAAATGCAAGAAAGAGGTAAAGAAGGAAAACCTAGTGGGAAAAACCCCCCCTACAATGAGATGACATGCTACAAAGAAGCACTGGAAGAACACTGTAGAGTAACACTGGAACCGCAATCTAGCAAACAATGAAAGATACTTTTGTCTACAAGAAACCATATCGGAATCATAATGATGCAACAGTAGACCCGATGCCACGAAACACTCGAAAACTCTAAGCGGTAACAACCTTGGAATCTATAAAGTAGCAGTCGATTATTGAATGAATGTGATACTGAAATGAAGTGCAAAGATGCAAGGTGCACTCTCCCAACTGCCAAAACATCCAAGTAATCTCCAAAACACCCATTGGGCCAAATATGGAATAATGATAAACCTGGGATAGATACAAAAAAAAGTGCATGGAAAACAACATAGAGCTCCTAAATACCTTTCCAACACTGCAAAGATAGTGAACATCGAAGATCGTGGCAAAAAGTTATGAGCTCGAACGCATAAAATAAGCATCCAACTTCAAACAGAAATAAATGTAGTAAAATAGAAAAATACTATAAAATAAACTACACTACAGGAAAGTGCTCGGAACTAGCTTTCCGACGATATTTGTTTGCCCAATTTCAATACCGTATTCCCAAGTTATGCCAAAAAGAAAACAACTGCTCTTTTAGGCAAATCAGGGTTAGGAGGGGACAAAGAGGCCGTATGGTAGCTGACGTCATGCTGACATCAACATTTAATGAGCAAACATTTGACGACCATCTGGCCCTCACTGCAAAACTTCACCCCCCCTGCAAAAAAAATCCATCGGAGCCCCTAGTCACCAATATGACCAAGGGCAGGGTGTTGAGTTCAATCGGGAGCCAGGTGAGAAGCTCCTAGTCCCCCATAGGACTGCAACTCTACAGAAAGGGCTCGCGGGGGCTGAGGAGGTGGGTAGCGGAGTGGAGGGTAGCCATCGGCGACAATGGTGGACCGATGGCCATCGAGTAGCACCTCCCTCTGTGCGAGTAGTGTAGAAATTTTTCAAAAAAATCAATTTTTTTTAAAAATAGCCTCAAAATGCGTGCTGAGGAGGCCTTACGACCTTCCTGGTAAATTTTTTTTGCTTCAGAAATTGACCAAATGATAGGAATTCCTAGGGTTTTGGGAAGCTACGAACGTAATGGTGACCTCCATTTGAGCCCAAAGTGGCCCGAAAAATTGGCTACTCCCAGATCTTGCAAAAAAGATGCATGTGGAAACCCTTGCACTTGAAACTCATTGAAAGGCCATATCTTCATATCACGAACAGGTAGCTACAATTTTGGAGCTCTGATACCATGTTCGAAACCAAGATCACTTGCATGCAATCACCTGTCACATGAAAAAGACATGCAAAACCAAAGAATATGTTTTGTAAACCTCAAAGTAAAAATGCATTATTGAGAATCAATTATTACAAAGAGATCAATCCTTATGGAGGAGATCAAGAAACCCTAAGTGAAACCATAGTGTGCACACTTAATAATTAATCAGTTATTAATGTGCCTAAGTTTAGCTTAAGCCACTAAAGGAATAAGTGACTTAATTAATTAACCAGTATGATATAATTTATTAAGTATAATAACTTATTACTCTAACATGTGAACAGGTTCCTATGGTATAGCGATATACACCGCACCTTAGCCAGAAGGCTCCCACAGTATGGCGCTAACCACACCACCACACCTCTTCCACAAACACCTAGCGATAAGGAGGTAAAGGCATGAATAAGGGAGATCCACTAATTCCTTTAATAGAGGTTCAAGCCAGCAAGCTGAGGCACATTTTCCAACAATCTCCCACTTGAAAAAGACTTACTAGCTTCCTCAAAACTCAAACATAATGAAGATCATAGGCCCCTCTAGTTCAGGCCCTGTTTAATAGCATCCAAGACACCCAACCAACATGTTTCCATAGATAACAGTCTATCAGACAATCTGCAACATAATCAAGTATCCAACTGTAACTAGCTATCGAACAATGTAACCAAACATAGTCTTCCTTGAAACCACATAAATCTCAATCAAGCTCTCATGCTCCATCAAGACTTTTGCAACAACATCAGTCTCAAGAACACAAGCATCATATCCTAGTGATATCAACAACAGGACGCTGCCAACACTCCACTATGCTCACAAGTTATACAAAAGCAACACAACATCAGCTTCAAAGCCTTCAATCATGAACAAAACCATGAAGTCATTCTCCAAAAAAAAGATAAAACACTAGTTAGAACAACAACCAGAACACTAACTACACCTATCCAACTGATCAACCCACGTGATTGAAAAACAACACCCACAACTCATGCTATCCATCCAATCTCTCATATCTTCAAGGTATCCTCATTAGTAAACTCATGCCTGCATCATAGCCAACCCATCAACCACAGATAGAAGCACCATGTGCAAACTAGTTGAAGAAGACCAAACACATCCAAGAACTCCCATTGCATGGGTAATGCCAAATCTAAAATATCAGTGGCATAACAAGTCTACCAATTTCAGCACATAGAAGATGTAAACATGTACCAAGGAACATCCACAATGATATGCACAACCTGTACAACCCTCACTACAAGTCTCCATTACTAAGACCATAGAGAGAAAATTTTTCACATCATATACCTATAGAAAATACTTCTACATACACCTCTAAAATGCCAATTGTGTCGAGTAAGATCTCCTCCAAAACACCCCAAAAGAAAATCCATAAAAACATCCAACCATTCAATCACCAAGATCAAACACAACATATATTTCATGTAATTATATGGATGTAAGTTTCTCATAACCAAAGAAGATCAGACTACTTCATTTCCTATTTTAAGAAAACAACCCATATAACTATCTCCTACCAGTTCTCATCAAAAAATGATATAACACAAAAGCTCAAGGAGATAAACCATGTTGTCCATCTTCCACTATGAATCCTCCAAAACCTTAAAACAATAATTCAAGATCTGTATCATGAAAGAAAAAAACAAACACATCTGAAAGATACAATGGGAAAATACCTCTTAAATAAACTTTACTATCGAGAAGACCAAGAGTGGGGAATGAGAATGCTCCTCCAAGATATACAAGCCACCATGATTCATCCAAGATAAATCTCCTCATTGGTCTCTATTGAACTCATGTTCAACCAAGGTGTAGGCTACTTGGAATTTCTGTTGTAATCAACACCTTTCTCATCTCAAGAGATTCACAGCCTCACATCATTCTCCATGTATCCATGAGCACCAACAATCAATCATCTCATGCTGAACTCCAATCTACATTACTGCACTTAATATGAAGTTCTCAAGCATATGGCCATGCACTCAAAACATAGAGAAACCCCAGACCACTGTCAAATCTCCAAACATCTGAGATAGGAACTTATCATGACATCATGATCTACACATCCCCCTTAGGAGATACCATGCTTCAAGTGAACTAACTATGGTCTCAAGAGCAATGTAGCATGCCAAAACTCTAATGCTCAAGCAAGAGTATACATGAAATCAAGAAAACAAACTCTAAACCAACATCACCTATCAAGCACCACCAACACCTCAACCAAAGACTCCAAATGTCCTCCATGGTTCCAAGATGTTCTACATTCTCAAATAGTGTCCATGCAAATACGAAAGAGCCCTTTTGCAGCAACAGGATCTAAGAGTCCCTCCTAGTAACATCTGTAACACTAAAGAAGATCATTCACCACCAAGTGATGAATTTTCAATCACTGCTAAAGCTCCCACTGAACCGTGACATCCAATATTTCCAAGCATCATGACCAAACATATGCTGATCTGAAAAACCTCCAGGTATAATCGATAACATGTCCATCTGACAACAATTCCAAACAACACCAAGATCTCAAAACCACACAGACCACACCATCACTGTCACAATCTTACACTATAATGTGTATCAAGCTCTCCATGACATCATGATACACATACTATAGGTCCCCATAATTGACTATTCAAGTACTCAATGCCATCCTTCCTCTCATCTAGAAGTAACTATACCAATGCACAAGTGACCACAGACAAGGCAAACTAACATATTTGCACCAACACTAAATCAACCTCATAGATATAGATAGTCCACTTCCAAGTTATCTCAGTATATCCAATGGGTAGCTAATCCACCAACCGCATAACTCGAAGATCAATCACAACAAAAGTGGAAAACCCATCATCACAATGGAAACTACAAAATTGAGATCTCAAATAGAACAACAGTGTACCAACTTGACTCAAACACCAAATCAAAACTAGATCTATTTACCCAATCACATCCACAACTCAATCACCATAGTCTAGAAAACCAAAAAGCAACACTTACATGCAGAATTGTAACTATCTCATCCAACAACACCCCAAACAACCAAGGTCTAGAAAATAGTTTTACCAACAACTCCACAAAACCACAAGTTTTTCTTGATCGTGCAAAACCTACAAAACCATCATGTTTATAAAACACCCATACACATCCATATCCACTACACATTTGGACAACCCAAGAGCATGGTTAACCTGAACAATAAAATAACATGAATATGCATCATAGAATTTTTAGGAAAATCTATAAAAAAACCCTTCAGAACTAAAGAACATGAATCTAAAACATGCAAGTACAAGATATCCAAAAAAGGAACAAGTAGTATAGGAATTTCAGGTGCATTCCATACCAATTCCAGAACCACATGCATGCACATGCATTCGAGAGAGACGGGATATTCAGAAGTTTTCAGACCACCCAGAGGTCAAATTCATAGCCTTTATGCAATCAGGGTAACAGAGAACAACACCTTCAATGCTAAGTAAAAACACCCAACACGATCACAATACTCCATGGCTAACAAAAAAAAACCCAAGAATTTCCATACCATCAAGGAGCCTCTCACACAGACACCCAGTATGAACCATGCTCTATTGCAACACAACCATAAGCATAAACTCACACCCCTTGCACCAAGATCATTTGTTGCCAACCAGGAGCCTCAGAGCACATCATCACAATATGATCAACTCCATATTCTCCACCTTCAATGTCTTTCACGTTGTGTGTCATCTCAAAAGAGCAATAACTTTTACTCACCAAAGGATCAATCATCAACCGATTCCTCCAAAATTTCCCAAGCCTAACAGACTAAGAAATCTTCACAGGAGAAATACCCAAAACCAACAGCTAGAAGAAGGCTCTGATACCACTTGTTGATATCAAGAAAGACCTTGACCTCCCTTTACTAACTCTAATACCACTTGTTGATATCAAGAAAGACCTTGACCTCCCTTTACCAAATTTGATACCAAATTGTTGAGAAAATCAAGTCATATTAGAATGAAACATCTAAGAATAGCAGTGCCTTCGGTGATTTTAATTCCTTCAAATTTCCTCAAAGACACGTACTACTATGCCATAAGTCAAAAACAGGCATAGTTGATTTCTCACATTAACCCTTTTGAGAAAAGAACATGTAGACTAAACCAAATTCAACACATATGCACATATTAAAATTATTGAATCAAACAACATGGAAGACAAACAAATGAACACATGTATTTACGTGGGGAAAACCCTTCCGAGTAAAAAACCCCACCCTCCAAAACACTCAACTCAATTGTATTAATCAACAACAACAACAGTTGCAATACAATATCAGAGCTATGCTCTCAGGAGTTTACATCTTGTCCATCTGGAGAATACAAGCAACATTGTTCAGAATCCTCACACTGTTACAATGTCCTCACACAACATACAATGTAGATTCATTTCATCTCACCAGCCCACTCACTCAGCCAACCTTTTAGCCAACACAACCTCACGACCACAACAAGCTCACATTCTTCTTTGTTCTCTCTCTAACAAACAACAACCATTAGGGTATATTTATTTACCCCACTAACAAGCTTCCTTAATCTCAGGTCACCGCCTTGCAGCACACATCGGGCCACCCAACATTAAATCTGGTTACAGAGAATATTATCATATTTACACTTTGTCAACCCTCGAGTCAGCATATGCATTTAATGAAAATATATCACTATAAAAAATAAAGCTTTCGGCTAATGAATCTTGATTTACAACAGCGATGTAAAATCAACCAATGAAATTGTTCCATGTGTCAACACATCATTCATGCATCGCTTTGACAATCACACCAAACAGTCAGTTGTACCCTATGGCCAATCCACCGCGCCACCACTAGCCATCTAGAAGACCCCTGAGGTATGGTGGTATACCACGCTACCGCTCGACAGGTGTGAATCCCTCATGGTATGGCAATATACACCACACTACCACATCCCAGCTTGAAGACACCTACGGTATAGTGGTACCACCACACAACCACTAGACAACCAATGCCTCATGCTACCGCCAGGCAGTTTAGAGACCCCCACGATATGGCGGTACCCCGTGCTAGCACTCGATTGTGAATAGGTTCCTACAGTATAGTGGTATACATCGCACTACCACACCTTATCCAAAAGTCTCCCGCAGTATGGTGGTAACCGCACCACCGCACCTCTTCCACAAACACCTAGCGGTAAGGAGGTAAAGGAACGAACAAGGGAGATCTGCCAAGTCCTTTAACAGAGGTTCAAGCCAGCAAGTTGAGGCACATTTTCCAACATAAATATTATTTAAAAATAGTTACTTAACATGTATGGTAAAATTAAGAGATATTTTAATAAAAAATTGAATGAGAAATGGGTATAAAAAACTTCAAGGTACAAAGGCAGAAATGATAATTAAGGGCATTGTTTAAGATTTCATAAATGAATATGACATAGGATATGCTTATTAAGTGAACCCTTGGAAGTTACTCTAAGTGATATCTCATATCACATGTGAATAAATTTACTTTCTTGAAGATGGTTACAAACCACACAATTCGGATGAAAATGATGAGAGGATTATATTTTCAATATTTTAGGTTTTAATTTAAATATTATATGTATTATATATTTATCTACACATATATTATATTATTTAGACAACATTCTTTGGACATATCTTTATAACATGGGAATTATTAGTTCATGTTAGAGGAATAATACTAATGCATCTAATGCAATAAAAATAACCCTCTCTCACAAACTCACAACCACAAATAATTCAAGAAAATGCTTGACAATGTCACAAAAACTTGCAAGAAGAGACTTAAGCTTCTCATTCAAAATTAAAAAAATTGAAATTACATTTTTTTTTGCAGCCATGTGGACTAATGAAATCCATTACAATCTAAAACAAAATCTGATATGAGAGAAAATAATAAATCCAAAATGTTCTCCTTCAAACTATCTTCTTTCTCAGGATGATGACTCCTTCAACCTACAATATTTCAATGGAAAACTTTACTGCAACAAACCAAGTAACACAAATCCATATGCTTCTAAAAAAACTCTTAGAACCTAGAAATTCTTGGAGTATTTGGAATATCCTTTAAGAAATATTCCACCAAGCCTTCCTCTCCATATTTTGGCCTCGTAACCCCCTCAAAATTATCAAAAATCACTTTTTAAAAGAAAACCTCCATCTGCTTTTATGTCACTCCCAATTTCTATGCCCAACCTAGAAAAAACCTCATAAAAGTATTAAAAATATATATTAAATTCTCTATTTTTCCTTTTCATAACCACCTCCACAAAAATTATATATTGGGAGTCAATTATGACATCTCACTTAACTCGATAGGACATCGGAATAGAAAAAGTTGAACTACCTGCTCTTGGGCACCCATTTTTTATTTTCTAACATTTAAGAAAGAATATATGGGTTATGGAAAGTTGTAACTCTAAAATCTCATGCCCAAAAAGGTATTTTAAATTTCAAGTTTCAAAACTACCTCCTTAACTATCTCCCACTCCAAAATTTGCAATACTAAAATAGAACCAATTATTCTAATACAATATTTTTTGGCCTAATATTGTAATTTATTTATCCAACAACAAAATTACCAAACCTTGGGAAATTAAAAATTAAAATACTTCATTTTCTTTGGTTTATGAGGATTGTCATTGACAATGGATGCTCCTGCAACAGACACCCAAGGTATATTAAAATATTTCATGAGTGAAACATAAACATTTGTAAATTCCAGGCTCGTCTTGAATCCATCCTTTTTCCTTATCGACCTGAACATTCTTTCTCATCTTTCCTTGCAATTTGATGTCTCTTCCATCTTTCATTCTTACTCTCTTTCTCCCTCTTTTCACATAGTTCATCTCCCACCAAAATACAATATAAAATTTTGAAAAATCATAAACATTAGTTTCCTCTTCTTCAGTAAAATAATGAAATTCATGTATTAGCTCTTTCTCTATTCTTTATACAACAATTTGTTCATCATCAACCTTAGTTTGATATGTTGGAAGACTGGAATCACTAAGAGGGGGGGTTGAATCGGTGATTCATGTAAATCACAAACTTTTTACAAATCCAAGGGTTTAATTGACTTTTGAACCAAAATATCAAATGACAGATTATAGAATAGTTTTGACTTATGCATGTGTTTTCATTAACCATGAATTAAAAATAAAGACATAGCATTAACATAGGTTGAACTTAAGATGATTTACGCTTTCATATGTATCAAATCCCACATCCATAACATAACCTTTTGTGCATGATATTTTGACATAAACAATGGTAAAGATGAAAGACTGCTAATTAACAACCATTCAATGCATTTGATGACACATTGAGATCAAACGGATAAGTAAGATCACACACAAAATATCATCACATAACATAATATGTCCTGAGTGGAAAACCCTCTTGAGGAATAAAAACTACTCAAAAAATATTTCTCTTTATTCACTTAGAGCACCAACTCTTCAAAGTTCAAGAGCACCGACTCCATGAAGTTCAGGATCACCAACTCCACAAATTTCAGAAGCACCCACTTCATAAGATACAGGAGCACCAACTCCTTTACAAAGAATAACATAAATAGTGTACTATCAATACCCTAGAAGTGTCATTTGCAGTCCTAGAATCTCAATAGTAGGCTATAAATATTTTCAATAAGCACATTCAAAAATGTTGTATGGGAGTGAAAAATCTTCTTGAATAATAATCACTGTTAAAATTGTTTCAATACAATCCAAATTATGTGCATTATCTCTTAAGAAAAATCCTCAAATTTCTTATACTTCATCTCAAGTCACCCCAGAGAAAGGATGAATATTATCTTGTATAGTCATTGCCTCTATACATAGTTTTAAATAACTGTAAACCAACTTGGGTTAGGGTTCTATTAGAACTCAAAAAATAAATCATCCATAAATTGTATGTAGAGTTAAATAAGTCTTGTTAACCAATTTCAAAACTACCTTCAAGCTTGTGAGAAACCCTAGGCTAAATTGTTAAACCCTAGTTGATAACTTCCAAACACTTTATCAAAGAAACTATCTCATAATACAAAGATGTCATATCACCAAGAGGTTGGTTATAACTAAGCAATTAAAATAGAGTATTACAAACCCACAGGAAATATTTTAAACACCTTGCCATAATATCATAGTCAGGCAAAATTATCTCATGAAATCTCTTAAAAAAAGCAATACATCTTATCTTGATAGTCCTAAATATAGAGCAACATGAAAACCTTTTACAACTATTACAATCTCCAAGAAACCATGTAAAATAATCTTCAAACATTTTTATGCATTCTGAACCTATGTGAAAACAAAGCAAAAACAAAAAATGAAGTCACCTGAAGACTGACAAAAGAAACTGAATAGTTGTGCTAGAATTCAAATTAGTTTAGTAGAGTCCAAATTTGTCACATCCAGTAGATTCTTCAAAAAACTTTCAAATATTCATGTCATTGTTCCCATGTTCTTTCAAGATTACTACAGATACAAAATGAAAAAGAAACCCTAAGTTGAAAGCTTCATATTCAAAGCTAGACTTTCCAAAATAAGAATCAAATCTTCCCTTTTTTTCTCAAGATTAGCTTATGCAACCGGTGCCAATGATAAACCCTAAACAATCCAGTGGAAACTTTCCAAAAAAAATACCTTTTCAAACTTGTTACAAAGTGTGGTAACCTGCTCGACAGGTGAATAACTAAAAAATTTGAAGGGAAAATTTTATTTTGCAATGTGGAGTATATTGCTAGGAGATGTAAACAAATATGAATCATGGTCAACAATTGAAATCAATACATTACAAGTTATTTCAACCTTGCATGTCTTTATTATCCAATAGAAACTTGCAAGAAGTAACCAATACTTATAATGATCAAATATTATAATATGCATCAAAATATTTTGTATAAAGCACATTCAATAGTTGTAACTATAGGCCAAACATGATATCATAGAAACATGTGAATCATGAGACTGTATTCCACTGATATCATAATGTCTCCTAATTGATACATACCAAGAATTGTAATTGTCATCATAGAGAAATCAATCAACTCAGTCAACACTATGCCAAATACCAAATTCCTATAGAGAACAATAGGTGCTACATATGATGTCACTAAATCAAAAATATGTCAATTGTGCCAAATGTATGAAAAATTGAAACTATGTCAAATGCCAAGTGAACCAAAAGTCATCTTAAGGAGCCAGATGTAAACATCATTATATAAATCAAGTATAAATATCATGGCTTCCTTAACACAATATAGTAGTGCAATAGCATGAGATTAATAATGCACTAATCTATCATCCAAAGAAAAAACCTAATAATAATCAACTATGTATACGTGACTCGTAACCTTCCTTGAAGGATCAATCTGAACAACACCCTATCAAAATGATAACCATATTCAACGGAAGAACATCCAGTCAAATGATAAACATTGTCAGCATCATCATTTCATATCAAGAATGTAATTGCATAGCATGTCACCAATCAAGCTGAGAGTACTCAAAATGATCATATCATGTATCATTAAACATGTTGAGAATTGAGAAATCAAAGAATCAATTTGAACCAGAGAACCAATTTTGTCATTAAGAACAAACCACAAATGATAAACAACTAAAAGCCAACAAACTCCCCCTTTGTCCTTGATGGAAAAATGCATGTCATCTCTCCCCCTTTTTTCCTCAATGACAAAGAAACAAAGAAGATAACGTGTGATGCCATGAAGATAAACAATTGAGAAGCCAACTGATTATCCAAAACAACAACCAACTGCAAGTAGAGCAATATAGCAACAAACTAAATATGCAAGATAATTGTGAATGAAAAAATATAGAAACAAGCTCCCCTTGTCAAGAAATAATCAACATTGAAAGCATGTGGAAAAGAGTAATGGACTGAACAAATTCAAAGCATGATATCAATCTATCTATATCTATTGTTACTCTGCATAAGTAGAGTAGACAGATTCCTTCTTACTTCAGTACTAGAAAATCACTTTTGTCATCTGCTACTGGTTTGCACCAAGAACCAATAGAGCTTTGTCACATCTCTCACTATCATCATGAAACAAACATCATTAGCACTGACTGAGATATTGAGTTAAATAAATCATAACATAAATTAAAAAAGGCACTATCAAGTATACTATCACTTGCATAACATCATGAAGATGTCACCCTACAACTCATTGTCCACTATCTTTGAACAATCAATTTTTTCTTACAATGAAATTCTTATAAGGTTTGTCACACCATAAGAATTTACACCATAAAAAGGTGAAAGACTACACCACACATAATTAAAAGTTTGTTTCTCTTCTTTACATATCAATTGCAACAAACAATCATGAAATCTAATGAAAGTCACTGCTATCCTTGGTGAAAATCACTATTAAGAGTCACTATCAAAGTCAACACATAGATATTTCCCTTTCCTCAAAATACATACAAGTCACCTGACTAAAGAAGGTTTGTTTGAAACAAGAGGTCTACCAGATCATTTAACAACAAAAATCTCTACATCACTATTATAATAGATTAAGGTTTCCACTGTCAACAAAAAACAAACAAATGATCACTTGTTCACTGAAGGAGCACTGCATAACATCTTATTCATGCATAGGACTACACCTTAATAATTTTGCAAACTTGTTTTCTTTAAGAAGCATAATTCATTTGAATCAAATAGAGTGCACTACCACTATCGAAGCCCCATGTCACTGTTACTATACACAAGAACTTCTCAAATGCATTGTCCTTTTCAAATATTTCTCCTATTCACAAAGTATGAATCTTGACAAACACCTAATCACCAAATTTCCAAGATCAATGTACAAGACAAGCTATTGCAAAAGATGCATATCACTTGAGATATCATAGCATACTATCATCTCAAAACAGATCAGACCAAAACAACACTGCAAGGGGACTATTTTAAAGATAATGATTTGAATCCTTAAACACTGTCAATTGTAAAAGAAGAATAATCCTTGAAGAAGAATGGCCACTGACCATACACCATTATCAAACTTTATTCCTCCATATTGCTATAAATCCTGCAACACAACTTCAAAGAACACTTGTAAAGACTCAATTTTTATTAACTCAAGAAACCATAAAAAATGCATAATATGTTGTTCCTGATATGCAAAAATATGCAGATAAATACTTGAACCTCAAACACCCTGCATAACTTCTGAGGTCTTTTTGAATGTTGTTTCGATGTTAGTGAAATCTCAACTCAGTACACACCATTTGAAGACACTATGTTCCAATCATGAAATGTTACCATCATCAATCATATATTTTTTTCCATCAATCCTTATTCCTATAAAGAGTATACCAAGAGCAAGAGCAAATGTAATCTAATTTAAGTTTGACAACTTGTTAACCTTCACACTAAATGTATAACTATCCAAAGATAATATCACTAATATGCAGAAAAGAGAATGAATAAATTTGCATAGAATCTACTCATATCAGTGACTTTCATATATGATGAACCATCTCTATGAGTTAATCCATAAAACCATCAATCTTACCAATGAGCTATCACTGAAATTTCAAACTTAAGGTTTCCTGCAAGAGTTATGTTAGAGAGACACAAGTGACACAAAGATAGTAAAGACAACTCCAGAAGATATCCCACCACATGACACATCATGGTAGAAGAGTATTCGTAAACTTGTGTCTTTCCTGTTGCTTGAATGACAGAAAATAAAAAGACTCCATCAAATCTGCACAAAAATCTTAAGAACTTGTAACAGGAGATCACATAACAACAACCATGATTATTACCATTATAACCAAAGCTACCAAAACTTGAAATCACCACTTATTCTTGAGATCAAATACCCAACATAAGAAATCTTGTTGTTTACTGCCTCTTTATTTGACAACATATGTGCACCTCCAATATGCACAACCAAAAAAATGAGAAGGCTATCATAATCAATTCAATTAGAATAAAGTAGAATAAAAAATTGACATTTAAAAATATTTTCTTTACTTCTTATACCACCAATAGCAGATGCATGTTGTCATACCTCATTCTTGACTTCATAGGGATAAAATATGTCACCATAATAGACTCCCCCTAGGTCTTTGCTTATTCTCAGGACCTGGATGGCATCACATGTGCAAGCAGTGTACAGGGATTTTTCACAAATTCATCTCTATTCCTCTTCTTGTCATCTTGTTTACTCTTTCTTCTCCACACCAATGTAAACTTTTTCATTTGTTTATTTCAAGTGTTTATCTTTCTATTAAATCTGCACTACTGTACTTTATGCCCAACACTATTACATCTAAAACAAATGATCTTATGATTGATCTAAGGAACAAAATACTTCCTATAGACATTTACAACTTTGTTCCCTACATAATTATCACTTGTATTCATTCTACAATCTCTTATTAAATGACCAAAATTGTTACAATTGTAACACACCACATTCTCATTTCTAGAGACATTAGAATGATTCTTATTTGACCATCTCATGCAATCAATTTCCTTATGATCAAATTCATTACAAACATAACAATATCCTTGAAAACAATGATTGTACCTAAATGAATTATCATTCCAAGGATGTGAAGATCTAAAAAAAATCTCCTTTCTCTATGAATGCCTTTAAATTGTCTTCTAGCAATAGTGAAATCCTCTGATTTCATTTTATCTTCACTCTTTGGTGCAGCAATATGGTGACCAAGATCAACCTTCATTCTTGGTGTTTTCTTAACAGTAAACCTCTTTCCATTTGTAGTACCAAACACTGTCTCATGTTTAGATTCTTCGACAAAGCTTTGTCCAACCTCATATCCCAATCCTATAGGATCCTTTAGAATGATTTTTCTTGTCCAACATCGCATTCAATAGATTAGTACTGCAATCAAATTTCTAATTTTTACCTGATTAAACCTTGACACTTTCAAATTGTTTCCTTAATGCAACTACTTCTCCTTCAAGTTTTAGACATTCAATATTTTTAACCTCCAAATCAAACCTTACAACATTTTTTATCCTCTTACATTCTTCAATTTCAATTTTCTGACTTATAATCATGTCATCTTTAAGAGTTAGTTCTTTTAACAAGGAATCATTAGCTGAACTTTTCTTCAATAAAGCAACCTCATTTTCTAGTTTATTACACAATCCATCCTTGTCTTTTAACTTGAATTCCAATCCCTCTTCATTCCTTTTTCTATCAACCATTTGAGCTTTCAGAAATTCAATAATCTTTTTATCATCATTATGATTCTGTATTACAACTTTAATCACATCAACACTTTCTTGTAAGCATACCTTGATATCCTAATTTTCCTTTCTAAGCCTCTTAATCTCATCTAGAGCAAAAATAAGTTCAGCCTCAAAATGAATTACTCCCTTAGAGTCACTAACACACTCTTCTATATCTGATCCATTCATATTCAGTATGAAATAGTCAAGTTCTATATTACACATATTTTCTTCTACAAGATTTTCCTTATTAACACTTATAGAGTCAACTGGCAAAGACTTTTCTTGAGACAATACTTCACTAGAATTGGCACTAGTGTTTTTCTTTTGACTTATGTTTCTTTTTCACTTACCCATATTACTTCACTTACCAGGGATCCCTTAAGTTGGTTAGGATTATGCAAGGGTATAGATCTTTACATCAACATTAATCAAAATCAGATATGATTCCATAAAACACATAGTATGTACCATCAAACAAAAGTACCTTCTTGAGCTTGTGACATATTAAACATAATTTCAAAACCATAATCAATCCTAGGTGGATTAGACCTATATGAGGACCCTATTATCTGATACCACTTGTTGGAAGAATGGAATCACTGAGAGGGGGGGTGAATCAATGATTCATGTACGTCACAAACCTTTTACAAATCCAAGGATTTAATTGAATTTTGAACCAAAAGATCAAATGACAGATTATAGAATAGTTTTGACTTGTGCATGTGTTTGCATTAACCATGAATTAAACATAAAGACATAACATTAACATAGGTTGAACTTAAGATGATTTACACTTTTATATGTATCAGAGCCCACATTTATAACATAACCTTTTATGCATGATATTTCGACATAAACAATGGTAAAGATGAAAGACTGATAATTAACAACCATTCAATGCATTTGATGACACATTGAGATCAAACAAATAAGAAATATCACAAAAAAAATATCATCAAATAACACAATATATGTCTTGAGTGGAAAACCCTCTTGGGGAATAAAAACTACTCAAAAAATCTTTCTCTTTATTCACTTAGAGCACCAACTCTTCAAATTTCAAGAGCACCAACTCCACGAAGTTCAGGAGCACCAACTCCACAAATTTCAGAAGCACCCACTTCATAAGATATAGGAGCACCAACTCCTTTACAAAGCATAATAGAAATAGTGTACTATCAATACCCTAGAAGTGCCATTTGTAGTCCTAGCATCTCAATAGTAGACTATAAATATTTTCAATAAGAAAATTGAAAAATGTTGTATGAGAATGGCAAAATCTTCTTGAATAATAATCACTGTTAAATTTTTTTCAATACAACCCAACTTTTGTGCATTATCTCTTAAGAATAATCCTCAAATTTCTTATACTTCATCTCAAGTCACCCCAAAAAAAGTTTGAAGATTATCTTATCTAGCCATTGCCTCTATACACAGTTTTAAATAACTATAAAGCAACTTGGGTTAGGGTTCTGTTACAACTTGAAAAATAAATAATCCAGAAATTGTATGTAGAGTTAAAGAAGTCTTGCTAACCAATTTCAAAACTGCCTTCAAGCTCGTGAGAAACCCTAGTTGATAACTTCCATACCCTTTATCAAAGAAATTGTCTCATAATACACATATGGCATATCATCGAGAGGTCATTTATAACTGAGCATTTACAATAGAGTATTACAAACCCACAAGAAAGATTTTAAACACCTTGCCATAATATCGAATTCAAGCAAAATTATCTCATGAAATCTGTTAAAAAAATAAATACATCTTATCTTGATAGCCATAAATACATAGCAACATGAAAACCTTTTACAACTGTTACAACCTCCAACAAACCATGTAAAAGAATCTTCAAACATTTTTATGCATTTTGAACCTTTGTGAAAATGAAGCAAAAACAAAAATGAAGTCACCTAAAGACCAACAGAAGAAACTTAATAGTTGTGCTAGAAGTCAAAGTAGTTTACTCGAGTCTAGATTTGTCACATCCAGTAGATTCTTCAAAAAAACCTTCAAAGATTCATGTTGATGTTCCCATCTTATTTCATGATTACCACATATACAAAATGAAAAAGAAACCCTAACTTGAAAGCTTCATATTCGAAGCTAGACTTTCCAAAATTAGAATCAAATCTTGTTCTTTTTTGCCCAACATTACCTTATGCAACCGGCGCCAATGGTAAACCCTAAACAAGTCGATGGAAACTTTCCAAAAAATATACCTTTTCAAAATTGTTACAAAGTGTGGTAACCTTCTCGACAGGTGAATAACTCAAAAATCCGAAGGGAACATTTTCTTTTGCAATGTGGAGTATATTGCTAGAAGATGTAAACAAATATGAATCATGGTCAACACTTGAAACCAATACATTACAAATTATTTCAATGTTGCATGTCTTTATTAGCCAATAGGAACTTGCAAGAAGTAACCAAGACTTATAATGATCAAATATTATAATATGCATCAAAATATTATGTATAAAGCACATTCAATAGTTGTAACTGTAGGCCAAACATGATATCATAGAAACATGTGAATCATGAGACTGTATGCCATTAATATCATAATGTCTCCCAACTGATACATACCAAGAATTGCAATTGTCATCATAGAGAAATCAAACAACTCAGTCAACACTATGCCAAATACCAAATGCCTGTAGAGCACAATAGGTGCTACATATGATGCCACTGAATAAAAAAAAAGACAAATGTGCCAAATGTATGATAAAGTGAAATTATGTCAAATGCCAATTGAACCAAAATTCATCTCAAGGAGCTAGATATAAAAATCATTATATAAATCAAGTATAAATATCATGACTTCCTTAACACAATATATTAGTGCAATAGCGTGAGATTAATAATGCACTAATATATTATCCAAAGACAAAACCTAATAATAATCAACTAAATATACTTGACTTGAAACCTTGAAGGATCAATCTGAACAACACCCTGTCAAAATGATAACCATAGTCAACTGAAGAACGTCCATTCAAAATGATAAAAACTGTCAGCATCATCATTGCATATCAAGAATGTAATTGCATAGAATGTCACCAATCAAGTAGTTACTACTCAAAATGATCATATCATTTATCATTAAACATGATGAAAATTGAGAAACCAAAGAAATAGTTTGAACTAGAGAACCAATTTTGTCATCAAGGATAAACTAAAAATGATAAAACAATTGAAAGCCAAAATGATCTTTATGTCCCTCTTCCCTCATGTCTTCTAAAAGATATTTTCAGTTTCTAATTCATTCTCCTCTATATTCACTTTGATGTTAGCAACATAATCAAAAGATTCATCCTTCCCATCCCGCAACAAACTATTAGTCATACTAATCTCTTTATCAAATAAGAGGTCATAAACTAATGCAAAGGGAAGGTCACCAAATAACTCAACATTCACTTTCCCATCTCCTTCCTTAATTTTAATTGTAGTACCTTCATCTTGTAGAGGAGGGGGACTGAATGCTCAGGACCCCAGGTCATGGGAGGGTCTAGAACAATCAGTTGCCTAAGTCTACCTCACGCTAAGGATTATTTAAGGAAATTTTAATGCTTGAGACGGTGAAAAGGAAGGACAACTGATCAGTCACTATCCTATTACCAACCCAGGATTTTAGGAAGCTAGTTGAGTGAATTTTTTAGTATGGAATGTAACCTAGGTAGCTCTCTCCCAAAGGACTCCAGCACAGAAGATGGACAACAATGCAAAGTGTTGGAATCTCGATCGAGCACTAGCATTGCTATAGATAGGGAGTATGAAGTGCAGTCTAGAATTAACAAAAAACTCATACCTGATCAATACAGTTTATACAATGAAAAAAAACATAAAAGAGCTAAAATACTAAAATACCAAGAAGAATACTTTAAATTAAAAGATGGAGTCATTAAATATGAAATAATGATTAAAGGTGGTGGAAATACAACTCATGGTTGGTCTAGCCTCCCACAAGCTCCACATGTTCAAATGTACCTACACACAGCAAAATGGGGGAAAATGTTGGGGTTGTTTCAGGGCTTACCATAGTCAAACCCCCATTTCGGTGTTCCCAGTTCCATGAACAACCAAAGTAGCCACAATAGAGAGAATGTGATAAAGAAAGTATTGAAAGAAAGCACTACCAAGCAACGCTAACAAAAATACACTATGTAAATCAAATAACGATGCTAAATGAAATGGATATGACCTCCCCAACAAGATGGCCTCAAGCATGTGAAGGGAGATGTGAGCTCACAAGCATGTAGATGCCAACATTTTCATAACAATGTGAGGGGAAAAACCAATAGAGTGTAGAATTGGAGCTTCAAAATGGTGAAAGAGTTGTGAAATAAAGTGTGTAGAAGCAAGAGTGATCAAGTGAAGTTCAAGAAGATTGAAGAAGAAGATGTTTTGAAGGTGAATAGAATCCCAAAAAGATTCATTTGAGGTCAGTCAAGGGTGTAGGGGCATTACACTTCATCACCAATGGAGAAGTGTAACGCCTTTGCAAATTCTAGAGATGGGAATCTTGTCAGGATGATAGCACACCATGTAGACATTTGTGTGCTTTGTAGACATTCCATATAGAAATTCCCCCACTAACACTATAGAAAATTGCCAAGTGGGTGGAAAATGGATGCATGAGGTGGAAAAGCATCATTGAGTTTGATTTTTCTAAGGTAAGGGGGTGTAAATGGGTAATTTGAAAGGGGTGAAAACTTACTCCCTTACATTTTTCCCCCACTTTAATGAGCATATGTGATATTAACTATGATTTAAAGTAGATTGAAAGAGTTTAGAGAAAGTATACCTAAACCATCGAGGAAGCTGACCAAAATTTGACATACCCAAAAGCACAAGAAGAGGATATGGCTCCATAGGTACTCGATCTTGAGGATAGTTGAATGAAATGTGCCTTAGGTCCGTAGACATACCAAATATGAAAAAAAGGACTTTGTAGGTGCTCTATCCTATAGAGTTGAACAAGGAGATCCCACAAGATGTAAGCACTTTGCATGTCCTCGGGATTATAAAGGAAGTGCCCCAGGTGCTTGGTCCTAAAGGAAGCTAGATGTGAGAGGCTCCGTAGAGTCTGATGGGGCCTTACAAGTACTCATTCCTGCAAGGCAGATTGAAAAGTAGCTTCACAAGAACATTTACAAAGCAACATGTTAATCCACATAACATGTTAGATAACAAAAACCCATGTAGGAAAATAGACAAACAATCAAAAATCGAAGGAGAAGCTTTCAAAGGGGTCCCTTGGGAACCATTCAAAATAAAATGGGTCCTCTTGAGGGATGCTCTATTTGAAAAGCAATAACATTTTTTGCCAATGATTCTAGCATCAAGGAATCCTTTTGAAAGATTTATTTCATCAAGGAATTTGAAAGAAAGAATACTCCCTCACAAGGGCAAGTTTTCAGACGTCTTCATCAGAAAAAGTACTCCCTTCTCGAAAGAAAGTTTTCAAATTCTATCTTACGAATCCGTGATGAAATAAAAATTTCGCTAGGGGTCCACGTTGAAGAATGCAATTTTTGAAAAATAAAGGATTTTCACTAAGGGATTTGTTTGCACACCTTCTAAAAATGTAAGTAGTGTGATATCCCCCCTTAGGATGGTGTGTGTCGAACATAAAGGTGTGTGACATCATAAGGAGAGAAAAGAAAGAATGAAAGTGATGTTGTGTCTCGCAGAACATGATGAGATGTAATTGTGGTAATGTTGTCACACACATGAGGGACAACACATAAGAACCACAACATCACAAAGAAAGCAAAGAAGAGAAGGGACAAATAATGAAATAACGAACAAGAGATAGGGGGATCTAATATTTTGGTGTCAAAACTGATCACAAAAATAAACAGATATAATATAATAATATATAAATGATTTTCATCAACTCCCTGCTATAAATGGAAAAAAATGAAGAAAGGTATGTGAAAAAAAAAATTGGCTCAAGATGGAAGGGAGGCCTAAGTGCCCCCAACACTTTGCATCATTCCCAATTGTTGAAAATCAAGGCACAATAAAGAGAATAATGATGTGACAAATAGAAGAATTTTACGACACAAAAAACTCTTGTATCCAAGGAACTACAAGGGTGACAAGTGTCCTCCAGGAATACATAAAAAAAGCATAGGGAACACAACACATACACAAATCTAATCTACAAATAAAGAAGAGGTGCCCCCATAGTCCTTATCAACCAAGAGGTCATCATTCTCCCAATCTAGATCATTGTAAGGTGAGGGCAGATGAGCTTGTAAGGCCGAGATAGCAAGGGGGTACCCTCTGAATCTCCTATGACAAGAGCCAAGGAAGAGGCCCCCTCGAGGTCCTCTTCACTCAGTTCTTATGAGGTGAATTTCAGTGAACTCACAAATATCATTGATAGAGCTATGACATTATCTACAGAGTTGAACCGCTTTAAAAGAGTGCCATGTGTCAATTGATCTAGTGATGAAGGAGGCACCTAAGATCCACTGCCAATCTCACCGAAAGACTCAGGGGTAGAAAAAAAACTCCAGGGATGTTGGGGCTACCTCCATCACTATGATGGTGCAAGCCAATGTAGAACCAACTTCTGAAGAAGACAATCCCTTCCTCCAACCCCCACTATAAGTAGGTTTATCCTCCAACTTATGCTTCATTAGAGGATGAGAGATCAACAAAAATGAATTAGAAGGTGAGGAGGAAAAGGATAAAACCATAATGGAAAGCATCAAGGTATTCAACATATCCATAGGTTTGGTAAAAAGTGAGATGTTCAGAAGGGACATCAGAAGAGGAGGATCAATTGAAGGAGAAATGAATAATTACACCCTTTTAGGGTGAGGATCATTCACGCTCACAGGGGGAGCTGAAAGAAAAATTGAGGTGGAGGGAACTAAAGCAGAAAGGGTGGAAGAGGAGGACACAACAAAAGATGATGAAAGAGGATTTGTTGGCTCCATTTCCTCCTTTCGCAAGGCAACCTACTTAGCAACCAAAGCCTTCCTCCAACACTTACAATCACATGCAAGGTAGTTTCTTTGGCTCTAAGAGCTAGAGGTTGCTAGCTCAGGAACAATAGAAGGCTCTTGTTTATTCATTGAATTATCCATTATAGACATTCTCAAAGGAGGGAGTGACTCCTAGATAGGAACAAGAGTAGATTCAACCATAGATAGAGGAGTAGACTCGAGCACCTCAGCGGTGAGCCTCTTCCCATTTGCTACCCTAAGGGTAGGGATAGTAGGAGGCTATAGAGGCCGAGGTAGATTCATGAGGGCCCTTACCCTTATGATACATAATGGGCAAAGGCACCGTGGGTAAGATAGGAAGGTTGAATACCTAATTCTTTTACTTTTGCCAAATGGGCACCATAAGACTCTACAAGAGATGCATAGGGGAAAAATTTGATGGCACCACAACAGGGTGAGAGGCAGAGGCAGGCAGAACTAAAAACATAGAAGAAGAAAGGCCCCAAGCATAGGTAGGTTTTCCCTTCCCCTTTTGTGAGGAAGAGGTAGCTTGCTATTGCACTATAGGGTAAATCATTTTTGGCTGCACCTTGCCCCTGGTCTTATACTTAATGTAATTTTGATAAATTAGGTCCATTCTTGGGGGAAGCAGACCAACCAAGGTGGGCTAAACAATATCCAATGAATAACCCCCATGAGATACCAATGGTTGATATCCAGTGTCATTCACGACATGCACTACACCTTCATGAGAGAATTGTAGACATTTATGAATAATGAAAGCGACCCCATTCACATATCTAGCCAAGGATGCCTAGTTTCACTATGAATAAGTCAAATTCTAGGATGACATCAAAGGTAGTATTTACAGCTCTAGGTCCTACTGGGATGGAAAGGGTTATAGAGCCATAAGGGGCAAGAGAGATACCATCATGAGTATGTATAGTTTTCTTCATCTTCTTATATTCCTCCCTTTGTAAGGAATTCTATAAAATATTATCCTCTATAATAGCATTCACACGACTCGTAGGGTTCACAAGGACTCCTATCATAATGTTTCCATTGAGATGAGAAGGAATATATAGAGGAGAAGCCTTGTTATTCATGGGTAGATCTCATGATGTAAAATTCACATATGGTGAACCAGGCGTAGGTTGAGGGGGAGGACTATTCAAGTAAACAAAATCACATTTATGTATGTTGATGCCTTGGAGAAGCACTAGAAGGATCAATAATTAAATTTGCAAAGTGAGACAAAAATGGGTCTGTATAAATCTTTAATTCACTATTCGCCTTAGCCACAGGATTGTTTGAATTCTAATTTTTACCATCGAGGTGGATGGTACTTTCATCGATGCAATCTTGTATCTCATGATGCAGGCGCATACAAATTTTACTATAATTCTCATGGACATGATGGTATTGGAAAAATGTACTTCCATCATACTAGTCAGGATAAGGCTCTCTTAGAGGTCTAGGATCTTCCAATGTTATAACTTTATACTTTAATAAATTTTCAAAATAGAGGAATAAGATTCAGATAATTTAGTGAACTATTTGTTGCACTTGAGGCCTCTGTCATTAAATGTGATGACTACATTCACAATAGATTTTCTTTTTCTTGAAATTGATACTGTAGATCTTCCTTCGAGATGGAAGTATGAGGAAGATCCCCCAGGATGAACAACCGTTTGTTGATACTCCCACAACGCTACACACATATGCACAAAAGAAGGATACTTCATTAAGGAAAAATTATCCTACCAAGGTTGCTACAAGTTTCCAAAGAACACCTTTTATACATCTGAGTTAGGTAGCAGGTAATAAATTTGAGAAAATAGTTCTTGGTATCAAGCAATGAAATCAATAATCTTCTCATGCTCTCCCTGCTCACATTGGATGAGATATGAGAAGGTCATCTTTAGCCCGATGTTTTCCTAGAACTACCACAAAAACTGATTAACAAGTTGATCGATTGAGAATACAGAGTTGTCAGGAATATAACAGTACCATTCTAGTGTTGTGTCTTTAAGAGATCGATGGAACAATTTTTCTATCAGGGAATCATGGTGAAATAAGTCTATACACATCCTATTGAAAGCTAACACATGTGTTTGAGGGTCTCCTTTACCATCGTACTTCTCAAACTTATGAATTTTCATCCATTGAGGGAAGGGAGCATTCAATATTATCACTGAAAAGGACTATGTTGGAAGAAAGGTTGAAAGATAGGTTGGGCAGAGGCTTGGGATAGACTCACCAGTTGGTTCTGTATTTGATCCATATTTTGTAGCAAGGTATTCAAAATAGGGTCATATATAAACATAGGACCAATGGAGCCTCTTCCAAGACCACCACCATTAGAACCACCTTCAGAGCCACTACCATGACCATCACCAAAGTTGTTGTTGTGACCACCATTGGAGCCACCACCATGACCACCACCATGACCACCACTAGAGTTACTACTATGGCCTCCGCCCAAGCCACTGTCGTGACCACTAGGCATACCTGAGCCACTAGCCTCTATTCCATGGGAAATAATTCTACCAAAGACATGGTTTCCCCCCAGGAGGAAGAACATTGAATCCTAGAGGTATTCAACTTGCTTTGATAGTAGGAGTGGATCAAGTGCAAAGATGTTAATAGAAGGGCTCATTTCAGCCATGCAGACTGATGTCATAGGTATTGAGACACCAATTTTTCTTTCATAAGCATCAAACACATGACCTCGATTAATACTTGACCTAGCATTGTAAGGAGGGATGTATGCTTCCATTAAATTGGTAAGGCCATAAAGAAACTCTATGCATGTCAGATCCTTGTCTAGCATATATTTGATCTCATTAACAAGCCTAGTAGGCCTAAACATGCTTTGATCTTTTCCTAAGTGACTCACAAGATCCAATATCCTCCTATCTAGAGCCATGAGGTGCTTTGCAAGAATAGTGAGAGCATCATCATCGCCCAAAGGTGGGGCCACAGGAGAGAGATGAGTAGGGGCACGAGTGGTTTCATTGAAGAAACTCGTCTCTATCATCGATACCATCTCCTAGCAGGTAAGAGTCTAAGTGACCCTTGTAAAGTCCATTTCTAACTTTCATTGTCATGCGCTCCTCCTAACAACGTATCGAGAAGTCGTAGGCTAAATTGTGAAGTTCATAAAGCATCACAACACACAAGTCCACAACTTATGTAGACACGAGAGAAAGAGCCTTAATTCAAAGAAACAAATATTACAAGTTTCACATTAGGTTGACTGATCAGGACTCCACATCATGGGAGGGTCTAGAACATTCAACTACCTTGATCTACCTCACACTAATGATTATTTAAGGCAAGTTTAATGTTTGGGAGGGTGAAAAGGAAGGATAATTGATTTTTCATTATCCTTTTATCAACTCAAGAGTGTAGGAAACAAGGTGAGCTAATTTTTGATTATGGACAGTAACCTAAGTAGCTCTCTGCCAAAGGACTCCAACATAGAAGATGGATGATAGTGTGACACGTTGGCATCTTAGTCAGGCGTTGGAATCTGTACAGATAGGGAGTACAAAGTATAGTCTAGACTTAATATAAAACTCACTAACTACCTAATAAATATAGTTTATACAATGACAAAAAACATAAAAGATCCAAACTACTAAGATAGCAAGAAGAATACTTTAACTTAAAAGATGCAGTGACTAAATACAAAATAATGATTAAAGGTGGTAGAAATGAAACTCATAGCTGGTCCATCCTCCTACAAGCATCACACATTCAAATGTACCTACTCACAACAAAACAAGGAAAAATGTTGGGGCTGCTTTGGATTTTTCCATAGTCAAACCCCTATTTTAGTGTTCCCACATCCATGGATAGCCAAAGTAGCCACAATAGAGAGAATGTGATAAAGAAAGAATTTAAATCAAGTACTACCAATCAATACTAACATCAATAAGCTATGTAAATCAAATAATGATGATAAATGAAATGGATATCACCTCCCCAACAAGACGCCCTCAAGCACGTGAAGGGAGATGCAATATCACAAGCTTGTAGATGCCAACATTGCTACAACAATATGAGGGGAGAAACTAGAAAAGTGTAGACTTGGAGCTTCAAAAATGGTGGAAGATTTGTGAAATGAAGTTTCTAGAAGCAAGTGTGATCAAGTGAAGTTCAATAAGATTGAAGAATAATGAATGAATAAAGAAGATGTTTTGAAGGTGAATAGAAGCCCAAAACATTCATTTGAGGTCAATCAAGGGTGCAGGGGTGTTACTCTTCATCGCCAATGGAGAAGTGTAACGCCTATGAAAATTCCATAGGAAGGAATCCTGTCAAGATGGCAGCATGCCATGTAGACATCGGCATGCCACGCTAGCATCCTCGATATAAATTCCCCCACCGACACTACAAACAACCGCTAAGTGGGTGGAAAGTTGATGGATGAGGTGGAAAATCATTGTCGAGCTTGATTTTTCTAAGGTAAGTGGGTGTAAATGGGAATTTTTAAAGGGGTGTAAATTCACTCCATTACACATCTACCATTGCATTCATTTTTGCAAATATACTCTTCTACACCAATCTTATCATGCTCAAATAAATCAGTTTCAACAATTTTTTCACAAAAATTTGATTTTGCCTCTTCTTCCTCTACTAAAACTTTCACTCTACCTATCTTAAATGAAATCAATAATGTTTTGTTGATGGTATTTTCTGCACAACAACAACTCAGACAAAATATGATATCCTATCTCTCTTGAAAGGTAAATCTCTATGGGAAAAGAGATAACCCCAAGGTCTCTAATGTCAGGTCTTGATAATGTAGTGAAACAACTCAGAGATAATGTGAAAATACTAGTAATCACAAAGGGACCTTATTATGAGTAGAGCTAGACTTCAAACTTATCAAATGCAAGCAATAAATTGATAGTTTCTAGCTTGATACCAATCAGATAATAAAGAAACAACAAAAGATAAAGGTTTCAGAGATAATTATAAGACTACTTCTAACCATAGATTGAAAATGCCAAAGGATGAAATGCTTAAAATGGACCGATCTCTCATAAACTAATTTCTACTTGACCCAGATAAATCCGCAATGTCACAGAAGTAGTGCAATCTTCTGAGGTATTTAAGATTTTCAAATTACAAACATTCATTCAAACAATCCTATTGTAATTGATATGAACAAACCTTTATAACTTAACTAAGTACAATTATAAGTCCAAGCTAACTTTGCAAAGCAGCTAACAATCAGCTAACTACAAAAAGTATGGACTAGAGATCGCTGCAACATTCCAAACATGAAACCCTAAGTATTATCAAACAACCCAACTATAAACTCAAGCAATTTAAAAGATAGAAGAACAAGAACCATGCTAGATGAACTCCACAAGATAGATATCAAACACAATATCTTCCTTATATTGAATCACCCAAGATAGCAACAATTCCAGTTCTGTGTTACAATATTTGCTTGCCAATAAAACCCTAACTTACTTCTAATATCACTTCTATCTACTTCTCTAAAAATTCCTCTATGTCTATATCTCCTATCTATCTGAATGAGGCAACATGCCTATCTTTTTTAGAGGATCCACAAGATAGGTCGACCTAGACTATAATTTTATAATAAAAACATGACCTACAAGAGATCGGCCCCAAAGAATAATTTTAACCCATGAAATGTGCCTAATGGCACCAATTTCATCCAAAACAGCCAAGATGTCAAAAGGTTGGCCCAACACATGTGAACTAATGGGAAGTACAAATATCGATGTAACCCTATATAATCACTCCCCATCCTTGTCCTTATCTTTATCTTCTTCACCATGTACGGCCAACAGAACGCTATCCAGCTCATCAATAGGTGGCACAAGCAAAACCTTGATCTTTCTCTCAATAATCTTGATTTCTTCTCTTGATTGTCCAACCATACCATCCCAATCAGCCTTGTTGGTCAAATACTTTTCAATGACTGCAATATAAGTTGTAGCATCATCCAATTGATGCCTAGTAACTGGCCCTTCGCTGACTAGAGAATACACATCCCTCCATCATTGTCTAAGCTGCTCCAAGCCAAGATTTCTCAGAGCAAACTTCTTCCTTCCAGTCATAACCTCGACGAAGGAGATACATTTGTCATACACACCGGTCAAAGCATCCTCAATTTTTTTTTCCTACTTATTGATCTTCTTCAAGGCCCTCTGCCTCATTAGCAAGATTTCATACCATTCCCAAGGTTCAGAAACCCTTGGAAGAGGAAGAATCCCACATCTTACCAATTTATCTTCAGTGAATCCCATAATTATTGTAACCTTCTGCAATAGGAAAATATTATCCTCCTTATCTTGAGCTAAGACAGTCTTCAGCAATGTTACTGACCTCGTAGCATCCCCTATAGTAGATAGAATGCCCTTGATGGCATCAACCCCTTTGGCTTGGACACCCTGCAACCAAGTGACTGTAGCATCTAAGGTACCCTTCATCTTTTCTAGCTTAGAGATTGTCTCCTAGGGAAGGAATCTTGCAGCAGAAGAGGAGGAACCAATAGCCTACAAAGGTTTCATCAACTCCTACAAGTATCTTCTCAGTTTTTTATTTTCTCCCTCCAATTCATGTCTTGTATGCACTGCCTTCTTCAGTCTCCTCACAATCACTGCATTGGAGCCCTCATATTCTTCAATATCTTGTTCCACGGTAGCATGCCCCAAATCAATAGTCTGCACATTATAATATTGGGTGGTTACATTGTCCCTATCTTTGTTTGGAGTAGGCGTAGCAATATGGGCCACTCTATTACCTGATCCATCCCTTTCAATTCGGGATACAACCCTTGCTTTCTTTTTAGTTTTCTCCTTCTCCACATTGGCCATAAGGACATCCCAATTAGTTGGAGCATCCTCAATTATCACCATTTTTCTCTTCAAACCCCTCTCAAGCCAATCCATAATTGTGGACCCAATAGGTACAGTACCTAGTTCACCTTGTTCCTTATCTACCTGATCAACAGTTGGACTTTTATAAACCTCCTCAGTTGGATTCCCATCCTGTTGTACCTGCTCTTCCACAACTACATGCACTGGTGAGGGATCTCTAACTATTTCTTCCTCCTTTTGAGGAGACTTTTCCATTTGTTCCCTTACAAGAGAATCTGCATAGGCTACCAAGGGGGACTGCAATACCTTACCAATTTCTACCTCCATCCTAAAGAGGTCTCCTTCTTGGAACTCTTCCTCACCTAGACTCTCAAGACCTTCATCTTTCTTTGGTTCTTCTTGTTGGTTACCAACATCTTGTGGAATAGAGGCACTCACCTATTCAACAACAAGAATACTGACTGAGACCTTCTCCATTGCTGTAGTGTCTTTCAAGGAAGGAGTCCTTGATCTCCTCATGTAAACTTGTGTCCTTTTCACCAAACTTTCCACCTCTACCACTAGTGGCTCAATTTCTTTGTCAACCTTAGGATCCTCTGCCACTCTCTGTGACAATCTTATCATTCTTCTTCTCTTTTCCACCGGTGGAGCACTTTCAACCTCTTCTTCTTCTTCCTTATTCTTCTCAACTTCTTTCTTAGAGGCATGTTTCCTCTTCTTAGCAACAAGCTTTCTTTGTTTGCCTACCTCCACATCCTTCTCAAGTTGGACTTCCCTTACCTGAATTCTAAAAGGAGAATCTACATTTCCTTTGCCCTTTTGTTTTGGCTCAAGCGACCCTTCAGAAGCAGAATGAGACTCCAGGTCTCAAATTAATTCATAAGTGCATGGAAAATTCTCACTTTCCAGCTCCAACATCTTGTGCTTCAACAACATCTTAGTATATTTGATCACTGGGGCCGTGACCTGATCTAAATCAGTCTTTTCCCCTTCCAACCAGTCAACTTCTCCAACTCGTTTATCTTTTACTACTTCATAAACATGACCCTAGATCACATTTCCATCTTCCTCAACCTAGTCAGGGATGGCCTTGACATTATACAGCCTTACCAAGTCCACTAGCAATCTAGAACTTCTTCCTTACCTCAAATTCGTCAACAATGTTAATCCAATAATTCTCAATATGAGGCTTATGGCTATAATCTTTGTTGGCCTTCTTTTGAGCTTCACCAATGATGTCAAATCTTGTCCTCTTAGTGTGGAAGGGAAGACCAAGAGTACCCATTTCCTCTTCAGCAGCATGGGTAGACTGAATAGAAGGACAAACTTCTCCCATTCCAATCTTCAAAGGGAAATCATTCCCAAAACCCATCTTGTGCATTTCTCCCTTTACTACATTATCAAAGTCACAGATTTTCCTAACCACTTCCAGCAAAATAATGTGGTCCGTAGGATACCTTGGCAATCTGTAGGGAGCCCTTTGAAAACCATCAATCCTGATATATGAGAAGGTTGGGAACTGAATAAACCAAGCTCCATACCTCCCTATCAATTCCTTTGCCTTGTCTGGGATTCTTACATGCTCTACACCTTGGAGCAATCTGGTAATATACATTGTGAAGGCATCGTTTGATCTCCTGTAACTTCCACCAATTAGGTGCAACTTTGGATACACTTCGTAAATAGCATCCTGCCCAAAGATACCTCTAGTGCTCAATGCCTTGTATGGATGAAGTCTTGCCAATGAGTACACTAGGTAGGAAGTCATAGTAAAAGTCTTGGTTTGCAAGACACTGCATAACTACTCATGAATCACAGCACTGATGGCACCTGCCCAGTGATAGTCAAATCCTTGTTCCATTCTAGCAATCACATGGAACATCCAGGTCTCAAAGATCCCTGCACCCCTTAATCCTACCAACCTCTAAGAAGGGTGATCACATTATAGTACTTCCTTTTGAACTTAAGCCTGAACGCTTGCTTAGGCAACTTAGAGAAATTGGATTTAGGCTTCTCCAACCAAGAGTTAATCACCTGCCGAGACTTAACTATGTTTTCCTCATAATATTTCCTAGCCCCATCCTTGTCAAAAGCTACTAAATGGGATCTGTCAGGCATGTCAAATGTTGCAGCAATGGATATAGGGTTGAATCTTGCAAGAATCCTCCCGTAACGGCCAATAATCCTCTGTGTACCCCTATCATAATTCTTGGCACACTCTAGCACTAGCTCATAACATTGCACTGTAGAAGGAAAACTTGCCACATGAGCCAATCCGGAATCCACCATTATTTTTGCCAACAGAGGAGGGTTGGGTGCTGACATTTCAGCCTTGAATTCCTCATAGTCCCACATGCCAACGTTTGTGTCTGTGATTCCTAACCAAATTTAAGTCAACTTACTCTTAGGAATTCTACTCTTCATATCCAACTTCACCCTCTCTACATCGGTAATGGTAGAATTCTCTGCACCAGGATCCATTACCTTTCCCTTTCCTCATCCTGCAACATTTTATCCTGATCCTGCCTGCAAACACATAAAAGTAACATATAATCAGATCCAAAAGAAGCAATAAGTACATAAAGTCATTACCTCAATGTTCAGGATTTAATCCCCCTTGCAGATTCTGCACTGGGACAAATTTTCGGGAAAATCCGGACCAGGCAGATTCCAGCGAACCAAACATACAAAACCTCAAAATAACGATCAAAATCAATATCCTAACTAAAGAAAATCATTATAAACACTTAGCATAAGCTCCTTAAATCACTCAAGTAATTTACCAAGAAACCCACCATCTATAACCATCAAATTTAGCATTTCCCAAAAACACCCAAAAGAATCCGCCAGAGACGGATTTTGGCAAGATTAACAATAGTTGTAACTAACTCGAGAAAAATGAAGGGACACGGACTGTCTGGGAAAATCTGGATGGAATGTATTTTGGAAAACTCCAGATATAACAGTATAAAAGCTCAAAATCGGTAAAACAATCCGACCGACGACTTCGGGAAAATCCAGATGGAACAGATTTTGGCAAAACCAAATGAAATCCAGCAGAATGTAAAAAAGGAAGAAGAAATAGAAAATTTGGGAAAATCCAGAGGAAATGAAATTCCACGAAGACCTCAAAAACCTAAACCTTTCTACATCTTTGGTATTTTCATCAAATCAATTCAAATTACTTCGGATCTATGCCAGAACTCTGAAACCAGCAAACCTAGGACCCTGAAAATAAAACGTGAACTAAGGACACTCTTCACAGAAATCTGAAGAGGATTGGCCATGCCCTAGGTCAAAAACCCAAACTTCCACCATGAAAACACAAACAACTTGCTAATACACCTAAATGGAAAGTATGAAACCACAACAAGCCCATGCTTTAAATAAAAGGAACATCAGAAAAAGATGCACATGTCTGATAAATAGAAATGGACCAATGCACCAAATGAAAATCTCAAAATAACGATGGTGACATCCATCCAGAGAAACCATAAAACCAACCAAGGACTCCCTAGGAAAATGAAGAAAAGCGATTGAAATTAAGAGAGAACAGGGCGTATTTAGATACCATGGAAGCACAGAGGTTGTGATGAATGAAACTGATAAATGGCCGCCTGATGCAAACCGGATACAACTCACGCACTCCAAACACAAATGTTCAGTTCAAATGGCCTCGAGAATCCAAATATCCAGCAAACACAAGAACCTCAACACCCAAGCGCAAATGATAGTAAATTCAAAAACTTAAATGATCAATTACTTCTCAAAGAATCAAGATATCAAAGCCCAAAGACCTTCACACAAATGCCATTAATGCATTCGACAAGATAGTCGTGGCCACAAAAATTTTGGGAATTCGATGGGGAAACGGATTTTGGGGGAATCTAGATCATACGAATTTTCTCGAAAATAGGGCAAAAGACAGCAGTTTCGGACGTTGGGAGAAAACTAGGAGAATCCGGCCCAGGCGGATTTTCCCGAGAACAATGAAAAACCTGAGATAAAGCCAAAACTTCATATTTTCAGTACAGTTGAAAAGAATGTCACTTCAATTGGAAAAAAGGTCATCAAAGCACAAACCCAAGCAAGCAAAACCTTCATAAAAGAAGGGCCAAAACACCAAAAAGAAAAAACAAAAGGGTCCCTACCTTTAGTGGGGCGTGTGTGCAAAAAACTGCACAACATGTTGCAACTTGCATTAGTAAATCATAATATTTATCCTCATCCTCTTTCACTATCTAAATCCATTAATCAAACGATTTCCAGTGTTATTGCATCTTCATTACTCAAGGGCTTCAACTTATGCTTGATTCCATCCTTCATCAATGATTACGTAATGGCATACCCATCATGCACTGCAAACCTTTTAAACTACCAAGGTCTTCCCAATTAATAAGTGAAAAACATCTATAGATATTATATCACATAAAACTTCATCATGATAATCGTCAATCTTAAATTTTACCAAACATTATTCATTTACACAAACTTTATGATCATCCTTCAACCAAGCAATCTTGTATGGATGTGAGTGTCTTCTCCTTTCCAATTGCAATTTATTCACCATTTATTTATAAAATATATTGTTAGTACTACCACCATTAATAATCACATTACATACTTTACCTTCACACATACATCTTGTTTGGAACAATATTTTCCTTTGATCTAGTTCCTTTCCTTCGTTCATAAGGGCTCTTCTTGTAACAAGTACTTCTCCACTTTCTACATCTTTTGAATGTGATGAGTCTACATCTTCTTCATTTACATTTTCTTCCCTTGCATTACTTTCAGTCCTTCTATTATTTCCTTATTGATTATGAGGGAAATTATATGCTCTATGTCCATCTTCTACACATTGGTAACAGGTTCCATGAAAGCCTCCTCTTTTGAATAATCTACCCAATCTTTCTCTTCCTTTGAAATTATGATCACGAGACTTGTATGAACTCTCCCCTATTTCATATTTGTTTTCCTTAGTACCTTCAATATGATTTTTCATTTTTTTACACATAAGCTCTACCCTTTACTTTTTGTTTATTCTCAAATTTTCTTTTCCAATTTTCCTCAAATTTCAAAGCAAATTGATAATCTTCTTCTAAATTAGATTTTTTTACTAGACTTAGTTCTTCTGGAATACTTGGCTTCAGTCTATTGGCGTATCTTTCTACCTTCTCCTTGTTGGTTTCTAAATGTCTTGTTCTAATAAAAAGTGTGAAACTCCTCAGTGTATTCCTTAACTGGTTTTCCTTGCTACTAAAGTTTATGCATCTTCTTTGATAATTCCAACTTATAATCCATTAGAATAAATTCTCTTAATTTTCTCAATCATTCTATCCCACTTTGTAATCTTTTCCTTTCCTCTTCTTCCTCTATCAAGTTGAACTTCTCTCCACCATATATTTGCATTACTCTTCAACTTTGTTTTATCATACTTTACTTTGTCAGGATCTTCAATCTCCTCAAACTTAAAGTGTTCTTCCATATCATTGATTTAGTCTATCAACTCTTCAACACTCAAATTTCCACTAAAAGTTTGAACATCAAATTTTGGTCTTCTTTCAACTCTTGAAAGTGCAATAATTAAATGAGCATTTGCAATTGTTGATAAAAAAATTCCACCACTTGACCAGCTAGAAGTGTTAGATTCATCTTCACTCCTAGATTCTCCTCTTCTTTGTTCAAGACCTCTACATAGCTATTCTTACATTGTTTCAACTTTCCTTCTCAGGTCTCTTAAATTAGCAATGTCAAGAGGGTTTCTACCTCCAACTCTACCCCTACCTCATGGGGCTACTCTTGGAGGCATTATCTCACAACCCACAACTCATAGGTTTTGTTGTAAACTACCTCACTTTGGCACTCTACCAGTAGACTCAAGAACTCCTACTCTGATACCGTTGATTCAAGAGAAAACAACCCTCTCTCACAAACTCACTATAGTTTCTTAAAATTTCACCCTATAGTAATTTCACACATGCACATTTAGCCTATTGTATTTATGGCACCCCGTCACATTAATGACAAAACCTTATAAATCAAAATTTCATGATTTCAAATCCATAAGGGACAATGATGAACAGTTAGCAGTCTATCACCTCATTTCTTGTAAATTTTTGAGTAGGATGATTGCATGATGCGTGGAAATCCACATGGCAGGCTAGCATCCCAAAAAAAATTGAGTTTCAAATAAGGGAATATCGTGACCTTTTCCTATGACATGCATCATTTTAGCATAATCACATTTGTAATGGCTCATTCTACTCATTCATCCTCACAAAATACTATTTTCTCTCATTCTTCCATTCATTCTCACTCTCTCACACTCGATCTTGCTCTCTTTCTCTATTTTCTTCTACGTCTCTTCTTTGTAGTGAAGCTCTACCGAATTCTCATCTTGTAAACAACCAAGCCTCTCTTGCAAGAAAACAACATCTCATTTATCAAGCCAAGAGGGATCCATGGATGTTGTGTAATACTCCCTTGTTACTTTGTTTCATCTATTTGCAAATACATAGTTGTCTATTTTATTTGTGATAGAAACTCTCCTCTATAGAAAGGTTTGTTTCTATCACATATCTTGTCTATTAAATTTTGCGTCTCATCTATTTCTATCTATCTGGATTTATGTGGAGATGGAAAAAAAAAATGGGGGTTTGACTAAGGAAAGCCTCAAAACAGCCCCAACATTTTTCCTTGTCCTTTATGTGAGTAGGTTTTTAGATTTGAAGAGTTGGGTACTTGCAAGTTTCATACTTTCAACTCTTGATTTGATAGGGATGGCAACATGAGGTACAAATTTCCCTACAACATGCTATCATCCATTGGCCATGACTCTATCCATTTGAGGACAAAATATGTAAGTCTTGATCTTTTTATCTTTATAATTTATATTCTGTAAATTTTTACCATGTTTTATTAATTTGCAAATTCACCATTCCAGCTTAGTATTTTATTTAATCAAGTTATTGTGATATTTTCCATTTCACACTTTTTCACTTGAGCTTGTACTTTGTGGTAATCAAGGGCTATTCACTCCTTGTAGACTCTTCTTTGTCCTAGAGACTGGAGAGTAGTGAATCCCCTCCTTTACATTTTGGTGAACCTGGCATGAAACAAATCATGTCAGATATTTTTCTTCAAAAATTTAATGCTTTTGATAATACCTTTTCTAAAGAATATTTTGATATGTTGTACAATTCCCTTGATGATTTCTTAGAGGAATATCCTTCTATTTTCAAATCTACTAAACAAAGTTCTTCATCAAAACCATTTTCATCTTCCTTGCAATTCAAAGAGTTTGGGAATGTAGTTGTCATTTTTTCAACCCCTCAAAGGCCTAAGAGACCAATCATTTATGTGACTCTAACTAACCCATCTCCTAAAATAATTCATTCTATTTGTGGGGTTCCTATCATGATTGACACACCAGACCTTTAAATGAGATTCTTGTAACCTAAGGCTTCATCCTATAAAGTGGTAACCCATACATACAATACTAGAAGAAATCAACAAAATTTAAATAAACCAACTTATTTACCACCCTCTCAACCAAGCCTTCCTCTAGCACCTAAACCTATAGCTAAAGAACCTGGTGAGTACGATATTTTCAAGAAACTTCACGTTACTCCTACCAAGATCTCACTATAGGATTTGATTTAGATTGTTTTGGTTTATCAAGGTATGCTTCAAAAATCTTTGACAAATATCCTCTTTCCTTCTTCTACTAGGCCAATGGATGTTAATGCATTGATGACTCATATTCGTAAGGATTCAATGAATATTGTGTTCTATCTGCATGAACTCCCACCTCCAGAAGTACAAAAGAAATAAAATAATCTAATGATAATAGTCAATATTAATAACATTGGTATTAGCTGGCATGCTCTCATTGAATCTGATTCAACCCTCAACGTATGTAGTATTGACTTGTTACCTAAAATTAAGATTGATTCATCATCTCTTGTTTCTTCTTTATATATTTGTGGATTTGATAATGCTAGTTGAAAATCCTTAGGCATGATTATCTTGCCTTTATGATTGGCACCCATTACTATATCCACCTTGGTTATGTTATTTCATGTCCTTAACCTTATAACATTCTCTTGGGAAGATCCTAGATTCATGCTTTGGGAGCAGTTACTTCTACTTTTCATCGCTCTATAAGATTTGTTGCTAATTACAATAAAGGCTTACCTTGATATTGTACACCTTTGTGAAATGGTAGATGTTGGTCGAACCTCAGTACCTTCTACTCTTAAGAACTTTATTCCTTCTTTATCTTCAAATGCAATGATATCCTCTCCGATATTGTATATTTTAAAGTTTGTTCTTGAGATAGATGTCCTTGAGGAAGATCGTCTTGAAGCAGAGAATCCTAAGTCTACCTTGTCTACTTCTTCTAAATCAAATGTGTGTCTTGGTGATTATTGAGAGTCCTTGGAATTTATCAAATATTTTATCGGGGAGTACAAGGTAGATCCTATCCACCTAGACATTCTAACGATCTCATACACCTTTATCAATAAATTTGATTGTCCTCCCGTTAAGGAAGACGATCATGCTCCTATTAAGGAGAATGATTGAACCCTTGCTGAGGAAGATAATTATTCTTCTATTAAGGAGGCTAATGTTTATATTTCTATTATTTAGGATAATTTTGGTCCTATAAAGGAGTATGATACCTATAGTTGGAATGATCCCCTTTATGTTGGTCCTCCTTCTTAGGAATTGCAAACAAGTCACAACCTTGGTTTCAACCTTCTTTCCAAATATGGTTATTGACGTAATGGTTTTGGGCATAATGAGAAAGGAATTAAAGTCCCTTAGAGTTTGATCCTTGTGAGCGTAACATGGTACTTGGATAGTATCACACAAAATCTAAGAGGAAACCATGGTTGAATGTCAATATGATTTTTGTTGAACCTTCTTCTCTTGAACTAGTTCATCCTAAATTGATTGAAAGTAAGGTAGACTCTAACGAAGTTCCTTTATATTTTTTCTCTTCAAAAGAGGCACTAGAAGAATTCTTATGTGCCCACTCTCACTTACCTTATCACCATAAATGGTGATTCTCATATCAATTTAATAAACATGTGTACTTTGGAGAATCTATTATGATCATTGATGATAAGTCACCTTTATCTAATATGGATGATAATGCTCCTATATCCCATCTTGAAGGCCATAGTACTCTCCTTAAAGGGGATAATTCTAGTTTTTTCATGGATCTTAAGTATTTTGAAAAATTAACTAACATTGGAAAGTGTCCTTCTTTAGAGGAATCTAGATAGCATTCTAATTTTTTACAGTCTCATCCTGATATCTTTTCTTGGTCATATGAGGACATGCCTAGTATTGATGAGTCCTCAGTGGTTCACAATAACATTATATGTCCTAACGCTAAGCCCATTAAATAAAATATTTGAAAGATGAATCCCAATGTTTCCTTTTTAGTCAAGACTAAGATAGATAATCTCTAAAAAGATGGCTTTAATCATCCTATTGACTATTCACCTTGGATATCGAATATCATCATTGTTAGCAAGCTTGATGGTCATATTTTCATTTGTACCAATTTTTGTGATCTTAATATGGCTTCTCTTAAGGATGATTTTTCATTTCCTAATATTGATATGATTTTATACTTTACCGTAGGCCATACCTTATTATCCCTCATAGATGGCTTCTCGATCTATAATCAAATTCATATTAACCTGGAAGATTGGTACAAGACAACCTCCACTACCCCTTGGGGGACTTTTGATTATGTAGTCATGTCATTTGAGTTAAATAATGTTTCAGAAACATACCAACAAGATATGACTTATATTTCATGATTTCATTGACAAGATTCTAGAAGATTACATTAATGATATCTTGGATAAGTCGATGACTTATCAAGAACATGTTGAAAATATTTGTCTTATCTTTGAAAGGCTTCAACTCTATAAAATGATACTACATTTTCTTAAGTGCATCTTCAACATGGATGCAAACAAGATTTTGGTATTTATCATCTCTCACCATGGAATCAAAATCAACACAAATAAAATTGATGCAATAGTTAGCATTCCTCCTCCTAAAAACATATCTCAGCTATGTAGTTTGCAAGGGAAGATTCAGGAAATTCATAGATTTGTACCTTAGTTGGTTGATTGCACCCTTCCATTCACACATTTTTTGAAGAAAGATGTCCATTTGTGATGGGATGATGAGTGCGAAAAGGCTTTTGAGTCAATCAAAAGTTATTTGGCCAATCCTTGTATCTTAATTCCATCTATGCAAGATAGACCCTTTTTACTTTGTATCTTTGCATCACCTCATGACTTAGCATATTTATTATCTCAACATGATGATGATGTTAAAGAAAGAGTGGTCTACATCACCCGTATTCTAATTGATTATGAAATTTCATATTATGTCATGGAAAAATAATGTCTTGCTCTAATTTTTACAAAGTAGAAGTTATGATAGTATATTCTTCATGTTGAAACCCATGTAATTGTGAATAGTGATATTCTTAAACATTTATTTACTAGAATCGATCTTTTTGGAAGGCTGACGAAGTGGGTTATGTTTCTCTTTGAGTTTGACATCAAGTTTATAACTCAAAAATAAATTAAAGGACAAGTTGTTGATCAATTAGTGAAAGCTCCCTCGTCTCACTCCTTCCCTAATTTGGAGTTATTTTTAGATAAAACCTCTTTTCAATAGAACATAAATTTGTATGGGAGATGTACTTTGATGGATCAATATGTCAAATTGGCTTTGGGACAAGTGTAGTTCTAATCTCACCCGAAGGTAAGCCAATTCTATCCTTTTGATTGGAATTCATTGCACTAATAACATCACTGAGTATGAAGCCCTTATTGTTGGCTTGTGTACCGTGATGACTTTAAAAATTAAAAATATTCGCATTCATTGTGACTCCAAACTTATTGTAAGCTAGATCACAAGAACATATTAGGCTAAGTAGAGTAAGCTATCTTAGTATCAAGATTTGGCTTTATCCTTGATCATTTCTCTTCTTTCATGATAGATAATGTTCTTAGGAGAGAAAATTGACATGTAAATGCAATGGCGAGCATAACCTCACTTGTATCTTTGAATGATGGTATAGAAGAGTACCACTTTGTGGTTTAAATTTTGTGCTCTCCTACTATCTTAGATCAACTTGAACCTGTTGGTCTAGTATGTGGACACATAGACTTGGGGGAATGGTATTCTCACATTTATAATTATCTAAAGACTAGAAATTTTCTTGATGATGAGACTAAAAATGCTTGCACTCGATCAAATACGAAAACTTTCAGTTCAATACATTATACTGTCTAATGCCCTTTATCAAGAATCTTATAATAGTCTTCTTCTTTAGTGTCTCACTAAGGCTAAAATGCCCCTTCCCCTTCAAGAAGCCCATTCGGGCTTTGGGGTTGAACATTTTGGTGGTAAACCCTTGGTACATAAACCAATCCACATGGGATACTTTTGGAAAACAATGGAGCAAGATTCCTTTCCTTTGTCAAGAAGTTTCCCCAGTGTCAACAACACAACAATCTCATTTGGGCTACTGTACAAGAGCTTCAAAATTAGACCTCTCCTTGGCCATTTGAAAAATGGGGGTTGGATATTATTAGAAAAATGTCACCTCCTTCTTCTAAATTACATGCCTTCATTATTACTACTACTGATTAATTTACGAAATGGGTTGAAGTTGTTCCAGTTAGATCCATGAACATTGAAGAAATTTATAGATTTCTTCTAAACAATATCATTGCTTGCTTTGGATTTCCTTCCACCCTTATTTCTAATAATGGTATTTCTTTTTTAAAAAAAGAGGTGAAGCAATTCCGAGAGAAACTCCATATTCAACATCACTTTTCAACACCATTTTATCCTCAATCTAATGGCCAAGCTGAAGTGTCTAATAAAACACTTGAGTAGATTCTTCAAAAAATAGTGAACAAACATTGTAAATACTGACATGCTCAATTAACATATGCCTTATGGGCCTATCACATGAATTTTTGTATGCTTACTAGTACAACATCGTATAACCTTGTGTATGGTGTTGAGGCTATCATGCCTTTAGAGTTGGAAATTCCATCTTTATGAGTTTCCCTTAAAGGGTTGACTAATGATGACACTTACCATGCTAATCATTTGTATCATATTGATTTGCTTGATGAGCACCGATTATAGGCCCTCAAACATCTCCAATATTATCAATGGTCTATTTATAAGCATTACAATCAAGGTGTTCTTTCTTGAACTTTCAAGGTAGGTGAGCTTGTTCTCTATGAGAATCAAATAAATGTAAATGTGCCACCTGATTAAAGGGGAAGTTCAATCCTAATTGGTTAGGTCCTTACATAATCACCTATGTGTATGGTTTTGGTGCCTATGGAATATCATATATGGATGGAACAACTCTAAAAGATCCAATGAATGCAATGCATCTTTGTCGATACTATCCATAATGTCTATGTGACATGTGCATGGCACTCGCCCCTTACAGATTGCAATTTGTTATGTTATGAAATTTCTTTATTAATATATTATCTTTGCATTTTGTGTTAATATGTGACCATGTGTATGTAATTAATTTATTTAATTAGGAATTAAATATACATGTATTTTATTATACTATGTATTTGTGCATTATATCTAATTAAAATATTGTGTTCAGGCAATTAGATCATCATTACATTTAATTAAGCATACATCTAATGTGTGTTTATTAGATCATAATAATATCTAATCTAAATATACATCCATAAACATAAATTCATCACATAATCATACATGAAATTAAAGTACACATAAGAACACCGTGATTTTTCTCAAATATATATATATATATATATCAAAAATGTCATTACATATAGCATGCCACTTTATCAAAATGTGGAGACTATATATCTATATATATCTATACATCAAAATAATTCTATACATCGAAACTAATCTAGTATACCAAATTTGGCATGCAAAATCGGACCTCTATCCCCCAGGTGTGTGGCTCCCTGAGCCCTCTAGTGCTAGTAGTGGTGGATGAGGAAGATGGTGTATAAATGCATATGAACGTGACCTATGTGATCATGAGATGAACATGATTCATGCCTACAACACTCAAATATATGTTATAAGCTTAGTTGTATCCTCTTGTAGCTTCACCATATGCTCTTGTAGTGAAGCCTCCCACTCACTAGCTCACCACAACTCCTCATGGAGATATTGCACCTAGGATCAGTGGCTAGCATCACTACCTCTGCTTGCCTACAAAGATCATCAAGTCAGATATACAGGGCATCAAATGCCGCTATGACACTCTCAACCTCCATCATGACCTGGTCTCACTCGTCTAAGGTAGTGTGGAGCTCTGTAAATCGTTGATCCTATTGCCCAATCATAATATAGCTAGATTTTTGGTCCTTTGGATGGCCTTGATGTGTACCTCCTCATATTCCATCCTTAAGCACACTATAGGCTCAAAAAGATGGGCAAGGTGCCATATTGATTGTGGCCTATATGCATCTAGGACAATCCTCTAGATTTGGATGATTGGGGTTGCCTCTTCTATACATCACTCGATAAAGGTGATCCACTCTTATGTGTCCACTATAAATGCAAAGAAAGTGGATGCTATCAATACTAGATCAAATCAAAACACGTATATATATGAGAAAATTTGAAATGAAATTACTAAAATTAAATAACATATATCACATTCATACCTATGTCCCCAAATTTCCAATGTGGATCAAGGGGGGTGCTACGCTCAACCTTGTTGTCATTGTTGAAGAAGGTGCATCCACCTAGCATGTAGGTGGAACCAATGAGATGGGGATTAGTGGTAGGGTTGAATATACATGACATCATTTTTTTAGCCTCTCTAGCACTCCACTCACCATTGCCTTGCCCACCTTGTCATCCTCACCATCGAGATCCTTGACCCCTGGCCCCTATGCACCAACATTGCCTATGAGGGAATATTCTGAGAAAATCTGGTTTAGTCCTCTTGTCACCCACCATGTTGCAACACCATGGATGACATTGGCATTGTTGCTCACAAGGACTAGGTGTTGATCATCATTTTTTGACTCGTCATCTCTAGCTACAACATCCATGGTAGTCAAATGGGGATGATTCCCTGCTCAGACCATGCTCCTAGCTGATTGCACATACATAGCAGGCACCAAGGGAATGGTCTAGACCTTTCCAAACTCTTGGGCCACATGATTTCATTAGTATGGTATGATGATGTGATCTAATTGACTTGCTAGGAGTTGATCATGTTGTATCTTATGCAATTGGTGCCTGTCAATGGGCTAGGTCCCCATCTACCTATATGGGAACCATCTAATGTCACGCTCCCACAAAGAAGAAAACTAAAGCTTCCAAAAAGTTACATCACCATAACACCAATCAAGCACTAGGGGATATATGTGTGGCATGGGTGTACCATGTGCTAGGCCCTAGAGGAGCCTAATCAACCTCATGCATTTGATATGCTCAAATGTCCACACCTATAGTAACATGTAGACGATGAGGCTATGGTACTCTTAGTGCACATAGCACCTGAGGTTGTGGTAGATATTCACAAGAATACTCCAATCCCAGGTAAAAACTATTCCATGCTCCTCCATAGCACAAATACAATGGATGAGGCCCACATGTAGGTGTGATCATCTCCCATCCATCACAATATGAAGTGAAACTATGACAATCATGACTCGACAAACAAGTGGTATCACAACTCATCCATATTCAAGCCATTTGATATATATATGGCTCATTGTGTCCACTAGGACCACCCATCTGATGTAGTATTGCTAGCCCTCATAGGCATCCTGCACCATCCTACCCTCGTCATAAGCTACCCGTTGTTCCTGAACAAATAGATTGGTGATGTGGTAAACATCCTCTAGGGTGACGATCATCTCCCCATCAGTAGGTGAAAGCTTGAGGTATCTACATCCCAAAGCTCCATGAGCACCATCAAAATAGGAATGCGATAACATATCTATAGCATGGTGTATACCCACAAAAGGTTGACCCATCTTAGAAAGTCTTGGTCATCTAGATGTAGCTCATTTCTACAATCCTATAACAATTTCAATAGTGATTCATTGGCATGCTCATGGATCTCCAAAAACTCCTTCAAAAGAAAAAAAATTCCACGCCAGTATGTCCTGCATCATAAAAAAATCTAAATCTACATCATTTTTTTCTTAAGTTTTCCTCTGGGATGGAGGCATTTTGCGCAATGTTTTGTGTGACATACTAGCATATGAGGTCAAACACCTCTTGAAAAAAATTTGCAAGATGGATTCCAATGTAGTCGGAGGATGCTAGTTTTCACTATCGAGATGACAATTTTCTATTTGGACACCTCCGCATTGGCTAGACATATGTGTTGCTTGGAGAGGGAAAAAGCTAAAAAAAATGCATCAAAATGACAAGATGGGTTAAAAACTTACATACCTCATCTGGCTCATCACCCGTCACTACTGTTGCATGAAGATTATCAATCCTCGGGGCTACATAATTTCATCTACAAGGCATTTTTCCAACTCTTCTCTCATAAAATTCAACCAAGAAACCCTCTATGAATAGTGAAATTGACCCTTCCATGGGCCCACCTAGGCATATATAGGTCATTTTTGTGAATTTTCCATGGCGATAATGTTCCTTCCATCCTTTTTTTTTTACCCCACCTTGCTAGGGGAAAACACCAGAGGGGGCATATATTCACCTCTTCATCATATTTTTCTTAAGCATTCTTCCCACCATGGTAGCTTCTTCCGATTTTTGAAACTAGCCTAAATTTGAGTTTTGTAGAATGAAACTTCATGTCAAGCACTGTAGCTTCTCACTAAGCTCAAACATTGGGAGCATCACCAGTATCTTCCTACTCGACCTATGTGGCCTCTATAGTATCAATTTTCATGCAAATCTATAAAATTTTCAATCTTGCACTATTGTTTTCTTTTCTACTTTAGTGTAGCTGATTTTTCTTCAAAAATTTAGCTCACTAAAGTGGGAGAAAAATGTAGTGTCATAAAATTGCAACTTGTGGCAATTTCACACGTACACATTTAGCATGTTGCATTTATGACAGCTTGTTGCATTAATGGAAAAACCTTATGAGTTAGAATTTCATGATTTTAACTCCATATTAAGGGACAATGATGAAATGTTAACAATTTGTCTCCTCATTTCTTGTAAAATTTTAAGTACGATGACTACATGATGCACATACATTTGTGTGACATGCTAACATCCCTGAACTTTCTGAGTTTCAAATGAGGGAATCTCACAAACTTTAACTATGACATGTGTCATTGCAATAGAATCATAAGTGTAATGGCTCTTCTCACCCATACAACCTCACAAAACTCCTCTTTTTGCTTAGTCTCACTTGATTTTTCTCTCTTACTCTATTATCTTCTGCATCTTTTCTTTGTAACAAATCTCTACCAAATTCTCATCTCATCAACAAACAAGAATCTCTTGAAACCAAACAACATCTCATCTATCAAGCCAAGAGGGAGCCGCAAATTATTGGTAATGCTCTCTTGTTGCTTTGTCTCATCTATTTACAAATAAATTCATTTTTATTTTATTTGTGATAGGGGCTCTCCTCCATAGTGGGGTTTGTTTCTATCACACATCTTGTCTATTACATTTTTTATCTCATCTATTTATATTTATTTGGTTGTCTATGGAAGTGGAAACACCAAAATGGGGATTTGACTGAGGCAGGCCCCTAAACAACCTTGGAACACTTTTCCTTGTCCTTTATGTGTGTAGGTTTTTGGATTTGAAGAGTTGAGTACTTGAAAGTTTAAGAATTTCAGCTCTTGATTTGATAGGGATGATTTTTTTGTCTCTATAATTTATATTATGTAATTCTTTACCAGATTCTGTTAAATTGCAGATTTATCATTCTAGCCTAGCATTTTATTTAATCAAGGGGTAAAAGTACAAAGTTGTGTCACACTTTCAACGAACTTATTAGAACAAGTGAATTTTAGTATTTCTAGCTAAAAATAATTTTTGGTGACCAAACATATGATCTAGTAAGATTTATTCTAGCTAAGTTAGATATTTACAGAACTTTTCCAATTAAAATTGTTGGCTAAATGCATATGTAGCACCACTTTCAGGCCAATTTATCAAAAAAATAAAATTATTTGTATACATATATATTTTAATAGTTTAATTATTATTTATGTTTTATATTTTATTTTTACTAAAAGTAGGTTATCAACACAAAATAATAGGTTGATTACAATGTCAAGAAAAAATATTAAAACTTATTAAAAATTTGAAAAAAAATGATGCACTAGATAAAAGAATCTATATCAAAATGGTACATTTTTTTTCTAAATAAACATTTAATATGAAAGTTGACATCGAATGGAAATGAGTTTTTTTTTAATAAAAAACATTTTAATATTTATTTAAAAATATATATTTATCAAAATTAGAAATAAAATATCCATACACTAAAGTTTCAAGTTATAAATAGACACACAAAATTTGAAGTAAACAAAATAAAATTCACTATATAAAGATTGACGTCTCATGTAACTCAAATTTCAACATTTTATTAGCAACTAGATTATTGTGTCAATTTATAAAAAAACTATTTTAAAATGAACTTTTAATTTTTTTGAAAAAAATACAAACATAAAATATACTAAAAAATACATATTTTATTAGATTACATCATTTCAAAATTTAAAACATATATTTTACTTTTAGTGTTTGAAGTTTAAAAGTTGGATCAATGTTGGTTGTTTCCTTAATAAAGTGTGACACAACTTTGTACGCTTACCCCAATTTATTATAATATTTTCTATTTCACACTTTGTCACTTGAGCTTGTACTTTGAGGTAATCGAGGGCTATTCACTCCATGTAGACTCTTCTTTGTCCTAGAGAATTGAGAGTAGTGAATCCCCTCCTTTACACTCACAACACCAAATAATTAATGTAGTGCCTCTCATGTTGCCTTCATTAGACTGATACTCATTAAGTTTAGATATACACTATGATACTTTGTTGATGTTATTTTTACTATGTTGGATTGGTTTTGGATGATAGTTGATCATACTTTGATGTTCATGATAATTTTGACTTATGCATATGTTATGATGGCTATATGGATTTATTTGTGTGTTTGGATTAATTCAGTTATGAGTATCATGTGGTTATATGATTATGTTTCTAGTGTATTTAATTCATGATTGATCTATGTTGTTTACGATGTAGTTTTTTTTATTTGTTGATGTGGATTATTGTTTGAAGTGTCTTGGTGGGAGGGACAGTGTAGCATTACTCGTTTGTGAGTACCCTGCCATGCTACGATTTCCTCTCATGGTGTGTTTGATTGTTCGATATATACAAAAGGTCCCCTACCCTTGCCATCATCCTCGAAGAGGATGAGTACCCGTTTAGTCACCCCGTCAATCTGGTTTGCACCTTTGGTTAGTTGTCTTGTTTTGATTTTATGGTTGTTGGGTTCAATTTGTGTTGATACTTAGTTAACTTTTGATTATGTGGTTTAACTAGTTATTAAATTTAAAGAAAATTGTAATAGTATTTTGTGGAGAAATTAATGTTACGAGTTTCCTTGTTTAATCGATTTAATTAAATTAAATTGATTTATAAGGTTGTTTAATTTAAATTGGAAAATGGATATTTATGGGGAACTTTGATAATTAATTTATTAAATTAAATTGTATGTAATAAAGTATTTTATAATTTAATGTAAAGATAATTATTATTATTATCATGGAAATTTAATTAAACAATGTGAAAGATAAATATTATTATAATTGGGAGTTAATTAAGCAAATGGGGAAAATAATATAATTAAAATTGTTAATTTGGTGTGAATTCAAACAAGTTGTTAAAGTAATTTAGAAGATAGAAAAAAATGGAGTTAGTGCACATGCATGACTCCAAACTAATTGTTGAATCGGAAACTTGTTATTTTAAGTGGATATTGCTTGATTTTTACTTTTCGAAAATTAAAGTCTTTCCGGATTTTTAATAACATGAAGTTTGCAAAGAAAAGAAGAGAAGATTGATTTTTATTTTTGGAATGAAGATTCCTATCTACAACATTTTTTATCAAAATACAAATTTTTAATTAAAGATTGTTTTCAAAGTGGGAAAATTGTTGAAGGTTGATCAAGGTTTTGGAGAAAAGGATTGTTGCTACAATAGAGTTATTCTCAACACTTCTCTTTCATCTTTGAAGCATTGGATCTTAGGTTGGCATCATCTTTACTTTTATTTCAATTATTCGTTATTTGTGAATGATCTCTCTCTCTATAGTTTTTTGAAAATGAGTGTTTTCTATTCAATATGCTTGACAAGTTGTGAATTTATGTAGGTGATTGGCATCAATTTTCTTTGCTCTCTCTTTGGTTGTTGATCAATAAATATGTATTCCCCTTCTAAGTCGATTGTATTTATTTTAAGAAGATAGGGGTTTCAATTTATAGTCATCTATGAATCGATTATTTGGATTACCTATTTATTTTCATCTATTGATGCATAGTCCTTGTGTTTGGGCATTTGATACCTTGGTTCTTTATGTGTGTGGCAACTAGATTTTGATATGATTTAACAGTAGCTTGTTCACCACTAGATTCTTATATGCTTTGGCTTGCAAACACATTATGTGCATTTGAGTTTTATTGCAGCCTGTTTCATTTAGCATCACCAACTTTATCCATGGTGTGTTTTTCTTTATTTGATTCGATTTCCTCTCTTCGGCATCTCTTAGATCATTTCCTACAACCACTTGCCTTGTCGTTGCATCCCCATTGCTTCTCTTTTTAACATATGACCCATACATTATGATTCGGCTCTAGTAATTTTGGCCTGGCCGCGACTTGCAACAACTCTCCATTCATTTTATTTGGAATATATATGTGTGTGTGTGTGTGGGAAGTAGTTGTTGTATAATGAGTTTCTTACATGGCGTTGGAGCCATGCGAGTTAAGTTAAGCTCACCATTCTATTTTACTATTGTATGTTATTGTGGTTCAATGGAAATCGGCTTACATGTTATATATTTTGGCATTCGATTCTTTATTTATAATATATATATATATAGCATTACAATTCAACACAAAAAATTATTGACAATGTCACAAAAACCTACAAGAAGAGACTTAAGATTCTCATTCAAAATAAACAAATCTGAAATTACATTTTATTTGCATCCATGTGGGTTGATGAAATCCATTAGAATCCAAAACAAAATATGATATGAGACAAAAAATAACAAATCCAAAATGTTCTCCTTCAAACTATTTTTTTCTTAGGATGTTGGCTCCTTCAACTTGTAATATTTCAATAGAAAACTTTGTTGCAACAAACCAAATAATGCAAATCCATATGCTGCTGCAAAAACCTCTTCAAACCTACAAATCCATGGAGTCTTTGACATATAATTCAAGAACTACACCTCAATCCTTCCTCTCCAAATTTCAACCTCATAACCCCCTCAAATTTGTCAAAAATAAATCTTTTTCGAAGAAAACCTCCTTCTTTCTTGTCACTCCCAATTGCTATGCCCAACCTAGAAAAATGCTAATAAAATTATTAAAATAATATATTAAATACTAAATTTTCCTTCTCATAACCACCTCCACAAACATTCTATATTGGGAGTCAATTATGACATCTCACTTAACTCACTAGGACCCTAGAATAGAAAAATCTGAACCACTTGCTCTTGGGTGCCCATTTTGTATTTTCTAGCATTTAGGAAAGAATATATGAGTTATGGAAAGTTGTAACTCTCAAATATCATGCCCAAAAAGGTATTTTGAATTTCAAGTTTCAAAAGTGTCTTCTTAACCATCTCCCACTCCAAAATTTACAATATTAAAATAAGATCAATTATTTTAATACAATATTTTTGGCCTAATATTACAATTTATTTATCCAATAACAAAATTACCAAACCTTAAGAAAAAAATAGTTACTTTATTTTGGTTGATGAGGATTGTCATTGATTGTGGATGCTCCTACATCAACATCAATTGGGTTTTGATAGTCGGTAGCAAATGAACCAATGAGATGCTAGAATTAAAATAGTTTGACCAAATCTTCTAATCTATATATTTCTCAAATTTACTTTAAATATCAAAATTAATTTATATATCATTCTATTAGATAATAGTTGTGAGCATTAATATTAGTGTGATGAAGATATAAAATATTTTAGCTTTTTCATTTTGACTAAGAGAAATGTTAATAGTACAAATTTATTTTCATATCAAATTTTTATTTTATTTATTGTCCAAATTAATAAATGATATTATTTTTATTTAAATGGTTTTGGGTCAATAAATTGATGCAGTCAAGATTGGGGGGTCTTATCAAACTATCCAATCTTGGAACTTTAACATGTCATCCAATCAAAACTAACATATAAATGGAAAAATAATCAAAGAATTATCTTTATTGCAACATTCATACACATTCATACATGAAAATTATTCAAGTTAATTATATATGAAGGATTCAACATTGAATAAAATTCAGAAATTTTACAAGATTTTCTAGACATGTCTTGTTTATAAGTCTTCAAATCCTCATGTCTTCAAACCTTCTTGGCTTCACTCATCTTCTAAAACCTGATTTTTATCTTCATTATGTAGCTCTCATGGCTACCTTGAAAACCTACAATACACTTGAAAAATCCTTTTTTTGTTCTTCTATTCCTCTTCTCTTCACAAGTTGAGTTTTTGCACTCTTTCTTATGCAACTCTCAAGAGAAACCTACAAGTTCTTTCTCCAACCTTGTTGTTGTTGATTGCTTCTTTTAACACCATTAAAGTTCATGTTTTATATATTCTTACACCCTTGCAAGTACCAAAAAGTGGCACCCAAATTTTCCCTTTCATTTCCCTCAACTTGATCTCTGAAATTCCTTCACAAAGAATGAAATAAAGACATAGTTTTGCTTCCAAAATGTGTTAATGTTTTTTTTTATACAAGGATTTTCAGTCAACTATTTATGTGTTGCTTTTGATAAATTAAGCAACATTTATAAGGTTTTGTACCCTTTACACGGTCAGCCACATGGGCCAATAAAGATATGTCCAAGATTTACCAAAAAAGCTTAACAAAAAGGAACAAAAATAACAAAAAAAATAGTACATCGACCATGGACTAACAACATAAACACCAAAACATAGACCAAACAACAACTAATTGGCATTGTCCCAATTTTTAGACAGGAGGTCCACAACATTATCCCTGACCCACCCTTGATTCTCCTCAGCATTCTTACCCTCCTACTCATCCTTAATCACCTCAAATAGAGTGTTGGTGACTAAATGAACCAGCTTCACAGTGAAGTGGGTCAACCCTCTGAATCTCTTGCCCAGCTTGTCCATTTTTCCTTTAAGCACATAGAGCTCATCTCCTTCTTCAGCAACCTTCAAGTCCTCACCAAGCTCAGCATCCAATGGGTGCGATGACTAAGAGGCTGAATTCTCTTTCAACACATTGTTGCTGTCAGGGATGGTATGGGGTCCTTCCATATTTTCTTCCTCTTCCTCCTCGAACAACTCCTCCTCCTTATACTCTTTACTATCTGTCTACTCCTCCTAGTCCACAACAATTTGCCTTTTTTTGTTATTTTTTTCCAATCTCCCGGACCTTCGTATAGTGGTCTCCCCACTAGTCATAATAGTAGCCTCCACAACCATATCACCTTTGGAATCCTTCCCCACCATATTTTTCCCTTTTCCTTCTTTTTCCTTAGGCTCCATTAAACCTTTCTTGTCATCTTTTCCCTTTTTCTTTGGAGTGGCTTTGTAAGAAGAATTGACCAGAGTGGTCTTGAGCTCACACAGACTGGTCATGGTGCTTGTCTGTGCAATCCCTACGCTACCTTTGAGTCTTTTTGCAGCATGTTTGGGTTTGGGATTTTTGACAATACCCAAAAAGGGTTTTCAAGTCGGGCTTTTAGATTCAGCAAGAGAGATGCTAGCAACAATGAGGGGTTCAAACCCCTCCACACGAACAATAGAAATATCCCTAAGAGGACACAAAGCCAAGTGGAAATGATAAAGCCTCATAATAAGCCCTTGGTGGAGAGGTAGAGGAGGGATGTCGTTTGGGTTAAGGCTAGTAGTTTCTTTATATTTTTTCATCAAATTCTCCAAATCCATAAGTAGAAAAATAGAAAATTTAACAAAACTTTGTGCCTCAGATGGTTCACCAAGGGGAAGTAGTAGAAAAAGTAGGTTTTAAATCTACCTTCGAGCATTACATACTTTATGAGGGCCAAACAAACCTGGTCCCATGGCTTTGGAAGGGCCTCCTGATCAAATCTCGACTGGTTGTGAGCCGACACCTCACTACCCATGATAAAAGTGTTCATGTTGTCATTATCCTGAGTTTGAGTGTGCTTCAGATACTTTTTCCTTGTACATTGCATCCCAATAGCCTATGCAATCACCTCTTCGCTAACTTCAAAAGATATCCCACCCAGCGTCACTCTATGGTGCTTCCAAGAATTGGAAAATTGACCAAATAGGTTAGGTTCATGGCCCACGAGATTCTCCATGAGAGGAGATAAGCCACTCTTGACGCATATGTGCCACACCAATGAATTTTTGCTTAATTCTCTGTAGTTATTAGGCTTGATTCAAACACGATCACCACCCATGATAATAACCTGAATAGGAAACCAAAGAACTTGTAAAAGTAAAATTTTATAGATATCGGCTAAGCAATAGGCTTTCTTCACATAATAGATATTTGGGTGAATGAAGCAATGTTGGTTAATCATGACAGTGTGCAGATCACACACGTGAAGAGGAAAATCACCTATCATAAGTTTAGCAATATCATGAATGTGGATCTTAAGGTGATTACGGCTAGGTAATAAATATATGATGTAGGAGCAAGGTTCATTGGCCAGTTGTCTTTGCACAAAAAACTAGGCAAAATGGCCACTTGGCCAAATTTAGTAATAACAATGTAAGCAGGTTTAGGATGTAGAGTTAAAATAGTGGGAGTATAAAATTCAAAAGGGAGATTTCCCTCATAATGATTCATCACATCAATTTTTAAATCCATGGGCTTAAGGATGAGATGATAAATCAACACAATCCCCATGAGGAGATATCGCAATATACGGCCCTCAAGATTCATAATTACATAGTACATGTCAAACTCCTTAGTAAATCCACCTTCCTTTAGCACGAGACTATCCCAAAAATTTGAATTTTTCCACTTGTAGGCCCTCTCAACTTTAGTACCCATCCGCCAAGCCTAGAGCACAACCAAGTGGACCCCCCAAAAAGACCCCCATAAAATGAATATTTGATGTCATCATATTAAATGAGGGTTTTGTTCTTTCAAGATTAGATCTTGAATTCTCGGTGGTAAGTTCCCCATATTCCTCCAACATTTAGAGTAACTCCAAAATGTGCCATAGTTAGCTAAGGCATCTACCACATGGTTACCCTCCCTAAAGATGTGTGTCACCTTCTTTAACCTTATCTTAGATAAAAATAGCCTTATATCCAGTAGAATATCCTTTGTACTCCATCTAATTAGTCTGCCTAAGTTTACCGCATTAGTAATAGACTTAGAGTCTCCTTGAATGTGAAGGTTCTCTATCCCCAGAGAAACAAAAATTTGGAGGCCCTTGATCAACACACTTTCTTATGCAACCATAGAATATTGGAAGCCAATTTCTCCTACAAAACTAGCAAAACATCCCCCCTGGAGTCTCTGATCACCCCTCCTAGACTAGCTCTGCTCGAGTTGCCTTTTGCAGCCCCATCAAAATTAAGTTTAAACCAAACTCTATCCGAAGGTTCCCATTTGGTGTTTCTCATAGCTAGGGATTTGGAGTTGTCAAATGAGTTCGCATCCAACTTCTGATGCCAGGCCTTAGCCATTTTAATTTCACATTCAGTAGGTCCCTTCTCCAGAAGTTTCCCATTGAAGAGGGATATTTTTTCCTCAATAAGGCGGGTACCAATACTAAAGATCTCCTTAGGACTCCTCTTAGTATTCTTGAATATCATGTTGTTCCTTTCCTTCCACATACACCAACCTATAATAGGGGGGACTTGGTTCCAAATTTCTCCAAGCAAGGGGTGAACATAAGGACCACACCAGCCCAAAATAAAGGATTTGATATCCTTAAAGATGGTCCAAATAATACCCAATCTTTCGAAATCCATACCCCAAACTTCAGCAACAAACAAGCAGTGTAACAAAAAGTGGTCAATAGTTTCCTCACAGTCTTTACATAATAAACATCTATTGGGGATATGAAATCCTCTTTTCCTCAAATTTTCATGGGTGAGGATCATGTTGTGACAGGTAGTCCACAAGAATAAATTAAATTTTGGGATCATATGGCAATTCCATATCTTCTTCCAAGGATTAACCCTAGCCCCCTGGTTTGTCAGCAAATTGTATGCCGACTTAACAGACAGATCACCTTGTTTGTCATAGGTCCAAAAAAAATCATCTTCCAAGTTAGAGGAGGGAAGCCTAGAGAGAGAGAGAAAATCCTGAAGAGACCTAGCCAGGAAATAAAGGTCTTGGGGAAAAGCGTAGAAAAGAGCTATATCCCTCCCTACCCTAGCCCTAGGAGGCCCAAAAACATAATCCCTGATGTGGATACCAAAAAACCTTTGGGCCAACCTCTTGAGATTCCTAAAATCAGAATTATCCAGAGGGGTATCAATTAACCATGGATCTTCCCAGAATCTTATCCAATCACCATTGCCTATCTTCCATTTTATCCCACTTCTAAGAAGACTTTGTGTGTTGCAAATACTTCTCCAAGCTAAAGATCCCTGGGGGTGAACCTCAGAAAGGCAATTGATCAAAGGCATGTTCTAGAGATATTTAGAATTCAATTTTTCACCAATCCTTAGTATTCCTTATTTGGTCCCAACCCACCTTGGCCATCAAGGCCTTGTTAGTGCTCGCAATATCCTTGATCCCAAGACCACCACAATGTTTGGGCTGACAGACATTTTCCCATTGTACTAGAGAAAATTTATTTTTGTCCTCAGTCCTAGACTAGAGGAAATTTCTTTGGATTTTTTTGAATTTCTCAGCTATATACCTGGGTATCTTGAAAATAGAGAGAAATTAAATTGGTATCCCTTGAAGAGCAGCAAAAAGAAGTTGAAGCTTACCTGTGTGGCTTAGAATGGATTCTTTCCATCCAACAAGTTTCCTTTGAATTCTTTCAAGAACTGAGTTCCAAAAGTCGGGGCTGACCTCCTTGACAGTGAGAGGGAGCCCAACGTAAACCGACGGAAGAGTCCCACTTAAATAGCCCAACACCGCAGTCACCCTAGCTTGCAAGTTAGGAGTGTTGTTAAAGAGTTAAATCATTTTTTTATTGTAGTTAATGCATTGACCACAGTAGGCAGCATAATTGTTAAGACAATTTTTCAATTTCCTAGCTTCCACCACAGATGCTTTCCCAAAGAGGAAAGTATCATCCATAAATTTTTGTGTCACAATCAGGTCCATAGAAGAGGCAGCTTTGATTCCCTTTATAGAACCCTCTAACAACAAACCAACAAATTTCATTCTCAACACGTCGACTATCATGATAAATAAATAGGGTGAGATGGGGTCACCCTGTCTGATCCATCTACCAGTAGAGAAGAACCCAAAGGGGGTCCCATTGACCAGAATAAAATACTTAACAGTGTCAACACATTCCATTATGAGTTTGACCACAAACTAGTTGAATCCAAACTTAGTCAAGACTTTAGGGATGAAGTCCCATATGAATTTATCATAGGCTTTTGAAATTTCGAATTTGAGATCCATCCCCGCATAGTTACATCTTTCCATAGAATGGAGAAGCTCATGAGTGGTCATAGTAGCATCAAGGATATGTCGTCCAAGGACAAATCCTTTTTGGGTTGGGCTAATGAGTTTATCAAGAAGGGGTTTGATTTGGTTCACCAATATCTTGGAGAGGATTTTGTAAAAGGTATTGCATTGGCTAATAGGACAAAAAATAAGCCATAGATTGAGGGTCACCAATTTTAGGAATTAGAGCAATAAAGGTGTGGTTCAATTGTTTGAGAATTTTGCCATTTTTGAAGAAATCACGAGCAGCCAAAACTATTTATGTGTTGTTAATGTCGCTTCACCATATCAAATTCCTTTCTAATGTAGATTTATTTGGAAAATGAATAATATTACAAAACCAAGTCATGCTCCTTTGGTAATCGAAGATTCATTTCTTATTTTTCCAAAAATCACTATCTTTTCCATTAAAAGCATTGTTTGCCTCTAATTTTTGAAATGAAGTCATAGTATTGGTAAAATAATATTTGATCATTTAAACACTAAAATATTCTCTTGAGGCTCCAACCTACACCAAAATTCAAAAATTAGATATGAAGAATTTTTATTTTTTTGTGATGTAGGATTGCTTGTGAACCTGGATGCTCCTACATCAGATGCATTGGGTAAGAAAATTTGTAAGCATGGCTCATAAAATGGAGTTGAATGTCATAACCCCAAGAAATAGCTATATCCATTTGTAATGAATCAAAAAGGAAGGAAAATAAAATATTAAAAATATTATTTACTTGTTTATTTACATTATTTTATAGAGAACAAAAACTATTTTTCTATTTATAAAAGAACAAATAAAAGATTATAAAATAAAGTTTATATTAATAAAAGAATAGTTGAAGATTATAAATAAAAAAAAGTTCATGGAAAATAAACTATCGAACCCAGCCAAATTGCGTCCTTCTCCAAAAGACGCGATTACTATTGTTGAAGGCATGCCCTGTGAATCGACACATCCCCTCTCAGCCCCAACCACTATAAGAGTAATAGACAAAGGAAGAAGGGAGAAGCGTAGTAAGAAGGAAAATATGAACAGAGAAGACTCCTAGCCAGTGGCAAGTAACAGGTGATTCGTCACTAGCTTTAATATTCTATCAATTCGTAATTTTTGACGTGGTGTTTGGTATCATTTAATTTGTTCAATATATTTCCCTCTCGTATCAAGTTTCCCCGCAATATTCATTTTTCACCCAGTATAGCATGAGAATGATTTCTCCTAATCCCGTCAATCCGGGATGGTTCCACCATGTTTGCAAAGACACGAACTTGCCTTAAAATATCATCTACTGTGTAACCCGTAATCAACATAATAATCTCTTGTCAGTCACATCATACATACCTCATTATTGATTAAGTCTGCATTGAGCCTTGATCGGTGTTAGACCACCTTGAATGCATTTTCAGTTGATGGATTTTGAATTCAATACTGTCTTATAACTAGCCCTGTGCATACTCATATAGTGATATCTTCCATGTGATTGTTTTAGATCTATTTAAATGTTGAATCTAATATCTAGTAAAATACCTCCTAATGGTTAGAAAAACAAGATTATAAGAATATATATATATTGAATGGTTGTCTCTACTTGTTTGCCGTTAATGCATTCCTGTAACACATCTATTTGGTTCATAAGGAATAAGGAATATGGAAAGGATCAATAATAATTATATGTATATATATGACTGCATAAGGATTGTTTGCTCTGTGCCTGTACCTATTAGGTAAGAGGAACCATGGATGAATGGTGCCTAAAAACTCCACCTAAGGATTCCGCTGCGGCCATGGAGGGGTGGGAGTCCCACTTAAGGATTCCGCTATGGCCATGGAGGGGTGGTAGGCCTTGAGACCACTATAGACCCTATGATTCCTTTTTCCCCTAATAGGATAAGTGTCTTCAGAGGTGTCATTGTGAATGGGAGATGCAGCTACTAAGCCATTAGAAAAGGAGGATTGCGGTAGACAACCTCTCAGGCCTAACATGAGGGCTTCAAGGCAGATCCATCCATGATACTCCTCTTGCTTGCTAAATTACATTTGTGGCTATATTTATATATGAATCAAGATTTGATACTAAAGCTAAATAGAAATGTGTGTATATATATATATGGTGGATGCAAGGTCTTCTCATCAAAGTTATTCGTTAATGTGAGATAGTGAGCCCAACCATCATCCTATCTTCCAACAACTTAGAACCATATAGGTAAGGGACATTATAGTGGTATCAGAGCACCCTTCCTGCCATCCCGTGGGAAATCATGAAAACCTACCACCGAAGAGGCTCTAGGAATAACAACCTTGAAAATGACCTCATGGATGACCCCCTAAGAGATGAACTTAGAATCTTCATGGAGAACAATGATAAGAAAACTCAAGCTCTATTGGAACAAAATGAAAAAACTAGCCAAGCCCTACCTCAGCAAAATGAAAAAAATAGCCAAGCCCTACTTCAAGCCCTCCAAAACTTAAGTAGCAAAGAGACAAACTCTAATCATGCTGAAAGCAACCTTCTTACACCCTCATGAGACACAAGCTCTAGACCCACCTGACCATCCTTATTGCAAGGCGAAGAACCTATGAAAGCAAGCCATATCAATAGATCCCCCATAGAGGATGTTGACGAGATCATCGAAGCTTATTATAGACTAGAACCTGAGAGGAGGGAGTTGGTGCCCTTTAAATATTACTACAAAGCCAAAAAAAGAACCAAACCTAGAAGGGAAGGGAGGGACCCAACTGATAAAGAACTCAAGAATAAGATAGGCAAAGTAACCCTCCCCCACTTTGACGGAGAAGGCAAGGCCACCGCCCAATCATGGGTTCAAAAATTAGATACCTATCTATCCTTAAGTCCAATGATCGAAGCCAATGCCATCAAGTTTTCTGTGTTACACTTAACTGGGATGGCCCATGATTGGTGGCACCATGGTCTCATAACTCAAGGCCATCAACAAATTACCACCTATGATGACTTTACTCAAAAATTGATAAAAAGATTCGACCAAAAGCATTCGGAATGGTACTTTAGGGAACTCACACAATTAAGACAACACAATAATATAGAGAACTATGCCAATGAGTTTCAAAAGCTAGCAGTCATGGTTCCTGATATCTCCCAAGAAAGGCTCACATACTTGTTCATAGAGGGCCTAAGAGGATCAGTCAAAAGCTTGGTGAGTGCACTTGAACCCACCCACCTTGACATCGCCATACAAAAGGCTATGAAATATGAAGATAATTGGACAAGGGACAAATCCAAAAACTTCATCCCCTCTTCCAGACCCCCTTGCGGAGAAGAAATAGCAAGAAAAGAAGAACTAACTAGGGCATGCCAATTGTGTAAAGAAAAAAAGGACAGGTTTCATTGGTGCAAACCCATGGAGGAATTGAAGAGGAAAGGACTTTTCTTCAAATGCCAAAACCCTTGGGGGGAAGGTCACAAATGCAGTAGCAAAGACCAACAAATTAAAGCCTATCCCAATGATGGGTACCCCAATAAGCGAGCTAGATGGGAAGGTAAGAATCAAGCAATAGTAGCCAACATATCCCAAGCTTCCAAACATTGCCCATTCCACATTAAAAGCACACTCAAAGGACATAGAGTAATCACTTTGGTTGATAGCGGGGCATCCCATAACTTCATTGACCAAAGGATAGTAACCCAAAGGAAACTAAAAACCCTAAGGTTCGAAAGGTTTGAAGTAGCAACCGCCACTGGAGCTAGGGTACAATGTAACACCCTCAAATGGAAATGTTTTTAGGGAGCCACCCCATTAAAGAAGATTTCTATGTGGTCCCCTTAGATGCTGACCTTATCTTTAGCACCCCATGGATTTACTCACTAGCTTTATGTTTGACCTTCCAAATCAAACCTTTTGTTTCCATCACGAGGGGCAGGAAGTCACTCTAAAAGGCTTGCCTAATGGGTCCCCAAAGGTAATCTCATGCAAAAGAATGGAGAGAGTCTTTAGGCAAGGGCAAGGGGAGTGGGCTGCCCAATGTATGATACTAGACAAAAGCACCCCACAAGGGAAAGTCGTCCACATTGATATACAACCTATTACAAAGAAACACAAAAAGGTGTTTGAAGACATCCCGCCAGGAATACCACCAAAGAGAGGATTTGAGCACACTATAGAATTGGAGGTAGGAGAAAAACCAATCATAACCACCCCTTATCGCCACCCCCATAAATACAAAGAAGAGATAGAGACAACAATCAAAGAACTATTAGAAATGAGGCATATTCAACCAAGTTCTAGTCCTTCTGCATCATTTGTGGTCCTGGTTAAAAAGAAAGATGGCACCATGAGAATGTGTATAGATTATAGAGCACTAAACAAAAGGACCATCAAGAACCGCTACCCTATCCCTCGAATTGATGAACTCCATGGGGCAAGATTCTTTTCCAAAATCGATCTTCGATCAAGCTACCATCAAATAAGAATGAGGCAAGAAGATGTGCCAAAAACTGCTTTCAGATGCCACTATGGACATTTTGAGTTTCTAGTTATGCCTTTTGCGCTCACTAATGCCCCAGCCACCTTCCAATCCTGCATGAACCATATCTTTCACAAGCAACTTAGAAAATTCCTTTTAATCTTCTTTGATGACATTCTCATATATGGTAAAACTTGGGAAGAACACCTCCAACATACTGAAGAGACCCTCAAGATTCTAGAACAAGAATCCTTCTATGCCAAAGCATCAAAATGTGAATTTGGAATGGAAGAGATACTGTACTTAGGCCATAAAATCAATGCCCAAGGCGTTAGCGTGGATGAAGAAAAAATTATAGCTATCAAGGAATGGCCTAGACCTAGGACTCTCACACAATTGAGAGGCTTTGTAGGATTGTGCAGTTATTATAGGTGCTTTGTGAAAGGGTTCTCCAAAATAGCTGCCCCTCTCATGGACTTAACCAAAAAGGGGGCCTTTACATGGAATGAAACAGCCCAACAAGCCTTTGAAAATTTGAAGGAAGCCATGAGTTGATGCCCACTGTTGGCCATCCCCGACTTCACCCTACCCTTTGAACTACAATGTGATGCATCCGAAGAAGGGATTGGAATAGTTTTGATAGCATCCTATAGCTTTTGAAAGCCAAAAACTTACACAAGTTGAATGACACTACCCGATCTACGACAAAGAGATGTTGGCTATAATGCATGCCTTGGCAAAATTTCGCCAATACTTAATCTGCACAAGGTTTCAAGTAAAAACTGACCATAACAGTTTAAGATATTTCATGCACCAGAAGGACTTGAATGACCGTCAGCAAAAATGGGTTAACCGAATACAAGCCTATGACTTCGACATTGAATATATGAAGGGAACAAATAATGTGGTAGCAGATGCTCTATCTAGGTGACCCTGCTTGGAAACCTTAACTAGTATATCAGCAAATTGGAAGTATGACATTATCTCAGAATATGCCAAAGACTCCCAAGTAAATGAAATCCTAGAGGGACATCCCCCCCATGAAGAGTACAAAGTGATAGAGGGACTCATCCTATACAAGGAACGAATATTTTTAGTGCCCAATTCCAAAGTTAAAGAAAAGATCCTCAAAGAATATCATGATAATCCATTAGCCATACACCAGGGGTACTACAAAACATACAAACAAGTGAGAGAGAAGTACTCTTGGAAAGGGCTCAAAAAGGATGTGTTAAAATATGTACAAGAGTGTATGATTTGCCAAAGAAATAAACCTAAACAAAGTCAACCAGCAAGACTCCTATAGCCTCTGCCCATTCCCAACCAAAAATGGGAAAGTATCTCTATGGACTTTATCACTGGATTGCCTAAAACTCAAGGAAAAGATTGCATATACGTGGTGGTTGATAGGCTCACCAAATACGCCCATTTTCTTGCCATATCTACAGAGTATAAAGCCCCCCAAGTGGCCGAACTATTCTTCAAATAAGTTTTCAGACTTCATGGGCTTCCAAAAAACATAGTCAGCGAACGGGATAGCCGATTTTTAAGTCATTTTTGGAAAGAACTCTTTCGATTGGCCAGGACTAATCTCACACCAAGTACCAGTTATCACCCCCAAACAAATGGGAAAACCAAGATAGTCAACAAATGGATAGAAGGCTATCTAAGAAACTATGTCACCAATCAACATAATGCTTGGATAAAATGGCTGCATCTAGGGGAAAATTGCTACAATACAACATACCACATGTCCATAAAAATGAGCCCCTTCAAAGCATTATATGGTTATGACCCCACCACCTTTGGGAGTTTGATTACTCAAGAGAGCCAAGTACCTAGAGCTAAGGACTTTTTTCAACAAAGTATGGACATCCTTAAGACCCTTAAAGACAATCTACACCAAGCCCAGAACCAACAAAAGATGTATGCTGATCGAAATCGCATAGAAAGGACCTTTGTTACTGGAGATCTAGTATTTCTATGATTGCAGCCTTACAAAAAATCATCCCTCAAAGCCAACGGTGCTGAAAAACTCAAGCCCTGATTCTATGGGCCTTACCAGATTACAAGAAATATTGGTGAAGTAGCCTATGAGCTCGAACTTCTTGGGGGCAGCCGCATCCAAAACATCTTCCATGTGTCCAAGTTGAAGAAAATGCTTGGGAAGCAAGTCACCCCTTGTGTGGAGTTTCCTCTGCTAGACAATGAAGGTAAACTAATTCTCGAACCTAAAGCCATCCTTGATACAAGAGAAAAGAGGTTAAGGAATAGAAGTATCCAAGAATTCTTGATAAAATGGAAAAGTCTACCAAAAGAAGATGCCACATGGGAAAGTAAAGAAATTCTCACACATCTGAATCTTCAAGTTGCTTGAGGACAAGAAATTTTTTCAGAGGGAGGGACTGTCATAACCCCAAGAAATAGCTATATCCATTTGTAATGAATCAAAAAGGAAGGAAACCACTCACAATTTGCAATAAAACTTATAGAAAACCACAACTATCCTCTACCCAACAAAGATTCTAGAATGTGTACCTCTCAAAACCCCCTCTACCCACTTTCACAAAGTGAAGGAAATGTGTACACCTTCTACCCATCCTTATCTCTAATAGAGGACAACTCAAAATAATTACACAAAAAATACTCATAACTCATCAAACCCTAGATCTCTCAAATCTAAAATCCTTCTCCTCACACACATTCCAACATCATACTTGCTTTGATACCATTTGATGCAGTCAAGATCAAGGCATCTTATGAAACTACCCAATCTTGCAGCCTTAACATACCATCCAATCCAAATTAACATATAATTGGAGAAATAATCTAAAACATATCTTTATTTCAATATTAATACACATTCATACATGACAATTCCTCAAGATTAATTACATATATGGAGGATTCAACATTGAATAAAATTCAAAAAAATTACAAGATTTTCTAGACACATCTTGTCTACAATTCTTCAAATCCTTGTATCTTCGTACCTTCTTGGGTTCACTTATTTTCTGAAACCTATTTTTTCTCTTCTTCTAATCCTCTTCTTTCACAAGTTGATTTTCTACACTTTCTTATACAACTCTCAAGAGAAACCTGCAAGTTCTTTCTCAAACCTTTATGTTGTTGATTGATTATTTTAACACCATTAAAGTATGTAATTTATATATTTTTACACCCTTGCAAGTACCAAAAAGTGGCACCCAAATCTTTCCTTTCATTTCTGTCAACTTGACCTCTAAAATTCCTTCACAGAGAATTAAATAAAAACATAGTTTTGCTTCCAAAATGTGTTGTTAATGTTGCTTCACCATATCAAACACCTTCTTATTGTAGATTCCTTTGTAAAATGAATAAAAATACAAAACCAAGTCGTGCTCCTTTGGTAATTGAAGAGTCATTTATAATTTTTTTGAAAATCGTTATCTTTTCGCTTACAAACATTGCTTACCTTTAATTTTTGAAATGAAATCCTAGTATTGGTAAAAGAATATTTGATCCTTCAAACACTCCAAAATATGTTCTTGAAACTCCAACCTACACCAAAATACAAAAATTAAACATGAAAATAAAATACATATTTTTTTGTGATGTAGGATTGCTTGTGAACTTGAATGCTCTTGCATCATAAATGAAACTTTTATTTATCATATATTTAAGTAATTTATTATTTATTGCAAAGGGGAATTAGGGAAATGTAAGGAAACTAAGGTAGTGAAACAATTTCCTACACTAATCTTGAGAGGAGGGTAATGTAAAACTTTACAAATCTTTGCAATGGTCACAAAAAGTTAAACATAAATATCACACATACTACAACATAGTGATTTATGTGGGGAAAACCTTTTTGAGAGAAAAAACCTACACTCTAAAATCCACCCAATATATTATTCATATTTCATGAAGATTACAATATACTTGCATAGAAATCTCCTCATAAGAGTGTCGCCAAGTAGAAATTCAAAGGTAACACAATAGTTATCAAACTTTCAGAATACATTACAATACACAACCATAATACAATTCCTTAATAAAATAGGGTTTCCTTCTAAGAAAATACAGGACAATAAAATATCTACCATCAATGGTCCAAATTTATAATAATAAAATATAGATAAAATGTGGCATTCTAGGGCACTACCCAGAATCCCTGTCGGGGCACGTAGCCCCCAAACCCCCATTTGGGGGTCATCCCCCCTCAAACCCAACAAGGGGGTACCCCCCTTGCAACCCCCCACACTTAATATATTAACCTCTTATAATTGCAAGGTTGAGACACCATTTTTCCTAACAAGAAAATATGAGAGATTATGATTAAAATAACTAATAATAAAATAAATAAAATTTACATCTATTATTTAAAAATATTTTTTAAATAACAATAAGAAAATTAATATTTAATGAATGATAATGAATAATTATATATTTTTAACCTATTTTATATCTATTTTTTCATAGGTTGCTTAAAAATGTTATATTTATAAATTCTAAAATGTTTCATCAATTTATTGTTAAATGCATTCATGTTCAAATGTAATTATCAAATTGTACCATATTTAGAGATTTAATTTTCATTTGGCATTACCTCTCTCTGATCAACATGTGTAACATAGTTCTAAATTTTGTTGAATTAGGTTCTTTTATTTTAACTTTTAAACATGATTTAGAAGCAAAAGTTTGAAATTAGTTCAACAATTCTATCTCTGCTAATATGTCAAGTGAGTTTATAATATTTTAGTATATTTACAAGATCTTTCTAATTAAGTTGAAGCATAACAATCTATCCCACCAGTATGACACATGTTGATTTACGAACTCATGAAAAATAATGTGTCACATTCTTGGGACATAAGGAAAAATAGATTAAGTTTATTATAGATGACATTTTTGACATGATTATGTATGTCCATTTAGCATTTCATATGGCAACTTTTACCTTCAAGCCTCATGTGTTTTTTTACTAAATAAAATTTACCACTTTGTACCATATTTTTTTATGGAAAAATGAAGTTATACAAACATGATTTTTTAAAGATAAGTAACCCTCATTGTAAGCTTTATAAAAGTGTGATTATGATGAGAGGCATTCAAAAATAACATTTAGGACTGCTATGTTGTGACCATGTTAAAAAAGAAATTAGAGCTAGCATTTTTTTAAAAAAATAGTTCTTAAGTAAATAAAATAATTCTAAAGTAAAATTAAATAACTCCTAATCAAATAAAATAGCTTCAAATTGACTATGCACATAAAAAATAAAACAAAACCCACATATATTTAAAAAAACCAAAGCTGTAAAATAAATCTTAAATAAATAAACATATTATAAAATAAATTTTAAGTAAATAAAAATAGATCTTCAAATAGAAATAAAATAAACAATGTAATAAAATTAAATAATTATTTTGTAAATAGAATAGCTCTAAGCTAATAGTTATCAACTTTTTTTAGATAGGTGTTTCAATATATCTATACTAGTTTGCATTATGTTTTATTTAGATGTTATGTCTTTTTAATTCTATTATTTACAAAAAATAATGACTTCTAATTGAGGCACTAGATAAAACAACAAACTATGTCAAAAATTACATTGCATCTTATATCAATCTCCTTGTTTCAATAAAAAAAACTTGGATATATACACAAAGAAAAATGTGTTATAGAAAAATTAGGTTTGAATTTCAATTATCAATTTAAAAAAATTAATAAAAAATTATCAAAAAAGATACATGTACTAGATATTGGAGTTAATCATCTACGTCTTAAAATTCATGAAAATATTTTATTTTTAGTTCAAGTTAATGCATTTTAGAAAAATATCTCTAAATAAAAATACAATAAACATTTTAATGAAAAATAACCAAATATGATAGAAATGATTATATATATATAAACTACATAAAAAGTCCAACAAATCATTAACATCAAGAGGGGGTGAATTTTTTATTAAAACAAGGAAATGTTACAAAGAAAGGGCATTAAATGGCCCTATCAAGTTCAACCAAGTGATCCAATTGATGAGACAAATTTGGGGGTAGTTGACCCCGATCCATCAAATTCCAATCATGAATATGATCAGAAGCCCATTTAGCCAAGCAATCAGCAACACCATTTTATTCTCCAGGAATATGAGTGAAATTAATATACTCCGGAGAAGCACAAAGAGAGAATTTGTTCAACAATCAAAGCTAGCTGCCAACTCACATCATTCAAATACCGCCTTTTCAGTAAGTTCACTACAACCTAGGAGTCAGACTCGCATATGATCCTTCACCATCCCAATTGACTGCCTCGCTCGAAAGCCAATAAAATGGCCTGAGCCTCCATAAGATTATTCGTATGAAGACCCTTATACATAGATAAGATAAACTAAACATCTCCAGAGCTATCCTGGCCCACACCCCCAATGCCAGCATGACCCGGATTTCCATGAGAAGAGAAATCCGAGTTGATTTTTAGGACTCCATGAGGAGGAGGGGGCCATCTTCGCTCCCTATTCACCTTCGGGGTAGGATGTCTACATCTGTTGCACATGAGCTGCTATTGCAGAGGAGGAAGATGAAGACGATTGCAACAACTAACATCACAAGGGTCCACCAGCATAGTCATATCACACTTAGCTGCAATAGTTTCCCCTAAAGAGTTTAGAATTTTCCACCATAGGTGAGGGGCCATAAACAACGAATCTTGAAAGATCTGCCTATTCCTCTCCAACCACAGGCTCTAGATAATAAAGGATGGCCCAAGAGCCCAAGCAGCCTGAAGAAATGAGGTAGAAATAGGAGCCCTGCCCCACAGTTCCCCAAAATCCACCAAAGAGGAAGCATTCCAACAGGCTATATTCCACACCCCTCACCAAAAATGCCAAATCTCCCTAGCATAGGAACATTGGAAGAAGAGATAGGAGACACTCTCTTCACAGTTGTGAAACAAAACCCACATAGAGAAGCCTTGGAAATCACGCTTACATAAATTATCCCAAGTAAGACACCGATTTTGAACCCCTAACCACATAAAGAAGTTGCACTTGGGCCATGACAACTTGTACCAAACTTGCTTCCACCAAGGGACCTCAATGTCCCCAAACAACTGCCTACCTAACTTCTTATAACCAACCACCATAGAGTACTTTCCAGAGAAATTTGAACCATCCCAAGCCAAGACATTAGGGCCCCTCAAATAATTACAAGCACGAAAAGCCAGAAGCTGGGAAAACTCATGCCCATCCCCCTCAGACCCTCCAAGTGGCCACTTAGAAGCATGCTTCTAGCAAAAACTTAGAACCAAACCACCATGTTGTTCCACCTTATAATGCTCCACAGTATCCCAGCCAACCACAATAAAAACATCGTAAAAGGACTAGAGGTGAGGAAAAGAAGAGAGAATAGGAGGGTGACCATCCCAAGAATCTACCCAAAAAAGAGCCTGTGACCCCAAATGATAGATCCAAAAAAGCGCACACTTAATCAATTGCACCCCCACTTTCAAAGTATGTTAGATCATAGAACCACTCCCTTCCAAAGGATAGTGATGAACCTCAAAAGAAGCAACACCCTGGAGATATTTATGGTCGATAATACAAGCCCATAACTGATGTTGATTGGCAAACCATCACCAGTAAAGCTTGGCAGCAAGAGCTTTCCCATTCAAAATAGTAGAGCGTAAACCAAGACGACCCTCCTGCTTTGGTCTACACACAAATTCCCACTTAACAAGGCTCCACTTTGAAGATAGAAAATTATCGCTCCAAAGAAATTGACATGAGAGAGCATCAAATTCTTTAAGGAAATACATAGGAGTCACTTGAACAAAGCACCTATAGATGGGAAGGGCCTGGATAGCAGACTTGAGAAGAGTCACTCTAGCAGCAGTAGACAACCAATAATGAGTCCAATGGGTAGCCTTCTGCCTAATCTTATCAAGAAACAATTGCCAGAAGGACATGGGTTGATGACCAACAACAAGAGGGGTACCCAAGTAGACAAAGGGAAGAGTCCCAATTTGAAACCGCATAATAGCTACAATATGTCGCTGGATAGCTTGAGGAGTATTAAAGAATAATATAGAAGACTTATGTTCATTGAATTTCTGTCGCAAAGCCATTAGGTAGATGTCCAAAGCTTTCCTGAAGGATTCAACCTCCCTAATACGAGCCAAACCCATAAGAGATGTGTCATCCACAAATTGAAGATGAGAAAACATAGACAAGCCCATCCCCCACTGCCACCCATGAATCAAACCTTGTGAAACCTAAGATTTAAGAAGCTAATCCAACCCCTCCGCCATAATGATAAACAAATAAGGAGAGAGTGGATCCCCCTGATAAAGGCCCCTAGTAGCCCCAAAAATCTCCAAAGGTTCCCCATTCACAGTAACTTAAAAGGAGGAAGAGGTCACACAACTCAAAATCCAGCTCACCCAATCAGAGGAAAAATCAAAGGCCAACATAATATTCTGAAGAAAACTCTATTTAACCTGTCATAAGCTTTGGCCATATCCAACTTGATAAACATAGACCTATCCTGAGAGGTTTCCATGGAATGAATGACTTCAAACGCAACCACCACCCCATCCAAAATTTGACGACCAACCACAAAGCCACCTTGCTCCTCAGAAATGATCACAGGTAAACAAGATTTAAGCCTCTTAGCCATCAACTTCGTAATAATCTTGTACACCACATTACAAAGAGTAATAGGTCTAAAGAGATCAAGTCTGTCAGCACCTTCCTTCTTAGGGATGAGAACAAGAAAATTAGCATTTAGGGCTTGAAGCATCTGCTTACTATGAAGAGACTCCTGAACCACCTCCAACAAATCCAACTTCACAATATCCCAAAACTCTTGAAAAAACTCAACTGGGAAACCATAAGGGCCAAGAGCTTTCCCCTTATTCATGTCCCAAACACCACCTCCTCCACTTCTGAAAAATTCACTTGGTGAATAAGAGAAGCATTCAGCTCATTAGAAATTAAAGAGGGAACGTAAGCAAGGACCCTATTCTCATCAACCTCTGTAGGAAGTGAATCCTTAGTGAATAGATTAGAGTAAAATTGGCGAGCCTCTCTAGATAAATCTTGTTGCGAAGAGATCGGAAGACCCTTAGAGTTAACAATAGAATAAATAAAACACTTATTTCGATGAGCTTGCACCGAATGATGGAAAAATGCAGTATTCCTATCACCCTCTTGAAGCCAATCAATCCTAGCCTTTTGTTTCCAAAAAATCTCCTCACGAAGCTCCCACTCCTCGACCAACTTCAAAGCCTAGGCCTCAACATGCCCAAGAGCCTCCGAGAATCCCGAATCTGGTGATTAATAACAGCAAGGCGATCCTGTAATTCTCTTTCCTAGCCCAAAAATTACCAAAACATGACCTATTCCATCGCTTAAGATGATACTTAACATATTCCAAATTCTTAACTAGAGAATACATAGTTGTACCATATGCAGGGGCGCCATCCCGCCACCACTGAGCAACAAGATCACCCAAAGACGGATCATGCAACCACACAAGTTATAATTTGAAAGGAGGATTCTTTAGATTTGGGAAAGCTAAATTCAAAAACTTAATTGGCCAATGATCATAGCCACACTAGTCAAGAATCTCATAGAAAATGACGAAGCTACCTCTAACCCAAGAGTAAGAGACAAGGAAATGATGTAGCCACTGAGAAATCACTTCAGGTCCACTCCATCTATTATTCCAAGTGAATATTCCATTAGAGGGTTTAACATCCACCAGAGCAAGAGAGTCCACAGTAGTTCGAAACAGATCAGATGCAGGACCAAGCCTAGGCAACCCTCCCTATTTCTCCTCCAATCTCAACACAGCATTAAAATCACTAGCTGAGATCCAAGGAAAATAGGGTGCACAAGACCTAACATACCTGATATGAGCCCAAAGCTAGATTTTACCATGGATGTCAATCAGAGCATAAACATTACTAACCAAAATAGTCTCACCAGATTCCAAAACTGAAGCCACCACAGAAATAGCAAACTAGCTTGAAATCCACCAATGAGGAACAACCTTACAAGGATTCTAGAAAAGAGCCAGACCCCCATGGGTTACCCTAGACCCAATACACTGACACTGGCTAGAAATTCAAATACGAGGGGCATGTTGAAGCATGAGGTCCACCCGAAGCTTAGTTTCTTGAACACAAAATATATCAAGAGAATGAACAACAATCAAATCTTGAATAGCCTTTTGACGGGAAGTGATATTCAACCCCCTTGCATTCCATGAGAGAATAATCATGAGAAAGGTTGAGAGAAGTGAGCCCCAAGGGTCTTAACAGAACCAGATTCCACCAACAAATCCCTAGTAGACTTAAGATTGTTTGCATCCTTCTTATGACCGTCTTTCAAAGAATTTTCAAAATGCCCCTTCTTGAGAGGGCGTTGCAACACCCCCAAAGCAGGAGACGAACCCCGGTCTTTACCTGAAGAGAACATTGCCTTAGCTAACTCTACAAAAACAATATCATTCTACACATCTGTAGAGGCCCCGGGAGGCTCAAAAATCCCTTGCTCCAATGCCGAAGAAATATTATGAACAACAATTGCATGCTCCAACCCGATATCCAATCCAACATCCATACCAGTGGCCCTAGAGGAAATCTCAACAAGAATCCCTTCCTCCAAAGCCTGATTATCCAAGACCTCAAATCGATTGAAACCCTTATCACTTTGTCTATCCTTATAGGCCCGCTTCTAACCCCTTGCCTTTATTCCTCTGCTTAACAGGAATAAAGCCATCCTTATCAAGCCCACCCTCAACCATAGATGCCTTACCTTTATCTCCCTTCTCCACCGAAGGCCCAAAAGAAGGAGAAGAAGAAGCCCCTACCGCTTTGGGAGCCTGAGGACACTGGCGTTGAAGGTGTCCATACTCATGACAAAAGTGGAAACAAAAAGGAAGGGACTCATAATCTACCAGTTGAATCCACGAGGCAGAGCCAATACAAATTTCCAAAGAATCCGGCAAAGGGTTATTTAAATCATTTTCAACACAAATGCGAGCATAAGAGAATACCTTTTTATCCAAAGTATTCTGAGCAATGGCAGTCGGCTTCCCCAACAAAGCAGCAATCCGGTGCAGAATATCCTCCCTCCAAAACTCCAACGACAACCATGGAAGACAAACCCAAACAGGAACCCATGTAGGAAGATTCTCTATCGCATTAAAACCTCCATGCTAGGGCTTAATGAACAAGCCAACATGATTGTAAAAATACATCCCTCCCTCAAAAACTTGATTACGATCCGAGAAGATCGAAAAATCAACCATGAAATAGCCATTCGCAGCCACCAAAAGATCAAAAAATCATTAGCTTGTTCATTAAAATTGAAAAATATGTGTGATGAATGCTTAGCAAATTGATTTGGGTGACCCCAAAATGTAAAGTTTTGGGGTCCACAGTATTATGTTGTCACCTCACCATACTCACATCTTATAATTCTATACTTACTCATATTTATGCTAACCATCATATCTCTTATGCTAACATGTATGTGGTGATTATAGTTTTTCTAATGTTTATCATCATGATATCTTACACTTCTCTCTACATAGATGATATTTTAATTTATAACTTATAGTTACTCTCATTAATAGCCTTATGTTAGAGAAACATTAGGAGCATCTTATTGCCTATCAATATATTATATTTCATGAGTATAAGTTGCTATCTTTTATGGTGTCATATGATGTTATCTTTATATTCATTTATGCTTATTTCACTTTATGAGATCACATGATTGTACATATGTATTATACTTCATCCTCTAAATCAATTACATTCATTGTATGCAACTAAATGGAGAGGACATACAAAGTCACTAGCATTCTTTCTTTAAGTGTGGAGCAATGACAATCTCGTGATTAATTATCATTTTTAGATGATATCACATTACTTCTATTACCCAAATGTGGAATATATTGGTTTGCTTCCTCAAAGGAATATCCTTGTTCTAGCACAAGTGACACATCTCTCACATTCCCTCTTTGCCAACTATAGACAACATGTTCTAATTTTAAACACCTATATGATGCTACTTATTAAGTTTTTTTCTATTTTACAAGTTTTCAAAATAGAGCACCTATTTCAAAGGACTGCCTACTATAAAGTGACATTTATGTTCTTTTATGCATCCCTTTTATGAGTGTTTGAATGAATTATATTATGTTGACTACTTGATATTACTTTTATATGCATTCTCATAGCATTTCATATGTAAGTCAAAATAGGGAAAAAATGTAATGGTGAAAATTACATACCTTGCACTTTTTCCTTTCATTTTGGGATCACTTTGACCCAATCATTCCTTATGTAATGGCACATCTACAAGTGACATATTTTTTTTTTTGAAAGTCGGCACATGCATACACCTTACTTGATTTCATTTGCACTATGTTCCAAATATTGATCTTGATCTTTAATCCGGCCATTTCTCACCTAGGGTTAGATTTATGATTCACACAAGTGAGCTAGGTCAATCACACAATTTACATAAATTATCCCTGAGATTCTAGTTATCAAAATTAAATTTAGATCTATCCTAAGCATTTTTACTAAATATTATTTGTCATTTTGAAGTATGAAATATTTCATTTGTCATGTGGAATTCTATTTAAGGATTGACCCAAATTCATTTGAATCACTTTAGAAATAATTTAAGAACATTCAAGATAATTTTTTCCACATAATCAAAACATTCATTACTACATCATCTCCTTGCATCAACATCTAAGGGCATCAATTGCATGTTTGGTTTTCATCTTTGATGATTTCCAAAAGTGATTGACTCGATATACTAGGGGTCTGACTAAGAGGAGACATTACATATCATTTCTAAATTCCTAAACCACATAATGTAGAAGTAAATGCAGGCACTCTAAAAGAGTTGAAAACAAACATTCAAAGATTTATAGAGATCAAACTTGTGTATTTAATCATATCCACTCTTATTGCAAAAGTGACCCATAATAACAAATTATTTTATAAATCCTAATATATTCAACTAAACATTTCTTAATTATTTGCTGAATATTTTTCAACCATCTTATCAACATTTGATTTTTTAACTAAATACCTCTATTTTTTTATAACATACACTAACCATTTAATCTTAACAAAATATATTGATTATATTCAATTTAATTATTTGATAAAAAAATCTTTTAAAAGAGATTTTAGTATCCTTTCACACATTAAAAACATGTCCACATAAACTATTGATAATGCCATCCCCACATCATGTCCATTTCGTACATTTCACCATTAGAATACCTACATTTGTTTGGTGTAAGGGATAAGATGGTCGTTTGAAATGAAATAATGGAAAGATCCCATGCTTAGTTTTGTAGGGTCAAACTATTGTGGCCTACAAAGAAAGGGACACTTCCATCTTATGCTTATCCAAGGCTCGCACCATGTGAACATGTTTGCTTAGGTAAGTGACAAAATGCCTTACATGACTCATCTCATAACATATAAAATATGGTTCTTACTTTTTCAAGGATCATATGATGTTGACACGTGTATGTTTAAATATTTTTTTATTATATTGTTAGTAATATTCTTGGGAATATTTCCTTAGAAACTAGATGCGTTATGGTATTTGGGCATATTCTTTGGATCCATATTAGGAAAGTTAATTTATTAGTATTTGTTTTTGGTAGTGGACTAAAGTGGTTATATAGTTTGGACATTTGTGTAAAATTAAAAGGAAAAATAGATTTAATTTGTTAGTAGATATTTTTACTTGTTTGTGTTATGATATGATGTGATTTGGTTTTAGTTGGATTTTTAATTTATTTTTTTTTAGAAAAGAGGACGGGAGTCACTAATGGAAATGAGGGAGGGGTGGTGCTCAACTCTCTAGATGCAATGTGACATGTTACATAAGGTTGTCTTGGCATATATAGATATATTTTGTTTTTCCCAATGTTACATTTATTTTGAACATGGAAGTTTTCATAGGGGTCAACATGTAAGGATAGGATACCCTTTATGAAGGCCTAGAGGAGGGGTTTAAAAAAGATTAAGAATATATAATATTTGACTTTTTTATTTGTCTTATCTTTTTCTTCTTTTTTCTTTTTTTATATTGAGCAATGTAAAATAAGTTATAATTTTTTTGTTTTACTTTTATTTTGTTATTTTTTTTGTGCGGAAAATGGTTCTCTTTTAAAATTATCACAATTTTAGACATTGCAAATTGTTTCATGCATATAAATTGTTTTATGTATCAAAAAAATTGATATAATATTGAATAACATTGAAAGATCAAAAATGATAAACCTTAGTTAATAGTGTGTTTTTGATAAAGTAAAGAGGAGTTATTATAACTCTTGTTGGTGTTTTTTCAACTGATTAATCAATTGTCTTTATGTATAAGCTACTTCTAATGCTCAAGGCATTTAGTTTAATGGCCAACTTAATAGAAAATTTGAACAAATTATCTCTACTCTTCATGCTTTGCAAAATCTAGGTGGGTTTCCCTTATAAACATTGTCTTAAGATACTACAAGACATAGATGATGTCACAACAAATAAGAATTTCACACAAATAAATGAGGATTTATATAGATATAGCTTATTATTCTTCAAATCCTCTAATACTTTCCGAGAATAGTGTGAAAATGTAAAAAAGATAAAATATAGAATATAAAATATTGCTTTCAATTTTTTTTTATTGTTCCTTACTGGGGTTGAACAAGGAGTAGCCTAGATTAGTGCCTTATCCATATACAAAATCAATGAAATAAGCATTTTCTTCTAATAATAGCTTTAATACATATTCAATGGTACATATGATATTATTGCCTTACAATAATAGGACTTGCTCATTTGTCATGTAGTTGTTCTACTTACGAATCCTTAATATAGTCACAATACTCTTCGTATTTAATTGAAAGCATATTTAATCTATTTCTTGAATAGAATCCATCAATTAAACATTTGTTACAACAATTTATAACAGAAATCTCCACAATCTTTTATTTATATTGATTGAAATAAAAACAGTATTGCATTAAAAGAGACAACAACTATATGGCATGCACTCAATTTGAGCCATAAATTGAATTGTTTACTATTATCTTCAAAAAATTACAATCTTTATTTTATGTTTCAATGAACAAAAAAAAGAACGACCTACCCACCCCAAATTATAAAAATCTAGGTCCAAAATCTTCTACAGGAAACAAGAGTCCTATATATAGAAAAGTGAGCATGTAGACTCTCAAAAGTGGTCACACGACTCATGTGACCCTTTACATTTACAACTTACTTTTCACTTTTATAATCAATTATCATTGGGACAAAACCCATTACAAGATATCATTTCAAAATATCACCTATAGAAGTAGTTGAAACTAACTTGAAGATACCTTTGGGATAATTGGAAACCACCTAAAGAAGATGTTGATTACATCAAAAGAGATAATAAAGAACAAAACTACAAAATCATCTAAGGGACAACTAGATATTTCAAAATATTATGTCATCATCTGAGTTTGATACTACATTGGAAATTTGATGACATAATGGACATGCAAGTATACATTATAATTTTTATTGTACTTATCATCCCATTCCACATAATATCTTTTTGATGGTCAATGTAATGAGAGTGATTTATCAACTTTGTGGACATTCTCAATGTATTTTGCATCTAAGAGTTCCCTAATGTCCTTGTAAAAGGTATTTAAACCTCTTTTTGAAGCAAACAATTTATCTATAATAGGATTTAACAAGTTTGTATCCACACCATCATTTGCATATATGAAAGCAACAAGGGTGGAGACAATTCTACTAAAACCTACCTTCCATTGCTCCAATGATTTTAATTCTCCATTTTCATCCAAAATGTTGGGCATGACCTTCATCTTAGTGCATTCAAAAGATTTGAACTTGGTCTTTATATGTTGCTCCAGCTTCAACATACATGTTTGCACTTCCCCTAATGACTTTGTCATTTCCCAAGTTGGAACAATTATATCTAGCATATTAGGTGCAAACCTTGCACCCATATATATCCCTTGCAAATTGGAAATCCTAGGCACCCATTTATTTATTACTTGCCCAAGATCCTATTATCTTTTGTGATTATTTCATAGTCATCCCCATTAATAGTGAATTATACCATCATAAATACCATATAAAAACACGTACTCCCTCAAGGTTTCACCTCTTTATTCATTTGGATGCTCACGCAATCGCACCCTAAATCTCAGGAACCTACAAGTGATCAAACAAGTACAATCCTCTCTCTTCACCACAAAATTAAAATATAACTAATCCACTGTGTAGTACACTAGACATTCTCTCCAATTCCTATTCGAAATAAAAAAATATAATTATGTATGCAAAAGTTGTGACCAAAACCGTGAGATCAAGAACACCTAAATTTTGGGCCCAAAAAATTGATAAAATAGAAAAATCAAGGAACCAAACCTATACCATTATGTAGTTCTTAGAGAGATTTTTTCATCGAATATTAGAAGTCAAAAATTTGACATCATCGGTGAAAGTTATGCCTGTTTGAATTTTTTTTATCCAATATGGCTTGCTTGTGGCCAATGGGTGGCCCCTAAGCTGAGCCACCAACAACCTACCAATGGCGGTGCACCAACAATGCCTAGGAAGCACACCAATGGACCCCATAGCGGGGTTGGGAGCTAGGCTCCACTTGACCAGGGGCTAGGGATTGGGGACCAAAGGTCTACCGACCCTGGCATCCACTAACTAGGCCAAAAGGTTCCAACGAGGGTTGAAACCCACATATAGTCCCTACTAGCACGATTGTACCCTGCTATGCAATGTATGGGGGTATGGGAACCCCCCAAAAGCTTTTTTTTATTTAATTTAAAAAATAATAATAATATTTTAATCTGTAGGCTTAATATTTTTTACTTTTTAATTTTATTTTTCAAATTTTAATTTTGCAGACTTGATGATCGTACAACAGAGGGGTCATTGGGAAAAATATGCATTTTTTTCAAGTGGCCAAAATAGGGAAAAATTTATATAATTTTTTTATTTCTCTACCATTTATGGATCCAATGACGAGGTCTATTTTGTCTGAAGAAGTCATTTGTGAAATTTCCCCTACAAAACCCTCATATGAAAGCATAATCCAAGAAACTCTTTTGACCCAGATTTCTCAAGCCTTAGATCTATAATAAACCCAAAAAATCTACAAACCCCAAAAGACCAAATCTATAAACAACACTTGCACATGTGTTCCATACATTGTAATGCCTCATATCTTTCTTTCATAGCCATGGATTCAACTTTGCATCAAATCTACTTAAACAAGGGTTATAACAAAACCTAGGAGCTCAAACCTCCCATAACTATTAAAGCTCTGATACTACTTGTTAGGAAATAATGCATCAATACCTAGTTCATTTAATCCATTTCCTACATAATCTCGTGAGAGAAAATCATGTATGCAATCTTACAAAATAACCAAATACATAGATCAAATAGGCAAGCCAAAAGATAACACAATATATACCCTCAAAAAACCCTCAAGAGGGAAAAAACCAATATCCAAAAGCATCCATACTTTATCTATTATTCAACGATAAAATAATACATGCACTTACAATGTTACAATGAATATTTTTGAAGCATCAAGCCTCTCCAATGCATCCTCCATGTGTCCAAGCATGAATCCACACATCCCATGACATGCTTTGCATATTCACTCCTCAGAAAGATTTAATAATGATAGCCCACTCACCCAACCAGTTACCTTAACCACTAAACATGTGTTTTTTCTTTTATAGATACAAGCTCACACAAATACTTGACCAAGTGGTAAGATAAAACCATGTGCCACAAAACCATGTGAACACAAAACCATTGACCCCTCATTTAATATTGGGTACTAAGTTTTCACATTATTGAATACTTTTTCCAAATATTAAATTATTATCCTATGTCTCTCACACATGAAATAATAACCCATGTTACAATACAACTTTACAAGTGGCCCCAAATAATTACCTAGTGTGGCTAATCACACCTCCTAAGTGTACCACAACTAAATTATTATTTAATTACAACATTATAATATAGCATATTATGCATTGGTGTACAACACCATATCCTAACGAGTAAATCTTGGAAACACTCTCATAATAGATGTCATAATCCTTTCCTCCCATTTTGATCTCTTCTCCACTTGGGATTATAAGTCCAAAATATGGCTACATCTATACGTGTAACACTCCATTCCATATGGTCTATCCAAATATCCTTCAATAAAATATTTTAGGTGACTTTCATCTTCATTTTTTGTCACTAGATTGAACACCTCTCTTTAAACATTTAATGTGACAAATACTCTACTACTTTCTACCGATGACATCTTCAATAACATATGACATGTTTCTTATGCTCCAATGTCTCTTTCAATGAGGGTTTTTTATTAGAAGTGTCATTTATGACCTTGATGCTACTTCATCTAGGTTTTCAATGTTTGCAAGTCACATTAATATTTGATGACATGTTTTTGAACTCTTTTTAGTTTTTGTTGTATGCTTTGCAATATAATGCATTACAACGTGTCTTGAAAGAACTAGTTGCTAATCTATATTTTCTCTCTATAACTGAAGTATGTTACCATTAAATATGTATTTAATCTATCATTTCTTGCAAGTTCATATATAAATTTATCTCTTGTGGATGGGTCTTCAAATAATTTTGATCCATTTAGATGCATTGACCATGGTACATTGTACCTACAAACAAAAGGAAAATTACATTAGTTTATATAAACAATTTAATTATTTCTTGATATAAAATATTTGAATCTATGAACTCCTTACCTACAAACTATCCTTCCTCTTTTTTAATAGAGGCAAGCACTCTCTTTACACATTGTGTGGAATTCAACACAATTGACTAACTCTTCATAGTCACATTCCAAGTCTAATTGATTTAGTTTTTGTCTATTTCAAAGACATGGATGTTGTGTAAAAATTTGTAGGACCTATAATTGATAATATAAAAAATTATATTAGTTAAAATAAAAATATTTTAAGTATAATTTATTTTGAAATAAATATATAATTGAGAATTACTCACACTTGTATGTTTTGTTGATGTGGATCTCTCATGGATTTCATGCATGAACAATGGAATCAAAACATTTTTTAGCATATTTTCTTTCCTGATCATTTCCCTAATCAAGGTTGTCTATATTTGGTGCTCCCTTTAATGATATGAATCCATGCACACGTGGCAGACCTTTATACTTTCATTCATATCTTGACCAATAATCCTTTTCATTCATTCCCTTTTGCAGTATTGCCTTTTGAAACATCATATATATCATAGGGGCATGTCATATGGGACAATATATAGGTAGTCAATAATATTTTGTCATCGCCATTTTGTGCTTCTTGTGGATTAGTTGGTTATGTTCTTGGTATTAGTGCATGCAAATTTGGCCAATACATAATTGTTGCACTCAAAGTAAATAAAATTGTTGGTGTTCTAATTTGATGCAAGAGGTTAACTAATTTAACTCGACATTTTCCCCCAACAAACCTTGTACCCCTTAATGTTTGTGCACGATCTGTTATCATCTTATCTACATGTTGTCTCATTTATGCTTCAATCTTTTTCATTGTCATATCTACCTTATGTTTAAGACATCTTTCTCTATCATTTGGGTTTCGACAATTTCTTACTTCCTCTCTTTGTGCAACAATCATTTGTTCATGTCGTTGTCTCATATCATTTCGAGCATATTTTCTTTAATTTCCTCTTTGCTGCTCTTCATTTAAAAAAATTGTTACTTCTTGTCTTTATGCATCAACCATTTTTTCATGTTGGCATGTCATATAATTTCGAACATATTCTCTTCAATATTGTCTTCACTTTCAAAATATAACCTTGAACGAGCATCCTACAAATTATAAAAAAAAATATTAATCAAGTTACAATACATTTTAATAATACATTATGAGTAATTAAATGTATAAATAATTCAAATGTAATTTTTGCATTGTCATAAAAATTCAAGATAAGGAATGAATACTATTTTTAATTTTGAATAAATAATAAAATATTTTTAATGATTTTGTTTTTAAATTACTCTTACAAAAATAAAAAAATAAAATTTATAAGCTTTATAATATTAGACTATTATGATTAACATTTATAATATTTTGATTATTTTATAAATACTATGTTTATATTATGTGTATAGTTTTGTTAAAACATTAAAAACTTATTAAAAAATCTTATTTTATTCAAATAAATTTGGTAGATATATTTAATATTAAATTTTAAAAATAAAGAAATAACTCATCATTTTACAATTTGAATATTCAAGTTGAAAAATAAAATGCTAACAAAATAAATAAATTTTATTTATACATTGATGGTAGATAGAAAATATTATAAAAAGAAAAAAAAAAAAAACTTGCAATTTTATTTTTTAGATTAATAACTTTTTTTTTACATTGCTTCCATAATATTTAAATCAAAAAATTGAATTCAAATGCTTTTCTTAAATGCACACCTTTTATTTTGATTTATTATTGCTTCCTTCTTTATAATTTATTGTGCAATTTATGAATTTTCAACTTCTTTGTTATATATATGTGTGGGTTATTTAATTGTTTTATTTTACTTTTTTTTGTTAACATGCTCAGTCATTACACTCAATCAGTAGATCAAGGGTCCATTGACACTCCACCCCATTTTTATTGTTGACGTAATTATAACTTTAGTTATAATATGTTTAAAAAATATGTAGTTTTGATGTGTAAATGATTATCAAATTTAAGTTTAAAGGTAAGAGTTTTTGTTAACACACTCAAGCTATTACACTCCACCCTTTTGAACACCTCTAAATCTAATAATACTTTGACGTGTAAATGATTATGATATTGCTATCAAGATTCAACCCAATGAGTTTGACTCAAAAACTACACGGTTGAATCCTAACAATATCATAATTTGACACGGTGTGGAAAATACCTCCTACTTATCAATGTAAATGATTTTCAAATTTGATATTTAAAAATAAAACACTCAAAAATTACACTTCAACCTTTTTAATTCACTTTTTATATCATTTTATGAAAAAAAGGTTTATAAAAATATATCAAATACACTAATTTCATAATATAACTCTAAACTTAAAGACTCGTTAAAAAATTGAAAATAATTCAGATTCATCACATAGAAGAATTTTTACGACAAAAATAATTCCAAGTCGTCACATACAATTTTAAAATACACGACTAATAAATCCTCTCTAAAGTTTCTGTTTCGAGTGAAAACAACGTATACTTAATAAAAAATTATATATTAAGCCGCCCGGTCCCACTAGTCATCTTGCGGACCGACCGCGGCTTTCCACATTTTATGCGTTACAAGCATATCATATAGTTGGACTTTAATGTCAGAAAACGCGGTTATACTTTCCCGGTTTAACGCCCCGCATAAGTCCTTGAAAACGTGGGTACCCCATTCCCATTTCCCACCATCATCCATAAGGCGTGAAAAGAAAGGAACAGAATCTGATTTATCTGCAACAAGCCACCCTCCACATTTATATGTTGACTTCACAACCCTTGTAGTTATGGCTATCCATCATTGGAGATTCATCTCTAGGCTTTTCATAAAGTTTTTTTTGAAAATTGAGTAGGGGAGAAGATCGAGTATCCGTCAAAGTTAACTTTGTGTAATCGTAGAATTCAAACTGTATGTGCTTACGAGTTAAGTGCTTATAACTAAGGTTTTGGTTTCTGGGCAATTCAGTAGAGTGCGAGAGCGTTGTATATGCGTGCAGAGGTCCAAAGAACACCTTTAAGAGGTGTCGTCCAGTCGTCACCACCTAATGTCCCAGTATCTGTCCACTATAATTTCAATCAATTATAACTGTTTTATCATTCAAATCCACTAAAAAACATTCACTTTAGCACTTAATGAGCAACCATTGGTGTTTTTGTAATTATTTATTCAATCAAATTAAGTTTTTTAATGGATCAAAATGAAAAAAAAATTGGGGGGTTAAGTGAGCATGGAAGTGGCGGTAATTCAATGGGTGGCGGTAACTGGGACTTCTCCCCTAATGTAGTTTGAATTTTTGGACAAATTTGAATTGGGTATATAGTGAAATTAAAGAATATGCAGTCAATTAATGTAATTAATTAATTGAATGATATTTTTTATTATATTAATTTCTTTAAAGTTTACATGAAATTGATAAGCAGGAGGTATTTTTCACAGTGTGTTGAATGAATTTGATTTGAAAATCACACATTTGAATTTTAATAATAGTATCGTAATAAATGAAATTGAAAAGAAAAAGTGTTTTAATTAGGTATTGACTTTTATCATTTAATGTAAGGTTTATATATTTGTTATTTATTTAAGTGTTCTTATAGCAAAAAGTACAACTATTGTTTTGGGTGTTAATTTTTTTTTATTTGTTAAATATTCTTTTTGACTATATACGTTAGTTTGATTTATTTCATTTGTTTTTACCTTAGTTGTTTGTAGTTTTAGCTTTAAATACTTAAAGTGGCTCAAATAACTCTTACACAATTATAAATGTAATTCAAATTTTAGGAATGAATTAAACAAAATTTAACGTGTCCACTAGACTTGCTTAATAATTCAATTTAATGATTTGACTTATTACATTTTAATATCAAATTGACTAAAAAATAATTAAATTATAAAAATAAAACTTTATAATATATTAATTTACTTATTGTAATGAAGTATATCATTTGTTATCAATTGACACGTGTATTTTTTTTAAATTAAATAGCCTCATAATACTCATGGGGTATATTAGAAGCTTGTGAGATAGTGATTAGTAATATTCTTCGGAATATTTATTCGAAGCTTAAGGAGTAGAATAGACTTGGATATCGTTTAAGTTGGTTTTTTAAAGATTTAACGAGGAGTTGGCATTTGGTTTCTTTCATATTTATATCATAGATTTATTTATACAGATAGGTTAGTTTTTTTATTGAAACAATGCAAATAATACATTAAGGAGGCAATGAAGGTTTCCAAAAGAGAGAAAATAGTTACAACTGGGCTAACATCCTTCACTTACAGCCACAACAAGCAATGCAAACAACTAACTCTAAATATAAACAATAGTTGAAACTGTTACATCAATGGTGCAATAAACACTGCCAAGAGCACAAACAACTATCCAACTCTAAATTTCAACAATTTTTGAAGTTGTTTTGAAACACATATGTCCTTTGAATGGAGCTACAAAATTTGTCATTTAATTGTGTCCAAATGATTGGTGAACTTCATATTCACCTTATTGCCTCCCTGCAATTGAGAACATAAGAAAATAATTTGTAACACTATGTTAGAGTAAAATCGTAGCATTCTTGTTTCCAGATTAACATTATGATCTGGAAATACAACCAAACATCTACTTTTCCATAAATTAAAAATTACAATCTGCCGTATGGAACCAACAACAAAATTACTATGTAGACCAGCACACAAAATCACTTCTTTCCAATTCAAATGATGCTAAAAAATTGTAGGGAGGTAAGCAAAAACAACCCTCCATTTTCTTTTAGCCACAAAACAATCCCAAAAAATATGTTTCAAGCTTTCAATATGCTTACAAAAGGGACATTTAACATCATGAATCTGCATGTAACCCAGTCGATCACCAACCAGTAACTCACAATGCAAGAGTTTCCACACAAAGAGTTGAACATTCGCCTCGATTTTAGAATGCCATATTTGAACACCTAGCTTCTTCCATGCAATTTCATGGAACCTACACTTCCATTTCAGATTCAGCCTGGGATTTAATGGCAAATGAGGGAGCAAATTTAAATAGACTTTCTTAGCTTGAATAGTTGACTTGTTAGTTTGAAATTTGATTTGTGTTTAGAATGGATAAGGTTATTTATGTTTTAGGATGTATATTTTAGATTTGATTATTTTTAAGTCAAGGATGGTTGAGTTTTTAAAAACATTGATAATTATTGTAGTTTTGGAATATGATTTTTTTTTTAAATGGATAACAGGAAAAAAATTTGTTGTGAATCTTTATCAATTGGCGAATTTTAGATATCAGCCAAGTTGAAATTGGTGAATTAATCGCACCCAACAGGGTGGCCAAATCATCCACATTTTATGAATTATTGGTTCAATGCATGTCCATTTGCCATTGTTTTTTTTATAAGGCATATTTAAGTAATAAATTCACCATAACAAACTACACGTTTCAAATGGACTAATTAATATTTTCGCTTGGAATCTCAGAAGCATGTAATAAATCACCTACATATTCACCAATACTATTAAAACAATATTGTGTATCAAGAACATTTCGACAATTAAAATTTACAAATACTTGTTTGTGAGGACCCATTTCGCCAATTAAAATTTACAAATAGTTGCTTATGAGGACCCATTTCACCAATAACATTAAAAAACAATTACATTTGAGGACACATTTCTCCAATTATTATGAAAACTCCATGCTAATCGTAGGGCCATAATCGCCTTGAAAATTGCAACGTATCATTGTATAATTGTGTGAGATTTGCCAAATTTTTAATATACCGTTTAAAAATCTTGCGAAATTTACCAAATATGGATTGATATAAATACAATCGAAACTGTCATTTATTCTTCCACATTTTGTTCAATTATGAAATTGTGAGCTCTCGATTCAGAAGTTGGACTTGGAAGAAGTTGATTGTAGGAAAGTTACAAACTTACGACACATGCATTCCTGCATTAATTAATAGCAAGTTAGTGAAACCCTAAACTTAAAAGTGAGTGATCATTTCTTTGTAGTGTTATAAGATTTCTTTATCTCTTTTTTCATTCTTATTTCAATCTTAAAGCTAATATTGAGTAGGGAATGGGATCTATATTCTCTATCCTTCTTAAACAAGAAGACATTTTTTTCTAGCTTTTATTCGAAGTGAGATCAATATGTTGAGCAATAAGTACAACAAGGGAAAGACTCCTCAAGGTGGTGAAGGGACTAGGAGGGCATCAAAATGACCAAAACATAGAATTACCATAAAATCTTACTTTGGAATTGGAAATGTTGAGGTCTATGATGTTACTCTCCTCAAAATCGTCTATCTCACTCGATGTTTCTTCGTCCTCACTTGAGCCATTGATATGTTGTGATCCAAATTCAAGAGGTCTAGAACTCAAGCTTTGCCCCTCCGTACGTATTGGTGCATACCTTTGTATCACATCAACCTCTTTGTCATGACTATAGTTAGGGAAAATCAGATATAAACTAAAACAACAAGATATCAAACCCTAACTAGCACAATAGAGTACAAGAAAGCATGAAAATCAAAATAACAAGTGAATGCAAAATGATCTCCAAGCTAGATTTGATTTATCTCCATTGCTTTTCTCCACCTGCATGAGAATGCAATATTTTGAAGGTTTGATTATTTTGATATGTTGATTGCTCATTTTCATAGCATAACGATAAGATGGAGATGATAGAAAAAAAATAGATAGATAAGAAGATTGAAAGAAATTTTGGCAGAGTAAGGATGCTAGAAGAAGATTCCCCCAAATGGCCAGTGAAGGGCTTGATTTATAGGAGAAGGCTGATTTGATTCAATGGACAAGATTAAAAGTCAAATTTGTGATATGTATGGCTAGGATTAAAATTTTATTTTAGTGCCTATGACGCACATTAAGTGGGTTATGACATAAGGCTAAAATTAGGATGTGAGGGAATAGTGGTATTTTGGAGGAAAAGATGCCTATGACACACAATGAATGGGGCTAAAAATAAGATGTGAGTGGGAATCTCATAATTTAAATACTAAAATTATTTAAATTATTTGTGCATGTGAAGAGTTGTAGTCATGTGACACATGTTGCAATGTGACAATAAGTGAGGGATTAATTCAAATATTTATTTTGAATTATTTTGAGACATGTGAAAGGGGAATTAATTAAATAAATGAGATTTATTTAATTAATTGGGAAGGTGGTTAAGTGGAATAAATGGGATAAGTGGGATAATGTAATGACCTAGGGTAAAATATTACAAAATGTCTTACAAGATCACGTATCCACTAGGTTATATTATGACATGGATAATTTTGGGTGTCTACATTTTACCCCTCTTTGAGATGATGTTTGAGATAGTGAGATTTATGTTGAGTAACATCATTTCAAAGAAGTTAAGGTATGGATAGATGAAAAAAGATTATGTCCCAGCCACGTGAGGAAGTGAGGAGTAAGATGAATGAATGAAAGGGATGATAGAAGCATATCATGACACAAAAAGATATGAAGAAATGGGATAATGATATAAAATATGATGATGCCCTCTCAAGAGGATAGGTGGGTTGGATAAACACGGGTATGCTCTCGAAATGAATGAATGAAACAATAAAGGAGGGATAATATGAATAATACAAGATAAGAAGTAGATGAAAAATAATAATGACATGTTATGCTGCAATAAAGTGAGAAATCATTTGTTTGATTTAGCACTAGATGTTATGCACGAAGGTATAAGGACCAAGGTGACGATGTGTCTCATGCCCCAGCTAATACAACCTTGTCTAGATACAAGATATGAATATTAGCTAGGAGTGATTCAGATTTGATGCAAATGCAAGATAAAAATGATAACACACAAGCAAGAAAGCATGTACAAATGATACAAAAACAAACAAGGTATTGCCCCTGCCAAGCTATAAATAGATGATTAATTGATTGATTGATTGGTTGATGATGATGATAGTGTTGTCATTGCGGGGAATGATATATCCCTAGATCAACACAAGGATGATTGATTGATCGATTGATTGATTGGGTTTACAACAAGATTAAGATCAAGACCAAAATGTGATTGGATTATTTGACTTGATTGATTAGCTTGGTTGGTATGGATTATTGCTTGGAATGATTGAAGATTCTTAATTTGAAGATTTGGATGATGATTGATGAATTGAATTGAGGAATTGATTTTCTTGGAATGATTTTGATTGATTGGATTGATGAAGAAATGATTTGATTTGATGATAATGATTGGATTGATTAGAAGAAGTTGAATTTATTGGAATAAGTGATTTGGTTTGATTTTATTGCTTGGATTTTTGTTGGCTATTTTATTTTTTGTCTTTTTTCAAGACCCTTTTTTGAAATGTTTTGAGATGTCAATGGATTAAAATTTGGGTAGCCTTTGTGCTAGATACCAATGATAAGGGAAAATAAATTCCAGGTGCAAGGAGATAGATGAGATTGATGGATGAAAGGGTGGGTGATAGGATAAGGGGTAGAAGACTCATGATAGATGGATCAATAAAAAGGATAGGTCATAGTGAATGGAATGGATGTATGCATCATAAGAGAGAAAGGATGTGATCTCCAAAGACTATGTCACATAGAAATAGCATGCCCCATTCTAGGTACAATACTTAGGATTTTTCATGACAAAGCTTACGACACTAGGATAATGATAGGTTTGTTTGGAAGGATGAGGTATATCAAAAGATATCCAAATCATGTTTCAATATTTTTCCCCATATTTTTAACAAGATTAAAAGGAGGAAGAGATGATGAATGGACTCAATATGATAAGTATATGGGTATGATGGCCAAGGATGATAAGATAGGAGATGGTAAGATAGGATATGATAGCATAAAAAATGATATGGTAGGATGAGACAACATGCCCCCAAGTGTAAGTGGAATAGAGGTACTTATCTAGGGCACCTGTTTACTAGGTTTTCACCGTTGGAAAAAGGGATTTCTCTACTTTCTTCAGACTTTTTTTTTTTTTAAATGAATTTTTTAATTTTTGGATAAGAGAAGGGGAATATGGATAGGAGGGACTCAAGTGTCTATTTCCATGAAAGGTGATAGTCCCACTAGAAATGGATGTCATCGTATGGACCATGTCAAATGTCATTATTCTCATAGATGTTGGTAAGAGATGACATGAAAGGGAGATTGAGTAGGTAGATGATGGATTATGATGTGGATTATGTAGGGGAGATGAATGTGAGGCTTAGCCAAAAGCATGGACCATAGGAAGGTGATGAGGGAGATATGTAGGATAATGAGTGAAGGGTAAGGCAATGGAGGTATGTGGAATTGTTGTGAAATGGAAGGGAACCATGACCATTCGTTGCACACACTATGATAAAATTTGAAGCTTTTGATGTGGAGGGGGGGTAGGAAGCAATGGAGATGTTTTCTTAGGAGATGGGTGATGAAGTTCTTTAGGTATCCACATAGACTTAGTATTTTTATGACTTTTATTTTGCTTGTGGGATGGAATATGAGACTATTGAATAAAGTGGGAATGTGAGGTGGAAGTAGATGGTTGGGATTTTTTAGATGTAGATGTCTCATTTGACTTGTTTTCTTTTTTCTTAGGTACCCAATCCATTTTGTTTTTAGACTTTTCTTTTGAAGGTATGGGCTTATTTTGCTTTTTGGATGGATTTTTCTTTGATTCTTTGCTTTTGTGTCCTAGGGCATGAGGACCCTTCATATTTTTTGCTTTATAGATAGAGGCATTGAAATGCTTTCTTTTGAATTCCATGGGTATGGTGGAATGAGTGGAAGCTTCATGTTTAGACAATGCACGTGCATTGATTGGTCATCATTAGGATACTTAGAGGATTTATGGATAGGTAGATAAGGGGATTGGATAATGGGGATATTAGGTGTTGGGAGTAGTGGAGGTAGATTATATGGAGGGATATTAGGAGTTGGAAGCAATGGTCGAAAAGTTGATGGTGGAAGGTGTACAGTCACATGATTTTGACATTTGTAAGATGATGGAGGAGGGATGGCAACATATTTTTTAGACATATGATAGGATTTATGGTGGAAAGAGGACTGATGATGGATGGAGGAAGTGCCAACATCTTTAGATTGGTGTCCTTGGGGTGTATAGCTAAGGCCATAAGAGCGTAGATGGACCTTGAAATGGGTTGGATCCAAAATGCCTTGTTCATAAAGGCCTAAGCCTTTACCTTGATAGTTCATATTTTGAAGCATGCGATGGCCAATGGGACTAGGTGTGTTTTGGACTTTAGACTTGAATTCATTATTAGATGAAGAAGGTGAAGTGGATAAAGGTTGTTGTTGTCCTAAGGAGGAACATTCGTGAATAAATATGGATAGACCAATAGGACATGTCGGTGGATTTGAAATGGCGTTGATAGTGGATGTGGAAGGATCATTAGGATCTTGATTATGTTCATTTAGATCCACACTATTGGTTTGATCTTCTACATTTACTTGGGAGGAATGTGTCTCAACATGAAAAGTGGATAATGTAGGATCATGGATAGGATTAGGTAGGGGTGTATAGGAGCAATTGAGGTTTCTTGCTCTTGGATAGGTGAAGTGATAGGCTCTTGACCATGGAATGCATAGAGTTGGCTAAGAGGATCATCATGGCCTTCTTGATCATAGGTAGGATCTAGATCATAGAGGGAAGCTTCACCATGAATAGGACCAAGTATGTTATGGGTGGGATCATTAGAAGGGCCTATATCTTGATTAGAATGAGAGGTTAATGTTTACTCATGCTTAGGATAATATCTTGACATAGCTCTTGGATTTGAGTGGAAATGGAAGAAGAAGGCTCTAGAAGAGGCTTGGTATGTTCTTTATGATCAACAACATGAGGGCATGATGGAATTTGATTTAGACATATAAGATCAATAGGTTTTGGACCACATGATGGAGTTGGAAAAATATGTATGTCATTGAAAGGTTAGTTGGTAAGCTCACTAATGGGTGCTTGACATGGGGATGGTCTATTCTGTGTTAGTAGTCTTTGGAGAAAATCATTAAAGGATTATTTGGTTGATGGATTAGATCTTGAGAAGTTGGATGGTGGTGTTGGTGTAGGACTAGTATGCTTTGAGATAGGAATTTTATTAGATGGTGATGGAGGACTAGTAGATGGGATGGTGTATGATTCCAAACTTAGGGTGGTATTTCCCTCGTCAATAGTATCATTAAGGTGAACTAAGATTTCTACAAAGTTTTCATCATCACTAGGATTTACAAAGTTCTCATCATCACTAGGAGCAAAGTTTGACCAACCTTGGAGGATATATGGTTTTGGATTATCTTCGTGATTAGGCGAAGGGACTCCTTGAAGTATGACCTTGGGCTTGTGACTAATATTTTTAATGATTAGGACCATTTTAGCAAGTGCTTTCCTAGGATTAGGGTGATGATGATAATATGGAAAGATTAGATTGGGTGACTTGGATTGATTAGGAAAATGATGATTAGGATGATTAGAATGATATTTTTATGTGTTAGTGTTTATAGCTTGATATGGAAATTTGCAAACGAATGACTACACATGTACACACATGAATCACACACGCAAGACACATAAGCAAGTTTGAATTTGAAATTATGAATGTGATGATTAATAACACACTTGAAGAAGACACATCAAAAAGTCCTAGAACTAGTCAAGTGGGTATGGCCAATTAGGTCTTAAGTAGGATGCATGAGAGTGACTAGGAATAATTTGAAAGAAAAATCCTACCACACAGTTGGGAGAAAGGGGTAACCCACCCTTCACCTTCACTTCCCAAAGGTATAAAGTTCTTTGGGGATTAGCCAAGAGTGACAAGATTTTAACTCCCAAAGAAGCATGTCTTTTGATTCACACCTCCATTGAGGTTGTCCCTTGGAGTGGTGTGTGCTCCAAGCAGGCCCCCTAAGAAGGGTATGACAAAAGTGAACCAATTGAGGTGTTTCTAATCACACACACACTTGATTCACACTTGCAGTTGTTAATTCCCTTTTAGAAAATTGAAATGTGTGTAAAATAGTTCAAGCACTTGTTTTTAGATCCCAAAGCCAAATGTGTAGGAAGAATTTTTTTTATTTTAATAGAATTTCAATGATGTGATAGTGAACAAGATGCTATTTTTAAGTCCAAAATCCAAGTGTGTTATCAAACAAGTTGTTCTTTTTAAGCCCCAAATTGAAGTGTGTTGACAAGCAATGATTAGAGATGAAAGATGGAATGTGTGCACCTAATTATTTTCTTCCTTAAATATATTGTAGATGATGGTGCTAATATTGTTCCAGCTCCTTAGATTCACCTAAAAAATCAGAAAATAATATTATAATGTAACCATTAAAAAAAAGCTCATGAGACAAAGAAAATTATAATTTTGGATACATGTTTTTAACATGGCCTAATTAGATTTGATTATTTGAAGATATTATTGATCTGAAAAATAAAAAATTAAAGAATAGATCCTTGCTAATTTTTTGAGAGCTTTCTATAAATTTAAAGAAATTAGAAAAATTCCTTGTTTTGCACCTAGAAATGTAGATTTATGAAAAACCTACAAAAAAAAAGATTAGATTATTTTGCATTTTATTTGAATTCTAAATTAAATTTGTAAAACATAGACCCCCATTATAATTTTAAGAGATTTCCAGAAATGTAAAACTTTCTAGAAAATTTGCTAATTTGCGCCTGAAAAGTAAAATTTATGAAAAAGAATAAAATCATGATAAATCCTACAAAAATGGTGAGAAATCCATAGTTTGTTTATTGTAGCCTCCTGAGATGATGCAAAATATTTTGTAAAAATATTGTATAAAAATTCAAAGTCGTTTGGAAGATATGAAGAAATTTGTAAAACCTAGGGTTTTGTCCAAAAAAATGGCAGATCTGCAACAAAAAGTTAATGAAACCTGCAAAAAAGCAAGCTAGATCAAAGGAATCACATCAGGTTCACCAATGTAGTTAGGGAGAATCAGATATAAAACTAAAACAACAAGATATCAAACCCTAACTAGTACAATAAAGTACAAGCAAGCATGAAAATCAAAATAGCAAGCGAATGTAAACTGATCTCCAAGCTAGATGTGATTTATCTCTATTGCTCTTCTCCACGTACATGAGAATGCAAGATTTTGAAGGTTTGATTATTTTGATATGTTGATTGCTCATTTTTGCAGCATAACGATAACATGGAGATGATAGAAGAAAAATAGATAGATAGATAGATAAGAAGATTGAAAGAAATTTTGGCAGAGTAAGGATGCTAGAAGAAGATTTCCCCAAATGGCCTATGAAAGACTTCATTTATAGGAGAAGGCTGATTTGATTCAATTTCCAAGATAAAAGTCAGATTTGTGATATGTATGGCTAGGATTAAAATTTTATTTTAGTGCCTATGATGCACATTAAGTGGGTTATGACATGAGGCTAAAATTAGAATGTGGGGGAATAGTGGGATTCTATTATTTATTTTGGAGGAAAAGATGTCTATGATGCACAATGAATGGGGCTAAAAATAGGATGTGAGTGGGAATCTCATAATTTAAATAATAAAATTATTTAAATTATTTGTACATGTGAAGAGTTGTAGTCATGTGACACATGTTGCATTGTGACAATAAGTGAGGCATTAATTCAAATATTTAATTTGAATTATTTTGAGGCATGTGAAGGGGAAATTAATTAAATAAATGAGATTTATTTAATTAATTGGGAAGGTGGTTAAGTGGAATAACTGAGATAAGTGGGACAATGTAATGACCTAGGGTAAAATATTACAAAATGTCTTACAAGGTCATGTATCGACTAGGTAATATTATGACATGGACAATTTTGGGTGTCTACAATGACAAGATTCCTCAGAGAGTGAATCCCATTCATACTTATTTGAATTGGTTTCAGAACTAGCTTCTAACTGTAGGATTTTCTCACAAATCTTCTCTTTTGTGTTTTCCTTTGTTTCTTCTTTGTAGCCTAACATTGTCTTGCCTTTTGGATTAGTTATGATAGGTTGAATCGGTTCCACAATGCCTTCTTGTCATTTTCCCACAGGGCCTTTTCCTTTATATCCCATCTTCTCTAAAATTGTGAACCCTTTACCATATTGTTTTGTTTGGACATTAGAAGTTGACGCTTGGGATTCTTCATCATCTTTGAACAACCAATTTAAAATGTCTTTATCCTCAAATTCATCAACTTGAGTGCTTGATTTTATAAATCTACCATCAAAGAGTGTGATTGGTTGTGAAGATATTGGTATTGATGTTGATGGTTGTCCATAGGATCTTGGTGAAGGTAGAAACTATGAAATACACAAGGATTGCTCAATTGAATATTCACCCATGCCTTTGTCTTTTAATTGAATCTTCTTCTCAAACTATTTTGATAAAGAATTTAATTGAATTTCCTGATTTGATGGAGTAGAATCACCAATGCCTTTGTCTTTTGACTAGACCTTTTCCTCAAGCTAATTTGACAAATAATTTAATTGAATTTCGTTACCTGATGAAATTTACTGATACTTTTATCCTTTGACTGAATCTTTTTCTCAACCCACTTTGACACAAAATTTAGTTGTCTTTCACTATTTGATGAGCTAGGAGTGTGAGTTTCTCTCTTATGTGGCACAAAAAAATATTGAACTAATTTTAGCATGTTGCAATATTGAGGATTGTTGGAATCAACTGAAATAGTGATTTCTTGCCCATTAAAAGGAAATTTCAAGCATTGGTGATATGTTGACGACTCTACTTGCATTTTGTGAATCCAACGATGTCCCAAGGGTATGTTGTATGTCAACTCTTTGTCTAACACTTGGAAAACTATATCTTCACAATTGGCCCCACTTGAATTGGTAACTCAATTAGTCTCTGTGAAGATCTTTCCTCATCATCATAGGCTTTTATAGTAATTATTCTTCTAGCATCAATGGAATTTTCAAAATATCCAAGTGCATGGATATGTTTTAAAGTGGAGATATTTAGGCTAGCTCCACCATCTATTAGAACACCTTTAACCCAGTGTTTGTGAATTAGAACCTCAATGTGGAGGGCAGAATTGTGTGGATGGGTAAGTGATACGCCATCGTGTTAAAAAAAGATAAGCAATGAGGTGTGTTCAAGTGTCCCACCATAGCCTGGAACTAACAAAATTCTAGATTATTTGGTATTGTGGTGGTTACTAGAGCTTGTTCCAGAATCTCCTTGTGAGCTGGAGAAATTTTGAGAAGTTCCAATATTGATATTTGAGCTAGGATTTTCTGCAATTGATCAACTATGTTGTATTGAGTTCAAGGGGCAACATGTGTTTTAAATGTGGCTCCTTTCAATATTACTTTTGCCTGCCCTCTTGTGGTTGCATTGAATGATTGAGGGTCTTATTTTTATCTGATTTTAATGACATTAATTTGATTATCAATTGCAACAATGTTTGTGATCAAATTTAATTGTATGATGTCATTGATTTGATTTGATTTTATTTGAGGTTGATATTGATGTCATTAAGCTTATTTTCAGTTGTAACAATGTCATTAGTTTGATTAGCATCAACAATAATGATTTGTCTATCATTAACTCAGTGTCATTTTTCTCATCTTCAATTGTAGAAATATGAAGGATAGTGGTGTCATAAACATAGTTCACATTTTTTCCTTTTTTGTTGCAGAAGAAGATTCTCCCTTTTCATAATTTGGAAAAGGATTCTTGAGTACTCCATGATCATTGTTCGTTTGAGGTCCTTCCACAAATATTGTCTTGTTATCAATTAGATCTTGTACCAAATGTTTCAATTGCATGAAATCATTTGTTTTGTGTCCTTTGTTTCGATGAATATCACAATAGTATGCATCATTCCACCAAGATGGTTTAAATCTTGGTTCCCAATCCCTTGCTTCTGGTAATTTTATAAGTCTATGTGCGAGAATTTCTCTTAGTGCTGATTTGAGTGGCTGTCCCAAAGGTGTGAATCTTCTTTGATTTGCTGGTTTTTGATATGGTAGTGGTTTAGATTCAACATTATTTTGATTGTTGTTTTGATTGACATTTTGATTGGTGTTTTGGCTATTGTTTTGATTGGTCTTGGTGGTAGTTGTTGTCAAGTTAAATACTGGTTTTGCATTTTTTGTTTTAGCTGCAACATCATTATTACCAGCATTTTTATTTCTTTGCCAGAATTTTGGTTTATCATTGTTGTTGTAATGATTGGAAGATTTTGTGTTATTTGATCCTTCATTGTAGATTTTTAAAACTCCTCTCTTGATCAAGGCTTCTTCAATTTTAATTCCATTTTCAATCATTTTCTCAAAGGTGGGTGGGCATTGTAATTTAAGTCTATATCCCATCTCATCATTTATATTCTCAATGAAGGTTTCCATATTTTCCTTTTTCAGGTATGGGATGAGCATATCTTGCAAAAAAAATTCTCCATATTTGTAAAAATATGAGAAATGATTCACCCTTTTTTTGTTTTGTATTACAAAGGTCTTTCATGGTAATTTCATGTTGGATGTTGTAAGAGTATTGAGTGATGAATTTTTTAAACAACTCTTCAAAGGACCTAATACCTAGTGGGAGTTGTGAAAACCATTGCATACATTGCCCACCCAAGCTTCGTGGGAACAATCTCATCAAGTAAGTCTCCTCATGTGGAAACTCTAAGCTCATTGTTTGAAATTCCCTCACATGAAGAATAGGATCAGTTTTACCATTATATTTATCATACTTCGGGAATTCACAATGCTTACGAAAGGGTATCATGTTCACAGCTTGATCAAAAGGATATGGGTAGATGTCTTGTATCAAGAATCTATTTGTGGTTCCTCTTTGCATGTCTTGAATTTGATGTTGAAGATTTTTCATTTGATTAGTCAAAGAAACCATGAGATCTATGTTTGGTGGATCAATTTTAGTCCTTTTGAGTGCTCCTTTCAGTTGAGTAACATCAAAGTCATCAGGTAGTTTAACACCTTGTTTAGCTAGCATTAACAAGTATTTTTCTCCATATTTTTCCAAAACTTTCTCCATGAATTTATGGAAGTTAGGATATTGTTGTGCAGTTTGGATGTCTTCCTCAGTTATTTCCTCACGTTCAAGTTGGTGGAATCTATGAAATAGATTTTCTTCACCTTCAGCCATGGTGTTTTGAGTTTCAATTTCATTTTCCTTAAGTTTTTTCTTTTGTGATTTTGTTAAAACGGGCATACAAGTGTTATAATTTTCACTAAACTTGGATCTTTGTTTGGAAGAGTGCCAAGGATAATAACTAACTCAAATAGAATGAAAAATTATATTGATGAGACTATGTTAAGTTTGATTATACAACTTTGTTTCATGATGGAGGATGATAAATCCTAATGATGAAACTTAGCTTAACAATCAGATGTGTTTGATGATTTAGACACTTTAAGATGGAAGATCTTAGTTTAATTAAGAAAATTTCACTTGTAAAGACCAGTTTTATCAAGTTTAAGACACTATTGTGACTGAGGAATGGTTTTGTTTTGAAAAGGATCCTAAAATGTGAGTTTAATTTTTCGACAGACAGTGAGTTTTCCAATCTGGTTTTCAATTAACTGGATGCACCAAAATAGGGTACAAATGTGCCAAAATATGGAATGGATGTGCTAAAAGATGGCTTGAATGCGCTAGACTGTTCCCTAGATGCCCCATAAAATGGACTTAATGCGCTAAAACAGGGATCAAATGCACTAGAACATGGACTGAATGCGCTAAAAGATGACTTATATGCACCAAAAAATGACTCAAATGTGCCAAAAAATGGTCTATATGCATTAAAGCAAACCAGTGATGCGCTAGACTACCCCTAAATGTGATTTCAACTAAATTATTTGTTGGACTATTAGGTAAATGTGTTAAATGGATAAGTAAATGCATTGGAAGGTGGAACAGATGCACCAGAAAATGCCCCAAATGCACTAGAAAATAGACTACATGCGCTAGAAAATGACTCAGATGCGCTAGAATACAAGATCAATGCATTGAAATAGGGAATGCATGCGCTAAACTAGAAGTGTTTCACTTTTTTGACAACCTATCTAGTTATTTTGTTTTTAATCAGTGAAATGAATGTTTTCAAGGAGTAATTTTCTGATCAATGATTTTTTGTTTGGTTTTATTATCTGTGAAATTTTTGAATTAAGTGTTCTTGAAGGGATGATTTCTTGGATTATGAATTCAAGCACAACAACAAGTTGTAAAATGGTTGTTTCCAACCTAGGAACTAAAACATTAAGTGTGTGTTCAATAATCTGGTCTGATTCCTTTGATTTCCACAGGTATATCACAAGAGAAAATAGATCACAAACACTTTTCTAATGTTAAGGATCACTCATAATATCACAGATCACATCTTAAAACTATGTCAACTCACACAACCATGTCACCCCCTAGAGGGTGCCCATGTTTTTTTCTTTCTCGGGTCTTAACCAAAGTTGAATCCTCCACTTTTGTCCAATAATCCCTGATAGTTATATGGTGAGTATCTTGGGGGCAGATTCTTCCCTCCCCTTGCACTGTGATATTAAGAATGTTTAGATACTGACTCGGCTGGCTTCTACACTTAAGGTTTGTAGTAACGGTTTCCATTCGGTGTGGAAAATGATAAAATCCCTCAGGAGATCTCCCAACCTTTAGAACAAAGGCTTTGGGGATGGTTATCTTGCACACTACTGTTGAATTTTTGGTTTCCCTAAATTCAATTTTGATTATAGTGGTCGAAAAACTTGGCTTTAGTTGTTCCCACTTAGGTCATTCCCATAGGGTGATTACTTTTTCCCACTATGATAGGCCTTCTAAAGGTGTTAACAAAGAATAAAAGAGTTAGTCTGGCATTTTGGTCACCCAATGAAGGGTAGAGCATAGGCCTATCACTTTACAAGCACATTAGACAAGGGGTTCATTAACCTTCTAATTAACTAAGTGCCTAATTTAATGAAAATAAGACAATAAAATAAACTCCAGCCCTTGTAAACACCATCAGTAGTTTCAGATATTTGTCTTTGACAAGCATATTAAGAACCTACAACACAAAAGATATTGATCAGTTCTTGAGAATTTGAATTTCTGTAAAATAAGCTAGATGCGCTAAACCATTAACCATATGTGCTAAAAGATCACATAGATGCACTAAATGAACTACTGTATGTGCTAGAGAAACTATTGAATGTGCTAAAATAAATTCCAAATTTGTTAAAATAACCCCCGAATGCGCTAAAATATCAACCAAATGCGCTAAGAGATGGGATGGATGCACCATAATAGGGACTAGATGCGCCAAAAGATTTTTTGTATGTGTCAAAAGAGCTCACGGATGCGTTGCATAGAAGTTCATGTCCAACCTATTCATGAAAACTTTCCAAAAATTGTTAAAAATGAGGTTTGAGCCCCATGGTGGGCATCAAATGTAAATGCGTGTGAGAAATATGTGAATGAATAATAACACACAATCAATGAAACATTATATTAGAGAGTTTAGATGACAAATCTAACTGAATTGAAATAAAAAAAACTATCTAAAGTTATCCCATTATTCTCTATCCTCAAGGATTCATTAAATCATAATGGCTCTTAGATTGTGTATGCACTATGACTGTTAGAATGACAACCCAAAGAACGAGATATTGGAAATGTAGTAAATATATTCCTACATGATAATTGATAAACTATATGATGTGATTCTATGGTAATGGTGTTGTTGTATGAAGATGCTATGCTAGTGATATAATGAAACTACAAAAATCAAAATGTAGCTAATGGTGAAGCCATGATTCTAAACTAATATGCTTCTAAATGCTAATTTCTAAATTTTCAATTTCTCTAATGCTCAAATGCTCTAATGGAATTTCTGAAGAGTATACTTGCTCAAAGTTGGGGATCCATTTGTCGTAGAATGAGGTTGTATTTATAGATTTTCCAAAGCATAAAATTATGTGGTAGTAAGCAATGGTCTGGATTCAATCTGGAGGAATCGACGATGGAGGATGAAGAGGTTGGAGAGAATCATGGAGAGTGTTCCCTTTAGTAAAACATTCTACCAAGTGTGAGAAAGAATAAATGGAGGAAGAGAGCCAAGTGTCTCAAGTTTGTTTCAAAATTTGTTGAAGATAAAGCTGAATTAATTAATTGATATATTCTAATTTGCTGAGACACATGATGAGGTGGAAAGAAGAAAAATATGTAGAAATGTGACTAAATTTAAATTTGGAATTATTTAAATTTAGTAAGAGGATATTAATTAAATTAAAAAAACTATTTGAATTTGTTTATTTAATTTAAATTAGAGGAAGGTTATTTTAGATAAGAAGAATTAGAAAATTTTAACTATATAGATAAATTTAAAATTTATTCTATAAGTAGAGGAATTAGAAGGTTTATTAATTAAATAACTCATATTTAATTAATTAGATCATCTAGACTGATTTTAGGTGTATACATGCATGAATTTGCACCCCTTGAAAATTCCCCATTTACGCACCTCTTACCTTAGAAAATGTGATCTCGATGATGTATTTTCTACATTTGCTTTCACCTTCCATCCACTTGATAGTTCACTTGTGGGTTGGTGGGGGAATTTATTTCAAGGAGGTTAGTGTGACACATAGATGTCTATGCGACATGATTTTGTCCTGATAAGATTCTTACCTCTAGAATTCATAGAGGTGTTACACTTCTCCATTGGACGTGAAGTGTAACGTTTGCTGCTCTTTGGACTAAAATTCAAATGGGTTTTTACCTCCTTCATTCATTCAAATTGCCGATTCTCTCAATCAATCCTTCTTCTTCACACTTTTTCAATCTTGGACACACTTCTTGTCAACTTCTTGATCAAACACACTCACTTTCATCTCCTTCATGCTTCAATACCACCATTATAGCTGCAATTTTTTGCTTTGTTGGCTCCTCCTCTTCATTTTTGTGGTAATGTTAGCTTTGGAGAGCTTGCAATCTCACATCTTCCTCCATTTTCCTTGAGTGCACTTGGTTGAGAAGGTGATATCCGTTCATTTTCATTTACTTTTGGTATTTCCATACTTTCTTTATCATCTTTCTAATAATTTTTCTTTCTGGTTGTTCATGGAGGTGGAAACACCCTAGAGGGGGATTGGTTGAGGAAATCCTCTAAACATAGTCCCAACATTTTCTCATTCTTGTGTGTGTAGATTGTTTGTCATGTGAAGATCTTGAAGGCATCAAATCATGGATTTGAAGGTTCGTTTCTACCACCCTTCTCTCATCAAATTCTATCTTAACATTCTTAAAGTATTCTTCTTGTTATTTTTGCATTTCCCATCTTTGTCAAAGTATAAAAATTTATTAATCAGGTAGTTAGTATGTTTTTTGGTGTTCTATACCATACTTTACACTATATATCTATATGGATTCCAATGCATCCCTGAGACCCCAACACATCATGTTGGAGTCCATGATCTGCGTTGTAGTCCTTTTGTAGTGGGTTGTCTGAGTTACAATTCAAACCCTAAAAACCAACTCTCTTGATTCCTTGAAACATTCAGGTTAGCAAAAGGAAAGCGATAGACTTGTTGGCCTTCCTTTTTAGCCCTTGAAACCCTAAACCTTCCTAATTCATTTATTTATCTTGAGGTATATTAGGGAAGCCTATTATTCTATACACTCTCGTGACCTAGAGTCCTTGAGCAGTCGGTCCCCCTCCTCTACATTTTGGTGAACCCTACATGAACTACTTTTGTTCCATTTTGTAGTGTTGGATGAATATTCTCTCCTGTTCTAGGTGTGTTTTAGGTTTGTGTGTTGCGAGGTACATAGCCTTGCAACCCAACCTATGACCCCTAGCAGGAATAGACATAAGGATCCCTAGACATTATGAAGTGAAATCTAGATAGCTCACTATTTGATAGTTGAATCTTTGGGGTATCCTCAAGAAGTCCTTTTAGAGTACGTAAATATGGCCTCTTTTATGCATCTTACCATTTGTTTTGTGTATCCTATGAATGGGTCACCCGCTATAACCTTTACATCATAGGAAATTCCTATGAACACAAATAGAGAACCTTCTCCTCTATACATTCTCGCTCGTATCAATAGGAACATCATGATTGGTGTTCTCATTGATCCTACATGCCATGTGAATGCTATAACAAAGGGGAGTATGCTAATAAATTTCTTGCATGAGGATGGGTATGATGAATCAAAGAGAACAATATGTACACATGGTGTACTCTCGATCCCTCCAATTGGATACATCACTCTCTTAATTCTAGTAGGACCTAGGACTATTAATGCTCTTTTTGATATTATCTTAGAGTTGGATTTGTTCAAAGTGAAACCAAGAATCCTTTGGCTAGTTTCCATGAACACAGTAACTTTGGTGATCCATAAGTGTTTGAAGTTTTATCATTAGGTATTTGTGCATGTTGTGCATGACACTAGATATAAACCTCTAGTGTTGCATGGGGTCTACTCATTATATTACTTCTAGCCTACCCCTATTGGTTTTCTACCTCCAAGGATGGACCTATTGTATTGTACCTATGTTAAATGGGGAAATAGCATCGAAGGTGACCTACCCTATCTCCCCTTATGTTATTTTAGTTAAGGTTTCTATGATTGGGCAACAATAGGTTGCCTCCTCCTTCTCTCAAAAGGGGATGGGTAAGTCTTCTCACACCTAGGATCCTCCCTCTTCTTCTATTGTTTCATCCACTTTTGTCTCTTGTCTTGTTGTGGCACCCTCGACCTCTGCTCCTATGCCTTGCATGGGGATTCTGATGGTGCTTGCTTGGTAGAAGGCCAAACATTAGGTATTTGAGCTTCCTGTCTTACCTATAGTGTCAAGGCCTACTATCTATGGTAAGTGGAAGGGCCCTCATGGAGTTTCCCCTGCATCTTGCCCTCTGTGACCTCCTACTGCTATTTCTCTAGGGTTGTAAATGGGTAGAGGCCCTCCACCAAGGTGTGTGAGTATGCTTATCTTCCTGTCTCAGTCTCTGCTCCTCCGCTTCTTGCTCTTACTCCCATCCAAGAGGTTACCCTTCCACTAGCCACTATTGTGGAGGACACACCTATGGCAGAACATAAGCCTCTTTCTCCTTCTCAAGCAAGAAATTCTAGTTCCCAAAGCTGAATAAACTAGATTGTTTGTGAGTGTAAGCATTAAAGGAAGGCTCTGGCTACTAAGCAAGCTACCTCATGGAAGGAAAAAGAGGAGCCAACAAATCATTTTTTGGCATCTCTTGTTATGCCTCCATCTTGTGCTTCTTATGCTTTGATTATTGTCACCTCTATCTTGCTTCTAGCTCCCCTCGTGAATGTTGATGACCCTCACTCCAAAAGGGTACAGGTGTTCATCACTCCCTTAGTGGAGCCTCCTCTTTTGATGTCCCTATCAGATATCCCTCTATTTTATCAACCCATGGACATACTGAACACCATGGTGGTATCTGTTGTGGCCTTGTACTCTTCTCACTCGCCATCTACTTCCTCTATGGGGATTTTGAATCCTTTGATGAAGCATAAGTTGGAGGATGACCTCGCTTCCAATGGAGGTCATAAGAATGGATCACCTTCAAGAGAGATGGTTTTTCTTTGGCTTGTATTGTCTTTGTGATAGAGGTGGCCCGGACGTCTAGTAAGTTTCTCACCATCTCTCTTGCCAAGATTGATGGTGGATCTTGGGTGCTTCCTCCATCTCTCATTTAATTAACACATGGAAATCTCATCAAGTGCATGTTTAACATAGTTGATGATGTCCCAACTCTATCGGCAATCTTTGCAAGATCAATGATGTTTACCTCATAAGAGTTTATTGAAGAATACCTTGAGGGGCTCTCTTCTTTAGATCTTGTTGTAGGATAGTTGAAGGGTACTCCACTTGATATCTCACCCTTGAAATCTCATCTTCCCTCTCCTTATAATGATCTAGATTGGGAGAACAATGACCTCCTAGTTGATGAGGACTAGGAGAGAACCTCTTCTTTACCTATAGATTATATTTGTGTGTGTGCTGTGTTTCCACATGCTTGTTTTATGTGTTCTTGGAGGAACCTTTTCACCCTCATAGGTTCTTGGATACATGAGTGAAATTGTGTCATAAGCTTCCTTGATTTGTTACATCATTCTTCTATATGTTGTATCTTAGTTTTCAACAATTGGGAATGATCCAAAGTGTTGGGGGCATTTAGGCCTTCCCTTCCATGTTGACCCAATTTTTTATTTTTATTTTTTTCTTCATGTACTCTTATTCATGTTTTGATACATTTGGGAATTTATGATAGTTCATAAATATATTATATTATATCTAACTATCTATATCTATGAACCGTTTTGACCTTGAATTATTAGATCCCTCTTTCTCTTGATTTCTTCATCTTTCCTTATCTTTCTTCTTATCTTTCTCTCGTCTTTGCTTGATTTTTTATGTTGTGGTGCCTATGTGTTGGGCCTCATGTGTATGAAAACATTTCCACATCTACATTTTGTCGTGTATCATGGGCCACAACATCTTTGCATGTTCTTCCTTTCCTTACAATTGTGGGCCATGAAATCTTTGCATGTTCTTCGTTTCCTTAGAATTCCACATGCTCCTTTGATTCACATGCACCATCCTAAAGGGGGGGCTCCTACTTCTCTAATTTTCAATAAGGTGTATTTGGTGGCTAACGAATCCCTTACTAAAAATATTTGTGTTTTTCAAAAATTGCCTCCTTCACTAAGGATCCCCTTAGCAAGATTTTATTTTAAATTCAATTTTTTAACAAAAAGAATAATTTCACCTACAAGGAGGCCATTCTTCTTTTTCTAGATTCCTTGATGATAGGATCATTTGCAAAAATTTCACTACTTTTCAGAAAGAGTGTCCCTTGATCGGTCCCCTCTTTCTTTTGAAGGGTTCCTAAGGGATCCCTTTGAAATATTCTCCTTCAATTGCTTGTTTTGAGATATGACTACCTATCTATCTACATGAATTTTTCTTGCCTAACATGTTTTATCTATGGATTAACATGTTTCCTTGTAGGATCAAGCACCTATAAGGGTCAATTAGACTCTATAAAGCCTTTCACATCCAGCCTCCCTTAGGACAAAGCACTTGTGGTGTCTCCTTTGTAGGACCAAGTACTTGTGAAGAATTTTCATTTTGTAGGACCAAGCACTTGTATATCCCCTCATTCATCTTCTATGGGAACAATCACTCATGGAGCCAATTCTGTAGGACCAAGCACCTATAGAGCCTTTAGTTCACCCTCTATAGGTCTAAGCACTTATGGCACTTTTGTTTAAATCTTCATAGGATCAAGTACTTGTGGAGCCATCTCTCTCTCTCTCTCTCTCCTGTGCCTGAGTTTTCCATATTGTAGTATGCTTCCTCGATGGTTCAGGTATATATTTTTCAAAAAAAATTCACTCTAATTTACCATGCATTCACTGTCACTTATGCTCACTAAAGTGGGGGAAAAATATAATGGCATGAATTTGCACCCCTTGCAAATTCCCCATTTACACACCCCTTACCTTAGAAAATGTGATCTCGATGATGTATTTTCCACATCCACTTTCACATTCTATCCACTTGGCAGCGCATTTGTGTGTCGATGGGGGAATTTCTATCAAGGATGCTAGCACAATGTGTAGATGTCTATGCGACACGCTTGTGTCCTCGTGGGATTCCTACCTCTAGAATCCATAGAGGCATTACACTCTTGTTATGCCTTGAATAACCACCCCATTTTCTTTTTTGGCCAAAATGGGTCCCCCTTTTGTGTTTTGCTTCTTTGCCTTGCCCTCTTTTGGGTTTTGCTATCCTTCCTTTTTTCTGCCCTGAGGGTTGTTCCCCTTTTTGGGCTTTATTCCCTTGTTTTTTTTATTTCTATTTGAAATCAAAATCTCGAATCGAACTTGCAAATTTTCAAACAAAATCAAGTTCGATTTGTTTCTCTGATTCTGTGTCATTTCTTGTTCAGAATTAGAATTCTTAAATGAACTTGCATTTTTTCAAAAAAAATCAAGTTCGTTTTCTTTTTCTGATTCCACGTGTTTTCATGTTTGGAATCATAAATTTAAATTGAACTTGCACTTTTTCTTGAAAAGATCAAGTTCATTTTCCTTTTTTGATTCTACATGTCTTGTCTTGCCTTTTTGTCCATACGGAAATATGATTTTTGATCAAAATTTTCAAACAAAGGTCAAGTTCCAAATGTTTTTTTTATTTTGATTTTTTGCTTACTTGCTGCATTCATTGTGAATTCCTTCCCACGTGCAAGGTGGATATTTAATAAAATTTCTTATGTGATTGTGCTCATAATTGCATTTAATTTTCACAGAGAGTAGAGGAAAGGAGTTGTAGGAGCATTTGGGCTTTGGTGTTTGGAATTTCATTGTTTTAGGTCACCATTTTATTTTTTAGGTAGGATTTCTTGTGTTGTTTATTTTCCTTTTGTTTTATTTCATTTTCTTTCTTCTTTATTTTTGTTTGGTGTGTTTCTTGTGGCACACTATATTCGTGTTTTGCCACGTCGTTTTGTCTCACATCTTTTGTTTTTTTTGGTTTTGGTCTTTTGGGTTTTGATGTTTTGAACTTTTGGTATTTTGGTTCTCACATTTTTTCATTTTCATTTCATTCTTTTGATTTTTGATTTTTATTGGTTTGTGTGCCTCATTTTTTTATAGGTTTGTGTTTTCTCATCATGCCATAGCTAGGGTTTTTGTAAAGTTTTCTCAGCCTAACCATTCAAGTTTAAATTTTGAGGATTACAAAATTTTGATTTCCACCCCGACCTTTTACAAAGTTCTTTGAATCCTAGATGTAATTTTGATTCCAAAATTTGCATTTAAACATAGCATATTTTATCTTAGGGACCAATTGGAAATCCAAGTTTCGAATGGATTTTACCTCAAAAGGGATAAAATTCTATGTGCTTCTCTGATTTTAAACATTGACCCTATGACTTTGCATATTTTCTTGGATAGTCCATTCAAAATTTCAAATTCCGAACAAACTTTTTACTAAGGGGTCAGGTTCTATATGCTTTTTCGCTTCCGATTTATGAAGCATTTATGTAGGTTTTAACAACTCTGAAGATCACTACAACACATTGGTTCAATTAGAATTATGACTTCCAAACAAACCTATAAACCAAAGGACTAGGTTCCAAATTCTTTTCTGATCCTGACTTTCGATAAGTGTCAAACCATACAATTTATTTGAGTTAATTTTGATTGAAATTCTGAATTATGATTGGACTCGAGAGCTAGGAGTCAAGTTCTAATTGCAATTTCAATTCTTTTTTTTTTTACAATAAATATGGTTCCATCAAGATTCAATATACTTTATTCGATTTTGATTTCTGACATTAAAAGAGAAGTTTTACTATTTTTGAAGAGGTTTTGTTGGGGTTTATAATTTCAATAGAACATAGTTATAAGAAGGTATTTATAAGATAAAATCTATGAGGCATTTATGAGTTTTTTTTTTTCTTCTTCTTAGGTACCATAAATGTCTGATTCAGAGGGGCGACCTGGTGCTAAAGAGGTGGAGAGAGATCAAAGAGACAAGTTGATAAAACTAGATCAAACTCACTATATAATAAGTAAAAATATCAAGGGGCTCATGTAATGTTTGAATTCACCTCTAGAGTGATGAGGATCACTGATACAATGTTGGGGCATATTGATCTAGAAGAATTCAAGAATGAAATCTTTGCAAATAATGTTATTCCAAGAGCTAAGAAGATAGCAGCTTTAGGGCTTTCGCATGTTGCTTCTTTCCCCATTGTTTTTCAATGCCCTAAATTTATTCTCATAGCAATAGAGACTTACAATATTGTACAACATAGGTGTATTGACCAATGGGGAAATGAGATAATTGACTTGTCCCCTACCATAATCAAGATGGTTTTTGATTTTCCACCTTATCCTCAACTAAAAATTGTAACAAAAGTTGAGGAACTACAGTAGTATGAGAATGATGTCAGCACACACCAAATGCATATGAATAAGAATTAGCTTAAGGATGGTAAGAAATTCATTACCAATTTTCCTACAAAGTTTACAAGATCTGATTTATTTTCCAAAATAGGGGATATTATTACATTTTTTAGCAAAGTAATGGGTAAAGAAAGCTCTCACATATATGAAAAATATATGTTCCACTTTATTGAGTTGATCTTAAAGGGGGAAGTGTACCTAGATAGGGGGTAGATCATTTCAGATAATATACACAACCAACTCACCAAGATAAATGACTCAAAAGAGTTTTTCATGTCATCATATGTGAAATATTGTGCTTCTAGGATGGGGAACTTCCTAGGATTGAATACCATGGGAGTTAGAGGTGAAGGACTAGGACAAAACAAGATCTTGGAATACTACGATCATTTGAAGCTCAAATTCTTAGAGAAGCATTTAAAAAGAGTCAACGATTCCTTTCTCTAGATGTAGCAATTACTCAGCTGCTAGGTGATATTGGGTTTTAATTGACCACATAAGCAATATAATTGGTAAAGGAATGGGGAAACTAGTTTATCTAGTATCCTAAGTCAACATACATCTTTCTATGGGGCTATGATGGAGCTCCATTTCTACTACCTAGGTATTTTAGCAATAAATTAATTTTGATTGAGTTCTCTCGACAAATGAGGGAGATAACCTTAAGTTCTATAGAAAGCATAAAGCTAGAGAAGTTAAGTATCCTATTGACCTTGATTTTTATCAATGTTCATCAATTGGAGCCTCCAATTCTACCACTGAGGAGTTGCAAGAAATTAATCTCAAGTTATACCAAGGGATAAAAGACTTTGATCCAAAAGGGAAAATGAGCAACCTATATGCATCCCTCTTTTTGCATCATGAGCCTAACATAGAAGATTTTTGGGTAGATCTGCAAGATGAATTTGAGGTAAGGAAAAGAAAATATGAAAGATTAACCATCCCTCAGATAAGAGAATTCAAGGTTTAAGAAGATATTCCTAAAGGGATGTCAGATAATGGTTTATAAATGGATCCACTATATGATAGGGAACACGTAGCTAATCAGACATTGCCACCCATCAGTTGGATGGAAAGAGAAGAATGCAACATTAACAACATATTTGCAACTATTATGGAAAGAAGTATGAGTTGGATCAATGAATTTTTAGAGGATAGATAAAGAAAAGCTAGTGGAAAGAGGAAAGCGACACAAGGTAAAACATCCTCCTCTCCTCAACCAAAGAAGTACAAGAGGCTCAAGAAGTAGACTATATAAATAGGAGGAGAGCTAACAATGGAGAAAGTTACAAAGGAATTCCAAAATGCTACAGTCGCCTATCAAGCTACTTCTATAGGGATAGGGTCAAGGCTGGGTGTGCAACCCATTACCATAGTGTACCTAGAATTAGGGATCACTCATGAAATCCCTTCTATTGCTCCTCCCCAAGCTAAAGAAACAATGAATGAAGAATGTCCCTCTATTGCCCCTTCAACAACAAAGATAAAAAATGAAGAAGGCAAAAGGAATCCTATAATAGAAGTCACAGAGTCTCCCCTCCCTTTAGATTCAGAAGAGAATCCTCCATAGGAGGAAGAGAAGGAATTAGATGAAGAAGAATATGAGGAGGAAGACAAAAAATTAGGTGAAGGAAGTCTTTACAGAGAAGAAGATGAACATATTTTGACAGAAGATGAGCATCGGGAAATAATATAAACTGCTACGAGGAAAGTTTCCAAGGATAAGGTTGACAAAGAAGAAGCTTAGAGAAAATAAATAGAGAAAAAGAAGATAGAAGAAGAAAAAATTGAGAGTGAAAAGCTTGAGCAAGAAAAAGCTGAGAAAGAAAAGCTTGAGCAAGAGAAAGCAAAAATGAAAGACTTTAGTAGGAAAAAGTGGAGAAGGAAAAACTTGAATGAGAAAAGGCTCAACAATTGAAAATAGAGTTAAATAAAGGAGAAGAAGAGCCTCCTCATTAGGAACAACAAATAGTAACAATAATTGGAGCTCCTCCTACGTGGATTATTTTGAATTTAGAGAAAATATAACAAGTGATGGCTCAACCTCTAAGATGGGATGGAATGAAAGAGGAGATCAAGGTGGTAAAACAAAAGAGGTCAGGGGTCATACACTTCAAAAAATTTACTCGTGATGGAGATTTGGTTGCAGAGATTTCCACCCTAGTGGTTGATAAATATGACTAATGGTTGCAAGCTTCAGATTACCAATTGAGCACAATCAATCTAGGAAAGCAAACTCAAAACCAACAAATGACACTCCCTGACATTGCAGTGAGTTCAGAAAATTATAGAATGGTGAAGGATAAGTAGGCCAAAGATGATATAAAAGCTCAAATTGAAAAAATGAATATTTTAAAGGATCTTACCTTACCAATCTCAGAGAAACCATTATCATCAAAGCTAGTTGTGTTGATAAGCCATGAGGAGGTAGATGAATTAAAGGATATGAAAATAAAATCTCAATGGTTTGATATATGGTTTGATGTTCTTAAAGAAGAGGTAGATAAACTTCTCACTAAAGGTTAGAGGTATCATAATGAAGCACACACACTTGGTGAAAAAATAGAAGAATATACCAAGAAGATGTGGGAAGAGGAAGAGAAGTATATAAAATACTTGGGAAAGTTGAAGATCATAAAAAAAAATTCCCAGGGAAACAATGATTGAATTAGGGATCCTAGGAGATGAAGATCCAAATTATATTAAGTCTATTGATATAATTATATTTTGATCAGAAATTCTTATTGAGCATAGAGTAAATTTTGTCAAATTTCATCATAAGGTGTGGGATCACATGGTGGTGTTCGAGGAAAATTTTACTGCTGTCATCGACAAGGACCTACCATTAAATCATAGTTTGAAACCTTTACAAGAGATGAAAGGTTATTGGGATGAATGGTTGGAGAAGTTGATGAGGGAAGGAGATAATCCCAATGAGAACCTTCTAGATAAGTTGATGCCTATGAGATTTGATACTTGATGGGCTTTAAAGGATATTCATCAGCTCTAGGATACTATCGAAATAGTAGCAGTAGATTTTGAAAGATAAAATTTTAATGTGGAATGGATAGATGGACCTGATGAAGAGGTTTTGGAGCAGATTTTTAATAATGTTGAAGAATATCTTAAGTAGATTAAGGCTAGAAAATAAAAGGGGAATATTCTATTTTTGAAATAGAATTAAGTCAATGAAATTCAACTTTTGTCATGATCCTATTTTATAGGATGGATGTAGCAGTCAACTAGAGTACCTCTACAATGGATTTTGAAGGAGTGACTTTCCTTGGTGATCAATTTTGTACAATAGTTTACTCCAATGTTGCCTAGACATTCCTATAATTGTGGATCTGAAGTTTGGATGCCCTACTTTTTAGGATCTAGGATTTTTGGAAATTGATTTTTATGTTGTATTTTTCTATATAACGTAAAATTTCCTCATTGTAAAGGGTCAGAAAATTGAAGTCAAATTTTCAGCCTTTAAAATAGACAATTTTAAGCTTTTATGTAGTTAGTTAATTTTCAAAAAAATCTTAGTTTAGTGAAGACATCAAAAGATAATGGTTTTCCATCCACTAGTGAATTTTGTTGGAAGTAAATGCTACTTAATTGGATGAAATCAACAAGAAGGAGCTGAATTTAAAACCATCTATAGTGCCATTTGTGAATGGTATTTTCCTGTTATTTGTTGATCTACAAAAATCTATGATGAGTTAATTGGGTTTGTCTTTTATGAAATTGATTCTGATGAAATGAATTGCAAATATGCTCACTAAATTTGCACTGTGAATGGATATAACTATATAGTTCTTTCTGAGTTTTTTCTTTCATTAGTTTTGAATTTAAAAAATATCTTATTACAAAATTGAATATCTGTATATAAGAATGATATTTATTCACGTTTGTGTTCTAAAACCTGTGGCATATCTTTTTATGTTTATTTAAAAATCTACTTTAAAAAAATTTAAAGTATCAGTTTGTTACCTTCAACCAACAAAGGCCCCTTGAACATTATAGTCATGTTGACCACTCAGTAATACAATACATTTGTGAACCAACTACCAAGACCTTGGAAGATAAGTAATTTTATAATTAGTTATCTTTTTTAGGAGAAGTAGGGTAGAAATATCTTGCTTAACATTCCTATGCCAATTTGGCCATCAACAAAATTGGCACTAAAAGGGGGGCCTGAAGGAACAAACTGGAGTGAAATGGGTCTTTTTTACGTGACAGGTTTGAACGGGTTTTAAGATCTACTCCCAACAAGGATCCTTTTTTAGAACTCCAATTTCCTACTTGACCTAGAAGATCCCCTAAAACTTAAGCTCAACCACCATTAACACCACTAGTATCTCTACTAGGATTTCCACTTATACCACAAGTGCAACAACCTAACCTACCTCCACCAATGGTATTATTCATAGGGAATCCATCACCATTGGGAACCATTCTTAGAGGTATATATGAGATGACCAAAAACCCAAAGTGATTTTATCCTAGGTACACCCATGGGGAATCATGAAGCATAGATGAACATATCCATAAACTCAAATATGCATGCACTAGGGCTTGGATAGAACACCATGATGTAGCTTGTAGGATGTTCCCATATTCATTGGGAGATTTGGCATATAATTGGTACCTTAATATACCAATTAGGTCCTTTCTTAGTTGGGAAGATTTAGAGAATGCCTTTATTAACCAATTTTGGGTCTACATAGACCCTGCAATCTTATATCACTAATTTTCCATAGTTAGGAATGAATATCATGAACCATTGTCTCTATTCAACACCTAGTTCTAGAGGATGTATTCAATATTACAACCACCATACATATTTGTTGATAATATTGTAATTCAAGCATACCTTAAAGCCATAGACCCATTAACTAGTATTTTCTTGCAGAGAAATTACCCACCCACTGGCAAATTCCTTAGCTAAAGTGTACCATCTCACTATTAAATTACAACAAAAATAACCCCTTAGTCAAGTGGTATGGGAGGGACACTTCCCTCGTTAGAATATTTTGGGATGCCTAATCAGATGAATGCAATTTCCAATGGAACTCCATTAATGAATAGTGTTCCAAGAATATCTAATTTTGCATATGGCCCGTTTGTTGAGACACATCCTACACCCCAATTTCCATGGTTTACTAATGGAAACAACCACACTAAAAACAACATGGCATCAAACCTTGGGATAACAAAATTCTTTTAGCAACAACACCCTCAAAACTACACAGGAGGACATAATTCTCAAATAAACCTGCCAACTACCTAGCAAACCAATCAAATTAGAGTTATTGTAGACAATGAACAAACTTCATGTCTATCAACAAATTTGGAAACCTTGAAGAAAAATATGTCCCAAGTTACAAATGATATGGACCAATTTAGACTCAACCTCCATAGATTCAAAATCAATACCAAAATTAGGGGGGTTATCAAAATTAGAATAACTATCCCAATCAGAAGAATAACTAGAATCAGAGTAATTTCCAAAATCAAAACTTCCAAAATTAGAATAGGGGATATAATCAAAGGCCCAGTAATAGATTATGGGATACAAAGCCAAATAATGGAGGAGTCCCACACACTAACTAGGCTAATATGGATATAACCCACACTATCAATGTAGCATATTTAAACTTCATGACCAATTGGTGTAGGTTACATGATACTACTGCTCATTCTAAGGTGAATGGCCTAGAAATGGAAAATATGGTTAAAACAACTCAGGCTAATTATCAACTAGCCCAAGGAAATATTAATAAGAGTAGTAGGTCTCTAGATACCATCGTGGCCTTTGAAACATATGATGAGTTCAAGTTTCCCTTCTAGGAGGAGAATGAGCCTAGAACTAATACTTATGACGCTCAAACTTTCCAAGCTAAAGGAGGTAATTTCTTGAGAAACCACAACAAAGGGCCATTTACCATGTCCACTCCTCCCACTAATAACATGGTACCCCTGAATCCTCGAGTATATAATTATCCTCCTCCACCCAAAGGGAACTCTACTTTCACTCCTAAACAACAATACAATGACAATACATAGTATAACTTGATTAAGGAGATGCATAAACAAATGACCTCCATGTATTTCTTTGATATTCAAAAATGGTGTTTGTTGATGGTGTTTTCTGCACAACAACAACTCAGACAGAATATGATATCCTATCTCTCTTGAAAGGTAAATCTCTATGGAAAAGAGATAACCCCAAGGTCTCTAATGTCAAGTCTTGACAATGCAAATAAAACAACTCAGAGATAATGTGAAAATTGTTGGTAATCACAAAGGGACCTTACTACAAGCAAATGATGGACTCAAATTCATCAGATCTAGCAATAAATTGATACTTCAAACCCTCAATTTAACTCAGATAATAAAGAAAATAACAAAAGATAAAGGTTTCAGAGATAATTTGAAGACTAATTCTAACCCTAAGATTGACAATGCCAAAAGATAAGATGCTCAAAATAGACTGATCTCTCATAAACTACTTTTTGTTTGACCCAAATAAATCTACAATCTTATAGGAAAAGTGCAATATTCTAAGGTATTTAAATATTTTCAAATCATGCATAATCATTCAAAGCAACCCTATTGCAATTGAGATGAAAAAATATTCATAATTGAACTAAGCACAATTTTAAGTCCAAGCTAACTTTGCAAAGAAGCTAACAATTAGCTAACTACAAAAATTATGGACTAGAGATCACTGCAAAAATTTCAAACATGAAATCCTAAGAATCACCAAACTATCTAACAATGAACTTAAGCAATTTTAAAGATAGAACAACAAGAACCATGCTAGATAAACCTCAACACAAGAGGGATACCAAATCACAACATCCTTCCTTATATTAAATCATCCAAAATGGCAACAATTCCAGTCTTTTGTTACAACATTTGCTTGAAGATAAACCCTAATTCGTTCAAATATGAAATCTTCTAACTTCTCCACTATATGCTACTGTATATATATATCTCCTCTCAATCACAAATGAGGCACCATGCCCAATTTATAGAGAACCCCCAAGATAGGTCAGCCTAAATAAGGGTTTTACAATAATAAATGCCATACAATAGGTCATCCTCAAAAGATATTCGAGTACAACATGAAATGTGAAATTTGCACCAATTTCATTTAAGTCGGCCTGGGGTCTCAAAACTTCAATCCAATGCATGTGGATAATGGGAAGCACAAACTTTGATGTAGCCCTATATAACTACTTCACATCCTCATCTTTAGCATGCTCCACTTCACCATGAACTGCCAGCAATACTCTGTCCAATTCGGCAATAGGTGGCACAAGAAAAAACCTAACCTTTCTCTCAAGAGACTTGATGTCATCTCTTGCTTGCCTTATTGTACCATCCCAAGCAGCCCTATTTGTTAAATACCTCTCAATAACTGCAATGTAGGTTGCAAAATCATCTAGCTGGTGTTCAGTGATTGGACCTTCACTTACTGGAGAGTAGACATCTCTCCACCATTTCTTGAGTTGCTCCAAATTGAGATGATTTGGAGCGAACTTCTTCCTCCTTGTCGTAATTTTAGAGAATGAGATGCACCTATCATAAATGCCTGTCAAGGTGTCCTCAATCTACGTCCCTTGTTTATTAATCTTCTTCAAGGCCCTTTGCCTCATCTGCAAGATCTCAAACCATTCCCAAGGCTCAGAAACCCTTGGGAAAGGAAGAATCCCACTCTTCATTAGTTGATCATTAGTGTATTCCATAATAGCCCTTGTCTTTTGCAATAGGAGATCAGTGTCCTCCCTGTCCTGGACTAGCATAGTTTTTAGCCACTCTACCGACCTCATGGCATCCCCTGCAGTCGACAAGATATCCTTAATGGCACCATTTCCTTTGGTTTGGACTCCCTCTAACCATACAAATGTAGCATGCATAGTGCACTTCATCTTTTCAAGCTCAGAGATTGTCTCTTGAGGAAAGAAACTAGCAACAGAGGAGGAAGAGCTAATGGACTGCAAGGGTTTCATCAACTCCTACAAGTACCTCTTCAATTTCTCATTCTCCTTTTCCAACTCATGCTTGGTTTGTACCTCCTTCCTCAATTGGCCAAGGATCATAGCACTAGAGACTTCATACTCCTCAATATCCTATTCCATAGATGCATGCCCTAGATCGATGGTTTGCACATGATAATCTTTCGTAGTCACCCCATCTCTATCTTTATCAAGAGCAGGAGTAGCAACATGGGCCACTCTGTCGCTAGATCCATCTCTTTCAATTCTAGAGATGACCCTAGCCTTCTTCTTTGTTTTACTTTTCCCAATGTTAGCCATTAGGTCATCCCGATTGGGAAGAGTTTCCTCCACTATTGCCAATTTTCTCTTTAGTTCACTATCCAGCCAACCTAGAATAGTGGATTCAGTTTGCACCTTATCTTTTTTATCTTGTTCTTGTTGGACACTAGGTTCATCTTTCTCAATACTTGGCACATTAGGGATTTCCCTAACTGAACCATTTTTCTCTTGAGACTGTTCCTCTACAATAACCTATTCTGGTGAAGGAATCTTAGCTAGTATCTCCTCCTTTTGAGGGGATTTTCCCTCATGATCCTTTGCAGGTGAATCTGCATAAGCCACCAAGGGAGGCTGAATTACCTTATCAATTTATACCTTTGCATTGTAGAGGTCTCCTTCTTGGAATTTTTCTTCACCCAAGTCCTTAGGATCTTCATCCTTCCTTGACTCTTCTGGCACACTGCCAGTATCTTGAGGAGGGGGTATGTTCTCTTGTTCAATAAGAGGAGTGGTCACAAGAACATCCTCCTTTGTTGTAGCATCCTTTGGGGAAGGAGTCCTTGACCTTCTCATAGTCCCACATACCCACATTAGTATTAGTAATTCCTAACCAGACAGAAGTCAATCTGCTCTCAGGAATCTTACTCTTTATGTCCATCTTTACCTTTTCTACCTCAGAGATAGAAGAACCTTCAGCACCTAGATCCATTGCCTTTCCCTTGCCATGCCCAAAAAAATCTTGTCTTGATCCTGCCTGCAAACAAGTAAAGACAACCAAAATTAGATCCAAGATTAACAACAAGTGTCAAAATCCATATTAAATCAACTATTTCAAAGTTCAAGATTTAGCCTCCTTCATGGAATCCAGACTGGAGAGGAATTTCAGCGAAATTCGGACAAGGCGAAATCTAGCAAAATAGAAATACAACCCCACATAATCATTTCAATCAATCAATATAATCAAAGAATAATGTGATACAACTTAGCATAAGTTAATTTATCATCTAAATTCATCATCAATAAGAAAATTCTTCATATAATCATCAAATTCCTCATTCCCACAAAACTTCAAACAAAATCACCTTAGACAAAAATCCCTGAAAATAGCAACAGTTTCAACAACCCGAGAAAACGAAGGAAGAGCAGAACATCCGGGAAAATCCCGAAGGCACGAATTTCAACGTAATCAATACAAATTTACCATAAAAGCTCAAATTCAGTAGAATGACCCAACAACGGACTTCAGGAAAATCTAGAGGAAGCAGAATTCTGCGAGATAAACAGAAGTCCGGATTAAAGCAAATTATGAAGAACAGAGAGGAAACGAAAAAACTCGGGGAAATCCAACAGAGACGAAATTCCGCGAAGACATTGAAAACCCGAACGTATCCACGTTTCTCTCATCTTCACCCAAATATAATGAATGATCATGGATTCAAGAGCTTGGAGCTCGATAACGACTTGAACTAAACCTCTGACGAATCAAACTTGAATTCAAAAAATCATTTCTTAGTAAATCAAGAGGGACTGGTTGTGCCCTAGGTGAAGAACCCTAAAACCTTTTGCCATGAAAGTATAGAACAACTTGGGCATAACGTGCTTGCATGATGATAGCAATTTTATAGAAAATGCAAGAAAGCTACTCGAGACAACAACGAAAGATAAGCCCAAAGAAAACGCCTAGGAATGGCACTCAGACAAAATGGGAAATTCCCTAGCATAACGAATGCAAAACAAATGCCAAACAAGAAAGGCACAAACCCCCAAAATGCCCATGCATATTCAGCAAGAGCATAACAATGAAAAACATGAAAATGCATACAACAAAGTAATTCAAACCAAAAGAGAGAGAGAATATCCACATACCATAAGAATAGAAGGAAACGAGAAACCAAGGATGTTGGCCACAAACTTCAAGCACGAGCAAAACATGAATAGTGCTCAGGAAATCGGAATGCAACACTCGAAATTACTTCCAAACACACAATCCAACAACACACCTCAAGCTCAAGCACTCCAAACTCAAATGGAAAGTAAATAATAAAACTCAAATGGAAAATTACTTCCCAAAATTCAATAAAACATCACCCCAAAAGTTGTGCAATCACCATTAATGTGATCGACAAGACAACCAAGACAAAAATCCAGGAATCCGACAAAGCAATGGACTTCGAGAAATCCAGCCATGACGGATTTCCCCGAACTCAAACAAAAGCAGCCGCAACCAAGCACCAAAAGGAAACTGGGAAAGTCTAGCCAAGGCGGATTTTCTCGAAAACAGTGAAAAACCCGGAGTGCACCCATAACTTAAGGTTTTCAATACAAATCTCAAATGGTACATTCCAACAGGCAATATGAATCATTAAGGCACATGCCCAATCAAGAGAGAACCCAAAAATAAAAATACCAAGACACCAAAAAGCGAAAACGAGGGTCCCCACCTTCAGTGGGGCGTGTGTGCAAAAACTGCACAATAGTGTCCTGCTCAACATGAACTCATGTTGAAATATTTAGCTAAGGTAGATCAATTGAAGGGAAAAGCAAAGGTAACTCCCGCTACTGAAATGAATGCAACCTTATATCGGGGAAAGATGGGAGTTCCTCCATTCTTGTTGAGCTTGAGAATATTTGGGAAAAACTTGCATAATTGTTTGATAGATTTTGGGGCCTCAGCAAATGTCATGCCAGTTTCTATTTGTAAGAAATTAGGCCTGACCCCAATCCAAACCCACAAAAGGTCATACAACTGGATAAAAATAAAGTGAATGTTGCGGGAGAGTTTGGTGATTATATGGCTTTCATTAATTGAGATGTGTTAACCCAAAAGTTACATAAAAAAAAATTAATCCTCAAAGAAGGGGCAAATTTGTGGAGTTTATTGCTTCCAAACTGATGTAGAGTCTATTATCAAAATAATTCAAAATCAACCTATCAACCTTTTATGGACATTATAAATCAGGTTTTTCATTTAGGAGATGATCAAAATAGAGAATCTACAATAGTCCCATATTAGTTTCCACTTGAAACCAATATACATCTGTTCTGATAGAAATCAATGATACGTAGAAGGTATCTTAACATTAGATGATCAACTGTGGAACTTGTTTAAGGATCTACAAAGAGAGGTCAAAAAATTTCAAGGAATACTTTGCACCCCTTCTCCTACTCACCTTCCAATTCCAAAATAATTTCTCAAGGGTACAATGAGTCATGAGATTGATAATCATGAGAAATTATAAGAAATTGTTTCTAAACACCTGCATGTTCTAAAAGAGGTATTTGAAAAACCTCGGATACAGGGACCATATGACCTTAACATTTATGATCAGTTAAATGGATAATTCACTCCCCTTATGCAATAGCCTAAAAAAATCTTAAGAAGGAAACTTCACTCCAAAACCAGTTATGGAGCCTCAAATTTGATGGTTCTAAGTCTAAACATGGGAGTGGAGCTGGAGTTGAATTAATTAATCCAAAAGAGAAAACATATTTTTCTTCTTACAAGTTAGATTTTGGATGCACTAATAATATGGAAAAGTATGAGGCATTGGCCAAAGGACTCATGTTCACCCATCAAAATAAAGTACAAGGTCTTAGAGTGTTGGGGGACTCAGAAGTGATTGTTAAACATGTTTGTAGTCAATATACGTGTCATAATAAGAAATTGGCTACTTTTGGAATAGGGTGTGGAACTTAATTGAAGACTTCGATGCATTTGATATCAAGTTGATTCCCAAGGAGAAAAATCAATTTGTAGATGTACTAGCAGTAGCAGAAAGTACACTGGAGCCCATGAAAGATTCTAAACTGAGGAGATTCTCAGTGGAGTTATTTTTAGTCCCTACTATTATAGACAATGTAGGGAACTTTCAGGTTTTTGATGATGATCAACATCTTCTTTCCTTTTTGGGAAGTTTACATGTTTTTGAAGGATAGATTATTGATGAATCTAATAGAGATCTAGGAGACTAGGTATCAGAGGATCTCGATGTGGAAGGCATCATCAACCTAAAAACAAACAGTATTCCTAAAGGGATGATGACATTGGAGACGATCTTTGACTCCAATCCTTGGGCCTGGGAGAAATCGCCTACTGATGCCGATGGAGGTAAATACAAAATTTACAATTTAGCTAATTTTGGTCCAATTAGGCACTCCACATGGGTAGCCAATCTAGTGCTGGTACGTAAGAAAAATGGAGAAATTAGATTATGCATAGATTTCAGGAATCTAAATAAAGCCTCAAAGAAAGATTATTATCCTCTTCCTTCCCTTGACGAAGTGCTATAATTTTTAATGGCTCATAGATGATGTCATTTTCATATGGTTATTTGGGATATAAACAGGTACTAGTAAAGTATGAGGATTGAATGAAAACTGCCTTTACAACTAAATGGGGAATGTTCGCTTACCAAAGAATATCATTTGGCCTCATCAATGGTGGAGTGAATTTTTAGCGTATAATGGATGTATCCTTCAAAGAATTGGTAGGAAACTACATTATAATTTATATGGATGATTTGATAGTTTTATCAAAAAAATAAAGAGGGTCATGTTGTTGATTTAGCAAAAGTATTAGAAAACTACATAAGGTTTGGTGTATCCTTGAACCTGAAGAAATGTGTATTTGAGGTTTCAGAAAGAAATTTGTTGGGACACATAATTTTAGAAAGAGGAATTTTCATTGATCCTGATAGAGTAGAATCAATTCCAAAGTTGCCTATGACCGACAACAAAAAGGAAATGAGATCTTTCTTTGGAAAGATAAATTTTATGAGAAAATTTAAAATTGGGTTTGCAGATATCGTTAAACCATTGAACGAGATAATGAAGAAGGATACAAAAATTGAATGGATCAATGAGGAAAAGGCTACTTTCTCACAAATTAAGCAATCTATTTCAAAAGCATCAGGCTTGACTAGTCCAAACTAATTGCAGCCATTCTTCATTTATTCTTTTACATTTGAACATTCTTGTTCTCTCGTCTTAACACAATGAAGAGAAGAAGGGGATGAATGACCAATTGATTTGATGAGATCCCATTTTAATAATGTGAAGATAAGGTATCCACCATTAGAAAAGCAAGTCTTTGCATTGGTAAGGGTTGTCTCTCCTAAAGTTTGGACCACATCCATTACCTCCACATTAAATTGGACATCCTTGGTCTTCTTGGTTCCCATGCCATGATATGGTTATGCAAATGAAAATGAAGCAAATTAATCATCTCCTTCTCCGTTGGCTAGAAGAATGTATGCTTAATGTTTTGATACATGATATAAGCTCTCTGTTCTACTCTCACAGTTGAATAATGAAATCCATTATGGTGGGCCTCTAGAGTTCTAGTCATCTTTCTTCCTCTTCCACCAAATGTTGGTCTGATCCACAAGTCTGCCAGCCTAATTGGCTTTGTTTTTGAAAGCTGAAGTTTCTCCTAACTCACCAGTATTAGCTGTAACTTTTTTTAAATTTAATTATGATATGTGCACTTTGATATGATGTAATATGATTATGGTTTCATCTCATACATTGTAATATTAGATATATAACAGAAAAATAAATTATTGCATAAAATAAATAATAAATTTTCATTTTAAATGTTTTGTTTACAAAACACGGGTCTTCCAGAAGATCAAGATGATCCTTAACATGATATAGATCCACAAAATATTGGTTATGTTGGTACATATCACATGGCAGAGGATGATGATGATGTAGATACGGAAGACACCTAGGTCGATGACAATGATGATGATGAGACAATTGGTGATAGTAACCAGTGGCATTCATGATCATATAGACTACATCATGGATCATTGTTGATATATCATTATGATGACTCTTTTCATGGTTACTATCATATATATCATTTCCATGGCCTACAATAGTATATTGTTGAGTTGTATCATATTGACATGTATCATTTTCACTATATCATCTGGACATGTATCATATTGACTTGTATCAATTTGAGTTACATAATTTATCAATTTTATTTATATCATTTGTACATGTATCATTTTCACTTATGTCGATTGTTGGACATGTATCATTTTGACATGTTTTTGATCTAGTGGCATATTTGACTTTCACTTGTTTTAGTTATACATGATGATGATCTTATTGTATTGACTTGTCAATTTATATATATTAAAAGTGGTCGATGATTTTTGGATGGATATTTATTAAATATAATGATATTAATTTACTGCTCAAGATGGATTTCAAATTCAATTAAATTATAGATATTTGACTCACTTGTTTTAATTATAGATGATGATCATGTTACAATAATTATATTGTTATTTAATCATATGAGTTAAATAATTAAATTACTTACTCTATAATCATATGAGTTATTTAAGAGGAATGATATATTTAACTAATCAAATTGAAATAAAACATATTAAATTAATAAATTGAAGCAAAATAAGAAGCATTTTTAGAATAAAAAAAGGAAGCAACAATGGAAACCAAACTAGAAGCAATCTTGAAATAAAAATTGGAAGCAAAACCGAAAGAAAACCTAGAAGCAAAATTGGAAGCAAAATTGGAATCAAAATTGGAAGCAAAATCAAAAGAAAAAATAGAAGCAAACCTAGAAGCAAATTTGGGAGAAAAATCAGAAGCAAACATGGAAGCAAAATCGGAAGAAAAACTGGAATCAAACTTGGAAGCAAAACTAGAAGAAAAACCAGAAGCAAAACAAGAAGAAAAATTGGAAGCAAAATTGGAAGCAAAATTAGAAGCAAAATTGGAAGCAAAACTAGAAGCAAAATTGGAAGCAAACCTGGAGGCAAAACTAGAAGCAAAATTGGATGTCAAATTGGAAGCAAAACTAGAAGAAAAAAATGGGAGAAGACATGGAAGTAAAACTAGAAGCCAAATTGGGTGCCCATTTCGGCATAATTTACGACGTTGCTACCCAACACAATTTTAGGTGCCAAAAGAGGTGCTATGATGTCTCAGTGCTAAATTCGGCGCTACATATGGCATTAAATCTAGCGCAAAAGTCAGCACCATATCCGCCGCCGAACTCACCTTCCTTGTTTGTGCCAAGTTGGGCATTGGCCAAATTGTTCAATTCATGCACTCAAAATAAACTAAATTTTGGTGCCAAAGTCGGTGCTAATTGCTTGTTGTGCTATTATGATATATATACATGTACATTCATATATACCAATGAATAGCTTTAATAGTATATATATATGTATGTGTAGATATTCTAATATATATATATATATATATATATATATATATATATATTTATTTATTTATATTCCATGTCAATATGTATACATTTGATATTCAAATGAATAAGTCCAAGTTAACATTTCATATATATATATACCTCTATGTACATGTATACGTGCGTATACATATATTGATTTATCTATATGGACATTTTCATTTGTCACACATACGTATGTATCAAAACATGTATACATATGTATATATGTATATATCTTTTATATTTGATTGCACAAGAAAGCACACATACAATTGTTATCTTATTGATAAGAAATATACATATGATGTAGATATGCATATGTGTCGCATTGTACCTTCGATAACACCATGCTCATAAGCAACCCGTTCATAAACGTGCATAGGTACGTCTACATGCATATGCATACATATATATACATTTAATGTATGTTCACCTCATCAATCAAGCATAGTAATATAAAGAAGAACCCATAAAATCTAAACACACAAACAATATCTAAGAATGCACTCAATAGTTATCAAGATCCTTACTAATGCATACATATCATACTAAAGATGACTTACTAATTCTCAACACTATGACTAGACTCAATCAATTTACTGTGAGTATGTGTGTAAGCTCAATTAGGTTATGTTACTGATTACTCAACCAAGTTCTTCTCCTCGAGTGATACTTCCCCTCACTCCTAGAGGATTGAATATGAACCTGCATCCAACTTAACACATTCCCATGGTAGTTAGTTGTTCATCAAAACAAGCATTTTCATAATGCTTTTCTATAGTTAGAATATCCAATTCAATAACCATCCATTTCCATATATGCATTTCATCACATAACATTAAATGAAATAAACCTTCATTCATACTTTATTGATAACAAAGATAAATCACATATAATTCCAATAAAAATTCCAAATACATTCACACATGCAATAATTTACCCTAGCATAGTAATAGTAAATAGGTAAACACAAAATGGGGTGTGACATATTTGACCTTGTTGTGTCAAGGGTTGACCTCGTACGATTGTGTTTACTTATCCTTGTTGATCTAGTTGGAGTGTTTGACTCACTTGATTCTTTTGAAAAATAGGAATACTTTCGGAACTTTTTGTAGTGGAAGCATATGGTTAGGAATGAAATGTTGGTGTCCAATTTGTGTTTTAGGGGATATTTGTGTCTTGTGTACCCAAAGTTGTGTTAGTTTCTATATTGGGAGTGAGACAAGGTTGGTTCCAAGTTGAGTTGCAAGACTAGTAGTCAAAGGTTGACTTGGCACATGTGCTGAAGTTCACTAAGTGATTGATTGAGTTACACCTTATACCAAGTGTTGTGTGATGGAAGCTTGATGAATAGAAGCCGCATTTCCCAAGGGTTGTTCCCTAATTGTGTCCAAATCAAATATTGAAGGGATTTGTTTTCCTTCCTTTGTTAAGGCTAGCATGTATTGTGTTGGGTTCAACTTCATCAAAGTGGTGATGAGATGGTGAGTTTTGGGATCTTGTCGGTGTTCAAGTAGCTCCTCCGCAGTGAGCTCAAGTGGGTTCTTCATAACATCTGCTACTTCATACCCCATGTTTTGTGAAGTTTGGGGTGGATCTTGTGATGGGTTTGAGTAGCTTCTAGGATCAAATTCTTTTTGGTTGGGATCACTTATGGTGGATGAATTTTTGTTTTGCTCCATGTTTTTCTTGTACTGTGATCTTGTTGTAACCATAAATTTTGGATCAACTATGGGAGAAGAGAGTTTTTGATTTGTATTGTTGGAATTCTCTATTTGATTCAAATTTTGGTAAAATTCACCCTGTAAGGTGTTTAGGACCAATGATGTGAATGGATGATGAACTTCAAAACTCTGGACAACAGTAGACTAAAGTTTTGATGTTTGTTGTTTGGATAAAGAAGCTAATGAAATTGTGAATCCTAAAAGGTAGACTTGTGAACTTTAGGATAAACTTGTTCAAAAGGATATTGGCTAACTTAACTAAATATATGAAAAGGGATTTATTTGCACACATATAGCTAAATTAGGTGATTTGGTGATGATAATCTAAGTCTAGGATGTTGTTTTGTCCAAGGTTTAAATATGTTTGTGAGGTGAGATGAAAAATGTTTTGATGATGGATGGGGTGATTGATTCTAATTTTTTGAACCTAAGAGGGACTTTCTTTACAAGATCAAGGTATTAAAAACATGCTTTTCCCTGGGAGTGATAAACCTAAGAAATAAATGCTTGTTTGATGGTAAAAATTTGAAATAATGTTTTGGTATGCATTTCCATGTTTTCTCTTTGTTGTTTTGGAAGACAAGATGTTTTTAGAAAATAGGACCAAAGTGCACCTTCTTTGTGGGTTTAGCTGAGTTAATCCTTGATTAATGACATTTATTTTACCACATCAAATGTATTGATTAAGTTTAAACTAAGAATGTCTATTACAAGGCAAAATATTTTCCACAAAATCTTGACATTATGAAAAAATCAAAGAGCTAATCCATAGGTCCCTAGGTTAACTTTGATATAAGTGAGTAGAGATATGGTCAAGTATACTTGGAAACAACTAATATATTGTCCTTGAAGTGCACTTAAAAATAAAGAAAGGGTTTGAAATTTTTATATAAGTTGATGTTTGTTTAAGTTGTTTTGAATTACAAGCAATGTGTTCAACTGAAACAATGGGTATGGGATATATTTCACGAGTTTTCTTCCATAATACTTACTAGTTTGGCTCAAAAAAATCAATCACTTTAACAATCTAGAGGAATATAGGTATGTCACTTCTTAGTAGGCTTACCTCACCCTCAAAGGAATGATTTGAAATTTGAAATTATAGAGGGTTCAAATAGGTCATATCAAGGAAATGTACCATCTTGATATGCCTAGCTTTGTACAAGAGAATGAACTCTTAAGATTTATGCCTCAATTATAAATCAGACGTGGTAAGTAAATTTTTAGAGTGGTGTGCCTCCCATGCACTACTTTAAAGAAAATTTTAGGAAACTTGGTTGGCCTCTAAGACAAAGGTGTGTAATGACAACTGTGAACACCGAAGGTATGCATCAAGCATGAGACACTTAAGTATCTAGCCCTTCCTATACAAACCATTATGTTTGTATAAGGATTTAGGTACATCAAGGCATTCATGACCTAGATATAAGCTACTTTCTTTTTATTTCATAAAATTTATATAGCCCACTGATAAACATGATTTTAGGGTCACTTATGAGTTCTCCATTGTGGGATGTATCTCATAGGTAGGCCCTTATCTAATAAAGACAAGAAAATGTTATTTTTGTTCACCTAATATCACACAAAGCACAAGGGAAGTGGATGTTGGAACATAAAAATCTACTAAGACGAGGGGTGAATCAGTAGATCTTAAAACCTTTAATCCTTAAAACCCTCAAGAAAATAATTTTCTAAAATATTTAATGTGTAGATTAGAACATAAACCAATATAACAATCACATGCATGTGAAATAACAACACATAACACTTGTAGACACATAAAAATGCCCTCATAATCATTTATATCCATTTTATATTTCAATCGATCATCCACATAATCATATCTCCATATTTATAAAATCATTAAAATATTATAAATTTTACAAGCATTTATTCATATCATTTAATCATTTAAATCATTTATCATTTATCCATTAGATAATTTATAAGCATTATTCATATCATTTAATCATATTATGTTAATTTGTTTAATCATTTATCCATTATTTATTTATTTTATTATTTCACTTCATAAATATTTATCATTTCATTAATCATCGGCATATTCATAAATCCATTAATTCATCCATTTGCATAAATCATTTCGCTTTGACCATTTGCATGATTATTCATTTGCATTAATCATTAAAATGCATTCATATTTTTCATTAAATAATTTAAAATTCATAAATCAACTTCCATGAAATTAGCTCAAAATTGCACATTAAACTCATAAATCACTTCCATGAAATTAGCTCAAAAATGCACATTTTGAGCTTCCAAACACAAATCATGGCATAAATCACTCCAATCATTTCTCATTTTCAAATTATGCATTCATCTATAAAAACCCTCCTCCTCACTTTTTGGGGGAGACACACATTTTTAATTTCAAAACTCAATTTCATGTTCTTAAATTTGTTCTACAATAGCCTCTTGTGCTCATGCTGCATAAAATCTAAGAGCAAGGACAAGATATTGTGGATAGTATGACAATAGAGTTGATTTTCTCTTTGAAGGAATTTGTTTTGGTTTTAGCTTAGTTTAGATTGCATTTTGCGCATGTTTTCAATTTGGGAAAGACTTTATTGATGTAATTTTGGAAATTCTTTAAATCTTATTAGATTTTCAATTAGCTTTTTAATTTTTAGCATGCACAACACTAGATGTATGTACAAAACCCCGAATGGTAAAAACCACGGTGAGAAATTTTGCTAGGATCTACTGTCCTAATCCAGCCTCACAAGCAATGAAGTTCAATTACAATTTTAAGGGCTCCAACCCTAAGGAAGCACCAAATCCTTGTTTTAGAAGCTACAACTTCAAGGATCCTACAACACCCTGCTTTGAACTCCAACTCAGTACAAATTGAGGCAACAACCTCTACATATTTACAAATTCAAAAAAGCATAGACTGGTTCTACAAAACCTATAATGCATCAATTCAACACATAAATTTTTCTCTCTTTTCACTCTCACACACAACTGTAAACAACTTCAAATGTACATTCCAAAATTTGACAAACTAATACAGTAATATACTTCACTCATTGATTGTAGTCTTTCTTCACACTTTCACCTCCATTTCATATCTCTAAAATGCTATTATAACAAATTTTTCCTTCATCAAGTAGCAACTCAAATCATACGATAACCCTAATTAAAATTCAATGAATCATTTCATTTTCGGGGGGTTGCTTCTAGGGTTTGTATGTCATTTTCTCACTTTTTTGTGTAGTGGATTCAAATTTGAAATATGTGTTTTTGTTTTCCTTAGAACTGTCATCTTCATCCAATAGCCAACAAAATCCTTACTGGATATCTACCTGATAATCTATGCCAGACATTTTATATGATTATTCTCTTCCTCAGACCTCTCTCATACCCTTGTTCGTTGATGTACAAATCTATGCCAAATTCACCATTGGATCAAACACATTCACCATTGTGTTCATTTTCATAAGAACCCATGCTAACACTTGCATCTTCTTGTGCTGAGATTTCATGCCCTAGTTGTGTCATTTTATATCTGCTAGTCAACTAGGGTTATACATTAAATTGCCACTATCAAAGACATTGATTGATCAAATGTTGATTTTGTAACAAGGATGAAAAATCAACGAATGATCAACTACCATGTGTCATCATTCTATTTTCCTTCCATATGCATGTCGTTAATCAAAATTTCATCATTTACTCAGTCAGTTTTTATCTTATTGCCATATCACTACAAATTTAGCAAGTGCACATTCATTTCAGTGATGTAGCAACCATCACTTTATCGCTACTTTGATAAGCCTTCATCTTCCATTTTATCAATGTGAAGATATAGATGCAATGACCAAAATTCATTGCACACTGATAAAATACACACCAACTCCAAAGAGGTTTCCATGATGCATAGGATCTCAACGATAGCCTTCATTGATTTGTAACATTGATGCAAAATCAACAAGTAATCATTTTACATATTTCATTCACTTTTCATCCAACTCATTCATCTACATTACCTTTCCATGTGTCAACATTCCATGTCACCAAAAAAAGAATTCTTCCACTACCACATACCATCCACCAATCCTCGCTTCCCCGTGGGTCTTGACCGGGCCCCACTAAAAGCATAGAGGGATGGCAGGGAGACCGTTAGATCTCCAAGCTACAATCTCTTCCATTGACTTCATCAATCATCATATCAAAGGGAGGGAGTGAAAATATTGTCACTTCAAAACAATTTATTCAGCTCGATGAAAAACACATTACCATTCACTTGCAACTCTTGTTGTCACCAAATTGAGGGGACAAGTTCCCTAGTATTGCCGAAATATTTATGTCACTTTGATGAAGGAGTAAATTTTTATTACACCACATAGGAAATATTATCATTGGCAACCATTTTTTAGCAATAAAATCTTAGAACAAGAATGTCTGACATTTTTTAGTACTGAAGCAACTTTTTACAACATTATATTTTATCATAGATCCACCAAGTTGACTTCATGCAAAATATTTCCTTTGCATTTGCATGATTGACACTATAGACATCAATGAAAACATTTTATGCTCATATAACACTTTTGACATCAATGAAAACATTCTCCCCAAAATCTCCCCCTTTGTCATTGATGGAAAAACCTAATGCTCATCCATATTGTCAACTATGACATCATTTTCTAGATTAATATCTGAGTATTTGTTCTATACTCCTAATGCTCCAAGTTTGAGCATCTGCACAACTTATCCCCCTTTGACATCAATGGCTTAAGGGAACACTCCCCGTTAGCATATACTACCCCTTTGACAAACAATGCAAAGAGAAAAAGGGGAATCTAAATTTTGCAACCATCAAGTCATTAGAAGTTGTAAAACAAGATTTACCTGACCTGATCATGTTGTCCTTGTCTAAGGTTAAAGAAACAATCAGTGAATCTCTCCTTGGATCTATGTCGTACCATTAATGCTTAGTGATATGATGTGAGATAAATTACTCCCAGCTTCTGCCTAAGGTATTCAAACTACTCTTTGGGAAGAGGCTTGGTGAATATATCAAGCACGTGTTCCTTTATATGAACATATTCCATGTTGATTTCTCTATCTGCAACCTGTTCTCTGATGAAGTGATACTTCATTAATATATGCTTGGTTCTGGAATACATCACAAGATTCTTTGAAATTTTGATAGCACTTGAGTTTTCACAAAGAATAGAGATAGGTTCATTGTAATCTACCTTGATTCCCTTTAAAGTATGCTTCATCCATAAAACCTGAGTACAACATGTAGCAACTGCAACATACTCCACTTTGGTTGTAGAAAGAGTGACATAAGTTCTTTCTTTTTCCTCATCCATGAAACTAGAATATTTCCTAAAAAGAAAGCACCACCAATAGTATTGTTTTTGTCATCCACATTTACTTTCCTAGTTGGCATCTGTATATACTATTAAGGTGAAATTCTTGTTTTTGGGGTACCATAGTCCATAGTCAACAATACTCTTAATATACTTGAAGATTCTTTTTACAACATTGACAAGAGATTCCTTTGGTGCAGCCTGAAACCTTGCATCCATACAAACTACTTGTATTATATCAGGCCTAGATGTGGTTAGACATAGTAGAGTACCAATCATTGATCTATACAGAGTTTGTTTTGCATCAAGTGATTCATCCAATTTTCTTAACTTGCAGCTAGTAATTATCGAAGTGTTGAACAATCTACTATCCTCCATGCCGAACTTATTAAGCATTTATTTTGCATACTTGGTTTGTGATATGAATATACCTTTATCAATTTGTGCAATTTACAAACCAAGAAAAAATATGAGCTCTCCTAGCATGGACATTTCAAACTCATCTTGCATTTTTGTAGCAAATATTTTTCACATTACATCATTGCTACCACCAAATAAGATATCATCCACATATACTACAACAATGATCATATGCTCACCTTCAAATTTAAGATGTAAATGGTTATCAACACAACCCTTCTTGAATCCTTGGTGTTGTAAGTATTGATCCAATGTTCAATACCATGCCCTTGGGGCTTACTTTAGACCATACAATGCTTTTCTCAATCTATAAACATAACTATCATCCTCTAACAACTGAAAACCTTATGGATGCTCGATATATACCTCATCTTCTAGATTTCCATTCAAGAATGCAGATTTAACATCCATCTGATTTACTTTGAATCCCTTGTAGAATGAGAATGCAATAAATGCTCTTATTGGTTCTAGTCTTGCAATAGGGGAAAATGTTTCTTCAAAATTAATCCCTTCTACTTGTGCATATCCTTTGCACACTAACCTTGCTTTGTTTCTAACCACTCCTCCATCTTCATTCAACTTATTTTTGAATACCCATTTGGTGCCAATTATATTCTTGTTTGATGGTCTAGGAACCAATTCCCATGTTTTGTTCTTTTCAATCTGATTGAGTTCCTCTTCCATTTCTTTTATCCAACTCTCATCCTTGCTAGCTTCAGTAAAGCTCTTTGGCTCAATTTGAGACAGGACAAAAAAATTTACTTGCTCCTTATCTTTTGCAAGTCTCCTCCTGGTCTACACACCTTAATTTTTGTCACCAATTATTTGGTATGTAGGAAGATCCTTTTGCACATATTTAGAAGGAGCTCGTTCAACCACTTCTTCATTTTCTTCTTCTTGTTCTTCTTCTTCAATTGTTGCACCTACATCATCATCTTTTGATTCAATCTCAATATTATTTCTACTAGACTTACCTTGATTTTCATTTTCATCAATTTTGACATTTATGATTTCAACAACCTTGTGTAGTCTCTTGTTGTAGCACTTGTAAGCTTTTCTCTAATTTGAGTAACCTAAGAAAAATCCTTCATCGCATATTGAATCGAAGGTTCCTAAATCTTTATCTTCTCTCTTGATATAAAATTTTCTACCAAACACCTTGAAATTCTTGACAGATGCGGGCCGACCAAACCATAGTTCATAAGGAGTTTTGTCATTGTTTTCTCTTAGCAGGGTTCTATTCTAAATGTACACAGTAGTTTGAACTACTTCCTTCCAAAATCTATCAGCCAAATTTGCCTCATTCAACATAGTTCTATTCATTTCTTTCACAATCCTAATTCTTCTTTCTACCACTCCATTTTCTATGGAGTTCTAGGTGTTGAATACTATCGCTTAATTCCATGATATTCACAATACTCTTTGAGTCCACTTGATGTAAACTCTCCACCTTTGTCTAACCTAAGATGCATAATTTTCTTTCCAGTCTCCTTCTCTACCATCTTTCTAAAAAAATTAAACTTCGCAAATGCTTCTACCTTCTCCTTTAGAAATGTTACCCATGCCATTCTAGTGCAATCATCAATTAGGATCATGAAGTATCTCTCTCCTAGCAACTCTCTTTTCCTTGTAGGACCACACAAATCGGTATGAATTATCTGCAAGGGATTTGTAGTTGAGTACTATTTTGTAGGAAATTTATACTTTGTTTTCTTTCCTTGATGGCACCTTTGCATATTGTATTTTCAGGCTTTGCTTTCTTAGTCATATTTCTAGCCATCCTTTTGAGCTTATTTTTACCAAATTGTCAAATCTTGCATGTCCCAACCTTCTATGCCACATCCAACTCTCACATGCTTGGCTGATAAGAAATGTTTGACCTTTTACATCACATAGATTGTAGAGAATACTATCTATTCTTATTCCTTGAGCAATTGTTTGACCATTGTTCCTTATCTTGCAGCCTTCAAAGTTAAATACAACCTTGTACCCATTGTCACATATTTGGCTAACACTAAGAATATTATGTTTCAGACCTTCAACATAGAGCACATATTTAGTCTTATTTTTCCAATCTATGCTCAAAATTCCTTTACTGTGGATCTTGATAGTAGTATTATCACCTAGGCTTACTGATCCTCCTTTTCTCATTTTGAGTTCAATGAACTCTTTTTTTATCTCCAGTCATATCCTTGGAGCAACCACTATCAATTGCCCACAAATCTTGTTCCTTTACATGCAGTGTTGTTTGATAAACCATAGACTGATTGGAATTCTTCTCTTTCTCCTTCCATACCTTCTTTGGTTTCTTTTCAATTTTTACTTCCTTTTTCTCAGAAACCTTAGCTTCCTTTTCAACTTTGGAAGATGCATTTTTCTTCTTCTCAAACTGTGCATTTGGTCTTATAAATTTTTCTCTACAATTTCTAGCTACATGACCAAAAAAATTGTAATTATAACAAACTATATTCATATCAATCAAGGGGGAAAATGGATTTTTGCTTACAAAATTTGTATTCTTCCTTGGAATGACTCTACATTATCTATCCCTATGACCAAAATTGTTACAAGTATAGCAATACCCATTGAAGTATGATGAGTACCTGGTAATGGAATCTCCTTTAGCCAAATGAGGAGATCTTATTTGTCTAGGCCTCCTTGGATAGTGTACTCTTGTGAATCCATCATTTTCAATTCTTTTTGTGTTCTGCTTCTTCTTTTGTTGATCAGGGACTGTCTAGTTGTCCTTTTTGTCTTCAACTAGTTTCTTCTCTTTATTAGATTTCTTTTCATCTTTAGTTACTTCCCCTTTGTCATATTTTTCACCACTAAGTATTGATTTTTCTTTTGCTCTAAATCATTCATAGAGTTTTGTAGAGGCATCAACAAATGAGCTCTTTCCTTTTTCCAATCCTAAGCCTTATTTCTCCTTATTAGCTGGCTTTTAAGTACTTAAAAATTCATCCAAAATGTTTGAACCACCTTTTAGTTTCATACCCTTACTAATATGCTCATTTTCTTTCTCCAGATGACTTTTTTCTTAGGGCAACTCTTTCAGCCTCAAGCTTCAAGCATCTATCTACTTCATATTCTGGTTTGGACTTCATTACTTCTTCACCTCTTTTAGCTTCTTCAACCTGAAGTTTTAGAGTTACTACCAACTAATTGGATTCCTCAAGTTCTTGAGTTAATTTTTCAATCTCCTTTTGAGCATTCTTTTTCAATTTCTTGTTTTCCTTCTTAAGATCATCAAACTTATCTCTTAACTCATCAAGATCTTCAAGATACCTAATCAATTCTCCCTCAATATCAACAACCACGTCTTCTTCTTCTTCATGTGAGTCTTAATTGGTGCATCCTTCTGATACTTAGTGTTTTTAGCCATGAAGAGGAATTCTTTTCCAAATTCTCTCATTACAAGAGCATGATCTTGATCATCATTTGAACTATCACTAGCATTAGATGTGTCACTTTCTTCATGAATGTCTAGGATTTTCATTTTCTTTCCAAAATTCTTCCTTTTCGGGTAAAATAATTTATTTTTGTTGTCTCCACATTTCTTGGAGTTATCCTCTTTATCATATGGAAACTTAAAAGGAAAATAACCTATTCTTCCACAATTAAGACACTTAAAAGGCGGTTTACCTTTATATCTTTTAGATCCTCTCCTTAGTCTCCTTATGCAGTTTGCTTCTTCCTTCCTTATTAGTTTCTTCATGATTGGATGCAATGACAACAACCTTCTCTTTCTTTTTATTCTCATAGTCCTTCTTTCTTGCAACATCAGTAGGAGGAGTAGCAGGGATAGTATATTTGTTCTTGACTAACATCGAAACATCACGTCTAAGAGAACCTAAGTATCCTTTCATTAATGAGCTCTACTTGGCATAATTTGTTTCATCAAACCTAGGTGGCTTGCTTGAACCTTCCTAACTTGCCATTGTATTCACTTATCCAAGATCTACCTGAGATGATTAATCTTCTCCTGGGGAACCTAGTACTTTGATACCAATTGTTGGAACACAAAAATATATAGAGAGGGGGGTGAATCAGTAGATCTTAAGACCTTTAATCCTTAAAAACATCAAGCAGATAATTTTCTAAAATACTTAATGTGTAGATTAGAACATAAACCAATATAACAATCACATGCACGTGAAATAACAACACATAACACCAGATGTACATGGAAAACCTTGAACGGGAAAAACCATGGTGAGAAATTTTGCTAGGATCTACTATCATAATCTAAACTCACAAGCAATGAAGTTCAGTTTCAATTTTAAGGGCTCCAACCCTACAGAAGCACCAACTCCCTATTTTAGAAGCTACAACTTCAAGGATGCTACAACACCCTACTCTGAGCTCCAACTCGGTATAAACTAAGGCAACCACCTCTACAGATTCACAAATTCAAAAATGCATAGACTAGTTCTACAAAACCTATAATGCATCAATTCAATACATAAATTTTTCTCTCTTTTCACTCTCACACACAACTGTAAATAGCTTCAAATGTACATTCTATATTTTGGCAAACTGATACAGTAACATACTTCACTCATTGATTGTAGTCTTTCTTCATACTTTCCCCTCTATTTTATATCTTTGAACTGCTATTATAAAACATTCTACCTTCATCAAGAAGAAACTCAAACCATATGGTAACCCTAATTGAAACTCACGCTAGCACTTGTATCTTCCCATGCCAAGATTTCATGCCCTAGCTATATCATTTTACATCTACTAGTCAACTAGTGTTATACATTAAATTGCCACCATCAAAGACATTGATTTAACAAACATTAATTTTACAACAAGGATGAAAAATCAATGAATGATCGAGTGACATGTGTCATACTTCTATTTGTCTTCCATATGCATGTCATCAATCAACATTTCATCATTTACTCAATTATTTTTTATCTTATCGCCATATCACTACAAATTTAGTGATTACACATTGATTTTAGTGATGTAGCAACCATCGCTTTATCACTACTTTGATAATCCTTCATCTTCCATTTCAGTGATGTGAAGATACAAAGGAAATGAAAAAAACTCATTGTACATCACTAAACTACACTGACTTCAAAGAGGTTTTTGTGATGCTTAGGATCTCAGTGATAGCCTTTGTTGATTTGCAACATTGATGCAAAATCAACAAGTAATTGTTTGCCATATGTCATTCACTTGCCATCCAAGTCATTCATCCATATTACCTTTCCATGTGTCAACATCCCACGTAACCAAATGTTTTCATCTTCCACTACCACATACCATCCACTAATCCCCACTTCCCCATGGGTTTTGACCAAGGCCCACTGAAAGCACAGAGGGATGGTAGGGATACCGTTAGGTCTCCAAGCTACAATCTCTATCGTTGACTTCCTCCATCACCATATTGAAGGGAGTGAAAATACTATCACTCTGAAACATTTCAGTTAGCCCGATGTAAAACACATTACCATTCACTTGCCACTCTTGTTGTCACCAAATCAAGGGGACAAGCTCCCTAGTATCGCTGAAATATTTATGTCAGTTTGATGAAGGAGTAAATGCCGATTACACCACATAGTAAATATTATCATTGGTAACCATTTGTTGGTGGTAAAATATTAGAACAAGAATGTATGACATTTTTCAATATTGAAGCAACTTCTTACAACATTGTATTTTATCACAGATCCACCTTTGACTTCATGCAAAATATTTCCTTTGCATTTGCATGATTGACACTGCTCTTTTGCATGATTGAAACTGCAAACATCAATGACAACATTTTTCCAATAGTGGATACATAGAAAATCCTTGGGGTGACTCAAAAATAGTTTGTAAACTTATAGTGTTTATCTTCACCCTAGATCGCATGAAGTGCAAGGGGATAGGATATGCACTGAAAAATTACACAAGCATGGCAAGCATGGAATACACTGATTCTTTTTAATGCACCAAAATAGATGTTATGCTTATTTTATTTGCACCAAATCAAATTGTAAGTGTGTGTTGTTTTCAATTTTAAACCAACATTGCAATGTGAGGATGTTTGGGCTCAATTTTAGCCAACTTTGAAAAACTCATAGCATTGTAAGTTTTAAAGCCCAAATTGAAATCTAGTTATCCTAAAGCATGAAATAAAGTAGAAATATGGGTTATATCATCTCATGAGTGTTTAAAAAAACTTTTAAAATAAAGATCAAATGATACTTTTCTCCTTCACTTCCAAATTTTAGGCTTCTCTCCAAACCTGCAAAGTAGTTAGCCTTATAGAAAACTAGAAATCAACAAATGATAAGAGAGTAGATTAAATTGACAATTCAAAGTAGACATGAAAATTTAACTCTTTGTTTTACCTAACAATTGTGTCACTATGCAGATAATTACATCGCTCTAGTTCAGAATAATTGCGTCATTATTTGCAACTTTCACTCTGGTGAACTTCAATAGCATCACTTTATCAAAAACTAGAGAGGTAAATTGCGTTGGAATAAGAAAAATGTGTCTGTGTTACAATTGCATCGCTTTGATTCACCTATCATCACAAAAAAAGAGAATGATCAATTGCATTAGTGAATGAATGTGCCACTACAAAAGAATCAAAATATGCAATTGTGTCGCTCTGTCCAAATAGAAATTGCATGTCAATGCAATCAATCGTGTCACCCTGATACAATAAAATTGTATCATCAAGCCCTGCAACCTACAAATCACAAAAAAACTCAAGCAATATTCATCAAATCTGGTTAGTAAAGCCCTCCTTCTTGCACCAGAATGTGAGCATGATCATTACCTAAGCTAAGCATAGTAGGCCCACATGATAAACCAACATCTAACTAGTTAAGTCAAGCTCCCAATTAAATACTTGAAAACATCAAATAAAGAAGCTATTAAACATAAACAAACAAGAAATGCATAATGGAAACTAATCTAAGGACTCATACCTCATCCTATTGGGGGATTGGTGTTGCATTGATGTGGAATGTCAGCCCTTTCCTAATCCCTAGATTTAAACAAGCTTTTAAAGGGATTTCATTGATGAAGATTGATGAAAATGGATGAAAGATAAGATAAAATGGATGCAAAGCTAAGATAAAATGGATGTTAAATGCTAAAATGCTAATGGAGAATGCTCTAAAATTCAGTATATTCTAGTTACTCTAAATGAAATTAGATCCTTTTTCTCATAAAAATGAGGAGTATTTATAGGAGAAATGATTGAATCTATGGTTGGGATTGATTTGATCGATCAATGGATGAGAAGCCATGAGAGGAGATGGAATGTATCAAGGATTCTCATCAATGGATGAGAATGCAAGTTGAAAATGATCAAGTATTTGATCAATGGCTCATTGATTCAAAGAAGCACACTTCCTAAAAATTAAGAAATTGTTAGGAAGTTTGGTACAAGAATATTCCCATTTTGGAGGAGTTCAAATGGAGGAATATTCTAGGGGAATATCCCCTTGCAAGTGAGAAGGTGAGAGAAATTATCTATTAAGATAATTAAAAAAAAAAAAATTGTGCAAGATGGATGAAATTAGGATTATCATTAAATAATTAACTTATTTAATGAAAGGGGGTAATGACATTCAACTAAATAATTAAGATTATTTAATAAATCAGAAGACGTGAGAAATTTAATTAAATAATTTGCATTACATAATTAAATAAGATTAAAATTAGTATGCAAGAGGATGAATTAGCCAAATAATATTGACCATATGATTAATGGGAAAAAGTGATGCATTTAATTAAATAATTAATATTATTTAATTAAATGGTCGAAAAGAGGTGAAAAGAGGTGATTTAGGATGAAAGTGGTGTTAGTAATCAAATTCAGATGTGCAACATCGAATAGGACAATTTTAAGTGTCTACAAACACAATATGAAAATATAATGTGTTAATGAAGGACTTCCATTGCATAACGAACTACAATCCACAAGGGATGAACATCATTCAAATGTCACATAGACACTATGCATAGTATCAACGAAGATGCATCACATTGATGGGTTCTTTTAGAGGTGTTCCATCCATAGATGACGATCCATAAACACCAAAACCATACATAGAGATGACAATATAAGGGCCTAACCAATTAAGGATAAACTTCATGTTGATGGCCAAATTGACCCAACAATATGTAGGCAAGATGCAATTACCTCACCTCTCCTAAAAGAAGCGAATGATCGTTAAATCAAACACTTCCCAAGGTCCTAGGTGTTGGATCACAACATTACTGTTTTTTTGAGTGGTCAATATGGCCATAATATTCAAGGGTTTTGTTGGTGATTAAGCTTCTTGGTTGTTGCAAGATCGGACTTATAATCTAAACCTTCCCTAACTGAAGGATAAATAAAATAAAAAGATAGATCAGGGATGCAAGACAAAAAATAATGTTGATTCATCTTGTTAACCAAACTCATTATTCTTCAAGGAACTCCTAAATTAAACTGTAGATTAAATCAACCTGTAACCAAAACATAACTACATTCATTCATGGTGCAAAATCAATAGCAGATTGCAAATCACTCATTACAACTCAAACTTAAGAAAAGATAAAATCAATGCATTACTCAAAGAACTTCAAATCAAATAATTCACAAGACAAATACCACTCCAGTGTACAACTTAAAGAAAATTCAAGTTTGGTTGCTTCTACTGTGGTAAAATAGATAAACAACATTCACAATTTTGAAAAACTTCATTGGTGTATGGAAACCAATGTCTTCATATTAACTCAGCTACGTTAAGAATACAATAAAAATATATTATCTACTCTACTACTAAACTTTAATCATCTCTCTAACTTATTTTCCTAATCTTCTAACTTGCAACTATCTAACCTCTTTAAATGAGCTTGATTTTTCAATAAATAGCTCCTCAATTACATTGTTCTCACCAAATAACAATACATGCAAAAGAAACCTTTTGCATGCAAATGATCAATCCACAAAGGAAACTTTTTGTTTCATCCTCAGTTTGACTTTGGTTGACTTTAGTTAGCAGTTGCAACTTCCATTTTAACTATGAGTTCACTCTTTGCATGATGTGCATCAACATCTTTTTACAGAAATCACTCTAGGGTGGGGACCGCCATACTTCTAGTCCACTTCCAATTAAGTGATCTTTTTAGAAACCTTCTCTTTCACACATAAATTTTGCAAATCAACCTTGATTCATCCCCGTCTCATTCTCAAAAGAACCTCAAAACATTAAAAGTGCATTAGTTAATTCATGAAATTAATTAATTCATAAATTTTAATTAATTTTGAAAATTAATTAAATTTAAATTTCTAAAATATTTCCAATTAAGCTGATCTAATGAACTTTAAATTTACAATTGAAATAATAATTAGATCCCGCTTTAAATTAATGTTATTTTAAATCAACAAAATAACATTAGAATAATGTTTCCTGTGGATTCAAAATTTCGACTCTTGCTACTTGATGTCATATCTAGTTCAACTTGCTCCATGTGATTGCATTTGAATTTTTTTCTCCAACCATTCTTGACAAAGTTTAAATCATCAACAATGTGTTCCTTAAGAACATATCTTGTAGTAACTGAAACCTATAACACATATTTCAACAAACACAAGAAATGCATTACCTATACTCCCATACTTATCATACATATCTGTGAGAGCATTCACAACCATAATATCTCTTGCATATTCCCCTCTCCTTCATATTTTGATGGATGAATACACTTTGTTTCAATATATCCCAAAGACCATTTGGGGAAAAACATCATTCATATGATCACACACTTTGGCATGCATGAATTGCAGGTTGCAACTTCAATGTCCCTTAATATCCCTGTTATCATTATGCTTTGATACACACTCATTCCATTTTAATAGGTCCATTCTTTTTTCACCTCCAGGCCACATTTCTTTAAATTCCCTTATCAAATGCATTTGCTTGGATGTTTTGAAAAACTGGTAATAAATGCATACTTCCAACATTTTATTAAAAAAAAATCATGTTCTCTCTATAATGCTTCCATTTCTTACACCCACGTGGAGGATGCTGGTAAAGGTTGTGGATCGGCTTTACAGCCCCATCGCATTTACTTGAAATTCCTTTAAACAACTCCATTTGGTGCATAACCAGTGATGGCACCATGAGACGACATCTTATTGAGGAACTTTGTCATATAGTTGACATCCTTGTATGTGCTTCAATGCACACAATTCTTTGAATCTTCCCTTTTAACGTGACAAAGAGATGCTAGCAAAGTTCACAGATTATCGCTTTGCATCTACAATCAATTTACATTTGCAAATTGCATTGGCCCAAGAGTTTCCTCCAGTCGATTCAACAAATCTTTTTTACCTCCATTAAATGTATCCACAATATTTCTTTTATTTAATTTGTTTGGTCACAAAACTCCCACTTCACTGTGGGCAAGGAGAGCACCGGAAAATTTTATGGATCTTGTCTTTGCACCTACAAATGGCATAAAATTTCTTTGAATGCCCCTTCATCAAATTCATTTTGTTCATCAACTTTTGTGTTTCCCCATTTTTCATATGTGATTACCAGGGCAGTTTTCTACTGCAACATTTGATAGAATCCTTCCTTTCAATTATGACCTAATGCATGTTCATGCCTTGTTTCAAAGCTTCCATATTCTCACAAATAGGAGAGACACTGGTAATAAGGATGTGAACCATCTTGTACACTAGCCGATTGCATTGACTCGATAGTTTCTAAAGCCTTTTCAATGAAATCCATTGCATGTATATTCTGCAAACATGATGCATCATGAAACCACATTTAAAAAAAAAAAGGGTCCCACACATTCTATGAGATAAAATCTCTTGTAGCATGTTGTTATACTCTCCCTATGCGGCCTGGAGATGTTCGCAACGATTGTGGAATTTTCCCTGATCAGGTTGGGGATCATAAATTGTCTCGAGCCCTCTGTCAAGCATTAATGTGAGATTGATACAATGCCTTGTTCATGGACTTACATTATTCCACAAGGGCAGTCAGGGATCTTGTTTTCTGTGAGCATATTTTATTTTTTTATGGAGATCATTCACAAATTCTTTTTTGTTATTCGATACGGAAGTACGAACTTTTTTGAACTGAACGTCTTGAACTTTCTTAAACTGAACCTCTTCGTGAACACATTTTATCTTCTCTAAGACTTTATTCTTGCATTATCGCAAGGTTGGGATTACAAACTGCCCAAGAACTTTTCAAATTTTGGTGAGATCTCTTCGAGACCCACAGTCTGATGAGACTTCATTCATTCCTCTGTGCATTTTTTGTTTTCCAAGTTTTTGCTTCGCGTGCAGGATCGGAACTATCACCTGATTCAGGACATTTTTCCAATAATGTGCAAGGGTCTTGTCGGGATCCAAAGTCCCCACAGGCCCTATTTTTGGTCTTTTTTAAAATTATACACCCTTAACATCTTATTCTTTGTGGAGTCAAGATTGGGTTTGTAATTCAACTTTGGACTTTTGCAATGAGGGTTCCAATGTCTTGTTGGGACCCAAAGTCTGGACCATCCTTTTCTTGTATTTTTGTGTCTTTTTTAATTTTTTAAATTTATTTGATTTTTTTTTTTTTTTAAATTTATGATTTTTGAATCTTTTAAAATATTTATTTATTTTAAAACATTTATTTATTTTAAAACATTTGAATTTTTAAATTTTCTAATTATTGTACTTTCATGTTTTTTTTTTAATCTGATTTTTTTATTTTTTGGTATTTTTTGACTCTAAAGATCAAACATGAAGATGAAAAAGGAAATTGTAAAAAGGTCAACGCAAAAATCGCAGATGAGCAACGACAACCAAAAATGAAACAAGACGATGAGGCGAAAGGATGATGATGAAAAGATAGGTCGGGTTGGGGATCTAAGCTGAACTCAAACTTTTGGATGAAATTTTGGATCTGATTTGGAGTCTCAATCCTAACAGGGACAAACAAACATCGAGATCGAAACCCAAACAAGACTTGAACTTGGTCCAAGTTTAGTTTAGAGTTCCAATCCCGACAAAAGGAGCTAAAAATGGTCCTAGGGAAATGAAGACCCATAGGACCACAATGACACAAATGAGTCAAGACCATGAACCAAAAATGGACAAGGACTCGAAGTACAGGCCCAAAGTCCATTTCGGAACCCGAGTCCCAAACAAGACCACAGAGCGAGGTCGAGAAACCTACTTGGACTTAAACCTCTGAAAGGTCCAAAGTCGGAATCGAAACCCAAAACCCAACAAGGACAAAAAATGATAGACAAAAACTAAAAAGACAATGAAAGAAGATGGAAAAGACAAAAATGAGAAAGACAAAACTCAAAACACGACGGAAAAAAATAATGAAACAAAGGAAAGCATAGGGGGATCCCTAACTTTTCCAAGAAATTTTTTGGGTGTGTATGTAGGGCATAACACTGAACCCCTTTTGGTCAGGCAACACATTTATATTTCTCTATTTCTCATAGAGGACTAGATCACCTAACTTGAAAGTTCTAGAAATAACACCCCGATTATAGTGTTTAGAAACATATCGTTGATAAGCTTGGAGATGGTTGAGGACTTACAATCAATGCTCATCAAGCAAATCAAGCTTATGCAAAGGATTTGCATAGTAAGCTTCATCAGCAATTAACCCTTTAAGGGAAAGTCACAAAGACAAAATTTCTAGCTCCAAAGACATGATAGCCTCAGCACCATACATGAGGTTGTATGGTGTTGTACTAGTTATCATATGAACACTTGTGCCATAAGCCCACAAGATGTATGTTAACTGAGTATTCCAATCTTTATCATGTTTATTTACTATTTTTCAGAGAATTAACTCAAGAGTTTTATTAGACGCTTCAGCTTGGCCATTAGATTGAGGACAGTATGGTGTAGAAAAATGATGTTGAATATGAAAATTTTCCAAGAATTTCTTAACCTATTTTTTCTTAAATGAAGTAGCATTGTTAGAAACAAGGTAGAAGGTAATCCTAAACAAGCAAAAATGTTATTTAGAAGAAAGCTATAAATTTCTTCAGCATTCATGAATCAAGGCATAACAAATTTGACCCATTTCATAAAGTAATCAGTAGCAATAATGATGAAGGTGTATCCTTTAGAAGAAGGATGTTTTATTTTTCCAATAATATTCAACCCCCATTTTGCAAATGGCCAAGGAGAGGTATGCTTTTGAAGCTCTTGAGCAGAAACAAAAATGAGATTTTTATGTTGTTGATACTGTGAACACTTCTTGATAAAGGAAAAGGAGTCTTGCTCCATCATTTTCCAATAGTATCTCATGTGAATCATTTTACGCACCAGGGATTTACCACATGTCCATCCCCAGATCCCAAATGGGATTCTTAAAGGGCAAGGGGTATTTCCACTTTAGTGAGACACCGAAGAAGAAGACATTATAAGACTTTCGATAAAGAACATCAGATAATATATTGTATTAGACTAAACAATTTTGTATATGAGTGTAATCATTTTTCATCATATTGTTGGGAAAATTTCTAGTCTCTAGATAATTATAAATGTGATAATACCATTCCTCCAAGTCTATGTGAGCACACACTAGAGCATTGGATTTAGGTTGATCTAAGACAACAGGAGAGAAAAGAATGTAAACCACAAAGTGGTATTCTTCTATGTCATTTTCTGAAGATACAAGGGAGGTTGCACTCACCATTACATCAACATGTCAATTTTCTCTCCTAGTAACACTATCTATTATGAAAAAAGAGAAATAATAAAAAAAGGATAAGGCTAAATCTTGATACTGAGATAGCTTATTCTACTTAGCTTGATAAGTCCTTGTAATTTAGTTTACAATAAGTTTAGAATCACCATGTATGAAAATATGTTTAATTTTTAAAGCCAACACGGCATGCAAGATAGAAATAAGAGCTTCATACTCAGCGATGTTGTTAGTGCAATGAAATTCCAATTGAAAGGATAGAGGAATTGGCTTACCTTTAAGTGAGACTAAAACAACACCTACTCTGGAGCCAGCTTGACATCTCGATCCATCAAAGTAAATCTCCCATATAGGCTCATGATTTTTTGTAAAAAAGTCTTCATCTAGAAATAAATCCAGATTAGGAAAGGAGCAAGATGGGGAGCTTCTACCAATTGATCAGCAACAACTTGACCCTTGATTTCTTTTTGAGTTACAAACTTGATGTCAAACTTAGAGATCAACATTACCCACTTTGCCAACCTTCCAGAAAGATCACTTCTAGTGAAAAGGTTCTTTAGAAGATCACTTTTCACAATGAAATGAGTTTCTACATGAAGAAGATAATGTCAACCTCTATGAACTACAAAGACGAGAGAAAGACATTGCTTCTCCATGGAAAAATAACGAGCTTCATAATTAACTAGAATATGATTACAATAGTGTTGAACACCCAAAATACTGAGAGGGGGGTGAATCAGTATTCTCCTAAACCACTTAACCATTTAAACATTCATTTTAAGCATCATAATTAATTTTTAGTAAGGAAATAAATCATGAAAGCAACCATCTTAGATATACCCCTAATGGCATCTGCAGTTTCTTTCATTATCTTCTTTATTTGATTTTTGTCCTTCGTCATCAAAGTGTTTACTCTTTTCTTCATCTGGAACATCTTTGAACAAACCTTCTTCAAGGTTTCCAAATCATCTATGGTCAAAGAGGATCCAATTTCATCAAATGCCTCATTCCTTATCTTCTCTTACAATTCAACAACCTCTGATCTTCTTTTCATCAAGGCCTCCCACAACTTCTCAGGTGCATTGCTTAACATAGTCCCAGTTAACTTCCAAAGTAATAACATATTGAATAATAACTAACATTAATATTTTCTTGTCTTCTTTACCTACTTGAGTGTAAATTTCTATTGTGCGTTGTAGCATATCTTCAAAATAAACTAAGATATTAACCAATACCTCTAATCTGAGTGGGGGACCAGGTCTTACTGGTGAGGCTTTTTGTTCTTCCTTGTCCAGAGATGCCTCTTTTGACATCTTCACCTCCTTCAAGTCTGGTTTGATGTGCACATGAACACCAAAATCATGTTCTACTTCCTCTTCAAAGGCTGACACATAATGATACATTTTTGTTCCAACACTTGCTTCCTGTGAAGCACTTCCACTAGAGGGCATGTTCCTTAGAACTCTTCTTCCTTACCAGTTTGGCCTCAGGGTCTTCCTCCTCTTCTTCTTTCTCTTCAATAATTTTGAGGTTCTTCTCCCTTATTGCCTTTTCTTTTCTACAAATTTTGAATGGAGCCATTGAAGGAGACTCCTTCCTTTTTCTAGATCTTGTAATAGGTCTAGAAGGAGATGGGTGTTTGCCTTTACCAGAAACACTAGGCTCTACCTTTACTATTGCAAGGAAAAAAGTTGCTTTTGAAGGAGTACTCCTACCAGATCTCCTTAGACCTAACGATTCTCAAGTCTTCTGCTCTCCCAAGGACCTTTCTTGTGCAATTTTTTCATTAATGAATCCTACCTTCTTAAGCATTTTATCTAAATTTTTCCTTATCATGGGCATCTTATGCTTCATGTGAATTTCCATTGATTTCTTTGCATATGTGCCAACTCTTGCTTCATTGGTACCTTTTGAACTTTTCAATAAGACTTGCACATAGCCTTCTATTTCATCCTCTGTAGTTTCATAACCCAACAGATGAATCCAAATATTTCGGGGTTTATTTGCTTTAATCATGCACTCATCTGAGGAGACATGAAATATGATATCATCCTTGTATTTCTCAACATTTTTCTAGTGATCATTTCTTGTTCATTCATATTGCTTTTGAATACAACAAAGAATGTTGTCAGGGAATTGTCTCAATTCTTCAAATCACCCAAGTTGTGCATGTAGTCAAAAAATTAAGGTGAAATAGGCCTTCATGTATCCCATATTAACACATCATCTCTTTTGGGAAGTCTTCTAAGAAATTAGAACAGCAGAATAACAATTAGAGAACCAAACTTAAATGCATATTTCTTCTCCTTTGACACCCTCAGATTCTCAAACAATTGCTACCAGAGAAGTTCACACATATCATAATCTACTCCATTTGCTTCCATATCATATTTGGTGTATATAGTTGTACCAGCCATAGATTTTTCCCTATTTGTGAAGTACATCTTGTGACCGATCATTATAGTTGCATACTTCATAGCAATATTGGTAATAGGTTTTGTTGCAAGGGCTCTTCTATCAAATGTTGCTCCACTTCATTTTTCACAAATTTTGACATTGGTATGGGTATGGTATCACAGAGTCTGATAACCACCTTGATCGCTTCTTTAGTTATCAAGTGAGGTCTATCAGTCCACAAAAAAATATCATGCATTCTACTAATATCGAGTTTAACATATTTTTCATCAAGTGTGGAATTGAAGTTAGGAAAATAATTTCACCGGTCCAACTTCTTCGTAATAATGTTTGTATACTCTAGTTTTACCAAGAAATCATCCCTAGCGAGCTCATTATGCCACATGTCTATCAATTTTTTGTAATTTAACTCCTTGGTTTTAACATGAATGTGCATTCTAGTGTCTTCAGTGGGCATGACACCATGAATAATCAATGAGAAGGCACCCAAAGGATCGTCTTTAAATACCTTCATGGAATACTTCATGTAGGGAAGGTCTAGGTCTTTTTGATGCTTTTACAACTACGAGGGTTACCATTTTTCACACATCGAGCTCTAATGATTTCAGAAAGAATATTCACACAAACCCACAATAGCGCAAAAGAGTAAAATACCTTTTTCCTTCATGAGAACCAAAAATAGGGTTTTGCTCAACTTTCCACAAGATTGCTCTAAATCGCTCTCCACTTTCTTCAATCACACCAGTGATTAAAAAAAAATTACAAATTTTCTTTATAGATCAGTGTGATGCCCTAATTCACATTAAATGTGATCGAATTAGAAAAGATGATAAAAACCCTTCTTTGTTGCACTAAAAATCCCTAATTTCCTCTGCAAATCATCATGCCTGCAACTTTTCTTTTGGTTCCTTTTTCATAAGATTTTTTTGTTCATTATCTACAACATATCCTCGTGCCAAAATCTGAAACACCCGATATCCAAGGGTTCAAATATTTTTTGTTAATGCTCCCGCTAAGACCATGCTTGGTCTAATTGCTAGAGGTATTTTCTACACCAGATGAGGGCACAGACTCACTTAATGTTAGTGGATCTTCTTTCTTCTTCCATATATTGTTCATTTCTTGCTTAACCTCATTCTTTTCAATTTTCTTCACTAGTTCATTCTTCTTTATCGGATCAGATTGCTTTCCTCCTTTACTCCTGCATACTTTTGGAATGTGTCTCGACTTGCTACAATTGTAGCAAACAATGTTTCTTTTCCTAGTTTGACCTCCATTAACCCTTGATCTGAACTAATTTTATTTGTTTCCAAACTTATTATATATATAGCAGTAGCCAACAAAATATTGATTCATTCTACCTCCATTAAACCAATTCATTATCTCAGTTTTGCATTCACTAGCTCTATGTCCAATTTTCTTGCATGCAAAACATTGTCCAGAGAAGGATCCAACATACTAGTTTATTCTACTTCTACACTCCATTGCCTTGTGATCAAATTTATTGCATGAAAAATAAAAACCATTGAAATATGGATACCTTTGAGCATTTGCCTATTTGATAGGCAGTTTTCTAGCAAAGATTCTTGGATTTCTTGTTTGTTTTCCTTTATTTTGAGTCTTTTGATGGTTCATTGTGTTTGAGGTTTCCATGGCCTTTGATCTTTCACCTACTTCCAGCCCCAAACCAACTTTATCTTTAGTTGGTTTTTATCTTGCAATCAACTCATCAAGCTTGGCAGAGCTTGTTTTGAAGTTATCTTCATAGACATTTTCTTTTTCTACATCTACTCTCAGGTTTACCACTTTTTGTTCATGACTTGAGAATTCATCAGACTTTCTTTGCACCAATGTATTCAAACAATCTCCAATTCTCTTATTTTCCTCCACTTGCACCTTCAATCTAGTGATCTCTTCATTTGCTTGTTTTAATTGCTCACTTACTTCTCTGTGGATTTATTTGAATTTATTCAATTGCTCTTTGAAATTCTTGATGCATTCATTTTCCTCATCAAGATTTTCTTTCAGATCTCAATTTTCATTTTCAACTTTTTTAAGATCATCAAGAGCTATCCAGAGTTCTTCTTTATCATCCATTTGTCCCATCTTCAAGATCTTCCTCAATCTGTTAGGCTTCTTCAGGTGAACCAAGCTCTCATACCAATTTTTGAAAACCTAAGATATTGAGAGGGGGGTCAATATATTTTTGAACTTATTGAACACACACCATAAAAATTCTCCAATACATATAACAGTAAGAATGAACAAGAGCATTAACAGAACATAAAATTACACCACATGAATACTAGGATTTTTTACATGGAAAATCCAGAATGGGAAAAACAACAGTGAGGATTAGCTCACAATATAATATAACCAGTTATAAGATATTATAAAAGGTGGCTCACTTCCAGGACTCGATGTCCAGAATGCGAGGCTCACTGCCTACAAAGATACAATGGCTTACATCCAAAAAATGAACTGATGAATTTACACCTAACAAGATTTGATTTAGTTCCTTTGATACTCAATAAACTTGCATACCAGCAGACATAGATTCACCCCGATTTGTATTCACATTCATTCAATATATTTCAATCTCAAAACCATCCAATATATATATATCTAACTCATCCACAAGCATCAATTAGGTTGGCCTAATTAGATGAAATCCTTATTCACGAAAGATATTAATTGTCAGCTTCAAGTTTGTACAGAACTTCTCCAAAAATAATTCAAGCGTGCAGCATCCTATAATATTTCAGCATGGACCTAAGATAGGTTGCACATACATCCACAATACAAAATTAATTTGCTATACCATCAATTATTTATTAGGTCAGCCAGAGATAGACCTAATAACAATATACAGCAACAGAACAATGCCAACTTGCTATATGAGCACCTGCACATCTGAAATTATGAATATACAATCTTTTGGCAACCAAGAACCATCTCCAAAAATCATAATGAAAGATATTCATCAACAAAGGGTCACGAACCAAAATACCAGAGGACATTTTTGTATACCAATTCAAAATACCGGATCAAGCTTGAGCATATGATAACACATATAACATGGTGACATCAATGACAACACAAAATCTACATAATGAGATGTTCTTCTTCATTCTTCCAACAATATGCCCCTTTGTCATTGATGGAAACATGTGCCAAAAGAATGTAAACACTCTCTCTCCTTTTCTCTTCATGACATTCTCTCCCCCTTTGGCATCAAGGACAAAGGGCGATCTAAAAAATATGAATATACATATGTACATAAGGGTGTAGACCCAAAAAAAAATGTTAACCGAAGGAAGGTGAGCTTTGAAGCTCCTTGAGAATACCTTGCCATGTTGTCTTTCCATTCTCCCAACTCTCCTTATTAGATATCAACATTCTATTCAGAGATTCTAACTCTATCAAGCTCTCTTTAGCATCATCTGGTGTGCAAGGAGTCAGGTTGATCTTGTCTAGTTTCTCTACATTAACCAAAGAATTGGCCACCAGAGTGTATTCCATTCTCACACTAACACCTAGCACACTAAATTTTTTGATGATATCTTCCTTCTGCTTCTGTAGCATAAATATTTTTTCTCTGTGAGCAGTGATGGCCTTCCAAGTTGACCTGTCTCTGTCCTTAGATGCACTATATATACTAGGAACATTTTTCAACTGAGACCCAATGGATTCCATGATATCTTTGACACTTTGTGTAGCATCCGACCACCTTATGCAGTAAGAAAATACAGTATTTTCTTTGGACTCACAAGCCTTCATAACTTCCAAGCTCTTTTCCACATTCGTGTGTGTCAAAGCACACCTATCATGAAGTTTCAAAAGCCTTTTTATCTGCCATTTTCTCCTCAATCTCTTGTCTAATCTTCTCACCAAGTTTGGAGGCATATTCCTTAAAGGAATCTAATAGAAGTTTCAATATTTCTACAAGATTGAGAGATGTATCTAGTGATATACTGGGAGTGGCCTCCTATAAAGTTTTGAGGGCATCATCAATGAGTTTTGTCCCCATTTGGTGTGTTTCCAAAATTTATTTTCTCCCAGATGCATACAAGGCATCTCCTGACACCAATTTTTGAATTGGAGAAATCTTATTCAAATCCACACTGCCTTGAACCATGGGGAGTTGTAGAATTTTCAGAGGAATTATCGACTGGAATCTTATTTGCTTGGATAACAAGCCTTTTTGTGCATCATCGTTGAAGGAGGATTCTCTAGAGGACCTTTATGATTCCACAACCTGCCTTATTTCTTCTTCATTATTCTGAAAGATTCCCCATTTCCTTATTCTTCCTCTACTCTTTCTCCTTCCTTGACTTTTTCTTCTTCTACTATTTTTTCTTCTTCCCCTACTTTTTCCTCTTCTACCTTTCCTTCTTCTTTTTCACCTTTGTCTCCTTCTTCTTCATTCCTTTCACCTTCACCTTTATCTTTTTCTCCTTCGGTTTGTCCTGGAGGGACAACATAAAGCTTCTCTACTTCAGCATTTTCCTCATTTTGTTGTTCTATTTTTGGATGATCATTTGTAACATTTATTTCTAGAAGGACATTTGTATTAACCTAATTATGTAGGATTGTCTTCCTTTACCTTTGCAGAAACCTCTTCTCCTGATTTTGGTGCAAAAACGGATGGGAGTGCACCAAACATACCATATTTCTCAGCCATACCCTTGATGGCGTCTACAGTTTATTTCTTTATCTTCTTTATTTAATTTTTGTCCTTTGTCATCAGAGTTTTTACTCTTTTCTTCATCTGAAACATCTTTGAAAAAACCTTCTTCAAGGTTCCCAAATCATCTATGGTAAAAGAGGATCCAATTTCCTCAAATGCTTCATTCCTTATATTCTCTTCCAATTCAATAGCCTTTGATCTTCTTTTCATCAAGGCCCCAGGTAAATTGGACTTAACATAGTCTCAGTTAACTCCCAAAGAAATAGCATATTGAATAATAGCTAACTTCAATTTTTTCCTATCTTCTTCACCTACTTGAGTGTAAATTTCTACTACAGGTTGTAGCATATCTTCAAAATGAACTAAGCTATTAACCAATGCCTCTAATCTGAGAGGGGAACCATATCTTATCGATGAGTTTTTTTGTTCTTCCTGGTCCGGAGATGCCTCTTCTAACATCTTCGCCTCCTTCTAGTCTAGTTTTGTGTGTACATGAACACCAAAATCTTGTTCTACTTCCTCTTTATAGGATGACACATATTGATACCTTTGTGTTCCAACACTTGCTTCCTATGAATCACTTTCACCAGAGGGCATGTTCCTTCTCTTCTTCCTTACTAGTTTGGCTTCAGGGTCATCCTCCTCTTCTTCTTGCTCTTCAGTGATGCTGAGGTTATTCTCCCTTGTTTCCTTTTCTTCTCAACCCCTTTTGAATGGAGCCACGAGAGGAGCCTCCTTCCTTTTTCTAGATCTTGTAGCAGGTCTGGAAGGAGATGGGCCTTTTCCTTTACCAGAAGCACTAGGCTCTACCTTTACTGTTGTAAGGGAAAAAGTTGGCTTTAAGGAGCAGTCTTTCCAGATCTCCTTAGACCTGATGATTCTCAAGTCTTCTACTCTCCCAAGTCTCTTCCTTGTGTAATCTATTCATCAATGAAGCCTTCCTTCTTAAGAATTTTATCTACATTTTTCCTTATCATAGACATCTTATGCTTCATTTGAGTTTTCAAGGATTTCTCTACATATGTGCCAACTCTTGCTTCATTGGTATCTTTTGGACTATTCATAAGACCTACACATAGCCTTCTATTGAACATCCTCTATAATTTCATAACCCAATGGTTGAATCTAGACAAACCAAGTTTCAACTACTTTAATCGTGCCCTCATCTGAGGAGACATGAAATATGATGTCATCCTTGTATTTATCAACAATTTTTCTAGGGGTCTTTCCCATTCATTCATATTACTTTTGAATACAGCAAAGAATGTTGTCAAGGCATTGTCTTGATTCTTCAAATCGCCCAAGTTGTGCATGTGATCAAAAATTTGATGTGCAACATGCCTTGATGTATCCCATATTACATCATCTCTTCTAAGAAGTCTTCGAAGAAAGTAGAATAGCAGACAAACAATTAGAGAACCAAACTTAAATGCATATTTCTTCTCCTTTGAAATCCTCAAATTCTCAAACAATTGTTGTTGGAGAAGTTCACAGAGATCATAATTTGCTCCATTTTCTTCCATTTCATATCCAGTGTATATAGTTGTAGTAGACACTGAGTTTTCCCTATTTGTGAAGTAGATCTTGTGATCGATCATTATAGTTTCATACTTCATAGCAGGATTGGTAATAAGTTTTGTTTCAAGGGCTCTTCTATCAAATGTTGCTCCGGTGAGTTCCATCACCATTTCATTTTTCAAAGATTTCAACACTGGTATGAGTCTAGTATCACAAAGTTCAATAACTGCCTTGATCACTTCTTTAGTTATCGGGTGAGGTCTATCAATCCACACAAACTTATCATGCATTCTACTAAGAGCGGGTTTAACATATTTTTCATCAAGAGTGGAACTAAAGTTAGGAAAATAGTTCCACCGGGCCAACTTCTTCACAACAATGCTTGTGTACTCTAGTTTTACCAAGAAATCATCCCCAGTGAGCTCATTGTGCCACATATCTATAAATTTACTATAATTGAACTCCTCATTTTTAACACGAATGTACATTCTAGTGTCTTTAGTGGGCATGACACCATGAAGGATCAATGAGAAGGTTTCCATAGGATCATTTTCGAATACCTTCATGGAATACTTCTTGTAGGAAGGTCTAGGTCTTTAATATTCTTTTACAAATACAAGGGTTTCCATTTTTCACTCACCGAGCTCTAATGATTTTAGAAAGAATATTCACATAAACACACAATGCTCACAGAAGAGTAAAATACCTTTTTCCTTCATGATAACCAGAACTAGGATTTTGCTTGGCTTGCCTCAAGATTTCTCCAAATCACTCTCCACTTTTTTCAATTTCACAAGTGATCAAAAACACTTTACAAATTTTCTTTATAAATCAACACGATGCCCTAATTCGCATTAAATGTGATGGAATTCAAAAATTTGATAAAAACCCTTCTTTGTTGCACTGAAAAACCCTAATTTCTCTGCAAATCATTATGCCTACCACTTTTCTTCTGATTCCTTTTGCATAATATTTTTTTGTTCATTCTCTAAAATATATCCTTGGCCAAAGTTTGACACGCCCGATATCCATGGGGTCGAATAATTTTTTGTTAATGCTCCCCCTAAGACCATGCTTGGTCTAATTGCTAGAGGGATTGTCTACACCAGATGAGGGCACAAACTCACTTGATGTTACTAGCTCTTCTTTCTTCTTCCATATCTTTTTTATTTCTTGCTTAACCTCATTCTTGTCAATTTTCTTCATTGGTTCATTCTTCTTTAACGGATCAGATTGGTTTCCTCTTTTACTCACGCATACTTTTGAGATGTGTTCAGGCTTGTTGTAATTGTAGCAAATAACATTTATTTTCCTAGTTTCACCTCCATTAACCCTTGACCTGCACTAATTTTCTTTGTGTCCAAACTTATTACATGTATAGCAATAGTTAATAAAATATTGATTCATTCTACCTCCATTAAACCAATTCATTATTTGAGTTCTCCATTCACTAGCTCTATGTCTAATTTTCTTGCATGCAAAACATTTTTTAGAGAAGGATCTAGCATACTGGTTTATTCTACTTCTACACTCCATTGCCTTGTGATCAAATTTATTGCATGAAAAACAAACACCATTGAAAGATGGACACCTTTGAGCATTTGGTTGTCTGATAGGTGGTCTTCTAGCAAAGCTTCTTGGATTTCTTGTGTGTTTTCCTTTATTTAAAGTCTTTTGATTCTTCACTATGTTTGAGGTCTCCTTGGCCTTGGAACTTTCACCTGCTTCCATTCCAAAACCACCTTTGTATTTAGTTGGTTTATGTCTTGCAATCAACTCATCAAGCTTGATGGAGCTTGTTTTGAAGCTATCTTCACAGACTTTTTTTTTTTCCAAATCTGCTCTCAAGTTTACCACTTCTTGTTCAAGCCTTGAGTATTCATTAGACTTGCTTTGCACCACTTGCACTGTCATGCCCTAAATTTTATGCTAGAAAAATCCAACAATTTTTTTTTAAAACCCATTAATTAAGTTAATATCACTCTAAGGTCTTGAATGCAATACTACCATGAGAATGAGTTGCACAACTACACGTGAAGTCGCTTCTAAAATAAGTGTAATAATTGTCCATGCAATTTATTAATTATAGTTCACTCAAGATAATAGCATTCATATTGAATCTCAATTAAATTGTAATTGTAATATCATTATTCTTTTATAATGACCCAATAACCAAATTTAATCAAAGCCTTAAGAGTGATGTCATTATTATTAAATCAACAAGCCAAAAATAAAATTATTATTGAACCACATTCTCAACACTGATAATATTATTATTGACCATTAATCCTCATTAATAGACCCACAATTGAATCCAATAATAAAATTACTATTTACTTGTAAACTAAGTAATACTAATAGTATTACTTAATCCTCATTTACACATTATTATTAGTAACTATTTCTTATTACTTTCTTTTTTTAACCATTATTATTGGTGTTGTCATTTTAATCTCTATTAAAACTCCATCCTCAAACAATATCAACACCACTAGCTCCACAGTTTTGACGTTCATTGTGTCAATATTAACTAAAGACATCAATATTAATTTACCTTTAAATTATTATTCCTATATTATAACTCAACATCTCATTATGCAACTAAAACTACTAAGACAATGAAATATTATAGATATTATTATTACATCTATTATTGATGAATAATTATTTCATCATATTCTATAACACCATTACATTATCCTTATATATATATATATATATAATTTTGACACTTAAAATAAATTAACTAAATAAGATATTATAATAATATAAAAAAATTAAACTAACTATCACAATTAAAATTTAATCTATATATAACTAAGTATATTTTTTGCATTTTACTTTATAAATACCATATTAAACTAATTAAATAGAAGCCTAACCTCATGTCCCCATGCGACTGCTTAACTCTATTTTCTACTTAAATTTAAGCACCAGGGGTGTTCCCATGGATAAATTTTATTTTTGGGAAAGGAAAATTTGGAATCTTTTCCTATTTTAATGGAGCAGCTACTGTTTAGGAATTGAAAATAAGCTGTGAAAAAAGAGGGGGGGCTGGAAATAAGCAGCAACTGCATATTTCTAAAAAGCCATGTGATTCCACAAATTTTTTTCCCTCTTTTTTAATATTTGATTTTGTTTTTGTTTTTCTAATTTTTTATTGTACAAATTATTATTAATACTATTAATACAAATTTAAGTTGGCTGCTTAAAAATAAGCAGAAAAACTAAGCATTCATGGGGCCATCAGCTCCACAAATAACTCCTAAATAAATTGAACAGTGGCTGCTAGCCAAAATAAACTAAGCAGCTGCATAGGGACATGAGGTAAGTTTCTAAGCTAATCCCAAGATTCCCTTTCTTTCTTAACTTAAGAATTGTTTTTTTTAAAGTATATTTTAATATGCATCACTTTTTTAGGAATAGACTTATAAATTTGGAATTTATTAAGGCTTTAGTTCACTAAGCTAGCCGCCCTCTTATGATATGCCTCCATTTCTATTTTATTTTATATTTGATTTAAAGGTAAATATGATTCCTTTCTCATTATGAGAAAGATATGACTTGGATTCTTACTGCATGCGTCAATACTCGACCGCTTACCCAGCTTTTTAATTATTACCATATTAAGTTTGGTTGTATTAATAATGTAATTTTATATACATATTAATTAATAAATATTTTCTTTTTGTTCAATAAGAGAAATAGAATAATGGAAATCTTTTTTTTATTGGTTCTATTAATGATTTTAAATTCAATGATCATGCCAGTACTTGTCTTTGTAGTATTATAATTAGAGGTTTGAAGAAATGAAATAAAATATATGTAAATTTAATAAAGGTGAATAAAATTAAATGTAGTTTTTTTTTTTTTTGCTAATTATTGTATTTTAGTTTGACTTTTGTTTTTTTTATTTTGTTTGTTTAGTAGTAACGGTCATTTTTATTTGTTTTTGGTTATGTAATGTAAATATCTTGTTTAATGTTAAATATTTAAAATAAAAATAAACTACTATATATGTTTGTTTTGATGTTTTTTTTAATAAAATAAAGTAGAATAAATTTTAATTTTATAATTTAAACATGAATGTAAAATACATTTAAATATTTATATATAATTTATATTATTATATAATATAGTATAGTATAATAATTTAATCACTTTTATCATAATTATTTGTTTCTTAATAATCACTTATATATTAAACTATTATACTTGTCATTATGTAAATTTTAATTTTATAAATTAAACATGAATGCAAAATACATTTGAATATTTATATATAATTTATATTATTATATAATATATTATAATATAATAATTTTATCACTTTAAAAATATAGAAAATCTTGTATATTTTAAATAGTTTTTTTTTCAAATAAATATACTAGTAACATAATTCTAATGTAATATAGTACTAGTATACATATATTAATTAATAATATATTAAAAAAACATTGTAAATTATCATTATCTAGGTGTCTATTGATTTGAGGAAAAATGCTTACATCTTAATTAACATTAATTTCAAAAGTCATATATGATTTCATTGTTTCTTTTCAAAATAAAATAATTATGTAAAAGTCAATATTCAATGTTAAAAAATGTGAATTTCAATTTTTTATAATTAATATCTATTTTTTACTTAACATTGTTCTTAAATTTTCATATAAAATATTTTTTTTAACTTTTTTGAACCTTTATTAGAACCCTAACCCTTACCCTAACCTTTCTTTTTAGTCTTAAGCATTTTAGGGATTTTCAGGAGATATAGCTACAAATGTCAATTTCTTGGCACAATACTTTTTAAAATTATATTTTTTTGATTTGCAGCAAAATTATCACTTTTTACAAATTGGTTCCAAAATTTATCATCGGAAGATGTCTTTATAGAAAAAGCAAATTCATTTTTACATGATTTCCACCTCCTGTCAATTTCAATGATATAAAATAATTTAAATATAATATTAATAAAAATCAATTATAAATATCAAACTAAATAAAAAATAATTATATAAATATAAAATTTATGTAATTGTCACAATACAAATAGAATCAAATAGATAAAAAATACTTAATATTAATGTTTACATTTTTTATCTTAAACTCTATGATCAAAATAATAATTAAAAAAAACATAGAATATCTGGCAATACGTCTCTAAAAAATAGGTAAATTCACTTTTTCTAAAAATTTGTCAATAACACACGAAATCTTTTAGCCAATCACATTCACGAAAAATAATTTTTATAGTTTATAAAATTAAATATTTTGCAACTTCACTTTATAAAATTGAATTTTGTTTTTTTCAAAAACAATTATTGTTTTTGATTGGTTGAAAGCTAACTTATTAATAACTAATTAACTAAGAAAAACAAAACTCATTGCAAGTATTAATAAGAGTAAATTATTTATCAAATTTGCCTCATTTATTGGGAGAGTTAAATTGATTGCTTGCCAAAGCTATTAAGATATCCACAACTTCAGTATTAAATCTATGCTTTTTTATTTCTTACAAAATAATTATGCATAACAATTCTAGCGTTAATGATATATTAATATTTAATGTTGTAATTATCAAAATATGCTGCAACGTTATCTTAATATTACCCCTCATATCAATAACAATATAATCATTTATTCTTATTGATTGTAATGTATGGAAAGATACTCCTGTTTATTAACAATATAATTGTTAATATATTCTCTATAAATAATAACAGTGATTCTAATATTAATATTATCATCAATTTTAAATGCAACACTCAATTGGTTAATAGTGGCACAAATCTAAAAGTTTCGACCAGCGACCATGTTGAATTACTTTAAGGCATTGCTACTCGCATGGGAAACAAACATCCTCAATAATAAAATGTTCAGGTATATGCCTTTAAACCATCTAATTTTCTCCAAAGATAAATATTATGGGATGAATTTTAATTTACTAAGAAAGATCATATAGTTGTCATTCCATTTATCTACCAATGGTAAAATGAACTAACTGTTTTATACAATTTTATAAATTTACTTACAAGAATTTAATTTATTACAAATGCAGTTATCAATCAATGCATCAGTCTCAAATTAGGCAATAAACTAATGAGCCCTTAAATAATCTTCTAATGGTTGTTGCCTCTTTTATCAATTCGTTGTGCCCATATTTCATGTGTGCTCTTTATAAATGCTCTATGATCTAAGAGGCTTCCTTATGCCCATATTTCATGTGTGCTCTTTATCTAATCCACTGTAGTGTATGTGATCCAACACCCGGGCTTATGCCCAACTTGAGCCTTTACACCACTATTATCTATGTTGTCATGAGTCTTCATAGGGTCGAGCGCATACAATGCCAGGGTGCTTCCTCTATCAAACATAAGCCCTCCAATCAGCTGTATTATTATTGTAACATGAACGTTTATTCTATTGAACCTATCCTTTACTACTTAGTTTGTATTTATCCACATAATTTGATGTCTATTTCCATTACTGATTTATTTAGTGACACCATAGATTTTGTTAAGTCCTTCTTTAACCAAGGTAGAGGAAGGCTATTAGTGTAGTATAAGTCTAAAGTTTATACATTATGTTGAAAAGAGCATAACATGGTTATTTACTATTTGACAAAGAATACTATTTCTTTAAGCATCGAAAAGAAATACTTATATAACAGAATCATTATTTAGTTAATGCCACAGAATAACCACTCCTTTTACATAGTATATAACTCTTCAAACATCATATTTCTATTATGATATTGCTATCAAGATTCAACCGTGTAGTTTTTGAGTCAAACTCATTGACCCATGATTCATGAGTAGTGGTTCACAAGAACCCATCTCTCATGATAATGAATGGTTCACTTAGCATTCATTGCATCTAGGTGATGCTCACAGAGGTGAAGCATTGGTCCGTCCTAAGAGGTCACCCATCCCAGTACTGCTCCAGCTCAAGCGCACTTTACCACGGAGTTTCCCCCAAGATTAAGCCCACAGTGGGAAATTACAACACTTTTTTTTTACTAATAAAGCTCCCAAGAATTACTTGTACTATAAAGAACTTGATTGAACAATTAAAAATACATATAATTTGATATGCACAATATATCTTACAGTACCAAGTAGAGGCCCCCCACATTTTCAGCAAATACATGGAAATTAAATAAATGACAATCCAGTGCATAAGGGCTTGCTCTTTCTTCATTTTCTTTCAGATTACAACAATTATTAGCTTTCCATATCACAAATAATTTTAAGAAATACAATACATGACAAACAACTGAGTAAGGCTTGCTCTCCACCCTACCATAATGGCATCATGGAGCCTTGTGGGCTCTAGCCATACCCCCGAGCAAGGATTTTTTTTTAAAGCTCCACAATGATAAATGGGGTATTTTCTCATTTTTACAAAGGAATAAAACTAACATAGCAAAACTTACATGCTTCTATGTTCTCTACTTAATATTTTCACCCATGATAAACACAATATGTCACCTTCTTACACCCAATAAACAAGGGTAAATGGAATTAGAAAAAAAACTTATTTGTTTACTTAGTTGAGGGATTTGCATTCCTCCATCATCATTTCTCTCCAAGCCAAGCTATCTTCATTTCTATCTTCTAAGAGGGATGACTTCTCTCCTCTTCTCCACTTTTATTTTATCACAACTAGAGTTCTCCCGAAAGGAGAAGTGGGTAACACCCACTTCATTCCTCCTCCCCAAAATATATAGGAGTTTCAAATTGAAACCCTTGGATGGGGAGGTGTGGAGTGTAGGTCCCTCCATCAATGAACGTCTTTTCTTCATTAATGAGGGGAACATGCACTTGGACAACCCTTCAATCTTTCCACTCCATCTTCTTCTCAAAATTCATCACTTTTCAGGGGTCAAATCATGTCCTTGGGGCATTATTGTATGCCCACTTGACCCCCACCACTATGCTATAGACCATAGGGGGCATTTTTTGTGTATCCCAACCAAAAACATTTCCCAGCAACCCTCTTTAAATGCCCATTTAAGGACCCATCCGAATTTTAAACTTAGATAAGGGTTTCTAAATCCCAACCCCTCTTACACCCACATGATACACAATTAAATTCCCTTACAAACCATTAAGAAATTATCCCTTTAATATCAAGCTTCAAAACCTTAGCCATTCAGCACATTAATTATATCTCTTCCTAAGCCCCCAAAAGGGTCAAATTCATATCCTTTTGAGGAAGTCTTCTACTTTTCTCTTGATGGGTTTTCCTTCTCATACTAACACCATAACTTTCCCGCACATTACCAACGTAATCATAAGTAACAATTATATATCATATTAATTTTCTATTTCAATATCCTAAGATTTAGTTGTACAACCATTCCATTTAAAATTTTAATTCTTATTCCATAAATTACAAGTGCATAACACCTTCTTGGTAGTGACAAAAAAACATAATGTAAAAATGAAATACAAGATTTTTGCCCCACAATCACCCTATTTTTCACCCGTAATATATAAAACCATCTTAGTTAGGAAAACAAATAATAAATTAGGTTTTTATTAATCCCATGTAAAGCGAGGTCTTACATGCACCTTCAATCCAATGATCTCTTCATTTTCATGTTTTGATTGATCACTTACTTCTCTATGTATTTCTTTGAATTTATTCAATTTCTCTTTCAATTTTTTGATGCATTCATTTGCCTCATCAAGATATTCTTTCATATCTCTATTTTCATTTTTAGCTTTGTCAAGATCATTAAGAGTTTTTCAAAGTTCTTCTTTATCATTCATTTGTCCCATTTTCAAGATCTTCCTCAAGTTGTTAGGCTTCTTTAGAGGAACCAGGCTTTGATACCAATTGTTGAACACCCGAGATACTTAGAGGGGGGTGAGTTAGTATCTTTTTAAACTTATTGAACACACACCATCCAAATACTCCAATGCATATAATAGTAAGAATGAACAAGAGCATTAATAGAACATAAAAGCACACAACACATGACCAGCAATATTTTTTACATGGAAAACCAAGAATGGGAAAAACCACGGTGAGGATTAGCTCACAACATAATATAACCAATTATAAGATATTACAAAGGGTGGCTCACTTCTAGGACTCGCTATCCAGAATGAGAGGCTCACTGCCTACAAAGATACAATGGCTTATAGCTAGAAAATGAACTGATGAAGTTACACATAACAAGTGTTGATTCAGTTCCTTTGATGCTCAGTAAACTTGTGTACCAACAAACATATATTCGCCTTGATTTTTATTCACATTCATTCCATATATTTAAATTTCAAAACCATCCAATATATATATATCTAACTCATCCACAAGCATCAATTAGGTTAGCCTAATTAGATGCAACCCTTATTCACCAAAGAGATTACTTGTCAGCTTCAAGTTTGTACAAAACTTCTCCAAAAACAATTCAAGTGTGTAGCATGCTACAATAAATCAGCATGGACCTAAGATAGGTCACACATACATCTACAATAGAAAATTAGTTAATTATAGCATCAACTATTTATTAGGTCGGCCAGAGATAGACCTAATAAAAAAATACAACAATAAAACGATGCCAACTCACCATACGAGCACCTATACATCTGAACTTATGAATATGCAATCTTTGGGCAACCAAGAACCATCTCCAAAATCTATAATGAAAAATATTCATCAACAGAGGGTTGCAAACCAAAATATTGGAGGACATTTCTATATACTGGCTCAGAATACCAGATCAAGCTTGATCATATGATAGCACATATAACATGGTGACATCAATGATAACACAAAAGCTGCATGATGAGATTTTCTTCTTCATTCTTCCAACAGTCTCCCCCTTTATCATTGAGGGAAACATGTGACAAAATAATGCAACACACTCTCTCCTTTTCTCTTCATGAAATCCTTTAGCATCAAGGACAAATGGTGGTCCAAAAAATATGAGTATACATATGTACATAAGGGTATAGACCTGAAAAAAAAAGTTAGCTGGAGGAAGGTGAGCTTGAAGCTCCTTGAGAATACATTGTCATGTTGTCTTGTCATTCTCCCAACTCCGCTTAGTAGATATCAACATTCTATTTATAGATTCTAACTCTATCGGGTTGTCTTTAGCATCATTCGGTGTGTAGGGAGTCAGGTTGATCTTGTCTAGTTTTTCTATATTAGCCAAAGCATTGGCCACCAGAGTGTATTCCATTCTCACACTGTCATCTACCAAACCAAATTTTTTGATGATATCTTCCTTCTACTTCTATAGCATAAATATTTCTTCTTTGTGAGAAGTGATGGAATTCTAAGTTGACATGTCTTTGTCCTTAGATTTACTATATGTACTAGAAATAGCTATCAACTGAGACTCAATGGATTCCATGAGATCTTTGATGATCTGTGTGGCATTCGGCCAACTTATGCAGTAAGCAAACATAGTATTTTCTTCAAACTCATAATCCTTCACAACTTCCAAGATCTTTTCCACACTAATGTGTGCTAGAGCACACTTATCATAAATTTTTGAAAGCATGTTTCTCTACCATTTTCTCCTCAATCTCTTGTCTAGTCTTCTCACCAAGTCTAGAGGTATATTCCTTAAAGGAATCTAGTAGAAGTTTCAAGCTTTCTACCAGAGTGAGAGATGTATCTATTGATGTACTGAGAGTGGCCTCTTGTAATGTTTTGACATCATCATCAATGAGTTCTATCCCCTTTTGGTGTGTTTCCAAAATTTAGTTTCTCTTAGATGCATGCAATGCATCTCCTAACACCAATTTTTGAATTGGATAAGTCTTATTCAAAACCACATTGCCTTGAACCATGGGGAGTTGTAGAAGTTCTAGAGAAATGATTGTCTGGAATCTTATTTGCTTGGATAATAATCCTTTTAATGCATCATCACCAGAGGGGGATTCTCTGGAGGACCTTTGTGATTCCACAACCTACCTTATTTCTTCTTCATTCTTTTCGGTAGATTCCCCATTTCCTTCTTCTTCGTCTACTCTTTCTTCTTCCTCGAATTTTTCTTCTTCTACTACTTTTTCTTCTTCCCCTAATTTTCCCTCTTCTACTTTTTCCTCTTCTTCTTTTTCACCTTTGTCTCCTTCTTCTTCATTCCTTTCACCTTCATCTTTATCTTTTTCTCCTTCATTTTTCTAGAGGGACATCAAGCTTCTTTGCTTCAACATTTTCCTCATTATGTTGTTCTATTTCTAGAGGATCATTTATAACATTTATTTTCGAAAGGATATCTATAATACCTACTTCTAGAGGATTTTATTCCTTTGCCTCTGCAAAAATCTCTTCTCCTGATTTTGGTGCAAAAACGGATGGGAGTGCACCAAGCATACCATATTTCTCAGCCATACCCCTGATAGCATCTACAATTTCTTTCTTTATCTTATTTATTTTCTTTATGTCCTTTGTCATTAGATTGTTTACTCTTTTCTTCATCCAAAACATCTTTGAACAAACCTTCCTCAAGGTTTCCAAATCATATGTGGTCAAAGAGGATCCAATTTTCTAAAATCCCTCATTCCTTTTCTTCTCTTCCAATTCAACAACCTCTAATCTTCTTTCATTAGGGCCTCCCACAACTTCTCAAGTACAATGGACTTAACACAGTCCCAGTTAACTTCCAAAGTAATAACATATTGAATAATAGCTATCAATGCTTTCATGTCTTATTTACCTACTTGAGTATAAATTTCTATTGTAGGTTGTAGCATATCTTCAAAATGAATGAAGCTATTAACCAATGTCTCTAATATGAGAGGGGAACCGGGTCTTACCAGTGAGGATTTTTTTCTTCCTGGTCTAGAGATGCCTCTTCTGACATCTTCGCCTCCTTCAGGTCCGGTTTGGTGTGCACATGAACACCAAAATTATATTCTACTTCCTCTTCAGAGGATGACACATAATGATACCTTTTTGTTCCAACACTTTCTTCCTATGAAGCACTTTCACCAGAGAGCGTGTTCCTTCTCTTCTTCCTTACCAATTTGGCTTCAGGGTCTTCCTCCTCTTCTTCTTGCTCTTTAGTGATGTTGAGGTTCTTCTCCCTTATTACCTTTTCTTTTCTACCCCTTTTGAATAGAGCCACCGGATGAGCCTCTTTCATTTTTCCAAATCTTGTAGTAGGTTTGGAAGGAGTTGGGCCTTTGTCTTTACCAGAAGCACTAGGCTCTACCTTTACTGTTGTAGGGGAAAAAGCTAGTTTTGAAGGAGAAAACCTACTAAATCTCCTTAGACCTGATGATTCTCTAGTGTTCTTCTCTCCCAAGGCTCTTCCTTGTGCAATATATTCATCAATAAATTCTGCCTTCTTAAGAATTTTATCTATATCTTTCCTTATCACAAGCATCTTATGCTTCATGTGAATTTCCATTGATTTCTCTGCATATGTGCCAACCCTTGCTCCCTTGGTATCTTTTATACTTTTCAATAAGACTTGCACATAGCCTTATGTTTCATCCTCTATAATTTCATAACCCAACAATTGAATCCATGCAGTTTGGGGTTCAACTTCTTCAATCATACACTCATCTGAGGAGACGTGGAATATGATTTCATCCTTATATTTCTCAACATTTTTTCTAGGGATCCTTTCTCGTTCATTCATATAGATTTTGAATACAACAAATAATGTTGTCAGAGCATTGTCTCGATTCTTCAAATCACCCAAGTTTTGCATGTAGTAAATAAATTAATGTACAACAAGCCTTGATGTATCCCATATTACCACATCATCTCTTTCGGGAAGTCTTCTATGAAAGTAGAATATTAGACAAACAATCAGAGAAAAAAACTTAAATGCATATGTCTTCTCCTTTTGACATCCTTAGATTCTCAAACAATTGTTGTCGAATGAGTCCAAACATATCATAATCTTCTCCATTTTCTGCAATGTCATATCTAGTGCATATAGTTGTAGCAGACATTGAGTTTTCCCTATTTGTGAAGTAGATCTTGTGACCGATCATTATAGTTGAATACTTCACAAAAGGATTGGTAATAGGTTTTGTTGCAAGGTATCTTCTATCAAATGTGGCTCTGATGAGTTCCATCACCACTTCATTTTTTATAGATTTCAACACTGGTACGGGTTCGGTATCACAAAGTTTGGTAACCTCCTTGATCACTTCTTTAGTTATTAGGTGAGGTCTATCAATCCACAAAAACCTATCATGCATTCTGCTAAGAGCGGGTTTAACATATTTGTCATCAAGAGTGGAGCTGAAGTTAGGAAAATAATTCCACTAGTCCAACTTCTTCACAACAATGTTTGTGTACTCTAGTTTTACCAATAAATCATCCCCATTGACCTCATTGTGCCACATATCTATCAATTTTTTGTGATTGAAATACTTAGTTTTAACATGAATGTACTTTCTAGTATCTTCAGTGGGCATGACATCATGAGGAATTGATGAGAAGGCACCCAGAGGTTTGTCTTCGAATACCTTCATGGGATACTTCTTGTAAGAAGGTTTAGTTATTTCTGATGCTTTTACGACTATAGGGGTTGCCATTTTTCACACACCGAGCTCTAATGATTTCAGAAAGAAGATTCACACAAACCCATAATAGCACAGAAGATTAAAATGGACTTAATTGTTCCATTTTTTTGGTGTTGTAATGTGTATATTTACACTTTCATACTAATCTAGGGCTTCATTAATTAATTGAAGTTAATTTTCCTTAATTGGACCCTTTAATTCAAATTCAAGCCTAATTAATAAAAAAATTTAGGGATAAAACCCAACATTCATAAATGTCATGACATAAGGTTTAACATTGAGCAATGTGGTTCATAGGATAGTTTTCTAGGACCCATTCGCCATAGGGCAAATGGGTCCTCACTTGCACCTATGACCTAAATTCAAATTATTCTTTTGATGGTTTTTTAATGATTTCTAATGTATATTCAGATGTTAGCTTATGATATTTGAATTTTGGAAATTAATGTTAAGATATATATAAATAAGAGGTCATTTCACTATGTTTCATCCCAGAAAATTCTAAGATCCTACACTTTTCATGCAAGAATTCCTAGAGAAATTTTATGAGATCAAGAGTATTCAAGAGCAATTTTTAAGGCATTCAAGCGCACAATTATTGAAGATTATTGTAGCAATCAAGATTCCTATCATCATGTCGAATATTTCTTGCATCATACATGTTTTTTGAGCTAATATGGTGATGTAGTGTTCAAGATCTATGAAAGTATTCAAGGATATTATATCTAATCAAGTTTCATTATCAAGATCTAAATCTATTGAGGTCACTTCATGCTAGTTTGTAGATTCACAATTCAAGGTTCAAATAAGGTTTTGTGAGTTGTTACACATTATTTTTTATTCATCATTCCTTCATGATATTTCATTTTTTTTTTTGTGTAGGTGAATTTTCCTAGTCTAAAATGCAAAACGAAACAAAATGAAAGCAAGGAAAAACACAAACAACACCTCAAGATTGGCCTAGTTGAACTTGAACAAAATTAAACAGGAAAGAATGATATATACCTTGTCCAATTTGATCGGTTGATTGGCCCTATTGATCATTTGATATGTGTACTCCTAGATCGATTTCGACAACATAACAACTTGTTTTTGCTTGATTCAGATGCAAGGATGGCTAAGGATTCAAGATGGTAGTGTGAGAGAAGAAGCTTGGATGAATGAGGCTGAGAATGTGGTTCAGAATGTGATAGATGATGAATCCATGCAAAAATGGATAAGTTTTTTTAGTCATTAGCAAGAGGGGAGATGAATGAATGGCCAAAATTAATTCTTGGGAGGGAATAAATGGTTGAGATCAAGATTTGACCAAAGGAATTAACAAATATTTTTTAATGTGCACAGAAAGGATAAAAGGAATTTAATATTCCTTGGGAAAGAGAAAAAGGAATTTAACAGGGGAAGAGAGAGGAATTAAAAATTCCTCAAAAGGACCTTGGGAAGACAAAAAGGAATTAAAAATTCCTTAGGAGATGGGAAGAGTTGACTAAGGGGTAAGTTAGGATAGCTAATCAATGATTAGGTTGTGTAAGTGAGGGATTAGGCAAATTATTAGGTGGGTAGTGAGGATTAATGATCCACTTGCATATTATGGAGGATCTGACACCTCCCTAATCAAGGATTAGGAATGTGCACATCCTGGATCTAGGATTATGCAAATTAATCAAGATTAGAAAAGGGTACGGAGGATGGGACATGAGGGAATTAAAAAAATGTATTATTTATTTAATTTTTGGAGGAAAGGGATAAGTGATGGGAGTAAATAATTAAAAGTAATTATCTACTTTAGGCTAGGATTTAAAGATGATAGAAGAAATAATTTAGGATGAAGGGGATAAGGGATAATGAATATTAATTAAATAATAGGGTATTATTCAATTAATATAGAGGATATGACATTATTTGAATTATGGATGAATTGGCCAAATGAAAGTGGTCAATTTTTAGTGTCTAAATTTGATTTCAAGATTTAATTAACAAAATGGGGTTTGACCAAGGAAAACCTCCATTCCCTAACAAAACAACATTTTTCACTCTTTGATGTGTGATTGCAGATTTTAGGTTGAAGATCATTTAGAGAAAAATTGAAGAAAGTTGAAAAGTTATCAAAGTTGCAAGAAAAAATTTCATATCACAAAAACTCCTCTATAGAATTTATTTATGATTGTCTGACAGTGAACATCAAGAACCTAGGAGTGAAAACACAACATAAGAGAACCCAATAAGCATTTTTCAGGAACTCTAGACAAGCCCCATTTTTCATAGGCAGAATGAGTCCTTAGTGAGCTTCAAAAGGTGACTTTTGGTGAAAGTTACACATCCTTTTCCCCTTTCCAGATCTACCTTTTGATTATTGTTTCTATCAGATTTGATTACTATTCCTCATTTACATTTCTTAGCTTACATTTTGATTGAAATTATGGAAATAGGTCTTTGTGGTGAACCCCTCATCATCATCTCTCTATTTCCCCTTCATTTCAATCCTGAAATGAATTTGGAATTTCTTGGCTCTATTTTATCACATCACTTTCTCTTGGTACCCTATTCTCCACTAGAATGAGATCAACAAAGCTTTGAAATTCATACCCATACAAGGACATGAACATTGTCATCTTGGTTGATGTGTGGTAAGTCATGTTGTAACAATACTCCACCAAGTATATTTATTTAATATAATTATTCTATTGATCAACAATGTAGTTTCCCAAATAACCTTCCACTCATTTTTTTCACAATATTGATCTATACATCCATTTGTGGGTAGTAGCTAGTGTTAGGGGTGATCTTGGTCCCCACCAAAAGGAGGAGATCTTAAAGACATCATATTCCAATAGTCCATAATGACTAGTGTATGACACTTTTAGATTCAACTATGTAAGAGCTCTTGTTAAAAAACTCATAAAATGACTATCTCTATCACTCACAATGCTCTTGGGTAGTTCATGGAGTTTCATTTCTTCCTTGAAGAATAGATCAATCACTTGTGGCACCTTATATCTGAAGATATTAAAAATAAATATGCACATTTCATTGGTAGTCCACAACAATATATATGTAGTTCTTAGCTCAGACTTTATGAATTCCTATGATGAAATCCATTGAAATAATTTCCCATTTATGCTCCAATATGGGTAAGGGCCACAAAATACATATAGAGATTATTTATTATATTTTATTCTTTTGAAAAATGATGCACTATTTGATATGGATGAGGAATAAATCCTTAAGTCCCTTCCATGTGAACCTTTCCCTAATCAATTTGTACGTCTTGAAGTACCTAAGGTGGCCCACTAAGGGAGTATCATTAACTAACCATAAAATATTTTCCTTCATCCTTGATGTTGGCACCAAATATACTCTCTCCTTGTAGATAATAAGTTCATTACAACTATGTATATATTGTCTAATAGCTACAAATTCATTATTCGCATACTTTGTTATGATTTCATTCTTCCAATCCATGAAGATATGAGACTAATAAATTTTTCCTTTTAAAGAATGCATCAATGTGAACATTCTTCTTCCCTCTAATATGTTCAATATAAAAGTCATAGAATTGGATTTGGATCACCCCATTTTTTTATTTCTCATTTAGATCCTTCTATTTGAGTAAATACCTCAAGCTTTGTGATCATTTTTAACCACAAATTTTCCACCCATCAAGTACTACCTAAATTTGATCAATGTGTGCATGATAGCCAACATTTCCTTATCAGATATAGAGAACTATATTTCTACCTCTATGATTTTTGACACAAAAAATCAATCGAAATCTTTTTTTGGACGAGCATGGATGTAGTTCCTTCTCCCAATGCATTGCATTCTAGTGTGAAGTGAAAGGTGAAATCTAGAGTTTCTAACACAAGATTACCTCTTTTAGTTTTTCAAATTCATTTTATGTAATGAAATAACTTGTACAATATAAGAATATGATAGGAAATATGTTGCAAATACTTGATAATAACTGAGAATAACAAGCCACTTTGAGGGGGGGAAACTCCAAATATCTCCATTGATAACATAATTTGCATTATGATTATGAAATAAGACTCACTACCTCCTATATATACCTTATTTATGCCTAAGATATCACCCAGGCTAACTTAGATAACCCTATATAAGCCCTAGATCAACCTAATTAACTAAATAACATATAATAATGGTAATATGACTTAATTAAGAGTTAAGATACCCACAAACTAACTATTCATAACCCGATGTATTCTAATATTAAGGGTGTAGAATTCCCCCCATCTTCAAAGAAGCATTTTTCTCAATGTTAAGAAATTTTGGATGCTTCTGAATGAAATCCTCATCCTCCCATGTGGCATCTTCAATTGGTAAATTCTTCCATTAGATGAGATACTGAGTGAGTTTTCTAGTCCTTAGATTCCTTGTGCATTTTGAAGAATAAATTTTGGTTCCAATATGATTTTTCCGTCTTCATCAATCTCAAGTAATATTGTATGAATATGGATATTATTCTCAATTACCTTCTTCAAACAAGAAACATGAAAAATTGGATTTATATTTGTTGTTAATGGAAATTCAAGCATGCAGGAAACACTACCTATCTTCTACATGATTTGATATGGTCCATAATAATTTAGAGACAAATTATTATTCTTTGAAATTTTCTTCAGTGACATTTGCTTGTAAGGTTACAATATCAAGAAAACCCAATCCCCAACTTCAAAACTGATTTCACTAATATGGTGTTGGTTTGTATGTTGCTTCTTTTTATTTTGTGCCATAGATAGATTCTCTTTAATTCTTGAAAGTACTTGTTGATGAAGCATGTTGTCATCTACAACATAAACTCTTGGTTACACCTTCAATGATGATGTAATGAAAGGAGGATGATATCCATACAATTCCATAAATGGAGAAATTTTATATGAACTATGGAAGGAAGTGTTATACTACCATTATGCTATTTGTAGCCAATCTACCCAATGAGATTTTTTATCTGAAGTGAGACAGCATAGGTATCCTTCCAAACATTTATTAACAACCTCTATTTTCCCATCAAATTGAGGATGGTATGAACTATGATCCAATTGAGTACCAAAACATTTGAATAAATTTGTCCAAAATTTACTAGTAAACATAGGATCATGATCACTAGCAATAGCCTTAGGTATACCATGTATCTTTTGAATATTCTCCAAAAAATATTTTTCCACTGTACTTGTAAACGGATGTGATAATGCAACAAAATACGTAGATTTAGTGAGGTGATCCATGACTCCCATGATGTCATTCTTACCATTATATCTTGGAAGCCTTGTAAGGAAGTCCATGGAGACCTCTTCCCAACATTGGCTAGGAATAACTAAGGGTTTCAAGAGACCAAGTGTCTTAATTGTCTCCCCTTTATTTATTTGATAAGACAAACATTTTTTCACAAATTTTAACATCCCCTTTTATCCCTTCCCAAAATAAGTATTTTTGACCCAATGATATACCTTCAAAATCCTAAATGACCACCAACTAGAGACTCATGAAGCTCTGTGAAAATATTTTGTTTGAGAGAGGAATTCTTGCAAAGATACAACCACTCTTTATACCACAAACTATCTCCCTTCCAACAAAACTTATATGAACTACTAGGATCACTCTATAATTTTGTTGAATAAGATTACTTGTGGAAACATCATTTTTCTACTCTAATTTGGATTCTACTACCCAATATTCTTGTAATATTGAAATGGCACAAAATAAATCTTCATCCTTCTCATCCTTCCTCGGTAATGAATTTTTCACAATATTTTCCTTCCCTGTCTTATATACAAACAATCTCAAAATCATATCCCAACATCTTAGTGACCCATTTTTATTTCTCTTCAGAAGATAATCTTTGTTCCAAAAAATATTTTAGGATATCATTATTTTTCTTAACCTTGAAGTGTCTACTCATTAGATAAGGCCTCTATTTTTTTATTGCATGAAGAATAGCCAATAGTTCCTTCTCATAAATAGTTTGAGTTGATTCTTACCTTTTCATTGAAAAAATTCAAAATTAATGGGTTGACCCTCTTGCATGAGAACTATTCCTATACCATTTCCTAAAGCATCACATTCCACAATTAAATACTTGGTGAAATATGAAGTGGAAATCACTAGAGTTGTACATGTGATCTCCTAAAATTTTATGTCCTAATATGGTGCTAAACAACTATTAATGCAATAAGAGGAAAGTAACACCAAGAGGACACCTCAATGATTAGCCTAAAGAGTTGATAAAATGAAAGCAAAGTGAAATAAATTGAGATTGATTGTACCTTCATGCTACTTCTTCCTTGGTTGGCCCTTGATCTTTGGATGTCTTATGTGCTTCGTGGATGGCTATGGAGTTAAATGGATGCACGATGCAAAATGGATTGATAAAAAATGCTATGGAGAAGCTAAAATTCTGCAAATAACAATTTGGTAAGAGTTTGGTAGCAAAAGACTTGATTTTTCCTAAAATGAGAGAAATGATGAGGTATTTATAGAACAATTTGAGTTCTCTAGAGAATTCAACGGTTGAGATTGATCCAACAAAACCAAGATGAAGGGCTATGGTGAGTTGAGGACTCACAATCCCTCACATCTTGACATGTGGAATGTGAGATGGCCTAGGGTGGGATGATGTAGAAATGAGGTGAAAGAGAGGTACATTATGTGGATGAAGGAAAAGTACCTTGTAGGTACCTTGGGGATGAGAATATTCCTTGGAGGAATAAGAGTGAATTAAAAATTTACAATGATTGGAAGAATATAGTGGATAAGAGAGGGTTTCCAAAAAGGTGGGTATTTGCCACATGTGTATGATGTGACAAGTCCAAGGTTCTAGAATAATTTGGCAAATGTGATGTGACAAGTCAAAGCTTCTAGAATTTTGCATGGAGAAGAGAAGATTCCTTGGAGGAATAAAAGTGAATTAAAAACTCACATGGGGAAGATAGGAGCCTTGGATGAATAAAAAGGAATTAAAAATTTCTTGGAAGATGGGGAGAGTTGACCAAGGTACTCATTAGGTTTAACAGATTATTGATTAGAATATTATTAGTGACTAATGAAGGTTAAGAAGCCAACTTACAAAATTTGGAGGATGTGACATGTCTTAATCAAGGATTAGGCATGTGCACATCTCTAATGAAGAAATTAAGAGGTTGATTAAGATTAAGAAAATGATGGCACATGTGAGTAATTAAATAAATTTCATTTTTATTTAATTAATTTTATGAAAGGGAGGCTTAAAGAGATAAGGTATTTAATTATTAACTAAATACCTTAGGGATTTGGCAGAACTAAGGGTATTAATTAAATAATAGTGATATTACTTAATTAATGCAAATAAGAGGATATTTAGATGAAAAAGGGGTAAATTTGGATAAATGAAGTGTCCAAATTTAGGTGTCTACATTTTTCCCCTCTTTGAGATGGTTTTACAAAGTAACATCATTTCAAAGAATATTAAAACATAGAACCCGAAAGAAGATGGTTAGAATGGAAAAGATGCCCCAGTCATAAACGAAGTGACTGGGAAAAAAAGTGATGGGAATGGAAATGAATATTAGGGAAATGATATGTGGGTTCAAGAGAACATGGTTGTGCTCTCGAAATGGATGAGATGATGAAAGGGGATATGAATATGATGATGTGAAGTGATGGATAAGAAAGGATGATAAGCGATGGGAGATAAAGGTGAGCACAAATGGATTCCAGGATAAATATTATGTTTCCCCAATCAAGCTACAAGCTAGGATGGACAGAGGATGGATGGAGTGTTTTTGATGAGGAAACAGTACATCCCAGAACAACACAAGGATAGGGAAAGATACATCCTGATAAGAGTGTTTTTGATGAGGGAAGGATACATCCCAAAACAACACAAGGATAGGGAAGGATACATCCCGATGAGAGTGTTGTTGAAGAGGGAAGGATACATCTCATTGATGATGATGATGATGAAGATGATTGGATCAAGGCTTGTAGCAAGGTTGGGAACAATACCAAGAGTGTAATTAGATGGTGTGAATGGATGAGGATAGGGGAGACATGCAAAATGATGGAATGGAAAATGAAATGAAATCCTAATGCAATTTTCCATCTTTGGAGCACTGAATTTCTCTATAGCATAAGACACTAAGTGCCAAGGTATGAATAACCAAGGAAAATTAGTGTCCAATGCATAAAACAAACACAACAGACAAGAAGGCTACTCCAACACCCCAAAGTCACGAAGACCTTGGTCGGGCCAGGTATTGGAATAACCACAAGCACAAAAGGATGCCCCAACATAATACAAGACTGCAGGGAATCTTGGTGGGTACTACGCAGGACAACCGAGAAGACAACAACAAAGAAAAGATAAAGATACGCCCCTATGTTTACTAGTCAAAGTACACAATTATATGATGGATCAAGGCGACCATGAAAAGTGATGATAGGGAGCTCAAATGATAAACAAAAGTCAAAAGCATCAAAAGATCATAATCAATTTCAAATGTCCTTTGCTATAGGATCAGGAGGATGGATGGGGATGATGCGGTTTGTTAGGAAGGATACATCTTATTGAGACCAAATATGAAGGATATATGGGTTGATCAACATGACGCAGGATACCAAAAACCGAATGGATCTTGTGATATGAATGACCTTGTTCTATAAGCACCAGCTAGGATAGGGACATACTTGATGACACAAAAAGATGATAGGATGACAGGATGATAAGGCATAGGACAACAAAACCCTAAAGACCTAGAGTCTTGAGGGTTGATCAAAGATAAACCTTGCCTACGTGAAAGTACAGAGCCCTCGTAGTTCGATAAAATACCAGAGATAAAAGCGGAAAGAGGACAATGAATATCTTGATGGATGAAAAAGACCAGATGGAAAAATGCCCAGGGGGTGGATCAAATGATTGAACTTTCCTATGTGAAAGTGCATGGGTGACGTAGTTCAATACAAGGCTAAAGATAGATAATGGAGGATGACAAAACAAACAAAAGATAGAGCCTTGGGGGTAGAGAAAATGATCGACCTTGCCTATGTGAAAGCGCAGGGGCAATGTAGTTCGACACAAGACCAAAGAAAAACAATGAGATGACCATGATGAGAAGACACATGAAGGATGGTGATATGATGAGCTAGGATAGGTCGTGTGGATGGGATGGTGGATATGTGTAGGATGTGGGTTATGTGAAGCTCAAGAATGGGATAGTGATCTAGATTATTAGAAGATGAATTGGGAGGGTGAGAGGATGGATGGATGAGGGATGAAAAGTGAGGAGATAGTAGGATGGATTGCATTGGATTGCATGGGGGTATCCTATAGCTAGATACCAATGACAAGGGATTATGAAAGGGGAGGAAAATAGAGATAAGTGGATGGATGGATAAAGATGCGGAGATAGAAAGATGTGAGGATAGGTGGATAGAGGGATAAGGAATTGGAAGGATGAAATGGATTATAAGGATAGGGAGATGGGTGAGATGCTTATATAGAGGGATGGGTAGATAAGGATAAAAGGATGAAAAAAGACTAGTGGATGAGAGTATAGGAAGATAAGGATTTGGTAGATGGCAGGGATTACTAGATGGATAAATGGATGGGGAGATAGAAAGATGCTACGATGGGTGAATAGAGAGAGAAGGAATTGGAAGGATGGGATGGATGGACGATGTCGCCAAGGACTCTATCACAAATAAGGAGATTCTCCCACTCTAGATGTGTCATGCATGACGAGGCAAGAGGGGTAGAAAGATGGGTGGAAGGGATATGGGGATTGACATGATGGATAGATGATGAAGGTAGATGGATGTAGATAATAAGTATGGATCAGAAAAGTAGATGGGGAGGATAAGGAAAATGATAATGGATGAGGGGAAAATACGCCAAGACATGTCCAAAGTATGTATATATATGTACCCCTATCTTTATCAAGACCACAAGGAAGATGGAGGTACTGGGATGTGAATGGGAGATGATGGGTAAGATGTGGAAGATAGGAAGATGTAGGAGATGGAGGAAAGGAATGTGTAGGTGGAAGTTGCCCCCAATTGTGGAAGGAAATCGAATGGGGGATTTACGCATGAGACTTGTTTGCTAGGTTTTCATCATGGTAATTATCCAAGGCACTTGTTTTCCAAGTTTTGACCATTGGACGAATGATTTTCTCTTTACTTTTTTTTTATCTTTTTTTTTATTTGGATTTTTGAATTTTTTTGATTTTTTGGATTGGGATGTGGACGAAGATGGGTAAAGATAGGGAGATGGATATGTGGATTTTAGAGGATGGTTGATAAGGATATGGATGAAGGACTCAAGCATCAAGTTCCATATGAGGTAATAAGTGCCCATGTGTAAAGTGACCAGCGGATGTTGGTACAACCTTAATAGAAGAAATGGATTATGCAAGAGGATGAATCGAAGGGATTGGACGGGGGAGATAGGGGGGATAGTGGGTGGGGTGTTGAAAAGTGTATGGATGGAATGATGGAGTTGATGTGTGATAGGGGAAGGTGTTCAAGACCAACATTGGCACATGTGGTGGATGTGAAAAGATAGTTGGAGGAATGGAAGGAGAGGGTGGCGATAATGGAGGAGTTGCGATAGTGATTTTTGGGATGTAGGGACTCAAAATAGATTGAGGAGATGGAGGAGGTGAATGATTTTGTGGGGGAATAGAAACTTTGGATGTCATTATGGACTTTTCAATTGAAGGTATGGCACTTTTTTTCTTTGGGATCCACATGGTTTTTGTTTTTTCTTTGGTGGGCCTTTGTGGCCTTTTGGATTGATTTGGATTTTGGACTTGATTTTTCTTTTCTTCAACATGTATTTTGAAAGGGACATGAGGAGCTTTAGATTAATGTGGATGTTTGGATTTATATATTTTTTCTTTGGCATCCAAAGTGCTTTTAGTATCAAGGAGATAGATGCAAGGAGATGGATGATGTGGAGTGATGGAGGTAAGGCTATAGGGATTATGTGTAGATGGAGAATGTGTAGGTATGTGCCTTTGTTGATCCTAATTAGGAGTTATGAAGGTAGGATTTTTATGCTGTGTATGAGGGAGAGGGGGTGGATGAATGAAAGGATGAGTAGGATAAGATGGAGGAGGTGATTTTTGGATATATGGACCCAAAATGGACAGTGTATATGGAAGATGTGTGGGGTTTGATGGAGGGCTATAAGAACCCATAGTAGATGGAGGATGAGAACTGATGGATGGAGGGGCATAGGGACCCAAAATGGATTGAGAGGATGAGGGAGGAAGATGGATGGTTGTTTTTAGGTAATATAATGGAGGAGGGGGATGGCGGAAAATGACTTGGTAGAATGATGAAAACTACCTCTTGTGCCTTTAGAAGAGGATCATGTACGATGTACGGAGGTTGTACCAACATATTTAGAGTGTGGGTTTTGGGAGATATCTCCAAGACCTTGTGTTCTTGGATGTTCTTTGACTTGGATGGGCTCTAAAATACCTTTCTCATGAAGGCATAAACCTTTTCCTTGATAGTTCATGTTCTGTAGCATGTGATTTATGATAGGATGCTTATTCTCTTGGAAGCATGATGTGAGCATATTAGTAGGTGGAAGAGGTAGGGTGGGGCATACGCGTTGTTTTGCTTCTGTAAGAAGGCCACCACGAATAAGTGTAATGTGACCAATGTGATACAAAATTGGTGTTGGGATGGTAGAACTAGAGGGTGATGAAGGATCATGTGATGGAGATGAGGGGATAGTCGCATCAGGAGGAATGAGTGATAAGGGATTAGGAGAGGAATTGGGGAGTATGATGGGATCTGGATTTATGGTAGTGAATGATAAGGGCTCATGAGATGGAGTGATTGGATCTTAAATGCAAAGGGGATCATGGGATGGATTGGAAGAGAGTGTGATCTTGAGATGGGGTGGATGGGAGGATAGGATCATGACTTGGTTGAGGATAGGAATCATGAGATGGGATGGATGGGGGATTATGATCTTGGGATGTAGTGGATGGTATGGTAGGATCTTGATTTGGAGGAGGGGAAATACTTGTATGCTTTGGATCAAGCTCTTTGCATGACTCATCTTGTGGGGGATGTATGATGATGGAAGAGTGTTGAAGGGACTCCTCAATTGGGGGAGATAGGAGGGTGGAGGATTCATGAAGGTCATTCGATTGAATTTTGTGTATATTAGGACTAGGAGGAGGGTATTGGATGTCTTTAATGGATTGGGTGGATCTAGCAGTATAAGATGGGGATTTAATAGATTTGATGGATTTGACCAGCTCAACCATTTGGATAGTGTCAGGAATGGTCATGGGAGGGATAGGTATAGGATGGAGAAGGGCCTCATCACTAGTGATAGTACATGATAGAGTGGGAGGGCATGGTGTTTCTTATGTCATGAGTCCTTGGGTGACATTTGGAACGAATGTAGGATTAGGTGGAGTGATGGGAATGGATGGAGGATTAGGATTAGGGATTGGTGGATTAGGATTAGGAATTGGTGGATTAGGATTAGGATTAGACATGGGGATGGGATTGGATGGAGGACTAGGAGGAGATGGAGGATTGGGATTAGGAATTGGTGGGTTAGGGTTAGATGAGGGGATGGAAATGGAAGGAGGACTAGGAGGATATGGAGGATTAGGGTTAGGGATTGAAGGATTAGATGAATGGATGAGTGGATGGGTGGATGAGGATTAGATATAGAACTAGGAGGAGATGGAGGATTATGATTAGATGGAGAACTAGGAGTGGTTAGAGGACTAGGTGGGTTATGTTTTGATGGAGGATTAAGATATATAGCAGTGAAAGGGAGAGTGATATAGGAGGATGTGGATGTTGTATTAGACTGGGAAGATTGAGATGGCGAGTGATAGTAGGAAGATGTAGATGAATGATTAGAATGGGGAGATGTGGAATTAATGTAAGGGTATTGGGATGGGGGATTGTGATAGGAAGGTGTGGATGTTGTATTAGAGCAAGAAGATTGAGGTGGTGAACCACCATAGGAATAAATGTATGGTGAGTTGGCATAGAAGGATAGGGATGATAGATTAGGATAGGAGGAATATTGGGATGGGGGATTGTGATAGGAAGGTGTGGGTGTTGGATTAGGATGGGAAGATTGGGATTGTTGATGATCATACGGAGACGATAATATGGATGTTGGGTAGGATAGAGATTGAAAGGGAGGACATGATGAATATGTCGATGGTGAGGATGTTGGATATCCCTTGTCAAGGGTAGCATAAGGACCATTATTAGATGCAGATGAAGACATGGTGGGATAGTTCGAAGAAGTAGTGGGATTTTGGGAGGTGATTGGAGAGAGATTTATAAAAATGATAGCATCAAGGGGATCTATATAACAATCTTAATGATCAACAAGGATTTTTTTATCATCATCAATGTAATTAGGATTCCCCTTGACTACTATTATTGGTCATGTGAGAGGGGGATAAAGATTCATGATGGATACAGATTAGTAGGAAAGAATAGATGATGGATAGAGAACTAGGATGGATTGGAAGCTCATATGGGTATTGGATGAAAGCTCAGATTAGGATGATGGGATTAATGCTCAGATTAGAACTAGATTGGGATTGGATCAGAGGATGTGATAGGATAAGTTTTTTTTTGGATTGGATGATGAATTAGGATTGGTTGATGGAAAGGGTCTTAAACCCAATTTGGAAATCACCCTAGGTGACTTAATACGTTGGTTGATCTAATTAAACTAGCTAAACCAATTATCACGATGTTGAATCTTCCTTGAGATGGAAGGGGATTGATTTGGGCCAATGATGTTGACTTACAACACAAATCCACCTCAGGATAGAAGCGGATTGACTAGGTTGAAAACAATGATTGATATGTAGGATAATGATCAAACATAATGCCTTGGTCAATTCAAGAGATAACTCCTAAAACAAGGTTTAAGGGATTTTTGGATGCAAATTAAGGATGTCCTAAAGGTTCTTTATATGATGGGGGTTTTGTTAAAGTGTTCCTTTTGGAAGAAAAGCAACTCTTTAAGTCACACGGTAAGATGGTCGAACGGGTATCCCAAATTGTGAAATGATCAATGGGAACGTGATAAATGGACTTTTAGAAAGGTTAAATGGAGGCTTTGAATGGTCAAATGGATATTTGGAGTGGTTAAATAGAGGCTTGGGGGAGGGCGTATCTTCCCTTCTGTAGTCAAAAAATTGGATCAGGAGGGTAAATCTGCCTCTCTACAAGAAAATAGTGGATCAGGAGGGTGTATCTACACTTCTGCGGTAAAAACAGTGGATCAAGGGGGCTTATCTGTACTTCTACGAGAAAAATAGTGGATTAGGGGGGCATATCTGCACTTCTGCGAGAAAAACAGTGACCCGATTTAAGTCAAGGAGTTGAAATGACTCAATGAGGCTGACTTATCAAGATTTACTGATTTTTCACAGAAAGACACTTTGAGCAAGCACAATCCTATGATTAGTGTTAAGTGGTATGGAAAACAAAGGTCTTAATTTAGGATGCACAAGGTTTCTAGGGAATCCTTGATATATGCTCGGTATGTGAGGCACAACTGTGAACACCAGTCCATCACAAGTGTGAGTCAGGAACCCTAGCAAGATATTGAAAGGCTCAAACCAACTCTTCACGTCTATCTAGGTATCACCATAGCTTTGACGTTCCGCTAGACACGACGTGACTGGATTGGGGTACAGCTTTGGCTCTCCCCCTTTTTATACCCCGTTGATACGCGTGGTTGGGATCGTCCCTTGGGGTGATGAAATCCCCAAGCAGGTCCCTCTAAAAAGAAGGCACTAATTGTTTCCAACTACCCCCCCGGTCCGCAAAAAGTGCAAGGGGAAGGTGAAAACAAACTAATTCCCCCTTAGGGTAACACAAAAAAGGTACGCCACAACACAAATATTATTTTCCACTAGTTAAACTAAGTACCTAGATGAAACAAGTAAAAAATTTAAAATTTGAGTAAATATATAGTCCTGCAAAAAAATGTTAGTTGTTTTATCCTTTGTCTTTTGTGAATAACCACAAAATTCTGAAAATTAATAGTAATAAATCCAACTACGCCCACAAACAAGCAAGGTTAGGGGGTTAAAATTCAAAACAACAAAAAACTAAGCCAAAAACAAAGCTAAAATGCCTATTTTTAGCTTCAAAAATGTGTTGTTTAGGGAAAATCAGCCCCTCTACAGTAAAATGTTAGAAAACAGTGTGAAAAATAGGGAATAATAAATCTAATTATACCCTCAAACAAACAAGGTTAGGGGGTTATAACTTCAAAATAGAAAAAAACTGAGCCAAAAAAGAAGCTAAAATATTTGTTTTACCTTCCAAAACATGTTGTTAAGGGCAAATCCACCCCTCTGTAATGAAATTTTTTGGAACAACAGGGTAGATCCGCACCTCTACAGTGAAAATTTTTGGAATAGCATGGTGGGTCTGCCCCTCTGTAGTGAAAAATGTTGGAACAACAGGACGGGTCCGCCCTTCTGTAGAAAATTGTTAGAAACAGTGAAATAGTAGGGCAAATCTGACCCTCTGCAGAAAACTGTTAGAAAATATTACAAAAAATAGGGCAAATATTAGCAAGAAATTCAATTATCCCCTCAAAAAAACAAGGTTAAAGGGTTAGAACCCCAAAACAGAAAAAAAACTAAGGCAAAAATGAAGCTAAAATGCCCATTTTTCCCTTCAAAACGTGTTGTTAAGGGAAAATCTGCCCCTCTACAGTAAAAATGTTAGAATATATTGTGAAGAACATGGCAAATATTAGCAAATATTAGCAATAAATCCAATTATACCCTCAAACAAACAAGGGTAAGGTGTTAGAACCCCAAAACAACAAAAAACTAAGGCAAAAATAAAGCTAAAATGCTCGTATTTACCTTTAAAACCTGTTGTTAAGGGCAAATCCGCCCCTCTGCAATGAAAAATGTTGGAACAAAAGGGAAAATCCACCCTTTTGTAGAAAAACAGTCATAAAATGTTGGAATAAGAGGGAAAATCTGCCCATTTGTAGACAAACAGTCAGAAAATGTTGAAATGGGAGGACAAATCTGCCCCTCTACAGAAAAAGTCAAAAAATGTTGAACCAGGTGGGCAAATCCGCCCCTCTATAGAAAAAGTCAAAAAACATTAAACCAAGTGGGAAAATCTGCCCCTCTACAAAAAATAGTTAGAAAACGTTGAACCGGGTTGGAAAATCCACCCTTCTGCAGAAAATCAATTAGAGAACGTTGAATCAGGTGGGCAAATCTACCCCTCTACAGAAAAAATTAAGAAAACGTTGAACTAGGTGGGAAAATCTGCCCCTCTGTAGAAAAAGTCAGAAAATGCTGAACCATGCGGGAAAATCCGCCCCTCTATAGAAAATAGTTAGAAAACGTTGAACTAGGTGGGAAAATTCGTTCTTCTGTAGAAAATCAGTCAGAAAATGTTGAACCAAGTGGGCAAATCTGCCCCTCTGCAGAAAAAGTCAAAAAATGTTGAACTAGGTGGGCAAATCCTCCCCTTTGTAGAAAAAGTCAAAAAAAGTTGAAATAGGTGGGAAAATCTGCCCCTCTATAGAAAACAGTTAGAAAACATTGAACCAGGTGGGAAAATCCACCCTTTTATAGAAAATCAGTCACAAAACGTTGAACTAGGTGGGAAAATCCACCCCTCTACAGAAAAAGTCAGAAAATGTTGAACGAGGTGGGAAAATCCGCCCCTCTATAGAAAATCATTCAGAAAACGTTGAACCAGGTGGGAAAATCCGCCCCTCTGCAGCAAAATGGAGGGTAAGTTCACCCCACGGTGGGGCAAATCTGCCTGTTTGTGACCTAGACCTACAAGCAACTTAAACAACAACAAACATAAAAAATAAAAGACCTGTTTGTGGGTCCCACCGGGCATGCCAAAAATATGATCTCTTAAAATGTTATGTCCTAATATGGTGCTAAACAACTATTAATGCAATAAGAGGAAAGTAACACCAAGAGGACATCTCAATGATTAGCTTAAGGAATTGATAAAATGAAAGCAAGATGAAATAAATTGAGATTGATTATACCTTCATTTTGCTTCTTCCTTGGTTGGCCCTTGATCTTTGGATGTCTTGTGTGCCCCTTGGATGGCTATGGAGTTAAATGGATGCATGATGCAAAATGGATTGATGAAAAATGCTATGGAGAAGCTAAAATGTTGCAAATGACAATTTGGCAAGAGTTTGGTAGCCAAAGACTTGTTTTTTCCTAAAATGAGAGAAATGATGAGGTATTTATAGAACAATTTGAATTCTCTAGAGAATTCAATGGTTGAGATTGATCCAACAAAACTGAGATGAGGGGCTATGGTGAGTTGAGGACTCACAATCCCTCACATCTTGACATGTAGAATGTGAGATGGCCTAGGGTGGGATGATGTAGAAATGAGGTGGAAGAGAGGTACATGATGTGGATGAAGTAAAATTACCTTGTAGATACCTTGCGGATGAGAATATTCCTTGGAGGAATAAGAGTGAATTAAAAATTTACAATGATTGGAAGAATCTGGTGGATAAGAGAGGGTTTCCAAAAAGGTGGGGATTTGCCACATGTGAATGATGTGACAAGTCCAAGGTTCTAGAAGACTTTGGCACATGTGATGTGACAAGTCAAAGCTTCTAGAATTTTGCATGGAGAAGAGAAGATTCCTTGGAGGAATAAAAGTGAATTAAAAATTCACATGGAGAAAAGAGGAGCCTTGGATGAATAAAAAGGAATTAAAAATTCCTTGGGAGATGGGGAGAGTTGACCATGGTACTCACTCATTAGGCTTAACTGATTATCGATTAGAAGATTATTAGTGACTAATGAAAGTTAAGAAGCCAACTTGCAAAAGTTGGAGGATTTGACATGTCTTAATCAAGGATTAGGCATGTGCACATCTCTAATGAAGAAATTAAGAGGTTGATTAAGATTAAGAAAATGATGGCACATGTGAGTAATTAAATAAATTTCATATTTATTTAATTAATTTGATGAAAGGGAGAATTAAAGAGATAAGGTATTTAATTATTAACTAAATACCTTAGGGATTTGGCAGAATTAAGAGTATTAATTAAATAATAGTGATATTACTTAATTAATGCAAATAAGAGTATATTTAGATGAAAAAGGGGTAAATTTGGATAAATTAAGTGTCTAAATTTAGGTGTCTACACTACACATAGCCTCCTTCAACATTTCAAATGTTATGTTAGCATATTCATTCTAACATGAAAATAATCCTTCTTCAATAAATTTGTGAGGGGTGTTGTTATATGGCCATAATTCTTCACAAAAATTCTATAGTATCTAGAAAATCCCAAGAAACCCCTCAATTGCTTAATGGTTTTGGGAATAGGATGTTCCATGGTAGCCTTAATTTTGTTAGGATCCACCTTTACTCCATGTAAAATTATGTGTCCCAAGTACTCCATCTCATTGAGTCAAATTTGGTGATAAATTGATCTAAGATATAACTTTTTTAAATGCATAGCTCCATTCAATTCATCTAGAAATTCATCAATGACTAGAATAGAAAACTTATCTTTGATTGTGTACATGTTGAGAACTCTATAGTCTGATCACATGTGTTGGGTTTCATCCTTATTACACATCATCACCATGGGTGAGGAGTAAGCACTTTAGGTATGTCTAATAATTCTTTCCTCTAACATCTCCTCAAAAATCTTTTCTATCTCACTTTTTTGTATATGTGGATACCTGTAAGGCCTGATGTTGGGTGGTTGGCTCCCTAGAACTAGTTGTATGGCATGATCATGATCCTTCTTAAGAGGAATTCCTTTAGGCATATCTCTAAAAACCATTGAGTGGTGATTAATTATTTCTTGTAAATTTGGATGGGTGAGAGCATTAGATTGAGATACTTCTAATGAGCATAACTAGGCCACAAATCCATCAACTCCTTTCTTAAGAAACTTCTACATTTGATGATAGCTTACCATTTGTGGGCACTTTTCCTTCAACCCTCTTAGCTCTATTTTCTTTCCTTTTGATTGAAATCTCATTAATATTTCTTGGTAGTTCATCTCAATTTTTCCCAAATTAGTAAGTCATTGTACTCCAAAAACAATATTTTTTACACTATGGAGATAACATGCATTGGGCTATCAAGGTGATAATCTCCCATGTATAATTTAATGATATGATACTTTCCAAAATAATTAATAGTACCACCATATAAAATCAAGAGTTAAAAATTTGGAGCAAGATATATAAAATAAATTAGACGAGTAGACATTTTTTTATTGATAAAATTATGAGTACTACCCAAGTCAATCAACATTGTTACTTTATGCTTCTTTAAGAAACCCAATACCTTGAGAGTTTGTGGGGTGCTAAAATTGAAGAGTGAATGACAAGAAATGATTGGTTGGGGATCATTTGATTCATCATCTAACTCTCCATCACCCTTTAATATTGTTTCCTCCTCTTCTTCCTCACTCAGACCTTCGATATAGATCAATTTATTTTCATTGCATTTATGTCCTCGGCTATATTTGTTGTCACAATTTAAACATAACCCTTTTTATCTCTTCTCCTCATTTTTTTGTGGATTCAACCTAGTAGGTTGAGGTAATGAATGTGTAGACCTCCTTTAACTTACATTTACAATCCCTTATCACCTACTAGCCAAAAACTTCTCAATTTGTCTTTCCATTAATGTTGTGTGTGATAAGGAGTGTAGTTGGAACAACCATACTTCATATTTTATGCGATCCTTTAAACCACCTAGAAATACTTCAAATTTTATTCTATCACATTCTCCACTCTTAGAGAAATTATTTCATATTCTTGAATATAATCCTAAACCATGCTTGACCATGCATGTTTTCTTTAATTTAGTGAATTGGTAGAATTGGCTATCCATAAAGTTATCTCCATAGTGGGTAGCAAGTTCCTCTTGAAAAATTGACCATGTGACTACACAACCCTTCTTTATCTTATCATCTAATAACCAATGATACCAAATAAATTGTTTTGATTCTAGGTACAATGATGCATAGAAACATTTTGTTGAGTAGGAACATGATGAAGATCAAAGAATTTCTCCATTTGGCATAGCCAATTAGTTGGATCCTTGCCATCAAAATTTATTATATTCAACTTGGGTATGAATTTCGTTGGCATATAATTATTAAAGGATCCTTCTTGAAATCATATTCAAGCCCAAGTAATTCATGTCCAACAAAAGTATTATCACCCACCTGACTAGGTGAATTTTCACCCTTACAATTCATCCCTTGAATAATCATGTCCAGGTTCTTAGAAAATTCATTTATGTCATTCCTAACTAATGAAATTTCACCCTTGACCTTGTTGATCTCATCATTAGGGTTAATATCCTCAATTTCTACCTCATCCTTTTCTAAAGATTTCCCCATTGTGGTAGCATTCATTTTTCCTCTTATTGCAGGCCCCATCATGATGGTAGAAAATAATTTTGCAATAAATCACACAAAAAAATTTAAATAATATATGAAAGTGTTACTATAATTTACCAAGGCCTAGTTTATACTCTCCTAGAAAAATAGCCCAAAAAATTGGTGTTTTTCAACCTTGAGAGCAATTATTTGCAAACCCTAATTTTGCAATAAATCACCTAGTTCTGCTTCAAATTCTCTAAAATTTGGATTGCAAGCTCCTCTATTACTTCTTTAAAATACCACTAAAAATAAGGAACAAATGCTACAATATCTGTGAGATATGCACTTTCCAAATTAAATGAGAAAAAAACCCTAATTTTGTAATAAATCATTGAATTCTACTCCAATTTCTCTAAAATCTAGAGTGTATCTTTTTTAATATGTTCTTCAAAAAAAATATAAAAGAAAAGAAAAAATCACCAAAATATTAGAGATATACTCTTCCCAAAATGACCTCTAATATTAAGAAAATGTCTTGTCTCTATGATGCCAAGATCATGCTCGGATACCACTTGAACTGAGATAACTTGCACAATAGAAGAATATGATATGAAATATGTTGCAAATACTTGATTATAACTAAGAATGACAATCTAGTTTGAGGGGGAAAGCCTCCAAATATCTCCAATGATAACGCAATTCATAATATGATGATGAAATATAAAACTCACTACCTCCTACATATACCTTATTTATGCCTAAGATATCACCAAAGCTGACTTAAATAACCCTATATAAGCCCTACATTGGCCTATTTAACTAAATAACAATATAATATTGATAACATGAATTAATTAAGAGTTAATATAACCACAAGTTTACTATTCATAACCCAATGTACTCTAATATGAAGGGTGTGGCATCTTGTTCACCCTTAATATGTGTAAAAGCTCCCTTCTTTGTTAGGTTAGTTAAGGGTGTAGCTAGTTGGGAGAAACCTTTAATAAAATGCCTATAATATCTACAAAGGTCAAAGAATACTTGTATCTATGTCAAGGTCCTTGTGGGAGGCCTATCCTAAATCGCTTTGATCATCTCCATGTCCACCTACACTTTTTGATAATTATGTAACCTAGATAGAATATCTTTTCCATAGAAAATACACACTTTAACTCCTTGGAAAATAGAATTTTCACTTCCAAAATTTCCAACACTTCATCTATGTGACATAGATGTTCCTTTCACATTTTTTTGTAGATCAAAATGTCATCAAAGAATACAGGGATGAAATTTATCAGTTGCTTATAGAAAACCTAATTCATGCATTACTAAAGAGTTTCTAGAGGATTTTTCAAAATAGATAGCATGACTAGAAACTCATAGTGAATATAATGACACTAAAAAGCTGTCTTTTGAATATCCTCCTCTCAAAATTTTCTATCATGATAACCTGATTTGAGATCTATTTTTGAGAAATAGACTATTTCATGAAGCTCATATATCAATTCATCAATCCTAGGAATGGAGTATCAATTCTTGATAATATTTTTGTTCAATTCTCTATAATCTTTTTGTTCAATTCTCTATAATCGATGCCCATCTGCATTGTGCCATCTTTCTTCTTTTCCAAAACCATAGAGGAAGAAAAGGGGCTTGAGCTAAGTCTAATGTGCCCCATCTCCAATAGTTCATTAATGACCTTTTATATTTCCTCCTTATGTCTCCTAGGGTGATGATAAGGAGTGGTGATTATGGGCTTAGTCTCCTCTAATTCAATGGCATGCTCAAATTATTTTTCTAGTGGTATCCTTGAAGGAATGTTGTTGAATACTTTACCGTTCTTGTGTAAGATACTTTGCACATCCATATTATATATCTTCTTTCCTTCGAAATTTTTTGTCACAATCACCAAACACTAATTTTCCCATCTTTCCCTTCTATGACAAAAAATAATCTATATTCTCTTGATTGATATAGTCCTTGGTACTTTATTTGTCATTCCCCCTAGTGTCACTTTTTTCCCTCTAACTAAAAATTTAGTTTCATGATCAAAGTTTTATGTGATCTCTCCTAATGAATGCAACCATTGAATACCTAGGACCATATATGTGTCCCATATGCTAACAACATAGAATTTATCATCCATATTATATCCTCCCTAAGTAAGATTCAATTAAGAGATCTTTTTATTGTATTAGATGGTGAAATCGTCAACCACCATAATATTGAACCCATCAAAATCCTTTATCATGAGGCCTCACTTGGCTACTAATCCATTATCAATTAAATTATCAGTGGCACCAGTTTCAATGTATATAGTCACTCTTTGACCTCATTGAACCCAATAGATGCAAAAGGTTTTGTACCTTGGAGTAATAGAGAGTGTGGGAAAAGTGCCTCCCTCTATGGTTCCTTCCTCTTTTGGTTAGTCTCCTTCTTCTCCAATCTCTTGTTTAGGTACTTATTTACTCTATGATCTGGTTTCCTCACATCTCAATTCATCATCAAACCTTGCTTCAATATAATGCATATGTCCTTTCCCAAGACATCTATGTCTAGGTGACCATGGATCCTTGTAGCTAAAACATAGCTTCTTCCTCAATTAGTTTCTCATCTGATTGTCTGATCTTGATGGGGAAATTTGGGTTTGTTTTACATTTTTTGAAGAGGCTTCTTTAGAATGAATATTTTGGTCTAGAACTTATTATTCGACAAGGAAGTGTCTAATGCTAAAATCTGTTTAATTTCCTCTTTTAGGGTAGGTGGTTCAAAAGTGCCTCAACCAAACCTCTTGAGAGATTTATTTAACCCTTTGATGAAGAGCATAATCAATCTTACCTTTGTGATGTTTGTCACCATTACCAACAGCTTCTAAACCTCTAGTACATAGTTTCTCTACTAAACTGCATAATTTGAGCTTAGACCAGTCTTTGAATAAACTTCCAAATCCTTCCCATCAAATCTTTTAATCAAAATTTTACCGAATTCATCATATGAGGTGATGGGCCCATGAACTTGAGTGATCAAACCATGGTACCACTATTCACGTGTAGTACCCTCCAAATACAAGGTAGCAAATGTGATTGTTTCATCTTTGCTCATAAATTTGACGGATAGGTACATGTCTATCTTATGTACTTGTGCATGAGTTTAGCATCTATTAGATCCATGTAGGGAGAGAGTGGCAACTTCCCTAAAGCTTTTTGCACATCTTTCTAAATGAATTTTGATCTAGGTTCATGTTTGTAATTGTTGAAGAGTACATTAGCAATGCACAACATAGATAAATCAAAAGTTTTATATCTCTCTTGAAAGGTAACACTCTATAGAAAACTTCAGAAAATGACCCTAATATTTTGAATGTCGGGTCTTGACTATGCAAAAATAGCTTAGTATTTGATGTGATTTTCTAGTAATCATAAAGGGAAATTACAGTAATAAATACTGGAAGCCTATGGGACTATAGGTTTTGTGAGATCTAAAAATATGTGCAAACCCCTACTATAATTTCTAGATCTGAAATCTGGAAATGACTTTATCATCAAATGTGGCAATGTTATGATGTTATTCCTTCCCTAAAACTAACACAAAAAAAGATCAAAATATAGAGGGTTGATCGAGATCCTAGTCTAACACCTAAGATCAATCATAACAATGGCTAATACTACAAACTGATAAATCCCCATGAAACATGTTTCTGCTTGACCAAGGACAAGCCTACAGCTACACAAAAATGGTGTAATCTTCAAAGGAAAATGAAGGATTTTCAGACTATAAACATTCATTCATACACCCAATTACTGGCATGATATGGACAAACATTCACAGTGGAACTTAATGCGATATTTGGCTTAGACTAACCATACACTCTAATTTACAATAAGCAAACCCCAAATGGTATGAGTAGAAAATTCATCAAAACATATTCCACATTTCACCATCATTACAAATGAGATGAAACTAATATTTGAGAATAGGAAGCAGGAAACCATAATGCTTTCAAACTTAACACATAAATTCACCAAGTCAATGACCTAACTATATTAATTTCTCCAATATTTGCTTAACAATTTCTAGATCTCTCATCTCCTAAAAACCTAAATCCTACTATTTTTCTCCTTAATTCCCTCTTTAAAAATGAGTTGGAACTGGCCTTTTAAAGATGTTACATTACAAATCAATGGCCAAGATTTAATCCATTTCAAGGGCCCAAATTACATTTGTATTAAATACTTGAGGTACATTAGGTCTTGGCAACACATGCCTCTTTTGCATCCAATTAGGAAATTTTGTTACATATTTAGTCCAAGGAGAAAATAATCCTCATTCTTAGTTTTGATGAGCATCCCCTCATTAGAGGAATAAAAATAGCCTCCTTTTTTGTCCTTTTAAGTTACTCTTCTAGCTATTGGGCACGAATTTAGAATCTCCTTGATTTAGAATAAGGCCTTGCATGAACCCATATGTAGGTTCATTCATTTACTCCTCCCTTAATTAAATTACATCTCGCTCCAACACATGGCACGATTTCAAATTTTATTTCTTTAATGAATTGATCATTTATCCCTCCAAGCATCCTGAAAAGCACTTGTGTCATAAAATATCATAATTTGAACCTCAAGAAATATCATTAACACTTGAAAAGTTTCCCTTATTGAAAATATTAATATTTATCAATTTATAGTCCATCAAGAAGAATTCATTTTTCATAAAACTTTCCATTTTTAGGAAATTTTCTATTTCGAGAAATTTTTCTATTTCGAGGAATTTTTCTATTTCGAGGAATTTTTCTATTTCGAGAAAATTTCCATTTCAGGAAATTACATTTTGAGAGGACTAAAGGTTTGCAGGCTAGATCAATGTGGAATCCATCATATTGTGGGCTGGAGCAATGTGGAAGCTAGTGAGCACAATGGTGGAGAGTGAAATTTCCACTTTTGAGAGAACTGGACCACTACAGACCAAGCAATGTGAAAGTCAAACACTTGTGAGCCGGAGCAATGCGGAAGTTGTATGACTCAACACCAATAAGTGAAATTTCCACTTTTGAGGAAATTGGACCATTGAGAGTTAGAGCAATGTGGAATTTGTATGAGTCGACATTGAGGCAACAAAAACCTACAAGTGAAAACCCGCAAAGGCCCAACACTTCGTTATTTTTGGATTTATCTATTTGATCACATGGGGAAATGGATATGAAGGGTTTCTAAGCTTCGTACTTGATGATTTTATCCTTTTTTAGAATTGTGGAAAATACTATGGAAGCCAAAGACTTGCAGGTCAAAGTAATGCAAAAGTCAGAGGCTCTAGCACCTATGCACTGGAAACCCACAAACATTTTTCCACAAGGCCCCAACACTTAGTTATTTTTGGATTTATCTATTTGAGCAAATGGGGAAATGGATATGAAGGGTGTCTAAGCTTATTACTTGATGATTTTTCCCCTTTTCTTGAATTATAGAAATATGACTACAAAATTTAGAAACTTGTACGCCAGAGCGATGCAGAAGTCGGAGGCTCCAATGTTAGTCGACCAAAATTATGTAAATGGCATTCTACAACAACATTCCCACACAAATTTTCTACAAAATCTAAAACTTAGACTTTTAAATGCAAATCAACTTGGTACGTGGGGAAACCATCATGCAAAGACCAAGGGTAAAAGATTATGAGTTGAATCCACCAACAAACCATCGCATGGACAAGGAAAATGACCATGGAACTCAAATGAAGAGCAGAATCATTACCCAAAATGGTAAGCCTATACAGACCCAGTAAGCGCCAAATATGATCAAACCTTAAGGTCGGAATCAAGTAGCTAGAGAAGGAAAAGAAAAAAGAGGGGGTCCCTATTTTCAACAGGGTGTGTGTGAAAAATGCACAACAAATGGTGACTATGTTGGGGAAATTCTCCAAAGCATTTTGATGACAAACAAAAATCATGAACCCAAAATCTCTGGTTCTATTCTCCACATTAGGTCAAACAACTTGAAACATTTGATTAAATAATCAAAGCCACTAGTCAATCTAGGCTTCCGTGTGCTGAAAATCCAAGTGTGTGCAAGTGTATTCATTTCCTTCCTTAAGTGACTATAGGAGCCTATGATCCATCATGACAAGCTACATGAATTATTCTACTTCAAAAGCAACCTGTACATTTCCTTTTTTCTAGGCAGGCATCTGTAGTCTTGACGAGGTTATCACTGTGATACTCTCGAACATAGCTCTACTATCAATTGGGCATCCATAGCCCTAATAGAGTTATTTGAATCCTCCTAAAAGTTGAACCTTTTATTTTCTCCCTTTTCTTTTCAATCATTTCTTTTTATTTTCTTCAGTCTTTTCTTTGTATTTCAACCTGCTAGCAATGAAGCTTGCACTCAAGGTTGAGAATCACAGTAGCGCTAAAGCATAAATATAGGATTTTTCACCTAATATGACTTCACATAGGAACCTATAGTGACGTGAGGATTCTTTAAATGTGTGAAAGGAATAATATTTCAGAACACTTGAGAATCATATTAGACCAATGACTTATCCTCTTTAAATCAATCATCCAAACCATTTAACACTAGCAAGAGACTTTCACCATTCATTCATGAAAACATTATTAGTGTTCCTCAAAGAAAAAATTAGAACATTCGTAGGTAACTAAATTGAACGGTTTTTGTGCCTACAAAAGTTGACACCCGCCCCTATGTGGTTCCTTAATGCATGCACAAGTAGTAAATTTATGGTTATAGTCCTAAACCGTGCAAATTTGTCCTTGTATTCATAAAAAATGAGTTTCAATATCACAACCCTCAAATTCAATGACACAGTCAGGAAAAACCAACAGCTGAAGGTATTCATGAGGCCCGTGGTTAATTCATAAATAGGTTCTACTTCCTACTGTAGACCTATAAAAATGACCTAGGCCTACAAGCTCTAGTTTAATCCTTTTAGCATAATTAAGACATTTTAATTATGTCCTTGACTCACTTTCGACTATTAATTAAATAATTCATAATTATTTAATTAATTCATATCTGTTTATTCTTCATGATTATTAAATAAATAAATTTCAATTATTTATTTAATGTGTCACTAATTATCTAATGTCTTCTTACAATTAAATAAATTTCTTAATTTATTTAATTATGTCACTAATTAAGTCTTATTCTTTCTAAAATTAAATAAATTCTTATTTATTTAATTTTGTCCACTTTCCACTATAATTAAATAATTATGTTTAATTATTTAATTATTCATTGGCCTCTCCTCTCCTAAATTAAATAAATTTTCTTTATTTAATTTGGTCCACTATCCTGAATTTTCAATTAAATCGTTTATATTTAATTTAAAAGGTTCTCTTTGTCACATTCTTCTATAATTAAATAATATCTTTATTATTTAATTTCCACCTAGATTAAATAACTTTTCTTGTTGAGCTCATTTTAAATAAAATTTATTTATTTAAAATAAGTCCCACCACCTAAATTAAATAATTTTATTATTTAATTTCTCATTTTTTATTGTGCTCATTTTAAATAAAATTTATTTATTTAAAATAAGTTTCACTTTTTAATTTCCCTCTTTGAGTAAATAATTTAAATTAGAATTATTTACCGTCATATGACCCCACCACTTTTGAATTAAAATAATTTTTAATTCAAAAAGTCAACATCACCTCTTCAATCAAATAATTTTAAATTATTATTTGATTCTCCAGCAACTTTGTTTTGTGTGCCCAAAATCTCTTGTCACATGCATTGCCAGCCATTGATTTGATTTTCTAAAAATCAATTTTGACCATTCATTTTGAATCTGACCTAATGTTGCCCTAACCCTAATTGTGGGTTGTTATATTGAATCTTGTCCATTGATTCTAGGGCACTTGTTGAATTTTAATCTTGGCCATTCACACAATTTTCTATAAAATGGCAATTTTGTTCTCATTTGGCATATCTTGCAATCTCATTTTATTTGCACTTTCATACTCTTGAAAATTTCTTCATTCGTCATAGGCATATTCAAATTTTATTTGACATAGTCTAAACATTTTTAGATGCTTACTAATTGCAGTAAGGCATAATATTGCATGTAGTTACTCAAATCCTTAAACATTTGCTTAGGATTTGTCATTGTCATTAGATTTCTCATCATAAATCTAAGGGCAACATCATATTTCAGCAAGTTGAGAAGGTATAATGGAGGTCAGCCATGGAGGATGAAGACGTTTTGGTGAGATTGTTTCATTTGTTTCATTTATTCCTTTGCACTTCATTATTACTTTGGGTTTTTATGTTTTGCATGTGATATTGCTAACCCTAGGAAAATACCCATTGTTACATTGGTGAACCTGACATATTTTGACAAATTTTGAGGAATTTTGGAGTTGGATTTTTTTTTGTTGCAGGTTTTGCATCATTTTGGAGACGAAACCCTAGTTTTCAAAGATTCGGCCATATTTCTCAAACGGCTGCAATTGTTTTGAAAAAAAAAAAATTGCAATTTGGTGACAATATCAAGAGCTTCCAATCCGAAAATCAGATTTTCTGGAGCTGTTTTTAATTTTTAATAATTTTCTTTGTTATTTTCATGAAAAATCAATTTTGAGAGCAAAGTAGCAAATTTTTTGGATGTATTTACATTTTTGGAAAGCTCTCTCAATTTCAATAGGGATATGTTTTTTATGTTTTCAATTTTCCTACAAAATAATTAGACAAAAAATAGATCTTTCAAAATTAGTGTTTCAAACAGATTTGCTTATATCTCACAAATGGTTATAGATCTATTCACAAAATATTTTTTGTAGATGTGGAATAATGTCAGGAACATTTAGTAAAAAGTAAAAAAAATTAGACCAGTTTTGAAATTTTAATAATTTTTTTATTATTTTTCATAAAAAAATAATTATGGATGTAAAACAGCAAATTTTTTGGATTTCTTTACATTTCTGGAAAGCTCTCAGAATTTCAATAAGGCTCTATTTTCTATTTTTTTTACTTTTGATGCAAAAACTAGTTCCAAAAATCAGATTTATTTTGACTAGCTAACCCTCTAATATTAGTGATCAATAATAGAAGTATTCTCTCCCCTTGTGCACTTGTTCGGTCCTGGGTGTAAGATAAATTGTTATCGACTCTAGGAATTGGGTCTACACTAGGTCAATCAGGGTTAGGGGAAAAAAAAAATTATGTATGATAGTTTAAATATTTTGGGCTACTGATTTTCTATTTGCAACTTGTGGTGAGGAGTCTAATATTTGTTTGCTTTGTTTTATTTGACAAATCTTAAACAAACAACTACAAATTTGCGTTTTTTTTACATTCATGAGTTAAAATGAACTTGCATGTATATTCATTGGATTAAAAAGAACACAATCTTTCATGATAACTCATTGGATTAAAATAAATTTTGCATCTTTTCATAGCATTGGGTTAAAATGAACCTTTAGTTAGCTCATACTACAAACGGTTAAAATGAACCCCATGTTTTGACAAATACTAGAAATGATTAAAATGAACTCCATGTTTTTTATGTTTGTCAACACATTTCATTTTGGGCTTAAAATGAGCACCATGTGAGTGTGAGTTGAGATATTCATGTGCTCTCTCTTTGTTTTTAAACAAAGATCGATTGAACTATGAATATTTTGGCTTGCTTTTGTTAACCTTAGATTTTGGGTCTGCTTTGGTGGGAAAAAGTATTCACCCCAAAATGATTCAAACTGGGAACACGCTAAAGCCAACTGACATCCAACCGGTATATAAATTTTACTGTTAAGGAAATCTTAGCATTACAGAACTTCCTATGGACTAGAAATTGACTCCCCAATACCCTTGTGGTGCGTCAAAACCTATAGAGTGTAACCTCTGTAGACTGGGATGATAAGGCCTCTCGTGTGGCCTTCTGAATGGGTGCCCAAAACAAATCATTTGTTTTAGAAAACCAAAATTCTTCTATTCTTTGGTGGAACAACGGTCGTTGCCAAGGCACCTGCACCTGCACAGTTCTTAGGAGAAATGATCAATCTACCATGGGAGTTTCATGGAGGTTGGAAGTTTGGTTGCCTTGAGAAGTGAGAGCATTGTAAGGAGGATCCCATGAGGCCAAGCTTTTGAATTCATCCGCTAAGGATATGTGGTTAGTGGGATCCATAAGAATATTGTCCTTGCAACCATAGGATTTTTGTAAAATGACTTCTATGTGGTTGATTTTTGTTTTTTAAAACACCATGTGTTTGTCAACTATTTTCAGACAATTCCAACAAATAAACATCAAACTTGCCAAAATTTGAAACAACTTTTCCAAACTTAAACAAATCTTTGCAATCAGCCTAAAATTTTATCAAATCACTTCCTACAATGCATTTGCCATCATGAACCGCATTTGTCAAATCAATTCCTCAATTTTTCACACTTTGGGATAGGAAAATTTTCCTTGCTTTTTCAAACCATTGTCTCAAAAAGTAAATTTTCATTGGACCAAGTCAAAAAAATCAATCCTTATTCATTGTCCTTTGGTGAGCTACTTCCAACTCATAAGTCTAGTGTGAAAATCTCACCTTGTCATTTTGTCATCTTGTCCTTCAAACCAGTCCTTTGACAATCCAAATTGACACATTGGCCAAACTTTGTATGGTTAAAAACCCTTTCCTGAAAATCATTTGACATAAGGCATCCCCTTTTATCACTTTGCATTGTCACTTTGCACAATCTTAGTCTCATCCCATCCCCATCATGTCTTCAAGTCACTATGACATGATTGCTAGTCGAATTGAATGCCAATTCATTGGTAATGGTCAAGCACAACTTGCTAGGGAATTAAAAACACAATACCTCCAATACATGTCCAAATTTACAACCCCTAGCCCTCCATCCATCTATCCATCTTACCAAAAATTCATGACTCCTATTCCTCTTTCCATCTACTATCAAGTGTCCCCTAACACCATCCATGGCACTAAGTCACAACAAACATCCATTTGTCATACCTACCCTAACTTTGATAGGGGAAATCATCCATCCATCAATCTAATCCAAGCCTCCATGTCATATCCTAGTCCTTCATTCACATCATATCCTAATCCTCCATCCACATCATATTCTAATCCTCCATCCACGTCATATCCTTGTCATGCATCCATGTCCTATTATAATCCTTCATCTCATCCTAGTCCTTTATCCACTAACCCTTTCCAAACCTCCATGCCATATCCTATTCCATTACACACCAATCCATTCCAATAAATTCCATGTTTTCACGAAAACATATCTTGCCATGGTCTTCAAAGTCCCATCTTCTTACCTACACTTGAGGATACATGTCAAGAGGCAAGTCCAAAGCATGACATCATAACATCACTGTCTTGTCTAGATCAAAGTAGTCTATTGGACCCCATATTTACATCCATTTAAGAAGTCATCCTAGACAATACTGGCATACCAAAGACACCTATCCTTGGTCAAGACTCCATCCAAAACCATGTCATTCAATATGAACCTATCCTTGGTAAAGACCCTATTTTCGATCATGTCATTCCAACTGAGCCCATATTTGATCAAGACACTACTTTTGAAGAAGTCCAAAATGATCCACTCCTTGACCTTTATGCCCTTCATTATGAAACACTTGAAGATGACCCTCTCCAAGATTCCAACATTGACACTACCAACAATGAGACACTTTCCTCCATGGGACACATAGATGATCTACCACTAGAACAAGAGTCTCCTAGCATGGACATATTTGCAAATGATCAAACTATAACTGAATTCAGTGGGCTTTATGACCATGACCATGAAGATGGTTTCAACATCAATTTTCAAGTACCAGTAGAATCATCAGAATCTGATATGTCAAAAAATCAAACCGACGATGTCAATCAAAAATTTGTCCAACATGTTAGTAAAGCTACAACATCCTATCAATTAGGATCATCTATCTTTTTCAGAGCATGCTTCCTTATAGAGGAGAATATTTCAAGCATTAATTTCCACAATAAGGATGGGTTGGCATCTTGCTTCCAAAATAACAAATACCCCAATGCAAACAAAATCTGTCAGAACATGAACTATCAGGGAAAAGGATTAGGCCTACACAAGGAAGGAATTTTGGAACCCGTTCAACTTCAAGCACATTACGGACATCAAGGTCTTCGCTATTCATCAATTGAAAAATCTAACAATGTTAGTGGTCCCTCTTTGATACTGGGGGAAAATTTATCAGGTACGAACATCAAAATGGGTATCATGGCTAGTCCTTGTCATAAGATTATTATTAACATCCCTTCCCTCCACACCCCAAACCATCATTCCATCATGAATAAACCATCCACATGGAACCAACAAAAGTCTTACAAATCCAAAATCCAAAATCAAATGTCAAAGGCCCAAAAATCAAACAAAAAGTCAAGTAGACAAATAAAGCTAAAATGGATCCTAAAACAAAATGGGTCAAGTCAAGAAAATAATGAATTAGGCAAAGAAAATATGATAAAATTCAATCAAAATGTAGAGCCACTGCACAAGCGGACTCCCACATATAATCAATGTCCACCTCCTTCCAAATGGCCATCAAGCAAGACATATAAAAATGTTGGTTCCAAACACTATCCTAATAAAAAAATCCCAACTTCATCATCCAACACCCCAAGTTTGGAAAATAAAAATCAAGGCATCCAAACATCCAACTAACCCGTCCACGTCTACCATCATCCATCATAATCCTACATCTCACCTAAATTCCAAATGTCCCATGTCACAAATCCATCACATCTTGGCAGAAACACTTTATCATAAGTACTCTCATGACACTCTATCACAATGTGTGTATTTTGATAAGGACAACTCTAGTATCAAAAATGATCACAATGACATCAATCAGTTGTATGCAAGTGCTATGATCCTAACAAAGCAACTACTTCAGAAAGCTCATTATTGGCATGTCATGGCACCAGTCTCTACATCGGCACCATCAAAGGCTTCAACACAGTCAATGGTCATCTAAAGAATCAAGTCTATTCGAAAAAAATTCAAAAATACAAAAAAATTGAAAAAGACAAAAATAGTAAAAAGAAAAAATTTCGTCCAATAGTGAAAACCATTCTTATGATGCTTTGGATAAGTACCATGATGAAATCCTAGCAAATAGGCATCATGTGTAGAATAAATCATCTATGTGGACCATTACACTTGGGGGCAAGTCATCTCATCTCCCATGCCCTTCACATGACATTTCTTATGACATTTCCATCTATCCATCTAAGCCCTGTCATTTCCATTTATTTTCCCACCTACTTTTGATAAGGACTAAAATACAAACACAAGTCATGCTTTGGGAAAAAAATTGAGATGTTTATCCTTTGACCATACCCTATTCCATATCATGTCATTACCATCATAGCCTCATGTGACATTTTCCTTGACAACTATATAATAATAGTCCTCATGTCTCCTATCTTTTACAGAAGCCATCTATTGTCCTTTTATACCTATCACCCATCTTGGTTTCCCTCATCAATGGTCTAAAGATCCCTCATCATCCCATATAGTCCTCATCAATTCATTCCACATACAACAATATGGAAAACTTGGCGCATCATCCAAAACATTCCTTGACTTTATCCTTGGCCCTGCTGCAGACTTTTATCCTCTTGTCATATCATTGTCATCCTCACATTGTTTTGGGATGTGTCCTTCCCACATCAAACAATGTTGCCATTGTCATTGTTACCTGTCAATCGGTATTCAGCTTGACTAGTAGCAAAATCATGGTTTTCCTTGGATTCATGTGCATCGGCATCATTCACATGCATTTTTTCGCGATCCCCTTAAAACATCAAAAATTCATAAAAATTGGAAAAAGTCATAAAAAAAGTCATAAAAATTTGAAAAAGTCTTGAAAAAAGTTCTAAAAATCGTATAAAGTCTTGAAAAAAGACCTAAAAATTTGAAAAATGTCCTAAGAAAATACAAAAGCATCCAAATCAATGTCAAAATCCCAAAAACAGAGTCAAAGTAATATCTTGGTAGCCCAATCAATCACGTCAATTAATCTTTATCCCAGTCTGAACTACATTGTCTTTGCGCATTTTCTACGTAGGCAAGATTCATCTTTGAATCCCCAAGGCATTAGGTCAGTCTTTCTAGGTTTGTTAAAATAAAATAATGATTCAAAATTTTGTCCTTTGGACAAGGTCATTAGTCATGTCGAACTACGAGGTCTCTGAGTGCATGACATAGGCAAGGCCATCAATTGATGAGCCCCTGAGGCCACACTAGGTTAGTCCATTAGGGTTCATGGCACAACATTCACACACATCAAACTTTCCTCAAATCACTCAAATCTTCCATCAATCCTAAGCAAGCAATCTATCAACAGTCTGTTTCATCAACAGTTTTGGTCAATTCAGTAATCTATCAACAGTCTGTGTCCTTCTGAAGAGAAACTCTCCTCATTTCTTTATGCTTTTGGATATGTCCTTCCTAAGCATTGTCCTCATCATCTGGCATTTTGACAGATTCTCCTAACTCTAAGAATTGATCTCCTAGATATCAATATCATTCAGGATGTGTCCTTGAATTTGATATCGCTCGACATTTGGCAACCTTGATCTTAAAAAACTTGGCAAACACTTGGCACTTCTCTTTGGCCTTTTCATCATATTACTAGTTTTTCAGCGAGATCCCGACAACAAGATTTAGAGAAACAACAATGTCGCATGATGTTTGTCTTGTCTTTTACCACTCATGTTACTAGTTTCTCAGCGATGTCCTGACTACAGGATTTAGAAAAACAATGACGTATCATGATGGTGGCTTTATTTTGTTCTTTTGGCAATCATGTTTCTAGTTTCTTGAGGATTTCCTAGAAAGAGGATTTAGAGAAGCAACGATGTTTCATGGTTTGTTCTTCTTTACTTTTTCTGCTTTTGGTTGGTTATGACAAAAAGACTGGGGAAATTGCACTCTTAGTATGAGTCATGATCATCCTTGTCTGTGACTGCTTGTCTCGTGTGATGGTACGACCTTGCACACATTGGTTTATGTCATATCATGGTGTTTGTTGGCCATTACAATAATCTGCCCAATGATGATTAAAGAGAAATAAATATTAAAGTCCTGTGGTAAGGTGTTGAAGGATTTGGTCTAGGAGCTAACATGCATCTCATATAGGCATTGCATCCATATCATCATCCATTATCTTTGACTAGCGCTTTCTTGTCCCCTTGTCTTCTAGTCTTCTCGTCAATTTTGAGAGCACACCCGTGTTCTTGGAACCCGCCTGTCCTCTCGAGGGGGCATACCACAACCCTCCTCGTCACTCTTCCTCATCTTATTTTGCACAGGGGCATATTTTTGACTTATTTTCTTTGCCACAATGCGACAGGTTGCATTATGACAAAAAGGAGAAAATGTAGACACATAAAATGACCTAGGCCTGCAAGCTCTAGATTAATCCTTTAAGCATAATTAAGACATTTTAATTGTGTCCTTGACTCACTTTCGACTATTAATTAAATAATTCATAATTATTTATTTAATGTGTCACTAATTATCTAATGTCTTCTTACAATTAAATAAATTTCTTAATTTATTTAATTATGTCACTAATTAAGTCCTATTCTTTCTAAAATTAAATAAATTCTTATTTATTTAATTTTGTCCACTTTCCACTATAATTAAATAATTATGTTTAATTATTTAATTATTCATTAGCCTCTCCTCTCCTAAATTAAATAAATTTTATTTATTTAATTTGGTCCACTCTCCTGAATTTTTGAATTAAATCATTTATATTTAATTTAAAAGGTTCCCTTTGTCACATTCTTCTATAATTAAATAATATCTTTATTATTTAATTTCCACCTAAATTAAATAACTTTTTGTTGTGCTCATTTTAAATAAAATATATTTATTTAAAATAAGTCCCACCACCTAAATTAAATAATTTTATTATTTAATTTCTCCTCTTTTACTGTGCTCATTTTAAATAAAATATATTTATTTAAAATAAGTCTCACTTTCTAATTTCCCTCTTTGAGTAAATAATTTAAATAAAAATTATTTACTATCACATGACCCCACCACTTTTGAATTAAAATAATTTTTAATTAAAAAAGTCAACATCACCTCTTGAATCAAATAATTTTAAATTATCATTTAATTCTCCAGCAACTTTATTTTGTGTGCCCAGAATCTCCTGTCACATGCATTGCCAGCCATTGATTTGATTTTCTAAAAATCAATCTTGACCATTAATTTTGAATCTGACCTAATGTTTCCCTAACCCTAATTGTGGGTTGTTATATTGAATCTCGTCCATTGATTCTAGGGCACTTGTTGACTTCTAATCTTGGCCATTCACAAAAAATTGCATTTTCTATAAAATGACAATTTTGGTCTCATTTTGGCATATCTTGCAACCTCACATCTTGCAATCTCATTTTATTTTCACTTTCATACTCTTGAATGTTTCTTCATTCATCATAGGCATATTTAGATTTTATTTGACATAGTTTAGATATTTTTAGATGCTTACTAGTTGCAGTAGGGCATAGTATTGCATGTAGTTACTCAAATCCTTCAACATTTTCTTAGGGCTTGTCATTGTCATTAGATTTCTCATCATAAATCTGAGGGCAACATCATATTTCAGCAAGTTGAGAAGGTATAATGGAGGTCAGCCATGGAGGATGAAGACGTTTTGGTGAGATTGTTTCATTTGTTTCATTTATTCCTTTGCACTTCATTATTACTTTGAGTTTTTATGTTTTGCATGTGATATTGCTAACCCTAGGAAAATACCCATTGTTACACCTACATCCTCATAATCGAAATAATAAAAGAAATTATTGACAAGAACAAGGAAAGACACAACCTGGGCACTTTCCAGTATAGGCAGTGATACTTGATTGTTCAAAACATGTATGATAGCATCATTTACCCTTGCATCATTAGCTTTAAGAGTGTGACTCTTATGGTGTAACATGCCCCTTGCATCACTGATCTACAGGTCATAACCACATTCATTAGGAAGTATACCATGTGATAGATTAAAATTTTCAAATTCATGGAATGTTTTACCTGATTTTGTAGTTGTGTGAGGCTAGGAAAATAAATCTAATAATACTTCTTCAAAATTGTCCTCATGACAAGCATCCTCTCTTGGCTACCCTTCGAGAAGGTTCATAATGACATGTGGATCATCTACATTCCATGTGTCTACTTGACTACTACCCTTAAAAGACATAACGACAACACCACTAATTTCTTGCATGTCCACTTTAGTTCAATGAAATTGTATCATGAAAACATGATATGGACAAATTTTTGTTGCTCCAACTATTTGAATATGAAATAAAATCAGGTTCTAGCAAAGAAAGATAACTCCCTGTTGTAGCTAGTAGATGGCTCGGTATATCGTTATGGTAATATATTTTGAGACCTCCTCTACTAGTAGCTCATTTATCAATACTTGACAAGATTTTTCCTCATTTCGCTTCACATCGGAGTATCCATCTATTGGTGGCATTTCCTCATGTTCATCACTACTATGTATAGAAATAATATTTATCTTCATATAGTACCTCAACTAATCCATTGACTAGAAGCTTGGGTAATTTATATTCGTTGCCCTCAAGTATAGAATCACTCACTTTCCCCAAGTATAGCTTGACCCCGAACGCAAATAAATCAGAAAATTCTTCTTCCATGCCAAGGGGACTAAATTTTGTGATAGTTGGTTTGGACAGCCTCTTGAGTACGTATTGTGCAAGTCATTTTGAGAAGGGGAGAGCCCTTGACTAGAAATTGATGGCTCAGCCACCAAATCCTTGGTATCCTTGCAAGGTGATACATCTACTATATCATCCTTTGGACTATACTATTCCCTTTATGCTATTGTTGTTCCAAATTTCATCGACGAATTATACTCAATTGGACAATCACTAGATCCATGTATTTCCACATCTAGTGTATTCTCTACAATGATGGTAGGGAATTTTGTGTTGGATTCCTTTGACATATCTATGTGTTCCTTGATTTTTTTTATCATTGTTTGGCACTACAAACAAGTGAACTCTGAATGCATTACATCATGTATCCTACACTAGCCAAGTAATAGCAATTCCTTTGACTGTCTTTTGTATTGTAAGCTTAACCAATCTTTTAAGAACCTTGTAGTCAATTCGTCATATTCTATCAATATTGAATCTTCATTGTCACCTGTAGACGAATCTTGGCTGATAATTACCTTATCTTGTGGTTGATACAAACTAGCTAAATCTTCCATTTTAGATGTTTGACATTCTTCCCAAGAGACAACATTCCCTACTTTAGGTTTTTTTCTTCTTGGACACTCATCATTATTTTTGTCATCCTAAACATGTCAACTTCTTCCTTCTTGTCTTCATCATCATTTGTACGTGTTTCAACACTTACTGTTGCAGATTTTTTTGATTCATCCTTTGTATGTTCCCCATCAATTTCCAGGTGTTCTTTTGATTCATTGTATGAGGATTCTTTTGCAAATGATCCCTCAATGTTGATGGTCAGTTTTTTCATCAATCCTAAACATCTTTTGACCTAGTTAATTATGTATTCACATGAAAGACATGTGAAATCTCAATTATGTGCATTATGCACTCTACACCAATCGGACAGTAGTATATCTTTCAAGCATAGTCCATTCTCACTACTTAGTTGTTCTTTAACCAGACCTATGAAGGATTCAACTATAGCATCAACAAGTTCTTCCAAATTTTCAGAATCCAATGTTTCATGCACTTTTCCCTTGCAAATTCATTTCTATCCTTCCCAAGAAGGTCAAATAGTTCAACTTATTGTGTCTAGAGGTATTATGAATTCTACATTTTTTTGATAATGCAAAGTGATGCAAACTCTTAGGATACAATATCTTATTCAAAGACTCTTGAATTTGAAAAATTTCAACTTGAGTGTTGTCCTCACAACAGGAAACATGAAATTATTTCCTTTCCATCTCAACTCAGGCTTTATATTTTCTTTTTTTTATTTTTTTTTATTTTTTGAGTATAAAGAGATCTATCATATCTCAAATTTGTACATGAAGGATCATTCATATTCTATATTTGTTTCTTATGCTCATCCCTCCTTCTAGCACCAATTTTTTTGATTAGTGTTTTAGCACTGCACGACACATATAAAACATAAGTTTTTTATCTCTCTTGAAAGGTAAATCTCTACAGAAAACTTTAGAAAATGACCACAATGTTTTGAATACCAAGTCTTGACTATGTAAAAATAACTCAATAGTTGATTTTATTTGTTGGTAATCACAAAGTGAATTAAAGGTAACAAATATTGGAATCCTATGGGACTGGGGGTTTTGTGAAATCTAAAAACTATGTGCAAACCCCTACTTTAATTTCTAGATCTAAAATCTGGAAATGACTTTATCATCAAATGTGGTAATGTTGTGATGTTAAATTCCTTCCCTAAAGCTAACACAAAGAAAGATTAAAAAACATATAGAGTTGAGAGAGATCCTAATCTAGCACCTAAGATAAATCATAAAAAATTTGGCTAATGTTGCAGACTGACAAATCGAGCCATGAAACATGTTTCTGCTTGACCAAGGACAAGCCTACAACTACATAGAAACTGGGCAATCTTCAAAGGAAAATAAAGGATTTTTAGACTATAAACATTCATTCATACACCCAATTTTTGGCATGACATGGACAAAAATTCATAGTTGAACTTAATGTGATATTTGGCTCAGACTAACCATTCATTGTGATTTACAATCAACGAACCCCAAATGGTATGAGCAGTATATTCATCAAAACATCTTCAACATTTTACCGTCAAATTACAAATGAGCAGGCATTGGCTTTGTATACATGTTACATTATAAATCAATGGCCAGGATTTAATCCATTTCAAGGGTCTAGATTACATTTGCATTAAATATTTGAGGTACATTAGGTCTTGGTAACTCATGCCTCTTTTACATCCATTCAGGAAATTATATTACATATTTGGTCCAAGGAGAAATAACTATCCTCCTCAATTTCGATGATCAACCCCTCGTTGGAAGAATAAAAACAACCTCCTTTTTTGTCCTTTTAAGTTACTCTTCCAGTTGTTGTGCAAATATTCTAATGCATATTTGCATTAAATATTGATATTTTCCATTTAATTTGAGTTTAGAATCTCCTTGATAGTGAATAAGGCCTTGTACGAATCCATATATAGGTTCATTAATTTACTCCTCAATTAAATTACAGCTCCCTCCAACACATGGAACGATGGATAAATCACCAAGTCTCTCCAAAACCATGGGTCGATGCTTGTGAGACATCAAGGGTGGAATGACCTCCTGCACCCACGAAGTGCGCAACGTCAAAAATTCAAAAAAAATTGACTCGGTTTGGAATTTCTAACTCCAAAATGACAATAGTGTTGCTATTTATGATAGCACCACTATATTTCAAATTCTAAATTGTGGCACCCAAAAGTATTTAAATTGAAAATCACAAATCATGTCGCCAAAAACATATATGCATCGCAATTTAAACTTTGGAAACCCTAACTCTAATTTTCAAATAGAGAAATGTTTCTCTATACACAAATGCGTCACAATTTAAAATTGGAAACCTTAATTCTAAATTGTGAACCATGTCACTGTGGACATCAAAATCTGCAAATGGTTAGCACAATTCCAATATCCTCATAGAATAATACAACATTCTTCAAAATAAATGAAAAAAATAATCCAAGCATGCAAAGAAGACATGAAGTATATCTATTCTATGGTGGATTGGTGTTATCCTTTGTGTAGAAGATATCCTTTTCCCAATGAGATGATATACAATGAGATGCTAAGTGAACTCAAGTTGCCTATAGTGATAGTGCTCAAATTGTAGATGAAAAAATGAGAGAAAATGTATTGAACTTATAGGAGAAGTTAAGAGAAGAGAAACCAAGATTGAGAAATGTGGGACTAAATCCCATCAAATGAGAGAGAGCCACTTGTCACAATGGGATTGGCCCATGCTTGTGCAAGTTTTGGCTAATGTGCCCATTTCAAATTTGAAAATGGCAATAAATGAATATGGTTGAGGGTTTTTGGGGAGAATTGTGTTTGGCCAAAAAAGTCAAACATGAGAGTTAATGAGGGTATATTCTTTGGGAATATGCCCTTGTGAGGGAAAATAGGTGTTTTAATAAATCAATTTAAATGATTTATTGTGCAAGTGGATGAATCTAGAGGATTTAGGTGATTAGGATTAAACTAATCAGGATTTGATTAATCTAACAAGAGTTTAGATGATATGACATTTGATTTCAATTTTTGTATTTATTTTAAATCAAATGAGAGGAAAATGCATATGAGTGATTTAATTAGATATATGTGATTTAACTAAATCAGGAACTATAGGAGATAATTAAATAATTGGATTTATTTAATTTTAAGAGAAGTGAATTAATCAAATTGATTTATTTAATTAATAGATGAAATAATGTTGAATGAAGTATGATTAGATGCATGCGTATATTTTGCATGTCTACATTTTTCCCCTCTTTGAAGCAATGTACTCATTGCATTGGTTCAAATAATGATGTCATTGACATCGAAATTTTAAAAATTCTGATTTTTTTAAAATGCCCCAGCAAAAAGAAGTACGTTAGTACATTGCCCCCTCGAGAGATCAAGCAAAAAGATTGAGGTGGATTTCGCGAAAAAGAGGTTCAAAATGAATGTATGGATGGTTAGACTATATGATCTATATGATAATGATAATGAAAATGAGATGTTTGGAAAATGCTTAGAATAACAAATTTATATTATCCTAAACAACTTGAATGATGATGCAATGCATGTGAGATAAATGTGATGGATGATGTTGTCCTATGATGATATGACATGATTATGCAGGATGCAAGATGGATTCATTGTTAGCGTGAAAGAGGATAGAAGAATGAGAGGGATCAACCCTTGAATCCAAGAAGATGCAGAAGTCCAACAAGTCCACTAATCATCAAGACTTTATTGGATATGATGATGAAAGATGATGATGCATTTCTTATCCAAGGGTGGGAGAGATACATATCATACCCTTCTTTATGTTTGATAACTGACATAGGTGTGATGCATCAATGTATTAAGAACTAGGATGGTGTGGCACCTAGTGTGATGGACTTTGACTCGTCAAACAGATAGGAGTACTCTTGTTCACACTTGACAAACATAACCTTATTTAGAATGCAGTTCAAATATTCCAAACATCTCGGGCCAAAACATCATAAGGCAAGCCTTCTTATGTGGTCAAAAAGATGCCTAAAACATCCTTCCTACAAATAAACAAAGTATGCATGACGAAGTTATTTTACAAGAATATCCAACAAGCACAGCAGATAAAAAGATAATGATCGTTGCCCCATTCCCTTTCTCTCTAAACCTGTTTTGTTTAGGCATCATCGAAAGGTCCTTGGAATGAGCACAAAATAAGATAAGTCAATAAAAGACTAAATAAAGAAAACAAAACAAGCTAATGTTCTTCATACCACTAGCTAAGACTAAGTATTGTGGGGTACCTAATGCTTATGTCCATCGCAGGAAAGCTTCATCCTAGGACATGTTGTGATCAAGGTTTTGATGGGACTCATTTGGGTGATAAGCTATTGATATTTCGAGTTGACCAACATGCTCATTTATTGACTTAGACTTGAGACTTTGACGATTAGGTGCTCACTTTAGAACCTGCTAGACTTGCTTCTAATTGCTTCACCAAAGGTGAAGGCGACGATGATTTATTATGAGCGATGCTTATTGCGGGTGAAAGTGAGATGAGATGGGTGCACCATTTTGGGTTTTTCAAATGTTTTGAGGCTATTTTTGGTATTTTGAGATGTTTTACAAATGTTTTTGGTATTTTCACATTTTTCAATTTTTTTGGTATTTTCAAGATTTATGAATGTTTTTGGATTTCGTGTCTCGGGGGTCGATCAAGGATGGCCTTGCCTATGTTTTAGCTCATAGACAACGTAGTTCAGATGATAACTAACTTGTTTGTTGATGAGATAGACAGGCAAATGGATTGCCATTGCGACGAACGCCTAAAGGACTGACCTAAAATGTGAAATAGATGGGCAAACGGATTGCCAATGCGACAGACGCCTAAAGGACTGACCTTAACTATGTCGGGGGATGATCAAAGATCAACCTTTCCTACATTCAAGCTCAGAGACGACATAGTTCGGCCAAGGTGGAAGACTGACAAGACTCAATGATGAATTTATTTATTTATTTTTATTTTTTTGAAGATTTTTTGAGATTTTCGACATGTTTTAGATTTTGAATGATTTGGATGTTTTTGGTTTCTTTATTTTTTGAATTTTTTGAAATTTTGATGAGTTTTTTGGATTTTCACATGATTTTGACAATTTGGAGGTGGGTATGTATGACAATATTAGTGCTTTGATTTGGGATTTTTTTGAAAACCAAGCTAAGGTTGATTGATCAAATTGATGGATTGATAGTTTGACTAAGTGTATTAAGTCAAACAAAAGTAATAATGCACTTGTAAACTTTAGGAAGCTGTGTTATCCTAGAGTAAACTTGTACATAAGAGGATGGTTTGACTAAGTGTGTCAAGTCAAATGAGGTGGTTTTGGATTTGATAATTTGGCTAAGTGTGTTAAGCCAAACAAAGATGATAATGATCTCGTAAACCCAGGGAAGTTGTGTTATCCTAGAGTAAACTTGTGCACAAGATAATAGTTTGACTAAGTGTGTTAAGTCAAACAAGGTGATGATTGATTGGATTTGATTGATCAAGATTTATGAAGCTTGATTTGGAACAAACTTGTTTTGATGATTTGATGTGATGATGACGTGCACATTAGATGCGATTGATACGAATTGTTCATATTGATGTTTGATGAAAGATAAAGCTTGATAAGGATCGTCTTCCTGTCAAAATATGCCATGGGCTAGTGATTTGGATTTTTGGTTCACAAATGCTCTGACCAATTTGATTTCATGTTTGCCAATGTTCATATTACTTCATAAGTTGGAGGATATAGATCAAGATTTATTCTCGAAGTGAGATGCAAATATCTGCCCCCAGTGTCTAGCAATGTTTGGACAACCATGGGTGGATTCTTGGAAAAATGGGTATGGATTATCTTGTGATAAGATAAGGGTGTTCAAACAGCAGAATGCTCATTCAGATAGTGCTTCAAGGCTCAGATAGCGTTGGGTAGGATAGAAGCAACGAAAATGACCCATGTCAAGTTGTCTACCATAAGCAAGTGTAAAGTGTGCACCAAAATTTCATCAAGATTAAGATACCTTAAAGTATGGATGCAAATGGATGAAAATGGATTGGATAAATGGTTCATGGATGAATGGATAATATGTCTGGAATGTTGGCCTATTATGGATGTGATAAGATGATCTCTCCTGAATTGACGCACGCAAATGCCCGATTCTACACATGATACCTGTTTGCCAGGTTTTCATCATGGTACCTATCCAAAGCACCACCAAAGCGGTTTTCGCTAGAGGACGATTTTTATTTTTACTATTTTTAATCCTTTTTGTAATTTGTTTCGGATTTTTATATTTTTGATTTTTTTTGTATTTTCTAAGATATTCTAAGTTGATGTTTAATCACTTGGTACAACTGACATTGGTGCTTCTATCATAACATGCCATCAGTATCCTACTTGAAGAAGTTGCTTTGCCAAGATACGTGCACTTGAATGCAACTTTAGAGATTCCTGGTCTGCTTTACTGATACCGGAGTTAACTTTGTCTTTGTGCGCACATCACAATAGAGTGCCTTCTGAATCCTTATGATGAAGGGTCATTTCCAACACATGGTCAATGTGAGAATTGGATATCATGCGTGGAGGTGTGGATGAAGCATGTTTTGGTATAAAATATGGATTGGTTGACAGTTTGGAACATTTGACTCTCCAAACTTGGGAAGACGAGGAATAATGGATGGATATAGAAGTGTGCGTGGAATTAGGACCAACTGCTTGATACACTTTGTATGTCCCTTGAGAAGCTTTCTTTTTCCTTTGTGGACATATTTGATGGATACTTTTCCCTTGTTTATTTTTCCCCATAATTTCTTTGACTAATGGAGTTTGATAGGAATAGTATTTCTTTGTATTCTTTGGTATCCATATGTATTTGATTTGTCCTTCATGCTTTAGTACTTCTTTTTATTTGACGATGTTCTTCGTTCTTTGATTCTAATATTTCTTTTGATGTTGGTCCCAATTCGTGGATGGGGTGATGGGTGGATGGAGATTCATGACGTGGTGGGTCGTACATTTGGCATTGGTTTCATCATAAGGATTCTTCATGCTCCCTATGTTGATGTTTTCTCGAGATGAAGTTGCCCCCAGTTTTGTGGAAGTATCACTGATATGTTCATATCCTTTGATTGTCGAATAACCAAGTCCTTGATGCTTAGGATTGTCAACAATCTGCACTGGTTCTAGGATACCCTATTCTTGTAGGCCTAATCCTCTGCCTTGATAATTCATCTATAGAAACATTTTGTTTGCAATAGGATATGATTTTCCTTGGAAACAAGGCACTAATCCTTCTATAATTTGTGGTGGATCTTCAAAAGTGATAGCTTCTTTATTGATTAGGGATCTTTCCCTAAGAAAGGTAAGTGGTCCAACTTTATAATTGATAGGATCCTCCATAAGTGGGATGACTTCCTAATTGATATTTTTAGCTTGATCTTGTGAGATATCAAATTGTAATGCTCCTTCAAGAGGTGTTGATGCTTCACTTTCCTTGTAAAATTCTTCCTCATGATTCATTCTTGGTATGCTTTCACATTATGTTTCTAATTCATGACTTATGTAGGAGCCTTCTTCATGACCCATTTTTGCTATGTCTCGATAGGATATTTCTAATTTGCAACTTTTGTAGAAGCCTTTTGATATATCTCCACATGATGTATCTGAGTCACAACTTCTATAGAATCCTTCTTCATGATCCACTTTTGGTATGTCTCTAGATTTTTCTATACTTTGATCATGTGTGCAAATGTTAAGAGTAGGAGACTCGTGTACCTTGGTAATGATGTCAAGAGTACGAGACTCTTGTTTTGAATGAAGATCATCTACATGTCTATCCAAAGAAAGCATCTTCTGGGTAGATGGAGGAATATGTGCTATATGGATATGATCATCATTTGTGACATCTTGTATAGATAGGAGAGTGCCCATTAGATCATTTTAGTATCTTGGAGATACGAATTCTCAATCTTGAGTGATTTCAGAACTATTTTCAACATGCTTTGGATCAAGTTCTTGACATGGGTCAATTTCAAAGGATGGATTTATTATAGTGGGTTCTTGGAAATCATTATTAGGCATGGAAAGTGGCTCAATATACTTTTGATCCTTGAGGATTCCTTCACTATCCATAATCATGAGGTCAAGGGATGTCAATATGTCATTGGAAGGGCCATTGCTAGACCTTGATGGAAGATTTTGATCATGCTTTGGAATAAGTTCTTGAGATATGTCCTCTAACTCATTAGGTGATATAGAGACATTTTCGATATTATCATTGGTCGATGGATTGTAGATTATGTCAATGGGATTAAATAATTGTAACACATCTTGAAATAGATCACTAAAAAGTGGCTCTTGATGAATGTTGAGTTGATCACTAGATGGGGTAGAAGCATCTTCAAGATCTTGAACTTTTTTTCAACAATTATGGAAGAGAGATTACCAATGTCTTCAACCATAGGATCAAGTGATGTTGACATTTCTTGAATTTGATCATTGTTGGGTATTTTTGGTGAGTTTAGATCATGATTGGAAAGTGGATCTTGGTGTGTGTTGATTTGATCATTGGATGAGATGGAAACATCTTCAAGGTGCTCATTGATGGGTTGATCTTGATCATTATTTTCAAAAATTGTGGTGGGAATCTGTTGCAAGCTTTGTTGAGCGAGTAATACCTGTGTTTGTTGTTGAGCCAACAATGCTTGTTGTTGGTCATTTTTTTGTTGTTCCAACAATGATTATTTTTGGGCTTGTTGTTGAGCTACTTGTTGATGGATTGCTTGCAATAGTGCCCAGAATTGTGCTTGTGCCTACCGAGCTTGGTGTTGGGCTTGAGCTTGAGTGTGTGCTTGTTGGGCTACTTGAGCCGCTTGTGCAACTTGTGCAGCTTGTTGGGCTTGGAGTTCCTTTTGGCAGAAAACTTGCAACATGATAGAGAATGAATTTGTCATGTTGTGTTTTGGTGGGGGTGGTGGTGGTGGTGGTGGTGGGTTGGGGATAGTGTTGATTGTTGGGATTTCTTGAATGGTTGTCATTTTTTGTTGCAATATCCATGGTGCAACTGGAGGATTTGTTATGATGCTTTGGTTTATGATTGGAGTATTGCTCGGATTCAATTGATTGACAATTGGTAAAGGGGGGAGGCTCATGCCTTGATTGTTTGGTTGATAGATTTGTAAGTTTTGATTTTTATTTAAATCTATCAAAGGGAAAGGTGTTCCAAAATTTCGATTGGGCATGCTCACATTTGTACCATTGATATTTGGAGGAGATGATGATGCCATGTTTGGATTGCATAAATGTGGGTTTTGATAATCAATTGGCATTGTAAGGCTTGGATAGTTTGGTTGAATTGGATTACTCATGATGTAGGAATCAAGTTTATATTCCATTTTTTTCTTGTGTTTTGACCTTGTTGACCTTTGAGGGGTTTAGGACCAATGATGAGATGAAGGATGAGAGGGTTGAATGATATGGGTGTTGAAACTTTAAGAAACTTTGGATGAATGCTAGACTTTAGGACTTGGTTTGGTTTGATTTTGTGGATAGTTTGACTATGTGTGTTAAGTCAAACAAGATGATAATGCACTTGTAAACCCTAGGAAGTTGTGTTATCCTAGGGAAAAATTGCACAAGAGAATGAATTGGCTAATTTTATTAAGCCAATCAAAGTGATCATGAACTAGTAGACCTTAGGAAGTTGTGTTATCCTAAAGGTAAATTTGTTCAAGAGGATTGATAACTTGACTAGGTGTATTAATTCAAATGTAATGAAAATTTTTGGCATGAATGATGTTTTCAAAGTTCCAAAAGTTGTTGGTGAAATGGAATTTGATAAATGTTTGGAAAAATGAAGTGTTGTGACTTGATCCTAGATGACCCTATGAGGACTTACTTACAAGACCATGTTATGAAGAACATGCTTTTCCCTAAGATTAATTCAACCAAAAGACCAATGTTTGCATGACAACCAAATGAATCAAAAGGGACCAAACACATGTGTGGTTCAATTGTATTTTATCTTGCTTAGATTCGGTTCCTTTTGACACAAGCACTTTCTTGATTATGTTTTTCAACTGAATGTCCAATGTCCTAATTTTCTTTTATCCCACAAAGTGTATTATGTGGAAATCAAGGAAAAGGTTTCCTAGGTTGAATTTGGTGAGAACAAATTGAGATGTTTGAATGTTTAGAAGCCTTCTAGAGATAAGAACCCCTAGGGACAAGCAGTAACATTTGGACACCTCCAAGGTATTTGTTTTTCCAAAGGGTTTGAAATTCTGATGATTCATTGAATGTTTGTTTTCCACTATTTTGAATCCAAGCAAAGTGTTTTTGATTCCAAGCACATGTACAACCCTAGGCTAGAAAAGAAAATATTTTTTAGTTTGCCACTTGGATAAATCCAACTGCGCATATTCTGTGTGGATGACTAGATGCTCTACCACACAGGCTCCCCCTTACAGTGCACACACTTCTCGGGTCAGCCAAGCATCAGTACCCATGAATCTCCCATGGCATACTTTTCATCTCTACAATAAAAATGCATGTATATGTGGGGCAGCTTCAGAGGACATGACCTCTTGCACCAACAAATATAAGGTATTTTTTGGCTTTTAAACAAAATTTTGTAGTAAGGGCATCCAGTTTAGGGGGTGCAATGATAAACTCCTTGTGAGATATCTCCCAAAACTTAGAACAAGGGCTTTGCGCATCATAAAGATACTGGGGGAGAGTTATCATGCACCACTTCCCATTGTCCATGGCTTTCAACGTGAACACAAATTTATATAGCGGTTTGGAAGAGCTTGGCTTTAGCCCGTTACCACTTGAGTTGTTCCCTTGGGGTGAGTAGATTTTCCCACCAAGGCAGGCCCTCTAAATGTACACAATAGTGAGTAAGTGCATTCATAATTCGATCATCTTTGTTTACGTGAACAAAGAGAGAATGCTCACAATGCCTTTTTCTCACACTAGACAAGTTTTTTTCAATTTTAAGTTCCCAAATCGAAATGTGAAGGCAATATTTTTGACAACTTAATATCACAAAATACTTTGATTCTCAAGATCTTTGTGAGGCACAAGAGAAGCGCATACGCCTTTTAAAAGATACTAAGTTGTGAAAAATTTTGCAAAGCATGACAAGCATTTGTTCATTTTATACCTCAAAAGCAGTGATTTTGATTCGTTTTCATTAGGGGAAATTTACATGAAAAATGGGCCTCCTAAGAAACTCTAAAAAAGAAAAAATTATCTCATATAATACAAATTATTTAAATATAAAAAATATAAATTACTTAACTACATAAGTTAAGTGGGGACACACGTTTTTATTATAATTCCTTAAAAAACTAAAGTCAATGATTTTTTAAAAGTGGAAACATATATTTCTATTATAATTTATTAAAAAACTCAACTTCATTTCTGCATTATTTATTTTTTATTCAATAAGTTTTGTAACTTATATTTTTATTATAATTTATTAAAAAAATCAAGTTCACTTTCTTTTCTTGATTATTTGTTTTTATTTAAAAAGTGGCAAAGTAAAAATAACTTTAGATATTTTATTTTTTACTTAGTATTTTATTATATATATGATTTTATAGATTTAGATTTATTAAAGAATAAAAATATTTCTTTGAAAATATAAAAAAAATTATAATAGAACTTAAGAATATAAATCTAAAAAACAAAAAGAATATTTTATATTTAGAAAGATGAATGAGATAGAATAAAAATATTTTTAAAAAAATATAAAAATTAGCTTTTTTCTTAAAGAATAATTTTTTATTCTATTTTAAATATAAAAATTAGCTTTTTTTTTAAAGAATATCATTAGCTTTTTTCTTAAAGAATAAAAATATTTATTTGAAAATATAATTTTTTTTATAATAGAACTTAAGAATATAAATCTAAAAAACAAAAAAAATATTAAAAATTTAATAAAATGAATGAGATAGAATAAAAATAGTTTTTTTAAAATATAAAAATTAGCTTTTTTTTCTTAAAGAATAATTTATTTTTTTGAAAATATAAAAATTTCTATAATAGAACTTAAGAATATAAATCTAAAAAACAAAAAGAATATTTTATATTTAGAAAGATGAATGAGATAGAATAAGATATGTAGAGTTAAATTAACCATCATTAGGTAAATCATAAGATTTTAGAAAGTTTTATTTTATAAAATAAATAATTTTAGTTTTATTTTGGATGATGTCACCGTACAAGTTGATGTCATCTTTTAGTTTATTTTTGATAACTTAAAAAGCTAATGATGTCATCCTTAGTGGGCCCACTTTTTATGTAAATTTCTCCTAATGAAAGCACCAAAACGAGATGTGAAATTTGTCTTGTTCAATTTTGTAAAACCCAAACTGAAATTTAGTAGGTTTCTAATGTTTAGTTTTAACCAAAAAGATTCAAGTCAAATGGTTAATTTTAAACCCAAAAATAAAAAGTGAGTTGGTTCAAAAGAGAAAACTAAAGCAGTAATTGGAGCCCTAAGCATTAAAAAATGCTTTATGAATTTCAAATTTTCATCCTCAAATTTTTCAACTTTTCTTAGTTTTCCTTTGTTCTTTTCTGATGCTTGATTTTAAAGACAACCTGAAAAAACAATACAAAATTAAATCTTAGACAAGAGATTTATTTCAAAGAAATCATTTACAATATTAAAAATCAGAACACAATTCCTTAAATAAAGATAGATTTCAACATTCCTTGAAAAATTCAAATTTAGATCATGTGAGGATATGTCTACTCCATATAAATGTTCGAAATCTAATAATCCTCTAACAAATCCTCTCTCTTTAGACTTGTTTGAAATCTGATTTGACCCGTTGCATGTATCATCTTGTGGTCATATGGTTTTTTACCTTGTCTCTATCATCTTCGTACTTTTGTCTACTGCATTGATAGGCATAGCATGCACAGTGTTAACAAGTGATGTCGATTAAGGTGCAGAATGTATGGTGTCGCTACAAAACTGTCTATCCCATTAAATGAAGCCTATATTAATTAGCTTGGAGGATTCAATTTACAAAGTAGGACAAAAAGCACTATCAGCGTATCCTACTCTTTCCTTCTTGTCAGATAACCAAAATCTTGTCAGCGTATCTTAATGTCATTTTTTCTAATTTCAAACTAATCCAGTTGGCAGGCTTAAATCCATGCCCAACAACCTTTGACCAGCATCAACATGAAAAGAAAACTTAAAGGCTCTTAGAATCTTCCAAGCAGGCATCAACTTGAATACTCAGTCCTTGTTAGTAACTTCACTGCCTACATACGTATGCAGGAAACTTTTAAGAAAATGTCAGTGCCAAGCATAGGCTGAACTCTCCATCTTTAGTTGTCCTTACAATAAATTCTTAGTTGGAAACAACCCCTAAGCAGACTGATAATTCCTACGAAATGTCAATTATGCAACATGCAAGTGCATTTGAAAAGGACACTAAAAATTTAAATGCAAATGATGAAAATTCAGCACCTTCAATAGGGGAAAGGGGCTAGTAGTCATGTGGGGTCCAATAGTTGTGCAGTCAATCGTGATTATAATATCCAGTCTTACCACATATTTATACTATATATTATAAATAAATAGTTCAAATGTAAATAAAAAAATAGCCAAATGTTGATTAAAAATGGACCCATACTTGAACACATGATAACCTCTAAATGTTATATAAAAAAACCATAAATACATTCATGAAGAAGTGAAATAAGTATTTTTTGTCTCAAATAAAATATCATAACTATCCACTATAATTATATCATTTAAAAAATAAAATTCCATTTAATAAAATAAGACACTCATTTAAACAAGTATTGTTATCATAGTGAAAAAATATTGTTCTTAGGTGTACAATTATTGGGGTAGCAATGTACAAGCATTGGAGTATTTTATATTAATAGATTGTGCTATCATAAATATAAAAGGTGAGTACAACAAATAACATGTATTTTCTCATTAAATGTGAAGGATTTTCAAAAAAAAATAGTGTTCAACTATTGGTCCATTTTTGTTTGATATAAATTGTATTTCAAATAATTGTGTTGTTTTTATAACAACAAATAGTTTTTTTGTGTTCAACTATTGGTCCATATGTGTTGAATATAAAAGGTAGAGATATCAAAAATTTATGGTTATCCATAGGTATTTGGTCCATTTAGGTTGTATATTAATTTTATTTTAAATAAAAATATGATATTCTACAAGCAACAAATGATATTTTTTTGTTCAACTATTAGGGGTCCCATGATTAAGTTTTGGTCAAACCTTTAAAAAGTCAAATTTTAGACACTTCTCAATAGATGTGCTGATGTGGTGAGTTGCATGATGAGTCACACCTCCGAACCTTAGTTATAGATAAATAAGAGGCTAGTCTACATTTCAAAAAAAAATGAAGGTTCTACGATATTCCAATCAATTGCTACATGCTGACAAAGTTAGCCTGCACGACTACTGGCCCCTCTCCCCTAGAACCACATAACCCATGTGAGCAAGAAACTCTTCTAATTCTACTAGAGAAGGAAGAGACCGAAGCACAAAAGAAATGTATGCAGGAAGTTAACTTAAAAGCTTCAGTCGTAGGATCAATGCTAACTTAATGTGAGTTGTAGGTGAATAAGGAGGACAGCGAACTAAAAGTTTTCAAGCAAATGCATTTATCAAGTGTAAAGTTTAATTTTTCCACTTTACCTACATCCAAACTTTCAAATTGATGCATTAGATGGTGAATAAATGGGCTTTTCGAATAAATATATTTGGAAGGTGTAAAAGCATGTCAGTAAATTTCTAGCTTATGGGGCAAGCTATCTCATTCAACGATTTTACACGATATCATTGGCTTGGATGCATCCAACAATAAAGAAACCAGCGATCTAATCACAAACCTTTCCATTGTTAACATGGCAATGGTAGGTAGCCCAGCTAACTTTGGCAGTGAAAATGAGGTGGCCCATCACAAAATCTCCCATGTCTATGACAACATGATTGCAGGAGGGGATTTCTCACAGGCCTTGTTCACTGTCACATCTCTAATTTGGCACGCAACTATCTCATAAAGACTTCTAATGTTATATTACACCTCAAAACAGATAACTAAAGTTGTTAAAGCCTTTATAGAAATGATATTATCAACCTATGTCAGAGGCAATATTATGATATGTTTCTTGTTCGAGTAGTTGAAGCTGCATTAAAACATCTTATGCAAGTGGGCTCCAAAAAACAAGATAAGTAGCATTCAATCATTGTTCACATAAATCAAAAAATTTATCAACAACTCTTTCTAAAATTAGGAATTGTGCCCTCCTTAAATGTGGAAATAAAACATCATAAAATAATCTCTTGAGTCTCCTTCACACCACAACACTCTATACAAGAATTCAGTAACATAAATACCAATGGGAAGTAGATAAACAGGGCTCCTTCAAATTCATGATGTGATGGGCTTGATATGATCGGATTGTTGGATTTAATCAATGCCTCAAAACCATCATTTCCAACTCAGTTAATGTATTAAAATCCCTATTAATGAAATATCTTGATAACAGTCAAAATAGATTCAGTAAGATGTGACTGCTTTCTAATCAAGATATTTTTGCAAGAAAAGCAAAAAAATATTAGTTCTTTTTTTAGAAAAGAAAATGTTTAATCCAGGAATAGAAACTTTCAAACTTGGATCAAAAAACATGAGGGACAACCAAAAAGCTATTGAGAAAATGGCTTATAGTGAAAATAGTTTATGCCTCAAGAAATCCCATCTAAAAGATGAGCTCGAATGAGTGTCATCGAGATATTTGAGAGGAAGGGCAAACCCCTAACTAGCAACCATTGCTCTGCCACCACTAATAACATCCTTCTTGGATTTTGGAATGGGAAACTCCATAAAATAGTACTTCTTTCACTGATATGGGTATCACTACTGGAGGTGCTTTCATGGTCCTGGACAAGTCCTCAGCAGTGTAGCTTTCTATGAGCAGTACAAATGAATTGGTTCAAACAGTGTAGACGAATGAGCCACTTTGGGTAAAGACTAATGGCATTGTACTGTGACCAGATAGGTAAGCATCCAATCACTCTTATTCATCAACTTTATAGAAAGATCTGTATCTTTCCTCGTATCATAGCTACCAATAGATCGTGCCCCTTTCTATTGAAAGTCCTCAAAGAAGTATGCAAAAAGCATGTGAATTGTTTGACAAATGCGCGTAAAATGTTGAAGCATAGAGAAGGCATGTAAATATTTAGACAGAACGCCTCCAAGAAAACTTAAACGGGTTGCTATGATTACAAGATATGCACAAAATAGATCGATTAAAAGGAGTGTGTTGTAACTAGCAAGTGTAAAGTCAGACTCTGCAACCTTTACCACCGTCCTTTCCGCTTGTGCAAAGAAAATGAGGAATTTGGAATAGGTTGTAGATGTTCATATATAACATTTTTGTCAGATGCTAATAGTGGGAGATGCACAGTCGATAGACATCTATGCAAGATGGGGAAGTATAGAACAGGCGTATGAATGTTTAGACAGAATGCTTCCAAGAAGCACAGAAAAGGTACATGAAATGTTTGACAGAAGGACTCAAAGAAATGCGTTCTCCTAGATAGTAGGCTATGCATTCCCTCTCAGTGTAAAATGGAAAAGGCTTTAGGAACTTTTAAGAAAATTTGGATCATGAGGTGTACGGCCAAACTCCATTGTGACTGGTGGTGTGTGTGGGAGCGCATACCAAATTTTATTGTTATAGTTCCCTTGATAGACATGTATGCAAGAATGAAAACATGGAGAAGGCACCCAAACTCTTTGACATAATGCCTCAACGAGATGTCAACTTGCAGAATGCAGTGGTTGTAGGATATGCACACAGTGGATTACAAATGAAGGTAACCTGTGTGGGAACGTGGAAGCATAGACAAGGCACATGAACTAATGGACAAAAGGCCTCAAATATAATATGTTCTACCTCATGGAATATACGATGGAATATACAGAAAACACAAAATACAAAGGTTGAGGCTTTATTGTTTGTTACATGGAACAACACGCGAGATTATCATTTTACTTCCAAGAAGGCTAAAAAAGGTTCAAGAATTTCATGTATTGTTTTGTCTATAACAAACAAATCAGAGTCTGAATGAAACTAAATTTAATTGGTTAGTGATTCTAACTTCTTGCCACAAACCATCAAGACTCATGAAGCACTGGTGAGTCTACCGATTCAAGATTAGCCATTGAGAATTAACAAGAAGACATGAAAAAAACTTGAATACGAATGTAATTAGATATGGAGAGAAAAAATAAATTATTAATAGAATGACAAAATGTATAGATAAAAGACTGCATCATGTTTATTTTTGTGTATGCATTTTAATTTTCCTATCAGAAAATAGTTGTAGTGACTATCGCCTAAATAGAAATGTATTCAAAATGCAGAAACATAGACAAAACACGTTAGCTTTTAGAAACCTTTTAGCCAATGAAATCCAATGTTTAAAATGTCATATTAGTTATCAATTGGCCCTCCTTCTAGTGTCATTTTGTGCACATCAAAATCTGCAAATGGTTAGCACAATTCCAATATCCTCATAGAATAATACAACATTCTTTAAAATAAATGAAAAAACTAATCCAAGCATGCAAAGAAGACATGAAGTATATCTATTTTATGGTGGATTGGTGCTATCCTTTGTGTAGAAGATAGTCGTTTCCCAACCCTTGATAATCCAATGAGATGATATACAATGAGATTCTAAGTGAACTCAAGTTGCCTATAGTGATAGTGCTCAAATTGTAGATGAAAAAATGAGAGAAAATGTATTGAACTTATAGGAGAAGTTGAGAGAAGAGAAGCCAAGATTGAGCAATGTGGGATTAAATCCCATCAAATGAAAGAGAGCCATTTGTCACAATGGGTTGGCCCATTCTTGTGCAAGTTTTGGCTAATGTGCCCATTTCAAATTTGAAAATGGCAATAAATGAATATGGTTGAGGGTTTTTGGGGGGAATTGTGTTTGGCCAAAAAAGTCAAACATGAGAGTTAATGAGGGCATATTCTTTGGGAATATGCCCTTGTGAGGGAAAATAGGTGTTTTAATAAATCAATTTAAATGATTTATTGTGCAAGTGGATGAATCTAAAGGATGTAGGTGATTAGGATTAAACTAATCAGGATTTGATTAATCTAACAGGAGTTTAGTTGATATGACATTTGATTTCAATTTTTGTATTTATTTTAAATCAAATGAGAGGAAAATGCATATGAGTGATTTAATTAGATATATGTGATTTAATTAAATCAAGAACTATATGAGATAATTAAATAATTGGATTTATTTAATTTTAAGAGAAGTGAATTAATTAAATTGGTTTATTCAATTAATAGATGAAATAATTTTGAATGAAGTATGATTAGATGGATGCGTATATTTTGCATGTCTACAATCACAATATACATATGTGTCGCTAAAATTCAATTTAGCATCAATTCTCAAATGGGTGTTGCTATATAGCGGCGTCGCCAAAGTTTAAATTTCAAAACGCAATAAATGAATAAAAAAGTCAAATTTCAAATCACATTTCATATCACATACTGATGGTCCTACGCTTGGAAGTCTCTAGTACTCACAAACTCGGTTGGAATGTGTCATGGGAGCACATGTTGTGCCATCTCATCAGAGGGTCAAGGCTCAAAAAAGCAAGAATTTCTAAGGTGTGAATACATATGAATTGAAAGTGACCCTTCTTAGCTTATTTATGCATCAAAATTAGGGTTGTTTTCCCTAATTTAACCATCAAGCTAAGGTTTACCATCATTTTCACCAATTTTTCCTATCGAAATCTTATTTTGCATTATTTTTTATATTTTTGGCATGATTCTTGCATCCCAAAGCCTTTTTGAACCCTTGGGGCAACTTTTCATCTTTATCGAGAAATCAACCCAAAATTCAAAAAAATTTCCCAATTTCTCGAGGGGGTGGGGAATTAGCTTAATCCTTCCATTGAGGCATCTAAAAATAATAATTAAATTTGTATTTTTTGATTTAATAAGTAGTTTTTAATATGAGGAGCATCAGTCTTCCCAGCTATTTAATTAATTATTTCATTCGCATCTATTAACCTAATTCATCAAATCGAGTTAATTCACCCCCTTTCATAATAACATTTAATCTCATTAAATTAAAGTATTTAATTTAATTCCCTAAGTCTTCTTATTTAATTAAATAACCCTAAGTTATTTAATTAAATTTCATTTCACCTTCCCCCCCATTCATTAAATCATTTAATTAAATGAATATCACTTAATTCTTCTAATCCCCTAACTACATGATTAAAACCTTGTTTAAGTAGCAATTATCTAATTAATCCAATTCCTCCCACTTGCAATGGAATATTCTCATGGAATATTCCCTCCCATTTTGCACAAATAAACTTTGTTTTAATTAGAAAAATATCCTTTTTCTTCACCCATGAATATTCCAAAGAATATTCTTTCTCCTCCAATCATTTAAAAAGGGGAATATTCTCACAAAGCTTCATGTGCAAGATAGCTTGAGAACCTCTTGTGCAAGTTAACTTTTGACCTCTTAGATAGGTCAAAAGTGTGCTTGTTTGGAAGGAATGATAACCCTTGATTAAATCTCATCTTGCATTCTCACCCTTTGATTAGAATCTATGATCCATGCCTCCATTTTCCTCCATCCTTGACCGTTGATTAGCTTTTTCAATCTCAACCCTCCATTTCTCATTTGCTTTCCTATAAGTAGGTCACTATTTGAAGACAAATGGATCCATCTCTCAACATCAAACTTATTCTATTGAAATCACTCACACTCACACTCATAATTTGCATAATAGCTTAGCTTTCATTAATGGCTTCCATAATACATCTATTTAGCTAATTAGAGAAATAGGGTTCGATTATTTTTAGTTTAAATATCATTTAGATTAGCTTAGCAATTTTATATCTAAATCATTTAGCCTAAAATCATGCTAGATTAGATTTTACATCATACTCATTTTAGCATAAGTCATGTTTTCATCCACATATCACAACAGTTTCATCGATTCTCTTCAATAGAATCGATTGAAACAAGCTCATTGATCCATGGGATTGGGAAAGGGTCATCGTTCACATCAACATGACACCAATATCAAAATGGGATAAGTTTCAAATGGGTTAGAGTAGACATTTAAACACTTTCATAGTTTATAATGTTTAGTCTCAATAAATGTTTAGTTTAACTTTTACTTGAATGGTCTTGTTTAAGATTGAGTATCGGTGGCATGAATATGCTTCGATTCTTCATGGATCAAGTGTAATCGTCCCATACTAATATCCTCAGTCAACATTCTAGCGCTAGAAGGAGAGTAAACCGATTAAATTTAATTAATTTCTATCTTGAATTTTATTCGTTTGGACTTTTGCAAGAAAGAACAACACCCAACTCAATTTCAGTGGTGCCTTTGTAGGGTGTCACCATATAGCGACTCTATCATCATTTCAAATGGCGAAACCTATTAAATGCATTGGCGTTGATTAAACAAACAGTGATGCTAATATTATATATAGGTATCAAAGATTTGCAAACAGTGACGCTCGACCAAATAGCAATGCTACCATTCTCTTTGGTTTGTCTGTAGAGTGACGCCCAAATTCACTAGAGTGACACCCTTGTTCACTAGAGTGATGTTATCGTGAATAGCGACACCCAACATTGGTAAGAAGTTTAAGGATTATTTTTCAGCATGTGTTTTGATTTTTTTGGGTCATCAGAGAACTAACATGCCTCTAGCATTGTTCTAGTTTTTAGACTAACACGGTTTTGCAGGATTGGACAACACGAAGCTAAAGTGAAGAAGCATTCTCATCTGAAAATTTTATGATTGTAACAAGCATTTGATGCTTTGGAGCAATTATAACCCAATTCCTTATGATTTTTACTTTATGCTCTAAGACCTCACTAAATTTCATTTGGGTTTAAAACGAATGCTCAAACAGGACTAAAATTGAACCCTCATTTGATCATTATATTTTGGGTTTAAAATTGAACAAGGAAAGTCAACATTTTGTTAGGTCCATAAAATGAATTCATATTAGCTTTAGGGGTTAAAATTAACGAGTATTTGTGTGTTTTGATTTACATCTTTGTTATTGAATGTGTATGCAATTCTCTCACACCAAATGATGATCTTGAGAAATAGAAACATTCCTTTAACACTTTTGTCATAACCTAAATATTTCAATTTGGATTAAAAATGAACCCCTTGCTAGTGTAGGGAAAAGGCATGGTGTGTGTTCTCTCCATGTTTCATGTGAACTAGGATGATCAAACTACAAACGTACTTCTTTGATATTATTTATCTTTAGAGGTTTTCCCTCCCCGCTTTGAAAGGAGGGAACGACCCAAGTGGCAACAAGCTAAATAAAAACTCTTTCAAGTTGCTATATAAAAATGTGTTTGTGATGAAATTCATAAACAATAGATGTGGATGTGTCATGTCGATAAGTGTCACCCTTAGTATATGTGTGATACATCAAAATATCTTCTTAGGAAGAGACTGGGAGGCCTCTTGGTTGAAATAACCTTGAGTTAATTGTGTCACATGTATGGCGACCTTGAACAAAAGCCCTTACTAAGAACCATTATTTAATTTCGAAAGATCCTTAATGCATGTTGGTGTAAGAATGTTCGTTCTGAAGTCGCCCCAAATTTGTACTATTCATTGTTGAAATAGAAAAAATGCTTATGATCTTAGGATCTTAAGGATTTTGAGATTTGGTGATCCCGAGAAGTGTGTGTCATGGAGGGGAGCTAGTGTCACCAAATCTCTAATTGCTCACAATGTTCTAGTGTTTGGAGAAATTTGAGTGGGGACTCAACAAGTATGGCCATTTAAAACCTAATATTGTAAATGATTGTGAGTTATTTGAATACATTGCTTGGATCTAAAACACTACAAAAACAAGCATTCCCTATATTCCTCAAAATTTCAAAGACTTTGGCCTAAATATGGATAAGTCTTGAATTAGCCTTGATATTACTGCTTGTCCTAAGGATTTCTATCCTTAGATATTTTTAAATATATTGACTTATATCTCAATCCATATTTTCCAAAGACAACATAGGAAATTATGGCTTCAACCTCATGATTCTCACAAAATGGACATTGCAAAAGTTATGATGTTTTGGACATAAAAAATCTACTTTGAAAACTTAATCAAGACAAGTTTTATGGTAAAATAAATTCACTTAAGCAAGATAAATTGACAATTTGAACCCCACATGACCATTTGGAGGTTGATTTCCCCTATTGAACAACTTGATCTTGAAGGTGCTATCATTCAACCAAACTTTGAGCTCATTAACGGAGAACAAACCGATATTATTAGTAGTTTGAAAAGCTTCACTTTTTACATAAAAGAAACACTTGCTCAGTGGAGAAACACTGCAAACATCTTAGACGAAGAAGAGGAACAAGCTGATATTGAGGCTGGAAGGCCCATATTACCACCACCCATGTGGCTGTAAATATCATTTTTTCTTCCATAAACATAAACTTCTCTAAATGATCTTGTGTAAAATCAAAATCCCCAAGAGAAGGTCTATCGGTTGTCACTTCAATCTAAGGCATTGAATTTCAAATGCAATCAAAAACCACATTTTCGCAATCTACCAAAACGGAAACAAGTTAGTAAAAAAAATAATGAATGTGCATTGAGGAAACATCCACACATGTACATTTTATTTATGATTCAAAACCTAGGTCTTTTTCATGATAATAAACCTATCTAAAAAATTGGTCCTTTTCATGGTCTTAAACTGCTCTAAATGATCTATCACATAATCAAAATCCGTAGGGGAATATCTACATGCCACCATTATATATGTAGTTATCATAATTCAAATTTTTCCAGGATGTGGGCCTTAATACTTTATTGTAATCATAATCTCTTGCTAAGAAACTATTATGCCTGATCTAGGAGGAATGAACCAGATTTACATACCCACGTATATCCTCTTTTTTAGGTCAACATTAGTCTTTAAGATTTGAACACTTTAGAGGTTTAGCATGATTCTCACTACCTTGGTCTTGGAAAAAAAAGGTTCATTCTAATTCAACATTGGTTCAAACACTTCCCTCACCCCTCCATCAAATTTCATCCATCACTTCACCAAACTTCGTAAAAAATTTGAATACACTCACTTTTTGACTTGAACATCAAATCAAACCCAGCCTCTAACTTAGCTACTTTGTATGTGAAATGAATCCTTTTCCATGCATTTGGTTGATTTAGTTATCACCTTTGGAATATTTTATCTTGAAGGTCATGAGTCTACTTTAAAGATTTCCAAGCTCATAAACATCCTTTATCCTAACATCAAAACATCAAACTCAAGTCAAAAGTGTTGTCCTAAAATGTTTACAAAGATTACTTTCCATATCACCCATATTTTCATCCCCCATTATCATCATTGCTCCCAAAATACTTAGAGTGTCCCTTTTACCTAGATTTGAGTCAACTAGAGAATTTAAACATTACATATCTCAACACAACTCTCCCAAAAATGACAAAAACTTTATGATAAATACAAGAGAATCATGGAGAAAACCAAAGTCACATTTACCTCAAGTGATCCAAATCCTCTAGAATTTGATCTAAGAAGTCAAGTCACCCCATCACAGCAACCCTCATCTCCATCAAGACCATATGAGATAAAGGACATCATGAACAATCCATTTGAACTTACTAGGGAGTAAATCATGGAACATCAAGCCTTTAAAAAGGTAGCTCCTATTTCCACATCATTTTTTGCACAAAATTTGACACAAGGCTTCACGACTCCGACATTAGGGAAAAATAAAACATTCACTCCTAGTCTTGAAACTAGTATTTACAAGGACTTTGGTCTAACACTTCCATTTGAGAGTAGTCCACTTGTGGGTACCCTTGATACTAATCCTCTACCTCCTACCACCACTTGGACACCTACCTTTGGTGCTCCTCCTATTCCCGAAGATCCCAAACAACCATATAAACCCATTGACCTTCATTACTCCACCACGACCTCCACATATCAAGGACACCCCTCTTCATCCATACCCATGAATACCATAAGTCCTCCCACCATCACGCAAACCAGTATGGACATATATACTATACCACATATTCAACCCTTAATGAAGATAGGTACATCTTTATCCAATCCTCCCATTGGTTCATTTGTTCCATTATCTTCACAAAGCACATCCACCCCATGCATTATCAACCCATCTCATAACAATCCCTTAGTCATGAATCCCACCAACCTAGGTAATACCTTATTTACATCTCTAGCACAAGGAAATCCTCAAGACATCGGACAAGGGAATCTTTTTAATCAATGGACTCAATGTCCTAGTGTGTCATTTCCATCACAAAATCTAATGGAACCATCCTCATCTTTTCCCATGATCCCCATTACCATGAAAAATTAAATGGGATCTCAAACGCACATTCCTCCACCCCAATCCACCATATTGATGAGGAAAAAATGTGTTAGCCTTTTACCTATTATTTGTGTCAAACCCTGTCATCTTTCCTAGTGTCTCATGTTGTTCCTGTCACTTTTTGTTAATGAACAAACGGTATTTAATGAAATAGAAGAAAAGGTTAAAAATAGTGAAAATACCGATTTTGCTAATTGTTGTTAACTATCTTTTTTATTTTGGTGACAAGAAGTGTTTAATGGTTGACATCACACATGAAGGATATCGATGGAAGGATACTGAATTCCTGAAGTCATATTATCATTTTGGTTTTACTCGTCAAAGATTAGTCATTCTATTTTAGGTTGTTACGTTGTTCTTGGAAAAATTTCAAAAAACTTTAAAACTATTTTTTATTATCTTCTAAAGGTTGTTGGCTGAAAGCCACTAACAACCAAAATGTTTTATCGATTACATCTAAAAGACTGTTAGACATATAGGTAGCTTCAATATGTATATATATGTGTGTGCATTGAAACTGGATATCAATATACATAATTAAAAGCAGAACCATGGTGATTTTCTATATACTCTACCTATGATTGTTTGGATGAATGGAAGCGATAGTAGAATAATTTAAAGAACGTGAGTTTTATCATCCAATGACCGGTGAAGGTAGGGCCCACTTCCTTGATTGATTGGTGATTATTGCATTAGATTGTGTGTGTGGTAATGTATGCTTTGAATTTATAAGTTGTTTAATTATTTCATTATTGTATTGTTGTCTAAATCTTCTATTGTGTGATTCATTTCCATGAAGGTATTAATCGGTATTGAGTTGTTAAACACTTACCAATACAATCTGTATTCATTCAATAGTTTTTTGTTGGTATATGTAGATCATTAAACATAAGAGAAGTTTGAATAAGTTAATGGGATTGTTTCAAATTTTCATTAAGTAGTATCAGAGGTTTATTTTTCAGTAGTTCAAATTTAACTTTTTGAAACGTTATTTTCAAGATAGATTTCTATTTTGTTACTTTAATACTCTTATGTTAAGTGCCAGTAATCTGTTTATGTGCAGAACTGTTTCTTCACAAGTTCATGTCACATTTGTGACAGGAAGTCTATTAATCTGAATTCTGCCCATAAGTAAATTATGCTAGGTTGCATCCATCAACCCTTTGTTTCTTAATTGCAGCTCTTTGGCATATTTACACAACACGGTTCAAAATCCTACATTCTCGGATTGACACTTTAGGATGAACTGAGGAATCCATTCCCAAGTACATCAAACCCAATTTAAAGAGTAATTCAAAAACCATAGTTTTATCCAATCATTTTGGCATCATTGTCGGGGAACGGTGTTAAAGACCTGCATTTCTAGTGAACCAAGTTAGGAGCATTGCGCTAAGGAGAAAATCCACGTGATAGTCGACCTCGTTTGGATAATTACCCTTGGTTTTCTTTGTCATAGCTCATTTAGGTGCATGAATCGTGTTAGAATTGGCTATGGATGCCAAGATCTATGGAACAAATAGAAAGCACACAGAAGAGAGAAAATAATATGACAAGAATAAACTGTATTCAATGTCAATGATAATGGAACTACATTATTTTACAATGAGAGACCCCTTGGTTATATAGCCAAGGTGAGAACATAGGAGTGCATACGATTATGACAAGTGTCATAATCTTATGACATGAGACAAAAAAGCTATCACTCTACCTAAAGTGGAAAGTGATAATGTGATAACCACCACAAATAGTGGATCACCCACAAAAGGTGGAAACCTAATCACATGATATGTCCATGAAAGGTGGAGGTGATAAAGTAATAAGAATATAAGTCCAACAAAGGTGGAAATTCTCCAACAACTCCTATGTGGTCCCTAAGTAAACTTAACTAAGGTGTAATTATGACCTAGGAAAAGGTACAGAACATTTAATTACACCAACAAATTGTAATAGGGACAATAGAGGAAGACTTATTAGAAAAGAAAAGGGAAGTAGTTCACAACCCGAAAAATCCAAAAATAAATTAGCACCATCCATTGAGAGCCCAGAACACGAAGAATTGCAAGATAAGTCCAAGTCACCCATTGAGACAAGTACCTTGACTCAAGAGAAACCAAAAAGTAAGTTGCCATCACTAGAATTGTCTGAACCTGATCTTGAGAAATTTTCTATTGAGACCACCATTATTCAGACATCCGCAAATACCCAACCAAGATCTTTCGATATATTATGCAAAAAAAATTAACAAATTTCCCAAAAATCTTACGGGGATCAAGTTGGTCCATTCTCCGAAGAAAGCCACAAGCCATTTAAAACTTATTTTACTCTGTGGGCATTTGAATTCATGGATCCCAACAATAACAACAACAATGAAAACAATCACAATAGGGCATTGGCCAACAATAACCCAGTCACTTTTGAGTTCACAATCACAGATCTTGGAAGAGACGCCCCTATGAAAAATATTCATCACTCTGCTTTGCCCATTTTTCATGGTCTTTCAATGGAAGATCTTGACATGTTTTTGTTTTAATTTGATGTGTTGTGTCATAGCTATGACTACCAAAATGATGCACAGAAACTCAAACTATTTCCAGCTATATTAAAGGATGTCGCCCTACGGTGGTTTATGAACCTTCGAAATATTAGAACATGGGTGGTCTTGAAGGAGCTATTCTTGAACAAGTACCAGAAATATTGCAAGACAAAGGAGGTTTGGGATGAGATATTTCAAATGAATCAAAAGGAAGATGAGTCTGTAGAAGACTACCTTGAACATTTTATGTTTAGTCTTCAACGGTCTCGTTAGGAGGGACTAAATGATGATACCATTTTTTTTTTTCTTAGAGGGATAAGAGATGATGTTATGGAAGCATTAAATTTAATAGGAAAAGGGAACATCTGTAAAATAGAATTTGATGATATTTGTGATATTTGCAGGAACTATTCGAGGTCGCAACGTTTGGGAACAAGCTATCCAAGTAAGCCTTATGCTGCAAGCAATGCACCAGGTATCACAAAAAGGGAAATAGGAAATTTACTTGAAGACCTTAAAACAAATTTTTTGAGTCATATGAGGAAACAAATAGACACTCTTTACACCAATAGGAAACAAGAAGAAGCCGAAAAATCCCTAGTTGTGTTTTTTCCAACGTGTCTTAAGAGACACGGTAGTGAGGATTTCCCATTCAATAGGACAAACATCTCATCTTTAGAAGAACTCAATAAGAACTCTACCTTGAGGCCTCATCCTGTAGGAGTAACCGAAATGGAATATTCTGAGGAACCTGTCTATTATATGGCCCCTAGGCAACCCTTTCCACCCCGAGCAATGAATCCCAACATGATGAATGATTATCTTGCCCCAGGACTAAGCCAACCCAATTCTTATCAAACGGGATGGTATGGTGGTTGGAAACAACCCCCATACCCTCAATGGATGCCTCAATATCAATATACTTCGCAGTCGTGGCAACAAGCATGGAGGCCACAAACACCACAACCATTTGCATACTAACAACCATTCCCCTCATAATCACAATTTCCACCTCCTCGTATGATTAACCCATACCAATAGCCACAATTTCCAGCTTTTCCATCATCAACCGCCCCACCTATTAATCCAACCCAAACACCAAGACCTACATCAATGCCATCCCAGCCCAACCCCAACCCCAATAATAAGGCCACCCAACCAGTATATAATAATGAGACAACAAGTTACTCCATTGATGCAGAGAAAAGAGGATTCACAATTCAACATTCCATTTAATTCACAACTTTCATAAATTAATCATCTCAAAGAATTATTAAGTGCATTCTAGATCATAGTGTAATCATTCTCATAACAACCCACAATTCAATGCAACAAACAGTCATTAATAACTTTCATAAAACAAATAATGAAGCCAATCCCTTCAGTGAGATTTCAAATAGCATAAGTATAGACCTTCCTTACAATTTTTATGAAGATCCAACAATGGAAAATAAAGTTATTTCATTTTTCCCAAAACTGCAAACCCTAGGCAGTGTTCAAACCTGCCCTCACCAAAATAATCATATCTTCCACAAAACTCAATAAAATTCAATGAGACAAAAAGAATTGGAAACTAGAAACAGAGACCTTTCCATCCATATATGACACTATATTATTTGAATCCATATCAGGCCGTACAAATCACAACTTCAACCTGAAAACAATCTAAAAATCAGAAAATGCATACAAAACTTGAGGTTGTCATTCTTCAAACTTCAAAAGTAATGTCTCCAACCTCTCCAATTCGAGTTTTGGAGGGTGTAATTATACATTTACAACCAAAACCAACTATTTTCAACCACCTTTTAGTTAGTTTGTTGACAAAACACCTTAATGACACTTTTGACAAGTTGCTTGACAACTTTCTTGAGCAACTTTTACAATTTTTACAATATGGAACAACTTTAAACATTATTTGACATATGACTTCAAATATTACTTCCTAAGACTCAAACACCTATAAAATTGTTTGATAAACCTTATTATAAGATGCAATACATAAAATAGAGCAACTATTTACAAATGGCCTCATGGAGGCTTGAAAGCAATTTGGTGCTCTTGCACCATACACCCCTTGAAGGAAAAACTCAAGTCCCCTTAGTTAGCATAGAATAAAGCACCTGCAAAAATAAATGATTCTTCACTATCATCTGCAATAAAAAACACTTGTATCTTCATCTTAACCCATGGTTTTGTCTTCCTCTTCTTCTTATACCATCTCTTCTACATCATTTTCTCAACATCTAGGCTCCAAAACTCCATTTCTTGTGTATAAACTTCAGTAGCATCATCTATATCTTCATTCTTATCATTAGAGTACCATATATAATCTGCATCACACTCTTTCAAAACTTCATATAACTCATTAGAAAATATATCTGCAACATCTTTATTAACAACCTTATTATCAACAACAACTTGATCATGAATATCAACATCAATGTTATCAACAACTTTATCATCATCAACTTGAGTATCAATACAAGGGTTATCAATAACATCAAAAACCTTCTCAAATTGTTCATCAACAACAATTTCATCAACTACTTGATTACAAACAACAACCACATCACTAATCTCAACATCAACATGTTTATTAACCAACAAAGAAGTTTGTTCATCTTCAAACACAATTGAAATATCATGCATCTCAACTTGTAACTTATCTTGCTCAACATGAACAATAGATTCAAAATTTACCTTTGTCTCATTTGCTGCCTTCTTTTGTTTTCTTTGCTTCTTCATAATCTTCTTTAGAGGCCATTTTAACCTCTTTGGCATTGGTATATTCCAACTCCTTTGTGCTTCCTTAAGAAGTTGGTGTTCTTTGTCTAATCTTTCCAACCTTTGGCTTATCTTTTGTAGGGCTTCCTCAAACTCTATTTTTCTTGCCTTCTTTCTTTCCTTCTTTCTCATTTCCTTTTCCTCTCTTTCCTTCTTCCTTCGTGAATCCTCAACCTGCCAACATCTCTTTAAAAATTCCATCTTCACAAGCAAGTCTCTCCTTGCTTCCACTTCACCTTGCCACACCTAGGCAATCAGGTTCCTTCCTCAACCTGCAAACAACCACACATAAACCACAAACAACCTTCCCAGAGCATCTTCAGGCTCTGATACCACTATGATGTAGAGAAAAGAGGATTCAAAACTCAATATTCCATTTAATTCACAACTTTCATAAAATTAATCATCTCAAAGAATTATTAAGTGCATTCTAGATCATAGTGTAATCATTCTCATAACAACCCACAATTCAATGCAACAAACAGTCATTAATAACTTTCATAAAACAAATAATGAAGCCAATCCCTTCAGTGAGATTTCAAATAGCATAAGAACAGACCTTCCTTACAATTTTTATGAAGATCCAACGGTGGAAAATAAAATTATTGCATTTTTCCCAAAACTGCAAACCCTAGGCAGTGTTCAAACCTGCCCTCACCAAAATAATCATATCTTCCACAAAACTCAATAAAATTCAATGAGACAAAAAGAATTGGAAACTAGAAATAGAGACCTTTCCATCCATATATGATACTATATTATTTGAATCCATATCAGACCGTACAAAGCACAACTTCAACCTGAAAACAATCTAAAAATCAGAAAATGCATACAAAACTTGAGGTTGTCATTCTTCAAACTTCAAAAGTAATGTCTCTAACCCCTCCAACCTCTCCAATTCGAGTTTTGGAGGGTGTAATTATACATTTACAACCAAAACCAACTATTTTCAACCACCTTTTAGTTAGTTTGTTGACAAAACACCTTAAAGACACTTTTGACAAGTTGCTTGACAACTTTCTTGAGCAACTTTTACAATTTTTACAATATGGAACAACTTTAAACATTATTTGACAAATGACTTCAAATATTACTTCCTAAGACTCAAACACCTATAAAATGGTTTGATAAACCTTATTATAAGATGCAATACATAAAATAGAGCAACTATTTACAAATGGCCTCATGGAGGCTTGAAAGCAACTTGGTGCTCTTGCACCATCCACCTATCCCATAAATGCATTAGAAGTAGATGGAGTTCAGTTAAGGTTAGGGAAGGCCCTTCAAGAGCCCACCATTACCGAAATCAATGAGGAGTTAGAAACCGAGCCAGCCAAGGATCCCCCTTTTCCCGAACAATTTCAATATGCACCCATAGAAAGGGAGGATTCTCAACTTGAGTTCAATTTTTAATAATGAGTTATGAAATGTTAATATTAAGATTGCTTTGTTGTAGGCCATCAAAGACATTCTTGTCTATACAAAAATAATTCTTTATCTATGTACCCAGAAGCAACGGAAGAAGCAAGACCCAAAAATGGTTCAATTCATTGGACAGTTGGTAGACCTTATGCTTGGAAAAATTACCATTCTAAAGTATGTCTATCTAGGGAGTCCAGTCATTAAGGTAACCATTGGTAAAGTAAGTATTCCTAATACCCTTGTCAATTTGGGTGTTGCAATTAATGTAATGACAAACGAAACAAAAGAAAAATTGTCATTAGAAGGACTTAGGCCTACACCTATAGTTCCTCAGATGGCAGATCGATCTTTGGTCAAACCCGAAGGTATGATTGAAGATATAATCCTTTCTATTGATTCATGGGAATACCCAACTGACTTTGTGATCTTGTAGCCAAAAATTAAGCTGGGGGGATACCCCCTAATTTTGGGACACCCTTGGTTAGCAGCCGCAGATGCATTTATCAATTGTGGATCAGGGAACATGGTTATTTCCAATAGTGAGCACAAGAAACAACTGACTCTATACCCGCTAGCACAACCTTTTTTGGAGATAGAGGACCCCATTTGGATTGATAGTGACTTGGATGAATCATTACCAATCGTAACAATTGATAAAGCCTTATATATGGAAGAGCCTACTGAGGATAATGTTCTTATTAGTTTCCTTCAGAACTAGTATACGTTGAATCAAATATTTGAAAGCATGGTCCTCCATTCAGGTATAAATACTCAATGTCCTTTTGGGGATTTTTCACTGGTGGGGAGTTCATGCTATGTTCAACACTTTATCACACTGCATCAATTATTACCCCATAATTGCTTATATGACTCATTCTTATCTTTTGCAAAATCAAGTGATATGCCATCCACCTCACAAGTATTATCCCTTGAGTCACCAACATAATCTGTCACTATGGAAATTCTACCTAATCGCACACTTAACATTAATCCACAGCTCACCCCTGAACAAATCCATGATCTTATTGCGATGCTTAGAATGAATAAAGAAGCCTTCGCCTGGGAACACCAAGACATGTGTGGCATTCATCCTGATACTTGTACCCATCATATATATATTGAGGAAGGTAGTCGTCCAATTAGGCAACCACAACGTCGGCTTAACCCTGCTTTGCGCGACATAGTTAAAGAGGAGTTACATAAACTATTGAATGTCGGGTTTATATATCCTATTTCTAATAGTCAATGGGTTTCTCCTTTAGTTGTTGTTCCTAAGAAAACAGTAAGTGGAGAATTTGTGTCGATTATAGAGCATTAAATAAATCTACTAAGAAAGATCATTTTCCATTGCCATTTATCAATCAAGTATTGGACACTCTTACAGGTAAAAATTTCTTCTCCTTTTTGGACAAGTTCAGCGGTTATAACAAAATTCACATAGCACCTAAAGATCAAGACAAGACCACTTTCACCTGCCCTTGGGGCACCTTTGCTTATCGCGTCTTTCCATTTGGTTTATGTAATGCCCCTGCCACTTTTCAAAGGGCAGTTTTGAGCATTTTAATAGATCTTGTCAACAATTGTGTTGAGGTATACATGGATGATTTTATTGTCCATGGTAATACTTATGAAGAGGCTAAAACAAACTTAGACAAGGTACTTAGGTGTTGTATAGATACCAACCTATCCTTGAGTCATTAAAAATTCCACATACTTATGACCGAAGGGATAGTATTGGGCCATTACATTTCCTCCAAGGGTATTCAAGTAGATCCTAAAAAGGTCCAAATTATCCAAGACTTGCCTATACCCTCTAGTCAAAAAGATGTTTGAAGCTTTCTTGGCCATGCAGGATATTACCGGATATTTATCCAAAATTTTAGTAAATTTGCATCTCCCTTGTTTGCCTTTCTAGCCAAAGATGTTGCTTTCTCTTGGACACCCGAGTGTCAAGAAGCCTTTGACTCCATCAAAAAAAAACTTGTCACTACACCCATCCTTAGAGGATCGAACTGGGAATTACCATTCCATATCCACAAATATGCCTCTAACTATTCCATGGGAGTTGTTCTTGGACAAAAAGAGGATAATCTTTTCTACTCTATCTATTGCATCGGCAAGAACTTCACAAGGGCCAAGGTAAATTACACAGTAAGTGAAAAAGAGTTTTTATCTGTTGTGTATGCCATTAATAAAAAAATTAATTACATTACTAGCTATAAAGTATTTGTCCACACAGATCATTCGGCAATTCGGTTTTTAATGAATAAATTCGTGGTAACTGGTAGAATTATTAGATGGTAGCTTTTAATTTAGAACTTTGATATAACTATACATGATAAGCCTAGTCGAGAAAATGTGGTTGCAGACTTTCTATCCTGATTGCAATTTTTGTACAATGAACCTACTCCAGTTGATGATGTCTTTCCAGATGAGCACCTCTTTGCTATATCCACAAGGAGTCCTTGGTTCGTCGATATTGCAAACTACCTTGTTACATGCAAGTTTCCACCACATTTCTCTTCAAGGGAACGACGGAAGCTAGTTGGCCTTAGTGGACAGTATACATGGATAAATGGATTACTTTTTCGCACTGGCATTGACAATATCATGTGGCGTTGTGTACCCGAATATGATGTCTTCGACATACTTCATGCATGTCATACAGAACCATGCGGAGGACACTTTGTTGCTAAGCAGACTACCCAGAAGATTCTCACTGGAGGTTACTACTGGCCTACACTCCATAGGGATTCTAAATTCTATGTTCATCATTGTGACAAGTTTCAGCGCATGGGCCGACCCACACGCTCGGATGAGATGCCCTTACATCCACAGTTGTCTATAGAGCCATTTGAGAAGTGGGGCCTTGATTTTGTTGGCCCAATCAACCCGCCATCACAGAACAAGGAATACATCCTTGTATGTACCGATTATGTCACAAAATGGGTGGAAGTGATAGCCCTAAAGCATGCCAAAGATCCAAAAGTATCTGATTTCTTGTACTCCAAGATTTTCAAAATATTTGGTGTGTCGCGTGAGATAACCACCGATCAAGAACCATAATTTACATCAGAACTTGTTTTTGCCCTAGTTCACGAATACAACATCTTCCACCGTAAGTCCACACCTTATCACCCTCAAGCTAATGGGCAAGTAGAAGTCACCAATCGAGAGATTGAGAATATTCTTACTAAGACAGTTTCTCTTCATAAACGCAATTGGGCTACACAACTTCCTGAGGCCGTGTGGGCTTGTCGAACAACATGGAAGACCACTAGTAGTATGATCCCTTATGAGCTCATCTATGGTAAGAAGGCATTCCTTCCCATTGAGTTTGAGATTAAAACTCTTCGAACCGCACTACAAATGCGTATGGATCTTTTTGATGCATAGAAGGAATGCATCAACCAACTATATTCTTTAGATGAATTGTGCCAAGAAGCACTCTTCCACACTGAGACCATCTAGAAATAGTGTGCTCTATGGCATGACCACCACATCTGCCAACGGTCATTTCAACTGGTGATTGGGCACTCCTATACGACTCTCACTTCCAAGACTTCAAAGGAAAGTTTCACACACGTTGGTTGGGGTCCTATGAGATTCAAACCATATATGCTAATGGCGTCGTTCGTATTTGCACAGTTGACTCTGAAAGACAATCTCTTCTCGTCAATGGTCACCACCTCAAAATTTACAAGAAGTATCTCTCCAAAGAAGCTTTCTTTTTAGAGGTGGCACAGGAACTTACTATTGTTCCTTTTGGCCTCCTTCGAGATTGATCATTTCTATATCAAAAAATAAAAACTCAACTTAGTGGTGAAAATTGATTTCTCGGCGCCACTAGGTGGTGGTAGATTGAAAACTGGACAACAGGTGGTCTATCATAGATTTTTTTTTTTAAAAAGAGAAAACGAAAAAAGGCAGACAACACACGACCAAGCAAGATCTTAAATGTTGGCACCCCACCTTCCTGGCCTATTTTTCTTGCCACCCAGCAGTTGGCCCTGTCTTATTCATGTCACCTGGTTGTCAAGAGCTCCTTTTTGTTTCTATTGGTTGGCGTTGTCCTTTCTGCCTGGTCAGGTTCTATGACCCTTCACATCTATTGGTTCCCTTTGTGTCATAATGGTTGTTCGTGGCTTTCATCCAAAAACCATTGCTTCGGCTGATTTTATGTTCCTATCTCTCTCATGACAAGAACTGATGCGGTTACCTCTTGGTCTACTTTCCAGTCTCTTCTTTGCCAAGATTAATTTTCCCATTTGGAGACCACTACCTTGTCAATCACCGTACTCCACCTTGGCATTGTTCTCATCCTTTCTTTTCCACGCAGAGTTCTCCAGTTGGTTGCTTCTATTCACATTCATCATGCATGTACTTCTCGCACTATACTCTTATGCCCTATCATTGCTACGGGCCTGCATCAACATCAGTATCGGCTTCAACACATGTGTCACCACATCACCACTCTTGTCCATCAATGGTCATCGGTATCGGTATTTCATGTTTCTTTCCTTTTCTTTTTATTTTCTTTAAATACCGCTTGTTCATTTACTGATGGTGACGTCACCCGCAGACAGGTAACTTGCTAAGCTGGGGGGAAGTGTCACATCTTCCGTCGTGTCTCATCTTTTTCATGAAATCCCTGTCCCATTGTATCTACATTCATTGATTTCCAAGTATGATTTGTCATAAATAACAAACTCCTTAATACCACCGTAATCATTATAATTCGCTGCAAATAATAAACTAGAAACCTCCATTTTTTAACCAATTATCATAAACTCATTCTTATCGTCTACACAAATTGCCAATTAAAATTTGTCATATTCCTAGTAATAGTTGTCTCTGCAAAACCATTTTCACTCCTTACCGGTTTTGAACTGTGAATTGTTTGGATTGCACCTACTAGTAAAGAGTAGACACCGCTATGAGCCAACAACTATGGGGGTTTTAAGGGCTCTTGCGATGTCTAAGGCCTACAAGATATTCAAAAAAGTAGGATGGGATGCATATTTCAAGAGATTGCGGGGGTTTGATGAGAAACTAGCTCGTGAGTTTGTGGCAACATGCAACAATATGCAGGCATGAGTCCATGGGCTAGCAATTCCTGTCTCAATCGAAAGTATAGCAAATGTCACGGGATTGCCATTAATAGGAGAACATTATTTTCTAACAATTATGGGCACGAGAAAGACCTCAAATCTCTCCGTAAGAATTTCCTAGTGCATGGAGAATCGGTCGAAATGGTATCAGGTCAAGGCACAAAGTTATATTCACTCCCCACTCCCTGGAACAATGTGGCAAAATTTATTATCCAGTATTTGACTTGTGAAGGAAGGTATGTATATGTTTGCGCAAAACAATTCCGATTGATGATACATTTGAGATGGGATGCACTTGTGAACATTCCTTTCTTTATATATTCTTCCTTAATACAAATGTGTAAAGCGGTTCAAAAGGGCAGTGAGAATTCATTAGCACATCATGGGTTGATTAAATTGTTAATCATAAGAGAATTGAAGAGACTTTCACCTCCTAGGGACTGGGACTCATTCATTGTAGATGAAACCCCTGAGAATTCTATTGAAGATTCCCTCCCTACTTCATAACACTTTGCCAAAGAAGACTCCCAGAGTACACGAAAATCTACTGACCCCCTAGAGGAGAAGGATTTTGGTTAGGAAAGCTTAGAAGATAATAAATGCACCAAGGGTCCGGAGCTTGAAACTCTTCTTGATAGTGCTAAGAAAAGAAAATCGCAAACTTTAGGAGTATGAGGAAGAACAACCCTTTCTCACTACTTATGGCATTCACAGCCTACAGAACTTGGTGACTAAGCTAACTAAGGAGAATGAAACTCTATAGAATCAAGTTCAAGAGGCAGAGTCACTCAACTCATCGCAAGCAATTGAAATCAATCAGTTGAAAGTAGCATTTGAGCAGGCACAAGTCCCCAAGACATCATTGATAACCATTCAGGAGCATGAAAAACAATTGCAGGAACTTCATCAATTGTGTGTCCAAGAAGTCGCCAATACCCTGCAGAAACTTGTCCCTTCTCTCTCTAGTTTGTATTTATTTACACTCTCTTTGCATGAGGACATGCAAGGTCTTCAACTGGGGGTAAATGATGAGGGAAAAATGTGTCATCCTTTTACCTCTTATTTGTGTCAAACCTTGTCATCTTTCCTAGTGTCTCATGTCGTTCCTATCACTTTTTATTAATGAACAAATGATATTTTATGAAATAGAAGAAAAGGTTAAAACTAGTGAAAATACCGATTTTGCTAACTGTTGTTAACTGTCTTTTTTATGCTGGTGACAATAAGTGCTTAATGGTTGACAGCGCACATGAAGGATATCAGTGGAAGGATACTGAATTGCTGAAGTTATATTGTCATTTTGGTTTTACTCGTCAAAGATTAGTCATTTTGTTTTAGGTTGTTACGTTGTTCTTGGAAAACATTCAAAAGACTTTAAAACTATTTTTGATTATCTTCTAAAGGTCGTTGGATAAAAGCCACTAACAACCAAAAAGTTTTATTGATTACATCTGAAAGACTATTAGACATATATGTAGCTTCAATATGTATATATATGTGTGTACGCTGAAACTGGATATCAATATACATAATTAAAAGTAGAACCGTGGTGATTTTCTATGTACTCTATCTATGATTGTTTGGATGAATGGAAGTGATAGTAGAATAATTTTGTGAACGTGAGTTTTATCATCCAATGACCGGTGAAGGCAGGGCCCACTTCCTTGATTGATTGGTGATTATTGCATTAGATTGTGTGTGTGGTAATGTATGCTTTGAGTTTATAATTTTTTTAATTATTTCATTATTGTATTGTTCTCTAAATCTTTTGTTGTGTGATTCATTTCCACAAAGGTATTAATCGGTATTGAGTTGTTAAATACTTACCAATACAATTCGTCTTCATTCAATATCTATTTGTTGGTATATGCAGATCATTAAACATAAGAGCAGTTTGAATAAGTTAATGGGATTGTTTCGAATTTTCATTAAGTAGTATCGGAGGTTTGTTTTTAGTAGTTCAAATTTAACTTTGTGAAATGTTATTTTCAAGATAGATTTCTATTTTGTTACTTTACTACTCTTTTTTTAAGTGCCAGTAATCTATTTCTTTGCAGAACTATTTCTTCATAGGTTCCTATCACATTTGTGACAGGAAATTTGTTAATCTGAATTTTGCCCATAAGTAAATTATGTTAGGTTGCATCCATCATCCCTTGGTTTGTTAATTGCATATCTTCGGCATATTGCCACAACATGATTCAAAATCCTATGTTCCTGGATTGACACTTTAGGATGAATTGAGGAAGCCATCAGGGATAACTTTAAGAAACCCACTTCAAGGTGTAAAATCCTGGCGAATCCTGTATACTTCTCGATGAAAAATATTAAATTTATTGGCGATTTTTTTCATTTTTCGAGAAAAAAAAATAATCCCCATTGGCAAATCTTTTATAATCCCTGGAAGTCTATGGAAAATCGTGGTGAGTTGCAATTTTTTAAAATCAAATAAAATATTTTTCATTGGTGAATAAACCCGTTTTTCAAACCAGAATTTTTTTTCCATTGGTGATTAAAACCTTTTTTCAAAGCAAAAAGTATATTTTCATTGGTGAATTAAAATGAATCTAAAAATAAAATAAAAAACTAGTGGCGAAATAAAAATCATATGGGCTGTTCAATGGACGACTATAGTTGCATTCCAGAAGTAAATCTATCAAGCAGTAGACTTGCGATTTGAAACCTCTGGAATATCACTAGAACCATTAGATTTCTAGAAATCAATGGTTGAGATTTTATTACCGTACAAATGGTTATAAAGTTTTGTTTCTCAGCGATTGGGTGACCTCGGCGGGATGCACAACTTTCGAAGTGACAACTCATTTAATGAATTGTACGATTCCATTAAGGGATGTCTTCTCAAACACCAACTGGATAGATCTTAAATAAGGTATTAAGGAGTTTGGAGAAATGGATTTAGTAGCAGATTGTAAAGTTAAGTGAGCCTGCATTTTGAACTCCATAATCACAGTTTCCTCAAAATGGTACTTCCAGCCGATATTAGGGTATGGGAAGATGAAATTGTGGCCTTCATGCAACCCAATTTGAATTGGCTTGAAGAAGAGCAACTCGACATCATTTCCCAGCTACATTCAGTGGCGTGGAAAGAGAAAACCAGCTATGCCGAGTACAATAAGGTGATTTTTGTTTTAGAAGAAGAAGAAGAACGCGTTGAATTTCATAATTTTGTTATGGAAATGCAGTTGGAACTGTACAGAGTCCCGAAACCTCCAGCAATTTAACAATGTTACAACATACACGAATCCTTTAGTGAATTGTGAATTTGTGACACATAATGATAAGGGGGCGTAGTTTCAGCTTTTGAGTGCTTTTTGAATGTTGATTGTACAGGGTGTGGGGTGACAGGTCTATGAAACCACATTTTTGGCATTAGAGAGATAAAATAATATATTTCTATATCTTTGTAATTATCAATGCTTCCTTTTAATTATGAATGAATTGTGTTTCTTCATGATAATTGTTCAATGTTTATCTGTTAGTGTTAGGTCAAATTCAGAATGCTTATTTTTTCATCTCTGAGACTTTTTGTTCAGATTAATTCATCGCTCATTCACTCTTTTCAATGCCTTGATTTCGAATCTCGATGTTGTACATTTCATTTCATTTAAATTCTCAATCTTTTTGAAGAAACTGTGGTTGGCAGTGGCAGTGGTGGCAATTAATGTCATATGTGATATGAACATCCGAAGCAATTTCTTGGACAACTCATAGCTTTAATGAAACAAGATTTGTAATGATTTCATATCATTTGAATGAGTGATTTTGACAGCTTGTCAGCTTGAGGTAGAGTTCAAGTTGGCACGTAGCAAGACGTCAATCAAATTAGAAATTTTAATTATACAGGTTGGTAGTGGCACTAGTGGCCCATAAATAGGGATAGTGATTCAGTGATTAGTAGATAGTGCCATAAGGGTTTTTATTTTCTAGGGTTAATAAGGATTCACGAAGAAGATGATGCAGTATTGGGGATACTGTAAATTCTCCTACCTACAATTATGTAGTTATAGAGTAATCAGTAAAAGACGAATTTCCTTCAAGTTCAGAATGGGTGGAATTGGAAAGAAGTTGATTTGGTTAACCTGAATTTTCAGATGGGTTTTGAACCAGGATGAGGAGCTCTGATGGAGATAAGTGCTATCCAAATGCATAGAGGCTGTAGGTAAAATATGGGAGTATATTTGTTTCTCCTTCTATATTCTAACAGCTCCCAATTCCCCAACATGGTTGGCCAGGCAAGCTCCATGCATTTATTTTCAAAGAGACATTTGTTTCTCATCTTCTGTATGACTCTGGTTCTCGAAGGGGATAAGTACATTTTGTATCTTCACAGCTCCCATTTCCCCAGGAGTGATTGGAACCCCTTTTGCCCACCATGGTTGGAAAATCCACTAGCAGAAGCTTGGAATCATGAATTTATTTTCAGAGCCACATTTATTTTTAGAGATAGATGTGTATTAGGTTTTCAGCAACAAAGCTTGGAAATTGGAACCAATTTGTAATCCATTGTAACGAGCAACAATTTGGAATAAACTATTAAATTTTGTCTATGTAAAGTACTAAAGTGACACATTGACATATGTTATTTATACAAAACAGGAGCTACAGTGCTACTCGTCTGTAAAAATATATGTAATAATGTGACATTGAAATTCAATTGCAATAAAATAAATGGTTGTGTTGTGCTATTCTTGAATCTTCGTTATTCATTTATGTTTAAGAGTAAAGAGTTTTTTTCTGAGTTCAGAACTTCAATGTCACTGTCTATTAATAATTTAATATATTCAAATCAGTTTTTTTTCTTTTGAGAAATTAAGTAATATACTCTATGCAGCATGCACTTGAGAATTCATGGTTATATCAGGCCATCGGGGGAATGCAATCATTCATTCCACCAATGTTTATGTGTTACAACGATGTGCTTACTTTTGTTGATTCTATCGGTATATTGGGGACTGGGGGTGCTAATTAAAGAACTTTGTAGTTTGTACTGCTAAGTGTCAACTGTCAAGTGATTAGTGTTTATTTTTAGAATTTAAAGTTAATATTATGAGTTATGAGTTTTCGCCTTCGGGCCATCGGTGGGGCTGTGATGGGGGTTCCACCAATAAAGCATTGTTAGGCCAATGCCTATGGTATTGACTTTACAACACATGTGTCATGTTAATTTTTTTAAGTTAATATCATAAATTAGTAAATTACTAAAGTTTCAAGTTCAACCGTTGGATGAACATTTCATGTATGGTTGTAGTTACATTCCGTAATGAAATGAACAAAGCGATGGGCTTCCCAACTTAAACCTTCGGAATTACCTTATATCTATTAGATTCAGAAAGATCAACGGTTAAGATTATGACAATAGCAAACAATCAATATGAAAATTTTATGACGGTTTGACTTTGGTCATTTAAATGCCTATCAAAAAAATTGTTTAATTTACAAATTTTTATATAAAATCTTTTATAAATGGATTATCTTGAAAAATTAGAAAACAATGATAATTATTAGTGATAAATATAAAAATCTACTGTTATAATTAACAATTAACAAAAGTTTCTAAAATCGTATTAAAAATAAATATTGTTAAATATATTCTAAAAATTAAAAATAATTATGTTTTATTTTGAAAAGATTCTAAATTAATATATATTTTTATAATAATATTATAAATTATATATATTAATATAAAAAATGATAGCTATTATAAAAAAGTCAAAAGTTTCTAATTCATATTAAAAATATTCAAAAAAGTTATAGTCTATTTTCTTTTTATAATAAAAATTATAAAATTATATATATTATAAATTAAAATACTATATAATAATTTTTTACAGTTTAATAAAAATATAGCAAGTCAAACTATACAGTCTAATAAATTTTGTAGCTATAATATACGGTCTAAAATTGAAAAAAGGGTCAAATTGTAATAGACCATCAAATTCCGTAATGACATGCACAAAGCTATGGGCTTCCCAACTTAAACCTCTGGAATCACCCTATAACCATTAGATTTAAAAAGATCAACAATGAATAATTTGCAACTTGTAGACCTAAGACGTGTCATTCACTTTAATGTTCCAATTTCGAGAAACAAAGCATTTAAAGCACTTTGTACTGCTAAGTGTCAACACTGTCAAGTGATTAATATTTATTTTAAAATTTAATATCATTAACTACTCAAGTTTCAACCGTTGGATGAACATTTGATGTATGGTTGTAGTTGCATTCCGTAATGACATGCACAGAGCGATGGGCTTCCCAACTTAAACCTCCGGAATCACCCTATAACCGTTAGATTTAAAAAGATCAACGGTGAAGAATTTGCAACTTGTCTTGTAGACCTAACTCCTAAGACATGTCATTCACTTTTACATTCCAAATTCCAATTACGAGAAAAAAAACATTTAAAGCACTTTGCACTTTGAAATTGTACTGATTTTTAAAGTCTTCAATCTTCAGATTGCTCATTGCAGTGCACCACCCCATTTTGGATTCCACAGTTCCACTTCCAACAACGCCATTCCAATTTTCAAGCGTCGGGACTCATAATCTAGGTGAGTGAAAGAATTCCTGCAGCTACATTTCAACTTTCATCGTTTGACATCTCTTAAAATCTTATTTTGTCAAAGTTTGAAGTTTGGTTTTAGACTTTAGAGACTCGAGAATTAATTAAAATTAAGAAGGACTAATAGGTATTACTTATTAGGGAATGCAAATTACACAACTTCACATTTGTACAAGCATGTCTACCACTAGTACCACTACAGCAATGTCCGATAAAAAAATGCATTATGCAGAATTGCTTAAAACCCCAGGTTTCACCGATGGGTACCATGATATTTATGATCCTGAAATCTATGGTAGGTGTACCTCAGAACTTAGATTTTCATCTCAGAATAAGGCTACAAAGTGAACAGAATTTGATAGTATCAATGCACCATGGGTAACTGGATTAGGGCGCATGATGTTACATGAAGCTTTCCCTTGCCCAGAATTTATCATGGTCTGTGCTGAAAATTATGATGATAAGAAAAGAGCAATTGTTAATAAAGATAACCAAGAAGAATTGTTATCCATTAATGCACAAGAACTTGGAAAAGTGTTGGAGTTTACAACCGAAGAATTTGGAAACCACCACATTGACCTAGAAAAGCGTGCTAGTGATTATGAAGCAGTGGAAGAAAGGCTGAAAAATGATTTTTTAAATCAAATAGTTAAGGATAGAAACAAATTGAAAGGTGGTCATAAGCCTCCTTATAATTTGGATTTTTTTAAACCATGGGTTCAGGATACTATTTCCATGCTTGCATTTTGCCTCAGTCTGGATAGCAATTTGGAAGTGGGTGCAAGCCTCCTTGAAATGGTATATAATATCCATTATACTAAAGAACATGTCAAATATAATTATACACAGCACATTGTAGAATCCATGCATAAACAGTTTTTAATGATTAAAGCAGGTTCCACGAAGACATTTAAGTTCACAACCTACTTGTGCTATCTTTTTCTATTCAAATTTAGAGGAATGTTTCAGACCAACAAGCTTCAGATTCAGCCCTACAGTAATGCAGAGGAAAATAAAATGGCTCTAGTATATGAATGGACCACTGAGATAAGGATGCATGATTCTCAAAGGAACTACAGTCATTTTGTAGACTACTTTTGGGCTCCATTGCATCAAGTAATTACAAATAATCCAATGCCTAGATTGCCTATGTCATGTAGAAACTGCATGCAACTAGGAAAAGAAATACAATTGGCTGATTGGTACTTAATGGAAGAATATACTGTTCTAAGATTTTATGGATTGGGAGTACAGCCATACAAACTTCCAATACATGTGACAGAAAGGGTTTTTGCATTGGAATATGTAAGGTAGGTGCAGAGTGCTGATGAACTACACTTTCTTAGTCAGCAAAAGAAGACCTTATTTCCTTCTTTACCTTTTTCATGTGGAGGGTTCACATTCGAGAGAAAACCATTTACTGTGGCACATAATCTTTTGAATTTTTTTGCATTTGATGCTATCTATCACTGGCAGTATGATCCATGTGACATCATTAAATCAATGATTGTGGCCAATAGGAATGTGCAAATAGAATTCAACATCAAAGTAAACCCTTGCTTGAAAACTTGAGAAACAAGGATTCTTGTGATGAGGTCAAAATAGCAATGGAGAAAAGTGTTGCTGAGAATGGTATTCCTTTTGAACAATTGTCAGGCGAAATTATGGCATTGCACCGAAAGACAAACAAGACATACAAAAAAATTTATGAAAAAAGTGATAAACCATCTAGTAGACTAAAAATTCCAGGTTCTCTAGAGAAGGATGTTATAGATAAAAAATGGTCACGATCAAAAATTACTGCTTTTTGGTCTATGAGGAAGGACCTAGGAGAAGAAAGAGCTCTTGCAGAGTATGATGATAATGAAGAAGATGAAGAGTTTAGCAAATTGTGGAATATAGAGCATCCTGATGGACATGATGAATCTGATGATGATATTGATATGGAAGAAGAAGAACAAAGCCATGCCAATTACAAACCTGTTTTAAGTGAGGCCGCAAAAGAAGAATATGCTTCAACATATACTATAAGGGCAGCCATACTTCAAAAAATTGGTTATGAAGGTGGTCCTTTGGGGTCCAAAGGACAAGGCCCTTTGACAATACAAAGTGTTGAGCATAGAAAACCAGTTGATAAATCTGGCCTTGGGTTTGGAGGTGAAAAAGTAGACCAAGGGGATACAAGACAAAATCAATTTATTAGAGCTTCTAGTCCTCATCCTCATGGTCAGATACAATCACAACTAGGACATGCCCTTGGTGGATAGCTTAGTGCAACTAGGAGTGCCATTGGTGGTGATGGTATGGGTAGTAGTACTAGTAGTGGTCAACATGTGCTACAACGACAAATTACACACAATACTAAGAGGAAAACAAAAAAAGATACCACAGAAACACCAAGTGATCAAGGCAATCAAAAGAGGCAAAGGATTTTGACAGGTCCAAGTCACACTATCAGTGGATCCACCAGTACCACAAAGGAGTTATTTCCATAAACTCCCACAAATCCAGTTAGTGTGGGTGCGACATCATTAGCAACTCCAAGTACTCCTATTCCTTCGCCATTCAAGCATTCCATTGTTCCTGCCTCTCCAGGTTATGATTTCATTGAAGAGTTTAAAAAGAAATCAGACTTGAATAAAAAAGAAAAGAAGCAACTGATGGAGAGTGCGTTTGTTGTAACTTCAGAGACTGCAACAACCGTGGTATTACCCACATTTGACACAAATAAAGAAATCATGGAGTACACAATTGTTGTTCCCACAGTTCAAAACAAACCAACAAATCAGATGGATCGATCTAAATACCAGGTAACCAATTTTCAATTGGATTTTTCTGGCCTAAAAAATACTGACAAAATTAATGTATCAAAGAAGAACAATGAATTGGTGTACACATCATTGCTAAAGCAAGATAGAGAGAAGAAAAGGTTGCAGACCCAAATAGAAAAGTTACAGGCAGACCTAGCAAGTGAGAAAGCAAACAAAAAAGTAGCAGATAACAAGAGAAATGAATTAGAAAAAAGAATAATAAAATCTACCTCTACATCAACAAGCAAAGAGGATAAATCAAATGAGAGAGAAGTGAATGACCTGAAGCGAAGGCTAGATGAGAGCAATAAGAAATATGATGAGGAAAAATCCACTTCAGAAAAATTAAGAGTAAGCATTGCGAATGGAAATGTACAATGGGAAAAAAATTTGGAGAAACAGAGAAAAACAATTGAAAGATTGGAGAAAGAGCTGATGGAAGCAAAAGAAGAAATTAAGTCTTCTCAAAATAAGTTATCTGCATTTTGTAGAGATACGGTGAGGCATATGAAACAAAAGATCTGGGATGAAATAATGAAGAGTTTTGATCATTTATGTGACATGTTTCAATTGATTGATGCTATCAAACAACATTATAAGAAGCTTAGCAAATATTTAGTGGACAGCAAAAAGGTGCTGGAATTAGAGAAATTTACAAATGAAGTTCTACAAACAGTCTACAAAGCCAGTGACAATGATCTGAAATCAAAAGGGATTACTAATCGGATTGAAACCTCAATGAAGTTGGCATCTATCATTAAAAAGTGTTCGAGAATGTCTGGAACAAAGGAATATTTGCATTTGGTTGCAGACAAGATGAAGGTGGTGGATGAAAAGGTAAGGAACTTCACAGAGCTTGGTTTTTCAGAGGCTTATGACACAAATGAGCGATTCATTGGAAATGATGGTTTCAGAAAGAAGATGGAAGGTGCAAGGAAGATTGATTTGGACCAGTTTCCTCAGAACCCAGATGTGAACTATTTTAATTTGGATTCAATCAGAACACTGATAACCTTGAATGCAAAATTGACTGAAGAATTCAAGACAGGTTCCACTTCTAATTACAATCATGAAATGTTAACAAAACTTCAAGTCAAACAACATTAGTTAGAACAAATGGCAATTCCACCTCCTGAAGAGTGGAAGTTGCTAGAAAAGGTGATACAGTGACTTGATTTTTAATTTTCAACCATTGATAATATGAGTTTCCAAGTTCCAACTCAGCTCTGTGCAGATTTGTCTTTGGGCATTGGCAAGATTTTGCATTGCCAGTGCCAATATGTACTCCTTCATATGAAATTCAATTAAAAAGCTCAAATCCAGACTTCAGTAATGTGATGATGTTCAATTATCTATATTATTTATTTTATCATTTGAACTACTGATGAACTTGATGGAACTTCTAATTTTGCTCTCTGAATTCCTCTTTGTCTTGACCTTGTCCTGGTTTGTCAATGTGTCATATTGTTTGGGAAAGAACCTAAGGTTGGGGTTTTTATTTTGGTTTTCATGAAAATCCTAATGTCCTATGTAATACCTTGGGTGAAAATCTATTCAGATGTTACCTTTTGTGGGTGGGTTTTGTTGGTTTTTTCTAACATAAACAAAGTTTGTCTCCTAATCTACCTATGGAATTGCCAATTCCAATCAAGGGCATGGGATGATTACAACATTATTTCGTAACTTATGATAGTCATTTTATTTGCAATTTGGTAGCAAGCTCTAAGTAAATACATACAGACACATGACTTCACAAACTCGTACAATTTAAACCAGTGCCATATACCATTGGGGAGTCAAATTCACAAACATTTAAAATTTAACAACAGATTCAATTTTTCAAGTACATAGCATATAAGATCGCTGGAAATATTGCATTACAATAGTGTCAATCCATATCCTAACCCAATACTTCTTACTAAATCCCTTTACAAACATATCCATCCATGATTCCATCCAAGCATTTTAATTAATTCCTTGAATTAAAGCCAAAATGGAAAACATACACACCAGAGCACTGAGCAGTGAGATGAACACCATAATCCTTGATTATACTATTCAAAATTATGATATGTTTATACAAAGGAGAGACATGAGCTCCAAATATAACATCATAACTCAAATGCTAGTACTATTGCGAAACATCAAATCTTCATAGAGCTAAAACCCCATTACCGAATAACCCCAAACCTAAATTGTATTAATATTGAAATAACTGGTTCTTACAATCTATTCTGCAACTATACCTAGAATCGACCTCAAAATATCTAACTTGCCAACCCCTATTTTTGGCCTTAAAATCCTTCTTATAGAAAATGAAGGAGCAAACAAGCATCGGGCCAAAAATTACACATGTCATTGGTCAATTATTAATAGACCATAATCAGTTATACTATAACCGCTGAGTTGTTAGTTGCCGGTAATAGACACTGTTTTACTCCTCTTCGGTTAAGTACTTGTCCACCCATCTCTGGTATTCCTCATCCGTTGGCCAGTTAAAATTCACCACCTCGATCATCCTAGTATCATAAGGTGTGTACTTCACCGCAACCTGGTTAGCCTCTCTCTCAAAAGACTCTAAGAATATGCTGGTATTAATTATTTTATCCATACTGCTCACCAGCAAGTCATAGTCCGAGCCATCACAAATCAATTCGATTTGTGCATCAATAACCTCTTTTGCCCTATCTTGCCACTGTTGCAATGTCTTAATATTTCCCTGTGCATCTATTATATCTAGTAGAAAAGTATCATTCCAGTCATCAAAACTCTTTACCAGTTCTCTAATTTTTCTACTCAAATCATCAGGTAGGGCCTGGAATCCCTTCAATGATTTCACAAAATTTAAAGTAGGCTTCAATGACTGAGGCCTATTGTTTGCATCAAACCTGGAAGCCTTAAACATAACATCTAAAGCAGTGGCCCGAGGGATCCACTTCTCAACCAAAGGCAGAACTACTTCCTGATCTCTATTACTGTTTTTAATTCCACCCAAGAACAAAGAATACAAAGAATGTATAGATGGAAACCTACAATCAACCTTCTCATTTAGATGCCTCAAAATGGTGTCAACCACCTCATTGTATTTAGCAATTGCATCATCCTCACTTGCCTTTAGGGCAGCCTTCAATTCTTTGATTTTATTCAACATTTGCTTCTTGGTAGGATCCACAGAATACTCAACTTCCTCTTCAACTGGCTCTGGTGCAGGGCTGAGAGCAAGTGTCCAATGGGGGACCAGGAGTAGAAATGATTGGGATATTAAGGGGAACTGACCCTGAAGTAGTGGGTAGTGCTCTGATACCAGGGGCACTGGAGGATTCTCCTACCTGCCCATATTTCAGTCTATCTACTTCAGACTGCAGCTCAACATTCCTTTGTTGTATTCTACTATATTCCCCAATTATTACGTTGTATTTCTCCATCAGACTCTTCTTTTCAGCTTCCTCCCTTTCAGTTGTCTTTTGGGCCAATTTGGCCACATTCAATGTCAAGCTTGTGGCTTCTATTGTTGAGGTTTCAGAAGCTCTCTTGATGATGATCCCTCCCCTTAGACTTGGGCCAATATCAGCCACATTTGGTTTTGTACCCTAGGGTTCCAATGCCCATATGGCCAGAGTTTCATATTCCTCACTAAAAGAAGAGTCTTGCAGAGATGCCTTAACCTCTTCCTCACTATTTTGCACAGGATGCTTGGACTGTAGGATAGCATTGAATGCTATAGCATCAGCTATGTCCCATTCAGACAAAAGTAAGACACCAGCTTGGGTCACAAGTCTCCTTCCTTCCTCAGGATTAATTCTCTTGAATTCCTCCATTAGTTCGGCCTTAACTTCATCATCATTCTCCTGTTCAGACCTATCAGGTCTTGACTCTCTCCTTCTCTTGCATTTATCCTAATATTCCTCTAATTTCATTCTCCAAATTAACTGCAAGAATACAAGAGTCTTCACGAAGGCATCATCATCCAGGAATGCCTTGCAAGCCTCCATCCTGGCATCCGGTACACATTGCCCCTTTATATCCATATCAGTTAACACCAATTGTGTTGATCTAGGGGGAGAAGGGATACCAACATGCATGTCTTGATCAGTTATAATTATTTCATCCATCAGAGCCTCTTGTGTTTCCTCAACCCTTTGCCTCTTTAGGCTTGGCTCTGATAGTAACTCTACAGGATCATTTCTCGGTGGTGAATCTAGGTCCACAATATTTATCCCTCTAGGTTTCCTGATCCCTTAACCCGATTGTGATGATGCTTGCATTATTTGTTTTCCCCTTTTATCTCCTGCCTCCTCATCACTGCTATCATCTCTCTTCCCCTTGTATAGAGGCATGTCCTCTGGTGGGTGATAATTTGGCCTTGTTTCTTCAGGCCTCGCCTCCGATCTCTGAATTCCCAAGTCCAGTTCCAAATTGACTTTCTTGGTTTTCAAGGTGCTCATGATATCTTTGAAGTTATTCATTGAGAAATCTATTTTTTTGTGAAATGGAGTGAACTCTATCAGTGGATCATATTTTGGATCCATTTTATGCACCATAGCCAGCAGTTTCTCATAGGCAATCCATTTCTCTTTATTCAATTCCTGCCTGCTCAAATCAAACTCATTTCTGATTAGATCCTTAGGAAAATTGAAAACATGTGCAAACTTGCCACCTTTAATTCATTGCCTGAATAGGCAAAGAACCCCTCAGGGTCATGCTGCCTCTTAGATCCACTCTTCAAATGATAATCATCAAAAAATCTTCCAAAGTGGACCCATCCTCCCTTGGAAAAGACAAAATCAGAAACAACAGTATAATCAGGGAACAAAGTCCCTTTTCCTTTCCCTGTCAAATTATCCTCATGAATGCAACCTAGTTGCCACATGACCTCAGCAAATCCCATCCTTGATGGTACATTATATGGAAGAATGTGAGGAGCTCCTTGGAAACCATAAACCCTTAGGACAGTGCTTACGGGGTATAAGATGATGTCACCCCAATTGTGGCACACCTTCAAATCAGGCTTCCTCACTTTGGGTCAGAGGAAATCATGCAAATCCTCAAGGACCCTTGGCACATTTACCACCAATCTAGCTCTAAGTCTGGAAGCAAAACAGTTATCAAACTGCACAAGGCTAGCACCTCCCCTATTGCAAGACAAATCTGCACTCCAAACCTATACTGGTAATCTTTCTCCATTCACTTCTTGCCTCAACACCATTTTATCTGAGAAGAATTCGGCATTCTTGTACAGGAACATATGCATTAATAGGGAGTACCAAAAGAAAGGAGTACCAGTGTCCTCGATATGCAACTTCAACAAACCCTCATGTATCTTTTTAGCAAGAAAAGATGCATAGTCGTACACTACAAAAAAATTGGGATGTTGAATTTGAGCCCCCATAAACATATAAGCAATGGGCATCATGGTATTAGGGCCAAAACCTAAAATTTGGCAAAGTGAATAAAATGTTGCCAAGAAGTGATCAGCAAAACAGCTCACCTTGAAAGGCTCCTGATCAGTTGGGCTGATGTGAATCGTTGAACTGCCTACCTTGGCTAAATGAGGAGGAAGCAATTTTGATCTGAAAAGAGGCTTTGACCTGGCATATTCCTACTTCATTTCCTCTAAATCTACTCGGACTAAGAATGGGCTATATTCACTCAAATTGAAAACCTACCGAATCTCATCTGCATTTATATTCAGTAGAACCCCACCATCATTATCCCTGATAATCCTTGTAACAGGATCATATCGTGTTGCCACTGCTCTGAGTAGGTCAATATCAGGAAATACATTTGGTACGACTAGTTTCCCCATATCGTACTTCCAACCATTATAGAAAGGATGAGGCACATTTCGCTGCCCATACCATCTCCTAAACATTTCTAGGCCCGTCATTTGGACCCTAGCATCTGCAATATTATAGGTTTTACACCTTAGTCCCTCACCTAAGGCTTTCCCATTCATTAAAACCAAACCTCTCTTCTTGTCGTTTGTTGATAGCAGGAATTGATCTAGGAAATCGTCATATTAATTCCTTCGTAAATAATTAATATGGCCAAAATGCTGCTTTGATGGCACCATTTCAAACAACCAGGGCTTCTCCTAAAATCAAATTCTTGAACAAACTAGGGCTACCCAAAATGAAATTACAACAGAACTTTGCAATTTCCCACAATTCAAAAGAACTAGTAACCTTACAGTCTTAATCAACAAGACCCCTGACCAACACAATACAACCCTCCACAAAAAAACACATTCAAATAGAAACTGTGGCATAGAAGGTAACTCACGGGATTTTGTGCCTTGCAGAAAACCAAATCTCGTTGTAAATGCTTGAAAAACTCAATCTCTGGCTTTGGACCGCTTCGAAAACATTTGAATGCCTTTGTGGTTAAGATAGAATGGAATTAACTACTTAAAGTCGATGAAAAATGGCCAGCAGACATCTCATCCGCCATTAAAGCTCACTTGCATGTCGCGCCAATGGCTTCAATTGTATTTGATGCAAATTTAAATCCTCATTGTTGATCTCTTGTTCCTTTCAGATCGTCAATGATCAAATGGCCATCTTCAAAAGGTTGACAGCCTGACAACATCTCCATGTCATTATCGAGGGCCCACTATAATACACAGTGCCAAAGGAATACACATGGCATCCGCCCGTGATATCGCAATCACTAAACACCCTTCACTTTAAGATCACGCAATGGCGAGCAACCGTTGATTCCCTCCATCGACGATCATGATCATTCACAATAGTGAGCAGCACCAAAACCTATCCGTCGAGCAACTTTTCATCAAGGTTAAAACATCGTCGTCGATCTCGAGCACGTGCATCTCACATTTGGTTTAGTATCCCACTCTATAACGTACTAAAGTCCGATACAAATATTAAGCACTTTATTTACTCCTTTTCAGCATCGACAACTTGGGACACGTGACGCCCGCTCGTCATATCGCAATCACCAAGCAACTAGCAGTAACGACATCACGATATCGCGAGGAACGATCAAGATTAGTTGTAGGGAGATCGACAGTCACTAAAAATAACCCCTGCAAAATAATACAATTACTTAAAATAAAAGAGGGGAAGGGGACACCGCCTAGGACAACAATAAACGAAGGCTCAAAGTTGTTCTAAAACATAGGGCACGGTCCGACCCAAACTTGAGAAATAAAAGGTCAAGAGAAATATTTAGTATTTTTATTAAAAGGGGCCCAGCCTAGACGATTCAATGGGACATAAGTTGTTTTGAAACCAACCTCAAAAAGGTAACATCAGGACTCAGAAAAGACCCAACCCAAATATATACATTATATGGCAGGTTACTAAAGCGGCTGCGAGATGCACGTGCTCAAAATCAATGGAGGTGTTATAATCTTGATGAAAAAGTTGCTCGACGATTATGAATGAACACGATTGCTAACGACGGAGATCAATGGTAGCCCTCCATCGCATGATCGGAAGATGGGAGGTGTTTATTGATTGCGATATCATGGGCGAGCGCCACGTGTATTCCTTTGGTGATGCATAGTGTGGTGGGCCCGTCGTGCTAAGATGGAGATTACATCAGCCTTTTTGAAGGCAATCATTTGATGCTCTAACGAAAGTGAAGGATCAACGGTTGGGATTTGAATTTGATCGACGTTAAGTAATTTTCCTTCGTTCGATGGTTGTGTCTTGATGACAGTTTTGGGCCACTTTTGGAGCAAGTTTCTTGAGGTTTGGCAGCTAGCCAGTGCATCTTCCATCAGTCATTTTGTAGTAGGTTTTAAACTCATTAGAGTTTGATTTTTTTTTACAGTACTAGCATCTGAATGGAAATTACTCATTTCGAACTCATGTCTCTCCATTCTATAAACATATCATTATTTTTAATAAAATGATCAAGGTTTATTTTTTTCATTTCTAAGTTATGGATGTTCAATTGTTAGTTTGTTAGCTTCTGTTATGTTTTGACTAAAAATCCTGATATGATTCATGAAGTGCTATATAATATAAAATATCATGGAGACTTGGAGTGCACTATAAAATATTAAATAAAATATCCTGATTCCTGAACTTGAAGTGCAATGATTCACAATTTATTTGAATACAATATAAAAAATCATCAACTACTGTTCGGAATATGATTCATGCAATGCTTGAGTGCAATCTAAAATAAGATTATAAGATATCATGAACTCCGACATTGCAAAACTCCGACATTGCTTTCTAAGCTTATTTTCATCTAAAATTCCTTCTATTATTTGTTCATTATATGTTACCTTTTCTGAAAACTATTCGATCACAATTTTTACTTGATCATGAAAATATTTTGGGTTATCTCGGTTTACCCAAAATTGAGGATACACAATACCCATGGCTTCAAGTATTTCATGTCGAGGGAATCTTTCATGAATCTCTAAGGAAAGAGATTTTACAATTTCCTTCAAATTATCACTAATAGATTTAACAATGTCATTAAAATATTCCTCGTTAACAGGTACTTCTTTTCTAGAGCGCTTGCCAGTGCCTGTCTTACAATGGTACATCGGTATCTCATATCCACGTACACAAATGCATAAGTGCCCGCTTGCATTGAACTGTAAATAATTATCAGGATTAGTCAAAATAGTAATTTTCAGCCACATCAAATAATTCTTGCCTTCTTCAGTTAGATCTAGATATAGATGATCGAGGGCCAAGCATGTAAGTTTACGTAGATTGGCATATTCATAAATATACATAGTTCTATCTTGGGCTTTCTTCACAAGATTGTTCATCTCATCCAGCATGGGGAGAAGACTAGCTAAAGTCAGGAGTGTCTCTATATCGCTTAACCTTTGTAAGAGTTCAGGAGCTTTGTCTACTGTGCTGTGATGCTCGTACATCAACCCAATCAAGGATTGATATTCTGAAAGAACTCGTTGCGCTGGTCCATGCAGGGAGATCCATTTGGTATCGACATCCTTGAGAAGCTTGTTTCCAGGTGTTATTCCCTCAGCAAAATGTTGAAATTCAAGGAAACGTTTGGGACTTCGGCAGAAGTATGCGTGGATCTCGTGAACTAGATTTTCAACTTTTGATATTGTTGGGAACTTGCTTACAATTTTAAATGCTAAATTCATTAGTTGGGCCATGCAGTGAATTCCAAGCATGTATGGTGCACAAGTAGTTTGTAACTTTGTACAAATATTGCTCCTTTGACCTTGCATCACTGCAGCTCCATCAGCTCCTACACACACCAACTTTTTGGCAATTGTCAACTCATGCAAACCTATAATTTCATTCAAAGATTTCTTGACTAGTTCAAATAGATTTTGCGATGTTGAACTGTCCTTCATTTTACGAAAACAAAGAAGACGAGCTTGGCAAACATGTTGTTCTACAGTATACAAATGCATACACACCCAAGAAGTATTGTCTACCACAGTAACTTCATCTGAATAATGCAATGAAATTTGACTCTTTTAATTTCTCCTTTAAATCTTGCTTTTCCACTGCAGCAAGACAGTTCGTCAATTCCCATCCAACGTTTACTAACCAATGTGAGAAGGGAAAGTGGGAAACACTCAAATAAGATAATAAATCAAAATGTTTTGGGTAGTCTGCCATAGGATGCCCCCTGGACAATATATGAAAAACAACACTCATCTAAACAGTTTTTGACAGATTTGCTGCTGCCATGGCTTTTCCAAAATGAGCCTCAAGTGTACCTTCACATTTTTTAATCTTCGACATTCTATGGTTATGCTCTCCATAATTTGCGACATACTTAACATGAAGACATTCTTCCTTTGATTTCCATCGTACGACTGATTGTTCCTTTCCGTCTATGATTTTTTTTTCGTAAACTTTGCTGATATGCTTTTCTATAGTGTCAAGCTTTAGCTGCATCATTTTGTCTCTTTCACATTTCCAACTACAAATCTTACATCTAACCTCTGTTGCCCTTTCAATATCGTTTTCGTTTGATACCCCCACTGGTTCAAGGAATGGGTACTTCGACAACCAACCAATTTGAAAATTCCTTGCCATTTCCCACTCACGCCCCAATTTTGCTTTGCCTTTTCTTTTCTTGCTACCAACATCATCCTCATCCAAGTTGATTATCTCATTCTAGCTATCCAAGGTATCCCTTGGAACATCTTCTGTGGTATTGCCATCCCCATTTGATACATTTTGATTTAACACAATGACAATCTCACCTTGACCTTCCTGTGGCAGAAGAGTTGATGATGTATCTCCATCTTCAATAATATTTGGTGGAAGAGTTGATGGTGTAGCTCCACCTTGATCTAATGGATTAGAAGCTTTTCCAATTCCAAAGTAAGACTGTATGGTACCTCCCCATTTTGGGCGTTTTGATGTCCTCCCAGACTCTTTATTACCCGCCTGCTCAGGAGTCTTACCCTTTCTGCTTGACATATTGATCTCACTTCGAATAAAAGCTGGAAAAATCAATCTTCTTGTTTTAAGGATAGATCGACAGAGAATATAGATCACATTCCCTACTTAAAATTATGTTTAAGACTGAAGCAAGAATGGAAAACAGTCAAAAAAATCTTATTATTATAACTAATAGTCTAATAACTAATAACACTATGAAGATTCAAGAAATGATCACTCACCTTTGACTCTACGACGCTACGTTTTCGGGTTTCGCTGACTTCTGAATCGAGAAGTAGAACCTCAGATCCGAACAAAATGTGTAAAACCGAACAAAATGTGTAAGAACAAATAAAAATTTCAATTGTATTTATATCAATCCATATTTGGCGAATTCCGTGGGATTTTGAAATGGTATGTTAAAAATTTGGTGAATCCCGCGTGCTTATACAACGATACCTTGAAATTTTCAAGGTGAAATAGGTCCTCATAAGCAACTATTTATAAATTTTAATTGGCGAAATGGGTCTTCACAAGCAACTATTTGTAAATTTTAATTGGCGAAATGGGTCTTCATTTAATGTTGTTTTAATAGTATTGGTGAATATGTTGGTGACTTTGACATGCTCCCTGGGATTCCAGGCGAAAATATTGATTGGTACATTGGAATCACGTAGTCTATTATGGCGAATTTATTGCCTAAACATGCCTCGTAAAAAAAAACTATTGACGAATGGACATGCATTGGACCGCTAGTCCGTGATTTCCTGGCGATTTGAACACCCAGTAGATACAGTAGATTCACCAAATTCAAATTGCCAAATTCCTAGAATTCACCAATTCGCAATAATTCGCCACTAAAGTTATCCCTGGAAGCCATTCCCAAAAGTACATCAAACCCAATTTAAAGAGTAATTTAGAAACCATAGTTTTATCCAATCACATCTTACAAGGAATTTTAAACCAATGGAATCCCCAACCTCTCATCACCAATCCATTACCCACTCAAAACATAAATACTCACAATATATCATAGATGTCCCAACAACCACTTTATCCTCCATTACAAGTGCATGCACTAGCTTTACAACAAGCACAAAAATCTTATCAGCAAATCATCCAATAGAAACAACTATAGCAAGAAGCCTTAGTAGCACAAAAAAAACAACAAACCTTAGCACAAAAAAAACAACAAACCTTAGCAGCACAACAAAAACAACAACAACAAAAACAAGCAGCCCTAGTAGCATAGAAACAATATCAAGCAGTCTTAGTGGCACAACAAGTAGCACAACAACAATAGCAAGCAACCTTAGTAGTGCAACAATCAGCCTTAGCCTAGCAACAACATCAAGCTCATCAACTAGCCTTAGCATCACAAAAACAACAACAACAACAGTAGGCCCAATAGCAATCCCTTATGGCATAACAACAACAACAAGCCCTCATGGTGCAACAACAATAGAAAACCTTACTAACTCAGCAATATGCCCAACAACAACAACAAATTTCCTACTATAATCCTCAATAAAACATCATTAATACAAACGTGTTAGGAACATATACATCCACACCTCAATCACCTTCATATAACCTCACTGTACCATACACCCCATACAACACATCATTGTATCAAAATCCTGCATACAACTCATTCATCATCCCACCATATGTTCCTCCAAAAAAATTGCAAGATGGTCTAGCATTGCAATTCAAGGCGATATCTCAAGAAATGTAGGATCTTCAAATGGGAAAGACAAAGAAGCCACATACACAGAATCTATTTCCTTTGCCATTTGACTGAAACATCACAATGGTACCATTCCCTCTTGGATTTGAAATCTCCAAATTTGATAAATACAAAGGGAGAGGGAGTCTTGTGGACCATTTCAAATATTTTAACATCATGTGTATGGAGGTGGCCTACAATGATTCTTATTTAATGCACCTTTTCCCTTCAATTTTAATCGGTCCTACCATGGATTGGTTTTCTCATCTACCTCCCGGCATCAAAACTTTCCAAGAAATTATCGATAAATTCATCGATCACTTCTCCTTCAATCTTGACATGGACATTAGTCTAGAATAATTTTACACTCTCCAATGAAACAAAGGAGAATATATCACTATTTTTTTACAACGGTGGAGACAGAGAGCTAGTAAGAGCAAGTGGCCTCTTCTCGATGAACAAGTGGGAATCATCACAACAAATTTAGACCCCAATCTATCTTTTCACTTGAAAATGTAGTGCATCACATCTTATGACAAGGTTTTCCCTAGAGCCCTTAATATCGAATGAGATCTAATCTCACAAGGAAATACCCAAGCCTACAAAGACAATCGACCATTGACTAGTTCAAATGACAAGCCTCGTTTTTGGGCTAAGAACAATAATGTACCAAATGACGGTGTGGTAGATGCTAAGGTAGTCCTAAGTGTTCCTAGACCAAACAATAGTCATGTTGCTAAAATTCAACCAACTATGCAACAAACAACACCTCAAAAAAATCAGATCAATAACATTGACATGCAACAAAGGCAAACTACCAACAAGAACAACTATCCTAAATGCAAGTACACACAACTATCTGAATCTATCGAAACCATCATAAATAATTTGGTAGATTCAAACCTAATAAAACTTCCTAACTTTGAAAACTACCAAGAACCCCAAGAGAAACCATCCTAGTACAATGAGAATGATCTTTGTGATTTTCGCAAAATCAAAGGGCACAAAATGGAAAATTGCATGAAATCAAGAATATCATCCAAGACCTCATAGAGAATGACACCATATATGTTGAACTACCAATTGGGAATCAAGATCTTAAGATATACAAGAACCCTATGCCAGATCATAACAAAAGAAAAGCTAAGGATTACATAAATGTGCAGTATAGTTATTCCAACGTAGTCATTTCCTATGATAGCATCATTACTGTCATCACATCAAAGGATCTAGTATAGAGTGTGGAGTTACCACACGACATGGAAAAATTATCATCCAAGGAGTCTCATCTCAATCTAGGGCACAACCTACTTTGCCAACATCAAATCCTAGCAAGTATAATATCCTAGATCATCTTAAGAAAACCCCCACACAGATATCAATCTTAGAGCTATTAAGGCTATCCCCCGCACATAGGGAAATATTAGAGAAAGCTTTGTTTGATTCATCTATCCTCGAAGATATTGACACCAATCAATTTCAATCTATGGTGGGGTATATCGCTAATCATCTTATCACCTTCTCAGAATAAGACCTACAATCACAACCATCTCATACCCATGCTTTACACCTTGAGGTTATCATTCATAAAAACAAGGTCAAAATAGTCTTAGTAGATGGAGTTGTTAGTTTGAACATTTGTACCCTACAGTTAATCAAGAACCTGGGCTATTTAGAGGATACTATTGAGAAAGAAAATAGAACTGCCATAAAAGCATATGACGACCAAGAACGGGTATCACAAGGAATTATTGCACTTCCAATCCAAGTAGGACCTCTCATTGAAAAACTACATGTCAAGTGTTAGACCTTTATCTTCCCTATAGCATCTTACTTGGTCGACCATGGATCCATGGCCTTAAAATTTGCAGCCTCAACCTATCATCAATGTGTAAATTTTCCTTTGAGGGCAGAGAAATTTCCATCCATGGAGATCCTAAGCCTTTTTACTACTGCAAGAATCTTGAGGTCAAGTTCTATAAGATACCCCAAATACCCAAGAATGAAGAAGGGCCTACATCATCCACTTCATTTTTTGATCCATCATCCCTTGCATCTACCTTAGAAACAAAAACACCCATGGTGCAGAACATTCTTGACATCAAAGTAGTAATCCAAGATGATGGTTGTGGAAACTATAAGTTAATGAAGGATATTTTTTTCTTAGGAGAACTACATCTTTCTCCTCAATCCCACAGGAAACCCACATCTAGCACCAAAGATCCTGAAATAATCAAGATGGAAGCTACTACCTTCACCAAGTGGGGGGGTCTAAATCAAGAAGATATCAATGAGGAGGATGTCTCCAAATTCCTCTATCAGGATGAATGACTTTTCCATATTCTTCCCATGTAATATGAAAATATAGGCTTGTAGCTAATGAAGGGATGGGGTTATAACAAGAATGAGAAGATAGGAAAAAGTGGCAATGGCTTGCTAGAACCTATCATTTCTAAGAAATGATTAAAGAATCTTGGCCTAGGTTGTACTACTAACAAGGTCACCCTTATTGGCAAAAGTACTTCCCCTAAATAAGACGAGGCTTCCTCTTGGTTACCTACATCACATGATACAAACTTAGATGACTTCCCCCTTGATGTTGTTGACCTCTTCGAAAACAACTCCCTCTTCATGATATCCATTACATCCTTTGCTCCAAGCAATCAACCAACTAAAATACGCCTAGTATACCCACAACTCATTGACATGGATCGACATGGACTAGCAATTCTGGATTTATTCAAAATGATGAAACGATCTTAGAATTCATGGGACTCTGTGACAACTTATCATGGGTAGATCACAAAGGATGTTTTGACATATAATTAGACACAAGGGAATACTACGGGGAGACAATTCAATCCTTCAATCAAAAAATTGATGAAATGCAACTAACATGCAGATCTTTGAGTGAAAACCACATTGTGGCACTCTCTGATCCTAAAATAGTAAAAACAAAGGACACATTTGAAGGTGAAAACCTCTTTGAGGTGCCCAAGGATGAGGGATTCAATCTCCCCCTTAGTGCAATGCATGTAGAGAAGTCAATAATGCTAGTAGGAAATACCACTCTAGTCAATGTGGGAACAAAAGAAGCACCCAAGATCACTTTCTATGTTGAATCCTTGTTATATGAAGAATAGAAAAACCTAGCAGCATTCTTGAAAGATTGATGGGCTAACTTTGCATGGTCATACATAGATAAGCCAAGGCTCGATCCAGAAGTGGTTGTGCATCACTTAGTATTCTATCTTGAATCCAAGCCAGTCAAGCAGAAATTAAGGAAGATGCATCCTTAGATAGAACTCTTGGTGAAACTAGAGCTACAAAAGCTTCTTGATGTTAAATTCATCTAACCGATAGATTATCTTGAGTGGGTTTCAAACCTAGTACCAGTCTCAAAACCCACTAGGGGAATTAGAATCTACACTAATTTTAGAGACTTAAATAAGGCATGTCGTAAGGATGATTTCCCTCTTCCTAACATCGACATCATTGTGGACTTAACAAGTGGGCATGAAATTCTATTACTCCTGGATGGTTTTTCAAGCTATAATCAAATCATGATCTCCAAGGAGGATCAACATAAAACTACATTCACTTATCCAATTTGGGTTAAAGAATGCAAGAGCAACCTATCAAGAGCAATGACCCTCATCTTTCATGACATGATCCAAAAAATAGTTGAATATTATGTGGACAATATTTTGGAAAAATCAAATAAAAGGAATGAGCACATACAAGTATTAGGACTTGTCTTTGATAGACTTGAAGAATACAAAGTAAGGTTGAATCCAAAAACGTGTGCCTTTGGGGTTACATCAAGGAAAATTCTTGGCTTTATCATCTCACAAAGTGGGATATAAATTGATCCAACAAAGGTAAAGCCATCCTCGACATGGAACCACCGCAAACACTAAAGTGGATGAGAGGATTACAAGGAATATTGGATTCTATCAGAAGTTTCATAGTGCAACTATCAGATAAAATCCACCCCTTTTCACATCTTCTCCATAAAGGAATCTTACGAATGGGATGAGAAATGTGATCAATCTTTCCAACAAATCAAGGACTATTTATTGACACCTCTGGTACTCATGTCACAATACTGAATAAACCATTAATCTTGTACATCTCAGCAACATCAGTAGCACTAGGTTCTCTTCTAGCACAACATGATGAAAACGAAAAGGAAAGAGCTATCTATTACATCAGCATGACATTGGTGGGCTATGAAATGAATTATTCACCCATTGAGAAAGCATGCTTGGCAATAGTTTTTTCTTCATAAAAATTCAGACACTACATGTTGTCACATCAAATCAAACTTATTGCAAAGATTGACCCATTGAAATACTTGTTATCTAAAGAAACTCTCACTGAGCGAATGGCCAAATGGGCGATGATCTTAACTGAATTTGGCATAGATTATTTGGAGTGCAAGTAAATCAAAGGACAAGTTATCACAGACCAACTAGAAAACACACCTATCTATGTTGAGAACCCTTTGATATCTGACTTTTGTGATGAATTGGTGCTCCTTTTCAATCTCATAGATCAATGGAAGATTTACTTTGATGGATCATTCACCCAACATGGATCAGGAGTAGGTAATCTTTCCATCACCCCTCAGTAATCTTTCCATCACCCCTCAAGGTGATTGCATTCCAAATTCATACAGGCTATCATTGCCATGTACTAACAACATTGTTGAGTACGAAGCCCTAATCATAGGTCTAAGGATAGCAATTTAGTGGTAGATACAAGAGATAAAATTCTATGGAGACTCATAGTTGGTTATCAACCAAGTCAATGACGGCTATCAAACCAAGGATGACAAGATCACTCCTTACAAGAAGATGGTAGAGAATCTCAAGGACCTTTTCATAAATATAAGTTTTGACCAAATTCCTCGCCATGAACAACTGAGCAGCAGATGCTATGGAAACAATTAGATTATTGTTAGACATGTCGAACAACGTCCTTCAATGTGAATTCTTGGTAGAACAACTTCTCGTACCAACTTTTGAAATCCCTTAATCTGAATTTGTTTGTGTCATTGTTAGTCTTGAATCCCCATGGTATCATGATATATTTATCTACCTTAGCATAGGAATCCTCCTATCCGATATCACCTCAAACCTTTAAAAAGACCTTTGTCAAAAAGGCATCCCAATTTGTAATCCTAGGTGATACCCTTTATCATCGAGGCATCAAAGGAACATTACTACAATGTCTTAACCAAGAGGAAGCCTTAACCACTTTCATAGAAGTACAAAACGGCATTTTTGGTTCCCATTCTAGCGGTATGAGTTTAGCTAAGAAACTGTTGAGGATAGGGTACTACTGGCCAATTGTGGAAAGAGAAGCTCATCAATATGTGTAGAAATGTGTTCAGTGTCAATAACATGTAGATATGATTCATGCTCTCACTCAAGAATTACAACCAATGATTAAAACCTAGCCTTTTTCATAGTGGGGACTTGACCTCATAGGAAAAATAACTCCAACCTCATCTAATGGCCACAAGTTTATCATAACAACCACTAAGTACTTTACCAAGTGGGTCAAAGAAATTCCTTTGACCTAGATAACGGGGAAGAAAATTTCTAATTTTATCTTGAATTACCTAATCTATCATTATGGTGTTTCGTAAACCCTTATCTCCAATAACGGAACACCCTTCAAGAATCAGAATGTGAAAGAGTTATGTCAAAAATTTAACATCCAACACTGATTCTCTACCTCATATTATCCCCATGGAAACGGTCAAGTTGAGGCTACAAACAAGACCATCCTAAAAATATTGAAGTAAACAGTCAATGAAGGTAGTCATGACTGGCATCTGCAGTTAAATCCTTCTTTATGGGCCTATCGAACTAATATCCACACACCAAAAGGTGCAACTCCTTTCTCCTTGGTTTGTGGATCAAAAGCCATTCTGCCTATTTAGATTGAGCTCTCATCATTGCGAGTGTCACTAAAAAACCTGACTACCGATGAAGAATATAGTGTATCTTGGTTGAATGAGCTAGAATTCTTGGATGAGCGTCGTCTTGACTCCCTTAATTATTTGCAAGTATATCAAAACTGATTGAAACGGAGCTATAACAAGATAAAATGTCGGTCTTTCCAAGTAGGGGATCTTGTCCTAAAATAGAATCAGGAATCTACTAGATCAAGATAGTAAAGGAAAGTTTGAGCCTAACTGGTTGGGTCTCTTTATCGGCATAGCAAGCTATGGATCAGGGGCATATCAATTGTCAATGCCTGAAGGTGAACCCTTGTAGGAGCCAACTAATAGCTTGCATCTCAAAAAAAATTATGCCTAGTCTTAAAGGGTGTAAATCTGAAAATACAAATAAAATCCAAAAACAATCAGAAAAAGGATTAAAAAAGTAAAGAAAAAAATCATCCTCTAAGTTAAAGCCACTTTGGTGGTGCTTTGGGCAATTACCTTGGTGAAAACTTGGAAAACAGGTGCCTTGTGTAAATAAATCACCTCCATCTATTATTTGTCTCTTTATCCCATCATTCTTTGTCTCACCCTCCATCCATCACCTCATCATTCAACCTATTTATTTCATCACCCATTTGTGTCCTTATCATAGCTTGATGTTGTGAAGCATCGTGTCCCCTTTAGTACTAGGCATATTTCTAAGGTCGGTTTCACCTACCTATATCGAGGTAGTCTATTTCGTCACATTGGGAGCAAGTCATTATGGATCATATGGGGTTCTTGTATATCTTAAGATCATTGGAAATCTCATCAAAAATCCCAAAAACATTCGTAAAACATTCATCCAAAAATCCAAAAACATTTGCAAAATCTTGTATAGCTAAAATCCAAAAACATTCAAAAAATTGTAAAGGAAAAATCCAAAACATCCAAAACACATCAAAAACCCTAAAAAGGTCGAACATCAAAAATCCAAAAATAGTACCCTTGTCAAACTATGGGTCTCTGAGCTTGAACATAGACAAGGACATCATTTATGTGCTCCTGAGACACCCTAGGTCAGTCCTTTAGGATTTTGTCATAATAAACTGACATTCCATCAACTGTTAATATCTCATTGTTAATAAGTCGTGTCGGTCAAACTACATGGTCTCTACATGTAAAATGTAGGCAAGGATTATCTTTGATCAGCCCTCAAGGCCCCTAGGATAGGTTTTTTAGGTTAGGTTCTTGGTCGGAAAACTTAGAAAACTCCTAAACATTCAAATATCATAAAATCCCTAAACATTTGGAAAATCTCATAAAACCCTAAATAGCAAATAATCAAAAACTAAAACATTCATATAAACTTTCAAAAAGACCAAAAAATAGCCTCAAAACATTTTTGAAAATACCAAAAACATTGAAATATTCAAAAACAATCCAAAACCACCCATCTCATCTCGCTTTCACCTGCAATAAACCTTCATCCATAATAAATTGACTGTTGCCTTCAACCTTTGGTGAAACAAGTAGAAAACAAGTGTCACAAGTCGTAAAGTGAGAACCTAAGTGTTAAAATCTAAAGTCTAGATCATAGGTAAATGTGTTAGTGAAGTTTGTATTAATGACTTATCATAAATCTCATCATCATCCTAACATCAAACAACCCTCTGATCAACATGTCTTAAGATGTATCCTTCCTACGATGGACATCGGTGTCAAAAATCACCTTAGCTAAATTAAACTGGCAAGAGATGTAGATAACACTGACTATTTGTCTTTGATCTTTTCTTTTGATTTATCTTAGTGACCCATTCTAAGGACCTCTCAATGATTTCTATCAAAATGATTTAGAGATAAAGGAATGGGGCACCGATCATTATCTTTTGTTTTCTATGCTTGTGGGTACTCTTGTAAAATAATCTTGGCGCATACTAGCTTAGTTGTGTGTAGGAAAGTTGTTTGGAGTACATTGTTGACTATTGCTTATGCTTTGGTATGATATATTCTAATCTTCTAACTTACATTACAACAAGGTTTTTGTATGTCAAAGTGTGAACAAGAACTATCCTATTTATTTGAAGATTCAAATTCCATTACACTAGATACAACGTCATCCTGGTTATCAATACCTTGATGCATCATACCTATGTGTTATATCAAAAAATAAGGAACAATGAAAAATCCCAATCCCGATATTTGATAAAATCATCATCATGCATTCATCATCATCGTGCATTCATCATTATCATGCATTTCTCATCACCATCTCTAATAATGTCTTGGTGGATCACAAAGTTGTTGGATCTTTTGAAGCAATCATCAAAATCAATGGTTAAATCATTCATTTTGTTTCTTCTATCTAACCTAGTATCATGACGGTCAACAAAAACATCATCAATGCATCCATCCTACATCCACCAACCATCAACATGCATACATCTTGCATAATCACAGCATATCATAAAGCATACATCTTGCATCATCATTATCATTTAAGTTGTGATGAATAATATAGATTTGTTATTTTAAACATCTTAAATTGTTGCATCATATATCATAAACATACATCGCATTATCATATCATAAGCATAAAAAAATTTATTATCCATCCACATGCATACATCTCATCACCATAAAAATGCATAGCAAATACACAAAAATAAATGCATCCATATAATTTGCATGAGCATAACATTTGCATATTATATCATGAAAAGATACTGAAAAAAGAAGTGCACACATCCATATCATTACATCATGTCCATCAATACATTCATAAGCATGAAATAAAATGAACACATCATATTGAATCTGTATTTGTATCATATATATATCAAAAAACGAATGTCATGGTACAATATTTGAATCAGAGTGTATATCGATAAAAAATACAATATCCATGAGGCTATCAAAAATGGGTCCATGAATGTATATCTGTATACAAGAATCAGGAATCAAATCAAAAAGTGTCCATACACTTGAGCTAGCCCTAATGGTTGCTCCCCTCTTTGGCCTATCTCTCAAGCTAATCCTCTGGGAATAATCAAGTTGTCTAAGCGCTATAGGGAAATCTCTATGATAGTGCATCCTGTAGTAGGTTGCCTCAGTCACAGCCTCTCTATATAATCTCACAGAGACTGTTTGCCCCTGAGATGCATCTATCATCGTCTTGATTTGTTGATGTTGCACGACCTCCTATCCTAACTACACTTCGGCAATCTGTCTAAGCTTCCGCTCATGGTCCTACTTTGCCATGACAACTTGTACCTTCTTTCGTGCCTGGTCCCTCTCAGTAGAAATAGCCAAAATCTATTGTTGAGCCTGATCCCGCTCACCTGTAATGATATGAACCTGCTATTGCAACTGTTGAATATGCAAATCTCGAGGATTTGGTGGTGGTGGCCACATTGGTTGTTGTTGAATAGGATGTTGTTGTGGAGGCTATTGATCCACTGGTGGTACCCCTGGAATCTGCCCATCCTAGTCGTCTTGGTTGTCCTATCCCCTGCCTCTATCTCTACCCACACCCCTCCCTCTAGGTCTCCCACATGGAGCAACACCCACTAGATCTATCAACCTGCAAGGGGGTGTAAACCATGCATCATATGCAAGAATCATCTAAGCGTATGCCTATCCCTAATCATAATCCCATGGCTGAGCAACCAACTGTCAAAATCCCTCAACCACCTCAGGAGTTGGGATCGTAGGTCCCCATGTGGGTACCTCTCATGTTGATCTGGTAAAGTTGGATCTGTATGCATCATCAGGCCTATCCTTCCTCTCTCCAAATTGTCGAGCCACCCTATCTGGCAAATATCTCTCAATAATAGTGTGCTCTCGACCTTGCATATATTGAGTATATATAGCAAAGAATAGTTGGTGTGCATCATGATACCATGTTGGCATCTAAATCCAGGGTCGCCATCTAAATAATGGCATATCATCAAGCACCCTGTGTTAATACGAAATCACAAGCTACCTAGTGTGTCGCAAGATAATGGTGCCCTTGTACCTCCAAACCATGGGATCATTTGGCTCTACATCAGCTATTTGCATGAGTAGTCAGAGCACAACAATGTGCTCCCAAGCCCAAATGTGTAGTAAGGTAACTCCTATACCAATGGCTTTTCCATCACAATAGAAAAATTAGTGCATATCATGAAACAATGAGGCCAACATCATCGGCCCCCATGCAAACAATGTCCTCTTGTAGAGAATCTGATGCTATGCCAAGCCCCATCCTGGGTTGAATCCTCTGTTTCGTTGGTCTAGAGTGACCAAACCAAAAATGATGGTTGCAACTATCAATCTGAAAGTGGGCACTCGACATCTATACATCTCAAGGTCGATCTGTGAAGTGACTAGAATGATGTCCTCAATCTCCATCACCTTGTGGCATGCATCATAATTGGTGTTGACATCGTATATCACATGCTCCCCATGTATCGAAAAATGTAGAATCTGTCATACATCCTCTAATGGCACTGTCATCTCACCTGTAAGAAGGTGGAACAATGAAGTCTCATTGTGTTATTGCTCGCACAGCACAGTCATCATAGCCATATGTGTCCAGACGACGGGCATGTATGCAACATACCACAAGCCAATCTCCCCCAGGTGCTCCTAGTGCAACTTGGATAAATCACCAAGTCTCTCCAAAATTGTGGGTCGGTACTCACGAGACATCAAGGGTGGAATGACCTCCTCCACCCACGAAGTGCACAATGTCAAAATTTTGAAAAAAATTGACCTCAGTTTAGAATTTTCAGCTCCAAAATGACAATAGTGTCACTACTTACGATAGTGTTGCTATATTTCAAATTCCAAATTACGGTGTTCAAAGATATTTAAATTATAAATCGTGAATCACGTCACCAGAAACATATGCGTCGTGATTTAAAATTTGGAAACCCTAACCCTAATTTTCAAATCGAGAAGTGTGTCGCTATACACAAATGAATCGCAATTTAAAATTGGAAATCCTAATTCTAAATTGCGAATTGTGTCGCAATATACATGTGTCACTAAAATTTAATTTAGTGTCATTGATTCTCAAATGGGCGTCGTTATATAGTGACGTCGTCAAAGTTTAAATTTCAAAACGCAATAAATGCATCAAAAAGTCAAATTTCAAATCAACTTTTAGATCACATATCAGTGGTCTTGCGCCTGGAAGTCTCTAGTAATCTCAAAATCGGTTAAAAATGTGTCGTGGGAGCACATGTCATGCCATCTCATCAGAGGGTCAAGGCTCAAAAAAGAATCTCTAAGGTGTGAATGCACAAATGAATTGAAAGTGACCCTTCTTAGCTTATTTATGTATCAAAATTAGGGATTTTTGCCCTAGTTTAACCATCAAGCTAGGGTTTATCATCATTTTCACCAATTTTGCCAATCAAGATTTTATTTTACATCATTTTTTATGTTTTTGGCATGATTCTTGTATCCCAGAGCCTTTCTGAACCCTTGAGGCAGCTTTTCATCTTAATTGAGAAATCAACCCAAAATTCAAAATTTAAGCCCAATTTCTCGAGGGGCCAAGGAATCAACTTAGTCCTTCCACTGGGGCATTTTAAAAATTTAGAATTTTTGTATTTTTGGATTTAAGCAACAGTATTTAATTTGAGGAGCAGCAATATTTAATTTGAGGAGCATCAGTCTTTGAATCGAAGCAGCAGGTACCTCACTTCAAAGAGGGGCAAAATGTAGACATTGAAAATATCGTCAATGATATCATGCACTTGAATCAATTATACTAACATCATTTCCTCTTGAAACCCATCATTTTTTTCACTTAATTGATTAAATTAGCCTAGCTATTTAATTAATTATGTCATTCGCATCTATTAACCTAATTCATCAAATTGGGTTAATTCACCACCTTTCACACTAACATTTCATCTCATTAAATTAAATAAATCAAAGTATTTAATTTAATTCCCTAAGTCTTTTTTATTTAATTAAATAACCTTAAGTTATTTAATTAAATGTCATTTCACCTTTCCCCCCATTCATTAAGTCATCTAATTTAATGAATATAATTTAATTATTCTAATCCCCTAATTGCATGATTAAAACCTTGTTTAAGTAGAATTCTCTAATTAATCCAATTCCTCCCACTTAAAAACTAATATTCCCATGGAATATTCACTCCCCTTTTGCACAATTAAACTTTGTTTTAATTAGAAAAATATCATTTTTCCTCACCCATGAATATTCCAAAGAATATTCTTTCTCCTCCAATCATTTAAGAAAGGGAATATTCTCACAAAGCTTCGTGTGCAAGATAGCTTGAAACTTCTTGTGCAAGTTAACTTTTTAAGCAATTTATAAATCTTAAAACTACTCCTAAATTGACTTTAAAACTTAAATAGGGAGATAAAGGAAGTTACTTTTAGACTCTAGATAGGACAATTTAGCGTCCCATCACTAAGCATGTATTTCATTGAAGGTACAACTAGACACAAAGTCAATATTGATGTTTTGCCTACTTTGGTCACTAACATATTTATAATTACAAGTGACAGAGTGCTCACGAAGGCTTTGGGTAAATTCTACATCTCAAACAAATTCAAGGTGGGTCTAAATGAGGTCCTCAACAAAGTAATATTTGTCAACCTAACTTTTCTCCCTTGCATTAGCTCAAAAGAAGGAATGAGAACCCTTGATTAAATCTCATCTTGCATTCTCACCTATTGATGAGAATCCATGATCCATGCCTCCATTTTCCTTTATCTTTGACCATTGATTAGCTTTTTTAATCTTAACCCTCCATTTCTCATTTGTTTTCCTATAAATAGGTCACTATTTGGAGATAAATGGATCCATCTCTCAATATCAAACTTATGATGCTGAAATCACGTACACTCACACTCGTACTTTGCATATATATAGCATATTTTAGTTTAAATTAGTTGCATAATAGCTAGCTTCCATTAGTGGCTTCCATAATGCATCCATTTAGCTAATTAGAGAACTAGGGTTTGAATCTTTTTAGTTTACATCTCATTTAAATTAGATTGCAATTGCATATTTGAATCATTTAGCCTAAAATCATGTTAGATTAGCTTTTGCATCATACTCATTTTAGCATAAATCATGTTTTCATCCACATATCACAACAATTTCATCAATTCTCTTCAATAGAATCGATTGAAACAAGCTCATTGATCCACAGGATTGGGAAAGGGTTGTTGTTTTACATCAACACGACACCAATCTCAAAACGAGATAAGTTTCAAATGGGTTAGAGTAGACATTTAAACACTTTCGTAGTTTATAATGTTTAGTTTCAATAAATGTTTAGTTTAACTTTCATTTGAATGATCTTGTTTAAGATTGAGTATTAGTGGCATAAATATGTTTCGATTCTTCATGGATCAAGCGTAATCGGCCCATACTAATATCCTCGATTGATAAGGGGGTCCCTGCTTTTAGTGGGGCATGTGTGCAAAATGCACAACAGTAACCATTCTAGGACTTTTTCATGTTCATATAATTGGAAAGTGACATTTCACTTCAAATCTCCTCAAAAAGATATTTGTATTTTGCATGACAAGCCTTGATATAATCGAAAAGTGAGTTCTAGGCTTTGTGCTCTAGAGCCTCCACCTCTTTATTCAAAAGTGTAGGTTAGGTTTCTCTTGCAACTAAAATGAGAATAGCCTTTTATGTCTAGCTCTTAGTGGTATCCAAATAATTGCCCTCAAAATCGCGTGCTTCATCCATTGACTATCTCGATGTATTCATATTGCTATCCATCTTGTGAAACAATTGCGCCATCATATCAATCATCGAATCAAACTTTCTTTTGGCCTAACCCTCAAGGTTGTTTGTGTTCATTGTCCTCTTTCTACTATATTGTTATGCTCTACTACAAGTTTTGTAGGAAACAATTGAATCTCTTAACTCTTCACATTGATCTCCCTCAAGTGATATTTAATTGCTCTATCATTGTAGTGCATAAAATTAAAACATGCAAAGTTAAACTGTGAAGACACGCACTAACAAGATTACCAACTTTGATACCATTGTAATGTCCCAAGTCAAATCAATAATGCAAATATGATTATTAGCCTTCCACAAACACATTATTCAGATAACAACACTATCGAGTTCTAGTACTCAATTAGATCTTAAACAACTCAAATTAAATTAAAATTTCTATTTATGCATCAAAAATATTATTACATTTCAAATAGCAAATAATAAGTGTAAATCGTAATATTTTTCTTATTACAATAATGATTGTATTACATTCAAATGGTTCTACAAAACTAATGACTACAATAGCAATTTAAATGAACAACAATGGCAAAGTGGATCAATACAATGCAATTAGAATCCACATCCAATGAAGCTCAAAAACGATCTTTGTACGAGATTGCTCTTTGAAATCACTAGAGTTTTCATCTTAAGGTTCCTAAGATTCCCACATTCGAACACAAGTACTCAAAACAAAATATGAAAAGAATATGGTTAAGTCTAGATGATGATCCCGAATGAAAATATTTGGTTTTATATCCTCCGCCAATAAAATAGGTCAACCACCAAACAAATCTACAACTTCAAATTTGAATAGTGATCATGGATAGGAAAGATTTCAATTTTAAAGTTATGGCACCAAAAACAAACTATTACAAACAATACAAATCATGCTAGTAAATTAGGAGTGGAACAAAAACACAAGCAAAATTATCAAGGACCAAGGGTTGACCATACCAAAAGACTCAAAATACATGTCAAGGTGAGGAGGGTCAAGCAATGGGCATGCCAATAAAGACAAATCTAGAAGTCCAACAAATACAACAAGGCAAGGGATGGATATAAGGCGGGACAGATATAAGGCATGACAGTGTGGAGAAGCTTGAAACTCTAACAAGGGAAGAGTAGAGTTGGAAGAAAAAGGCACACTCAAAAAAAAGAAAACACACATCAAAAAGAAATAGGGAAGACACAAGTACAAACATAACATCTAAAGACTTTGATTGATTGGAAAAAGAACATGATTTGGCTTGTTTAAAGCATTGATTTTAAAGTGAACCAAAATGTTAAGGAAGGATATGCTACTTTGATTGGAGAAAAGTAGCTATTTGTTTAGAATCAATTTATATAAATTTGTTTTAATATATTTACATTAATAATAATCACTAAGGAAATTAGTTTTTTACAATTCTTTTTTAATAAATGTATATTGACAATAATTACAAGGAAAATGACTAGTAATGTTGATCATGATGAATAGTTTCAATTTGTTGAAAAATTGTGAGTCTTGAGAATCATATAATAAATTAGTAGTGAACCAAAATGTTGATGGGAGAAAAGTAGTTATTTGTTTAGAATCAATTTATATAAATTTGTTTTAATATATTTACATTAATAATAATCACCAAGGAAATTAGGTTTTTACAATTCTTTTTTAATAAATTTATATTGACAATAATTACAAGGAAAATGACTAGTAATGTTGACCATGATGAATAGTTTCAATTTGTTGAAAAATTGTGAGTCTTGAGAATCATATAATAAATTAGTAGTGAACCAAAATGTTAAGGAAGGATATGCTACTTTGATGGGAGAAAAGTAGTTATTTCTTTAGAATCAATTTATATAAATTTGTTTTAATATATTTACATTAATAATAATCACTAAGGAAATTAGTTTTTTACAATTCTTTTTTAATAAATTTATATTGACAATAATTACAAGGAAAATGACTAGTAATGTTGACCATGATGAATAGTTTCAATTTGTTGAAAAATTGTGAGTCTTGAGAATCATATAATAAATTAGTAGTGAACCAAAATGTTAAGGATATGCTACTTTGATGGGAGAAAAGTAGTTATTTCTTTAGAATCAATTTATATAAATTTGTTTTAATATATTTACATTAATAATAATCACTAAGGAAATTAATTTTTTACAATTCTTTTTTAATAAATTTATATTGACAATAATTACAAGGAAAATGACTAGTAATGTTGACCATGATGAATAGTTTCAATTTGTTGAAAAATTGTGAGTCTTGAGAATCATATAATAAATTAGTTGTGAAACAAATAGAGATGAAACATATCAACAACACAAAGATTTACATGGTAACACTCTAACAATGTGCTAGAGAAACAATCCACCAAGCAAAGTATCAATTATTCTTACTACTCAAAGAAAACCAAAATAGAGTACAATCCTCATTCAGCCACCACATAAAAACATAATATTTTAAACATAACCATCACCATCAAATCTAGGGCTTCTTGATACACCACCCATAACTATTTAGGAAAAGTAAAGTTTTAAACATACAATTTTGCTTCAAGAACTCACTCTCAAACCCCCATTTACAATGGTCCAATGACCCCAACACCCCCCGAGCCAAGGGAACCCCTGAAGTAATTTGGACTCCAAACCATGCCACAAACAGGTCCAAAATTTTAACCTCTTTTTATTGTTGTCACAATTCCAACCATTTGCCTTATATATTAGTCAAATTTGTAGCTCATGTTTCGTTGGTAACCATTTATACTTCGTTTTTCCTCGGTAGCTCAATCCCATTCAAATAAGCCTCACAGATCAATATTCCATATAGCAACATAGAGATTACGTTTGTGAGGACTACTATTTTTTATTTCATATTAGCATAACTAAAGCCAGAAAAATATTTTTCAACTGTTTAGGGTGAAGTAAAATTAATTCCCCTTTTAACACATGGCTGTCTTAAACACAAACAAAGATTTGTTACTTCAAGCAGGCCATTATTATGTGAAATGGATACAGCTGAATGTCTGCCTCCAAAAGGCATTTTCAACTGAAAATAGAGCCTCACTTGCGGCAAAATGACATTATGATTTGTTTCAAGTGGTTACCGTGTTAAGATTTACTATGTTATTACCTCAAACGTTCAACAAGAATCACACGTCTTACATTACATTTCAGAGTGTTCACTGGACAGCTCAAACGTTTATGTGGATTATAAAGAGGAATTTGCTCCCAAGTTTTTCTTCTACACAACGTCACAGATACTTTACCAGTGATTTTTTTGCGGGATTTGTTTAAAGAGAACATGGTTCCAGCAAACGGGAGAATTCATCATCAAGATAAATGGCAGGAGCATTGCAAAAAATTAAAATGAGCGGTCAGCTGCCCCTGGACTGCTTTTGGGCTCATGGAGGTTAAAAACCACCTATTCTAGTCTATTATATTCAGAATTTATCATGTTCGTTTAAAACTCATCCTGAATACCATTGCCCTCTCAAGGCATTTATAACTTGAAAATGGTGCTAACTTTTTGGTAGCATAATTTCATCTGCTAAATGTATGTCACATACATTTCACATAAGCGGCAAAAATGGTCTCCACATATGTATTCAAACTTTTTCATATTCGTGGGTCTTCATCCTTACCAATGTCATCAAAACTAAAACGTGCCTGTACCACATGCATGATTTCTAACTACAAAAATTAATTCTGTAACGCCATCACTAAATCCTAAGAAATGAGGCAATAGAAAGCCAATGCATCTGCATGAATATGTAAGATCTTCAAAATATTTTCACTTTCAGCTTGTTCTTGAAAATATTGTTTCCTGTTATGACATTTTCCTTCGCCGTGAATGGCATGGAACAAACAAATCTTTGGCTATTTTCTGTAGATCCCAAACATAAATCTAATATCATACTACAACTAGAAAGTGTGCACTGACCAACTACACTGTAAGGCATATAAAATTGTGCATGCTTATTTGATTTTGCAAACATTTGTCAAAGTTGAGAAGCAATATCAAGGTCAGCAGTATGCTTTTTTAATTTAGACATCAATATGTGATCATATGACTATATGGCACCTCAATTACAGGTTATCTAATTAAGAATTCTGGCAGTATGAAAAATCTCAAAAGAAAAAAACTTTTTGCTGAACTCCTAATCGTTAAAGAAATAGCCACAGCTCATAATTGAAGTTGTATGATTCCAAAACATCCTGTCACATATTTATTTCTTGACAACATTAGCATAAACTTCAAAATTTTGGTAATAAAAAGGCAATAACAAAATGAACGTAGTAGTGTCAGTACATTTCTGAAACTCAATGAAAGCAATATAAATTGTAGAATGCTGTCAACTTAGCATCTTAACTTCAGGTAAAGAGTTCTGACTGGCATCAGTCCACCTAAGCAGAAGTCAGGAAGAACCGAAGCACAAACCATCACCAGAATTTTACTCACTTAACTTCACAGATCTTGATGACAGAGGCAGACCCTATACGATGCAAGGCCACAATTGCATCGCCCTTCTTACATAAGCCTTTTTCAGTTGCAGTCTTCAGAGCAGCATCCAGAATCACTTCGGTAGATTCAGAATCAGTGGCCTTTGCTGACCCTTCTGCCAGAAGGGGCACCAATCCTCTGTAGATGAGACTGTGTCTGGCAGGAGTTTCATCGCTGCATGTCCAATCAAATGAATCTGTTGTCAAGATAGGAACCACAACAGAAAGAATAGGTACAGGTGGCCTGTACTTTGCTACCAATTTAGCAGTGGTGCCACCACGAGTTAGAACCACAATAAGGGTTGCCCTAGCTTTGTTTGCTGTCCGCACAGCAGATGATGCAAGGCTTTCCAAAGGGCTCATAGGCAGAGGAGTGGATCTTATTAGTTCTTTGAATATAGAACTATAGTCCAATGAAGATTCAGCTTCTATACATATGCGAGCCATGATCTTCACTGCCAACTCGGGATATGCCCCTGCTGCACTCTCACCACTAAGCATGACACAGTCAGTACCATCAAGAACAGCATTGGCCACATCTGTAGCTTCAGCACGAGTTGGACGCGGAGACTTAATCATAGATTCCAACATTTGGGTGGCAGTAACTACAGGCTTTCCAAGGAGGTTGCATTTGTAAATCATCATCTTCTGTGCCAAGAATATTTTTTCCACTGGGATCTCCATACCAAGGTCTCCACGGGCAACCATGAATGCATCTGACTCCTTCAGAATCTCATCAAAATTCACCACACCTTCCTGATTCTCAACCTGCAAGGAAAACAATTAAGAAAGAAATATTTAATCCCTGATAAACAAAACAGGTTTGCTCTGTTCTCCTTCTCCTATCGAATCAAGATAAATACACTACTTGCTAGCCAGGTTATGCAAGAATAATCAAATCTTTTATTGCACTGCACAATCAGGAGTAAACTGATCCAGAAAGGTTCTTAGCTGTAAAGAAAGAAAGGTGATCAGTTTAGCAGGTCTCAGCGATTACTATTGCTACTAGCTTGCTGCACTTACATAGTGTGCCACAGATCACAACAGGCAAAGAAACATGCCTATTCAGAAAGCTCACTGTAAGTTGATACCTATGAGATGTCCATTTCTGACCACAATGAAGCCACATATACAGACCACACTACATGGTTCAAACCATAGTTGAAAAACTCGCCAATTGCAAAAACTCGCCAAACCCGAAAAATACGGTACGGAAAAAACTCAGCAAAAATTCAGAAAAAACTCGGCAACTTAAAAAATTGCTTAAGCTTCATTAAAAACACTTTTTTTTTGCAAAATTCAATGATAAGATGCATCCAATGAGTCAATAAAATGAGTACATAGAAGAAACAAGCTGAATATAGTTATATAATTATATTTGATTGATTTGAAAGAAAATTAGATACAAAATCGCATCATTTTCAAAAATCCATTGTCCTAAAAATTCATCAATGATATGTTCTTGTTCATCTATAGGAATAAGATTTGTAGATGCATGTGACAATGGTGGTGAAAGATCAATATATTCTAAATTGCATTCTTTATGTAGAGGGGGTATAAAAATATCACTTTTTATCGGCGCGATTCACCAAGTTCTTCTTTTGTTTTTAAATTTGAAAGCAGGGGTCTGGGGGCGGCAGCCCCCAATGGGGTCAAGGGGCAATGCCCCTTGCAAGGTCCCAGGGCAGCACCCCCGCCACCAAGCACATTTTTCTTCTTGGGTGGCCTTCAAATTCTTCATTTTTGAAGCATTCTTCCTTGAAAAGTGATATGTTTAAACTGCTTTGAAAATGCAACATTTTTATTATTTTTATGTTGTTTCTTCAAAATTGCTTCTTTCTATCAATTTACTCACAACAACTGGTGTTGATACATAAATGGTTTTTTTCTAAAATCCACCTACAAATTCTAACAATGCATCTATATGATTTAAACAACGCAAATTAGGACTAATCATCGGGCAAGACTAGCAGTTGTGTGAGCTTTCATCCTAACGCATTGGTCCTAACTTAACTCACTGTATTTTCCAGCCTTTAACACCTCTCCCCGGCAACAGCGCGGGTTTTTCCATAACACTCACCGTACTTTCTGGAAAAACTCACCAAAAGTACGACGAGTTTTTCCAGAATGTACGGCGAGTTTTTTGGCGTACAATTGCCTGGAAAACTCGCCAGCCAAAAAAACTCGCGAGTTTTTCTATAACTCGCCGAGTTTTTGGCGAGTGTTGCATCTATGGTTCAAACAATGGGAAACCAATAGACTTAAATAACTTAGAACAGATTTAGCTCGCATATTGTTATTATAAAAAATAAACATAGAAAATAAAAATAGGTAAAGGAAATGAGAATAAGCAAAGTAAAATCAGGCATCCAAATGACGCAGTCAATGAGAAATTAAATGAAAGAAAGGTGTCCAAGATAGGCCACAGTGCATGCAGAAACTAACCAGATAAACAAAACAGCTTCCTTCACAAGACAAATAAAAGAAAATAATTCCAAAAATTAAGGGCAGAAGGCTACTAAAATAATAAAATAAAAAATGCAAATGAAATAGGCATAACAACAATGACAAAATAAAAGGTCAAATAAAGTGATTGAAATACAAACTTACAATGACAGAAAAGAAAATGTAATGGCACGAGTGGATAACAAAAACTCAAAATATTATAATATATAAACTATAAAGCCAACTTCTCAAAAAAAAATCTGAACAATATTAGAAAAACTTACACTGAAAATTTAAAAATATAGAGGTAAATAAAAGAGCAAAATAGTGAAAAAATAAAAAGAACAAACAACAAAGATGATTTAGCAAGAATGAAATTAATTTTAAAAATGTAAGAAAATTGTTTTTCATCCAAATGATAAAGTAATTCACCTCACTCTAATTCACATAACCCTCATTCATATCATTAGATTAAATGTTGTGATGTGAATTCATTATTACTGTAATTAATTAATATTCTAATATTTTTCATTACCATAATTCAAATTCACATTAATGATCGGTATCTAAATGTAGTATTTAAATATGCATAGGGTGTTTAAATATATAAATCACGTAACTTCTACATTATGCTTTATTTTTAATTTCTACAAACCACAAAATGTAAAAGATATAATATATATCTAAATACCTTGTACATATATATATATTAATTATAAATAATAATATTGATTTAATTATAAGTATTTAATATCACTGAATAATAAATAATATATAAATTAATATTTTTAATATATAAATTGATAATTAATTTATAATTATGAGTATTATATTTTATTTATTATGTTACATTGATATCTCTCAACATCTTTTAGATAGATGTATTTAAGATATCTCTACTAGTAAATAAATTCTTTTACAATACTTCCTACCTGAGGAGTAGGCCCCCATTTGTGTCCCATGTATGTATAATACTTCATATCTGGGGATTGGACCCCTGTTTGTGTCCCAATGGCAAAGGTCTTACGATCCTCAATTTACCAACCCCACACACATATCCTCTTGCTCACAACTACATTTTGAATTAAATAAACACAAATTGCTTAAAAAAACTTGAATCTTACAAACTTCAAAATTAAACCAAGAAGCAGAACGCATCAGGATCATACCTTTGACATCAGCATGATATTCTTTGCATGTTTTCCCAAAACCTTCCTAACATTTACAAGATCTGAACCCTTGCGAACAAAGGAAAGAGCAATCATGTCAATTTTATTAGGTACACCCCACTGCAGAATGTCCTCAACGTCTTTTTCTGTAAGCGTTGGAAGATCCACAACAACTCCAGGCAAATTAACATTCTTTCGTTCACCAAGGACAGCAGTATTCTCACAGCGGCATTTGACAGTGCCAGATGCCTTGTCCGTTGTCAACACAGTGAGTGTGATTGTGCCATCAGCACATAAAATTGTATTACCGGGCCTCAAATCTACTGCAAGTTTTTGGTAACTCATGGAAATCGTGCTAGTATCACCCTTAATGGTATAATCTGTTGTTATTGTGATTTCCTGGCCCTCTGTCAGTTTGATTGGTTTCGCATCCTTCAAGAAACCAGTTCGAATCTCAGGTCCCTGCAAGAAAGAATAAACTTCTCATCAAGACTTTTAAGCCTAATAAATGTCAGGAAACTGTACAAAAGTACCTGTATAGAACCCTTTTTAGAACTTAATTTAATTTTTAAAGCAATGACATTGACAAATAACTAAACCCACTGTGCTAGGCTTAAAAAGGTTGATTGTTTCCAATTCCTTACACCATTACCTGCAGATCCTTCTATTTCAAAAAACTATTTAAATAAATGCACATTTAAAAAACAGAATCGTAAATTGGAGATGACTATTCAAATCGTTACACACCAAGGCAACATAAAAGGAATGCAATCCAATTAGCTGCAGTAAGGCAGTCACCAGATGGATAATTAAATATTTCAGCTCTCATCCTATAGACCGATATCAATTTGTGGGAAATCCAGCAATATAGCCAAAAACTTAAATTTATGCTATTTTAATTGAGGGCAAACCTGATTCCATAAATATTCAGCTGTAGTTCTTCTCACGGCAAAATTGGTTTTAGAATTCTACTGTTAATCTTTCTGCTATTACAAATCAAGACAGCAATGCTGAAATGTTCTTGAGAATTCAAAACATGAACCTTATTCTTTCTTGCTCATACATTTCAGATGTTTTAGGTTGTGAAACCAGCATCTACGTGCTCCCTTTCAAACAGCTGAATTGAAACTATAAGTTCATTTCAAAAGGTTTAATTATCATGGTCTACAACTAAAACAAAGATATTGTCCCACTTCAAAAGACCTTGCAATGCTGATGAAAAAATGACGTTCAGCTCCGGATAGCTACTTATGAATATTGTACAGCTTCTTGGAAACCAAAGTCACTGACAAGATACCTATCTATCAGAGGGAGACATGAACAGGATCTATAGTTCCTCAAATGACATGGGATCTATTACTCTTTTAACTGAACTGTGAATACAAGGAGATATTATAGATTAGTATAGCTATCTGCTATCTATAGGTGCTCAAATACAACAACAAATCCGTCTGTTGCATTATAATAACATTCTCAAAGGCATTTGCCAGGAAACAAAATGGAAGGAAATTCAAGTAATTATAGGAAAAATAGTTTTATTCATGCTTAATTGCTTATAGATTGGTTGTTTGCATAAATGTGGAAAGCACAAAAATATACAGAGTATCTAATAGTTTACTGTTTTGTAAAGAGAAATGTTCATATGTTAGTGGATTTCTCATTTCAGTAAAAGACTAAAAGTCAATGCCAAGCATGATCGACAAAATTACCTCATAATAAGTTATATTGTGTATAAATATATGAATAAAAATGCAAATGTTGTTCAGTGAATACAATTGATGTCATCTGAGGTAACTCATTGCCCAATGACCAATGCGACTCTGCTATGATACAATCTATAAAGCCCAAAATAAATCAGATAACTCTGTGGTGTGTTAGGATTAGGTCTGCTATTCACCTTGCAAGTCCTAGTCGAACAAAGTGGTAATCTAGGTTGAGGTAAACATGACATAGACTTTGACATTTGCTATCAACAAAACCAGGAAAGACTCAAAAAGAAGAGGTTGAGAAGAATCTAGTTTATCCTCTAATCCATTTTGGCTTCCAAAGAGTCAAAAGAATGAAAATCAGAGCCCAAGGTGACCTGAAAATTGGGCTGAGTACATCTTTAAAGCTTCCTCGATAGAAGAAAAACACTAGAAAAGGGGAAGAAATGAACATATTTGCCTTCAATAGGTTGGCACCTACAAAACAAAACTAAGAAACAGGGAATAAAGAACAAAAGAAAAGCCCAAATGGGACTATGCTATGATCCTATCTATCAAATGCAAAAATAAATCAGAGAACCCTGTGGTAAGCGTTAGGATTAAGTGTGCTATTCACCTTGCAAGTCCTAGTTGAACAAAGTGGTAATCAAGTTTAAGATTATATTATTTCATGTGTATTTTCAAAGATCATGGAAAGAGTGAAATGGGATCTCCATAAGAGACTTGGAGGCACATGTGAAGTGAAATATTCTTCCAGACACTTAAAAAAATTGTTTGTTAAGGGCACAATGTAATAGAAAGCATTGTAGTGCATCATTAGACGGTGGTCATGAAGTGGGAGGGAATCTATGACACTTTATGACATTGTAAGATGCATAAGAAGCATCAATGACATTGTTAACAGTGTAAGAAAACATCTATAACAATGAGAAGAAGTTGGTTGTCTTTTTTGGACTTGAGCAGTTGCTATTTTGCCCTCTAGTGGACAAATTTGTCCTCTAGTGTAAGTTGGATGACCAAGTTCATGAGAAAAGTCTTGAAGCCTCTAGAAAAGATGCTTGTAACTCCTCGACAAATATCATGAGGTCTCTTTCCGGTTACTTAGCTCATGGTTTTAGCTAATGATTTTGAGAAACTATGTATGGTTTCTTGGATGCCTTTAACTATATATTGAAGCTTTGAAACAGTTACTTAATAGATGAACTGCAGGTTGGTTCAAGGTTACTCTGCCAAACTGCTACTGAGATTCCACCATGAATGAGAGATGATCCATTCTTGTTTTTGTTTGTTCTTTATTGTAACATGTAATATAGCAATGGATGTATGTTTGCATGTGTGAGATATGACAGGTTTCCAAGTAGGAAGATATTGCATGTTGAGTTATGGGATGAAGAACAAATAATAGAGATGGGTGTTGATCTCCATATTGGAACAAATACTTGTATTGTAAATGTTTATATGCTGAATATTACAAGGGTTTCATGGTATTTTGAGGGTGGAGTTTTCTTACCTGAAAGGATTTTCCCCACATAGATCTTGTGTTGCTTCTTTCTTGGCGGTTGATCTCTCTTCTCTTTCTATTCTCTTCTCTCTTTCTAAAAGTGGGTTTGACAAGCCATTATGGTGCTGAAATTTTAATAGATCTGCAATCTACACAACTTTCCTCTTAGGATTAATTGTTAAGATGAACTATTGTTCTCAACATGAAGGACAAGTAAATAAAAGTATTGGCTTCGACAAAAAAGATACAAGCACTAAAACAACTTGCTGAGCTCGAAAGGAAACCAACTAGGGCCAGCAAAGAAAAAGCAGGGAACGCTCTTTTAAGGGGACCGTAAAATTATCCTTTGAAAATAATTATCTTCATTTTCAATATCCCTTCAATGCTAAAGCCTAAAAAAAATCAGTTTTTCTCCCCTTGCTCGTCCTAATATTTCAAATTTGCTCCCATGTGTCTATTCTCATTTGTCTACAACTTTGTCCAATATTCTAATTTAAAAATTTAATTTTTCCATCTGGCATCATGAAAGGCAAAATACACAGATCAACTCAACAGAATATCTTTCCAACAGAACCTCATCTGCCTAAAACCCTTGATAGAACCAAGAGCCAATTTAATGATGTCATGTCTTCATAACAAATCCATGAAGAAGTGACACCTATAAAAATAGCACAACTCTTACATATCAATCTCACTCCTAAATTACAACCTTTTACTGATTGAACTGTCATAACAGGGGGGGGGGGAGGGGTGAACCAAATTCTTTGAATTTAAATGTATAATAACCATAACCTCTAAAATTCACAGTGCTAAATGGCTTCAAGTCTACAGTCAAAAACCATGACTCCTACAGGAAAACAGGTAAATAGCCTAAACAGGCAATGGACTCCACAAGATATTAGACCTGGTCAAACATCCCCTGATTTCACCTCTTATTGCTATCCAGAGAAAAACAAAACCAAATAAAGAACAACTTTGCGGAAAAACTGAATGCTTGAAAATTTTATCTGCCCAAACAGTGACAAAGTACTAATTTCATATGCTTTAGAGGCTCAACCATATGATTCCAAAAAAATAAAAATAAACTAGAATGCAGATTTCTGCAAGTAAACTGATTGCATGAAAAGTTTCCCATGCAAAAATGAAAAATACTAAATTCATCAAGTGGTCATTGGTCTACTGGTAAGAATGCTTGCCTCACAAAGAACCCACCAGGGATAAATTCTTGGCAAGTGTAAAGGCCTGACATGACATGGGATGAAGCCAGGTTTGTGACCCAGGCAAATTTGCAAGAGTTGATACCCCTCAATCCTTGACACGAAGTCAAATGAGGTCAAATAAAAAACAGGTACAAAAAAGTTTGGAATGCTTATCCTCCAAACAAAAAAAAATACTAAACTCCTCTCCATTAGCCACTCAAACAAAAAAGTGATAATAACAACTCAACAAAAATGTTTGTTGCATGATAAGTTTAACCATGCAAAAAAATAAAAACAACACTAAATCACAATCCTTAACCACTAAAAACAAACAACTGAAACAAATTAACAAAAAAGCACATGTGAAAGCAACTCAAACGAAAGGTTCATTTGCATAACCTGTTCGACAAATGATTACAAAAACAAACTAAACAGATAAAATAAGAAAATCTGCAAAGAAGATGACAAAACAGTACATTCCTCTATGTTGGTTGCTAAAACAAACCATTCCAACAACAAATGAAAACAAAAATTAAGTTTTTAAGTTTTTAACCATCCAAAAATGAGAAAATGGTGATTTCCCCTGCTACAGCTTCCCAAACAAACTGCTGTGAAAACAAATCAAAATAAGACAGGCAAATCTCCACAGAAAGTTGAATGCTTGAAAACTGTAAGAAAATACAAGTTAATAAATTTCTCTGCTTTGGCCCTTCAAAAAACTTCTAAAATTGCCAAAAAAAAAAAAGAAAGCAAATCAGCAAAGAAAATTGAGTGCTTGAAAACTTCATCATGCAAAACAAAACAGAACATTCCTCTGATTTAGTCCCTCGGAGAAACTATTGTAAAAGAAAAGAAAGCAGAAAAAAAGAAAATCTGCAGAGCAAATTGAGTACTTGTAGTTGAAAATTCTAACCATACATAAGGAAAAAAAACTATAAGGTCCTCTGTTTTTAGTTGTTCAAACTTCAAACAAACTACTACAAAAACAAATGACCAAATTTGTACGAGAAAGTAGAATGCCTAAAAAACTATACCATGCAAAATGACAATATTCTAAACTCCTCTTTTCTGCCTCTAAACAAACTATTGCTTTAGAAAAAGTCAAAAATCAAAACAAAATATAAACCGAATCTGCCAATAAATGTTAACAGTTGAAAACTTTAACCACGTAAAACTGACAAAATACTAAATTACACTGCTTTAGCCACTGAAATTTAAAGCACTGCACCAAAATAAATCTGCAGAAAATACTGAAATCTTGCAAAATTCAAATCTAAAGAAATGACTCTATGCAAAATCCTCTGCATTAACTGCTCCAATCTAATTGCAAAACCAAGTATGCAGAGAAAACTCAGTGCTTGAAAACTCCAATCATGCAAAAATTACAACACATTATATTCCACTGCTTTAGCAGCTCAAGCAAGCGATTCCAAAGGGAAGAATATAACAAGTCTGCATTGACAATTCAATGTTTGTAAACCTAAATCATGCAAAGGAAAGCAAAATACAAAGCTCTTCTGCTTTGGCAGCTCAGAAAAATAATTGCGGAAACAAACTTAAAAACACCCTAACTTAAGAAATTGCTGCTTTAAATTTTTAGCAAAGCAAAATGAAAACTACCATATTCCTCTGCCTTAGCCGTTCAAACAAAATATTACCCCAAAAAAAAAGCAAAGAATGTAAAAAAGAAAATTTCACAGAAAGTTGAACGCTTTTAAACCCATTTCCACGTAATTAAAAATATGGAAATACATTATATTAAACTGCTTTAGCAACACTTAAATAAGAGAGAAAAAAAACTACTCTGGAAATGGAAAGTCTGTAAACCTAAACTATTTAAAAGAAATCAAACTATAAATTTTCTCTGATTTGCCAGCTCAAACAAATGATGCAACAACAATTTTTTTGAAAAATAAGACTATCTAGATAGAAAAATGATGCCTTCAAATTTTTGCGACGGAAAATTAATAAGTATAAAATTTTCCTGCCGTAGGCGTTCAAACTAATGACAGCAGAAACAAACGAAAACTGAAAAAGGAAAATTTTCACAGAAAAACGAAGGCTTATAGACCTAAACCACGCAAGCAATTAAAAAAATAACAAAATTCAGCCTAGGTTTTCTTACACACCTTAGTGTCAAGCATAACAGCGCACATAATCTGAGTATTCTGCATGGCCTCCCTGAGATGATCGAGCGTCTCCTGATGATATTCATGCGTCCCATGAGAAAAATTAAATCTGGCCACATTCATACCTGCATTCAACAACTTCTCGATCATCGAAACGCTCCGCGACGCAGGACCCAAAGTACACACGATCTTCGTCTTAGGGATCCTCCCATTAGGAAGCTCCTTCAAAATCCCCTCTATGTCAATATTTGCCATTACAGAACGGGCTCAAAATACCAGATTTTAATCACAAATAAGAAGAAGCGAAAAAAAAGGGGGTCTGATTTGCGGTAGACTATTTTTAAGCTGTTCGGGCTGAATTCTTCACAGATTTGGGCCTAAAAACAGCCGATCTGTAGCTGCCGGTCTACTGTTCGATTCACAGGTGTGATCTACAGCTAACTTTATGTAGATTTTGTGGCAAATTTTGCGATCTAACGCGCCTACCTACCTTCCTACCCTTCCGCTATGCCTCTATAAACCCTTGTAAAACAATGGACTGAAACAAAGGGCTTAAAGATCTGGCAGCTTTTTCGAACGACTTGTTTTTGACCGTTGTTTGTGGATCAATCTGCAGCGAGGTTAGTGAAGTAGAATTGACTAAAGATACTTTTTATTATTTAATGTTTTCGTTTTCTTGTATATTTATTGGCAATTTAGACAGTTTTGTGTTAAAAATGGGGGCGCGGAAAATCTGTCTATTATGCCGTTTATTCAGCGAATATTCTTTCCACACGTGACTAGACTTTTTTGGAAGAGGTGTTTTTGGGAACAACTTTTGCTTTTTAATTGTAGGCTATCATTACCTAAACTTGGTAAATGTTATTATTTGTAGTTTCTGGATTTAACTGTGTATTAATTTACCTAAATGTTGTGATGTGGGACCCACTCTGCCTTTTTAATTATATGCTTACATGTGGTCAAGAATGGTTCTAGAAGGAAGGTAGAATGCTGCCAAGAATATAATATTAATTCTTTGATGTATAAGAAAAAAAATTAAAGATAAATGTATAGAAATAAATCAATGTGTACATTAATTTAGGTTAATTTGGAGTTTGGTTGATAAATGAGATAATAAATATAATAAATAAGGGATAGGTTACTTAATTTTGTAATTTATATTGTAAAAATGATGTTGATGATGTGTGAAATTAATTTGTTAGTGTTCAAAAATTTAGGATCTTGTTGTCATGTTATATGTAAACTTAAAAAGTTTTGAGTTTTGTTTTCGAGTGGCATGGGTTCAATCTCTATCATTACAAATATGAAGTCTAATGAATGGATTTGAACTAGCAAAACTCAAATTTCTAAAATCTATTAGCCCTAATTTTTGGTGTTTGATAAATTTGTAAGGATTGTGTTGTTTATAAACACCTTAAGGGAATATATCAAGTCACTAGGGTCAAGTTCACTTAGATCAAAATAATATATCATAATATGAACCACTAGGGTAAGGGAATTAGTTTGTAGTGAATTTGAAGACAACATACATAGGTAGTTTATATACATTTGAACTTGGAGGCACCTAAAATTAGCATCTCATCATTACCTAACTATTTCCTCTATAATTGATTGAATCAAACCTAATTATTCAATTAATTGTCTTAGTTTCATCCCCTTTATTATTAATTAATATAGTTATTATTCATCACTATTAACCTACGCTTATTTTCTAACCTAAATCATCTAACTATCCTTCTCCTATAGTCCACCATAGGTAAATAAATCTAATTATTTATTTACATAATTCTTCCATCCTTTTCCCAAAAATTAAATAAATATTGTATTTATTTATTTTTCCTATTTTGTTACACTTTTTTATTAAGTGGGCTAATCCACTTAATCCCCATGTAGTCCAATTAATCCCCCAATCACCCACTTGCACAACCTAGTATTGATTAACCCACCATCAAATCCTCCACATACCCACATGTGTAAAAAGGCATGGGCTTTTATATATGTGGCATGGCCTTGGTACCATGTCACATGGGTCAAGTTCTTGGCCATACCCTCAATCTAATTTCAAATTCATCCAAGGGTACTCTTAAGTACCCATCCTTCTCATCCCTCAACTTCCTCCAAGGAGAATATCCACCCTTGATTCTCTCCTTGATATGTCTCCCTACATCTCCTCCAACCATATGAGGACCCTTGTCCTCCTCTCATCTCCCCATTTTGATCTCATCCATCCATCGGTTTATCAAAAAATCTATGAATTGGAGACCTCTCCTAGCCATTTTAACATCAATAACCTCTAATGCAACCTTATGTTGTTGGCAAGAGCACTCACATCCATAATCCTTTAGCACAACCACCTCTCTTTGGTGCAACAAGGGTTAGTTTGGTGAGAAAATTATTTTTTTCATTAATATTTTTTAAACTTTTATGCTTAATCATGAGTGTTTCATATAATTGTGAGTAAATAGTTTAATTTAGCTTATTTGCATGCTCACTATTTCATGTACACAAAACTCTAACACTTGGATTTGAACTAGAAAAATAGGGACTTCTAAAACCCATTTGCCTCAATCTATGATATTTGATAAGCTTGTAAGGAATGTGGTGTTTATAAACACCTAGATGGAATATATCAAATCACTAGTGTCACATTATCCTAGGTCAAGACTTCCAAATGGATCAACTTTGTGGTGTGTAAGTGTCCTAAATATAGATGATGTAGATTCTAATTCTTTATCCCTTGTAAAATTTAATTATGCTCTAATGGTCTCTCCTTGATGTTCTTGACTTGTCCTTACATAGGAATCAATGGCACATTAAATATTTTTAAATATTAAAACATAACATGTCACACAAATGTGTGTTAAGTTGGCTCATAATGACTAATAGAAAGGGTAAGAAATATTAAATTTGAATTTCATATTTTGATCATGCATGCCTTGAGATTGATCTAGGTTGATCCCAAGTAGCACATAAGCAAACCTTATGGAAATACTAGTTTGAGGCATGGAGAAAATATATGGAATTGTGTGCAAATATAGTTGGATAAATAACTAACAAATAATGAATGTAGAGGGGTAAGTGTAAATGGGAGGAATACAAACATAGATGAATATTCGGAAATGAGTCAAACCTATCACAAAAGTGTAACACTTGTCAATATGAAAATGTATTTGGCATCTTACCATGGTGGGTACAAAACTAAATGGAAAAAGACATGGACATGGAGATTTCAACATTATAATAATTAAGTAGAAAACTTAAATAAAAGTATAAATGTGGAAGTGAATGGGCACAAAACTATAAGTTATATGTCAAATAGTCACTTTGTCTTAGTTGAGATGTTTATAATCTCCAATATGTATGTTGTTACAATGTACCATGTTTAATTAGTTAAAAGGGGTGTGTAAGGGATAAAAGTGGTGTATTTCTATTCTTTTATTATTATTATTTTATATTGATCTCATAAATGTATGGTCTTATTATTCAATTTGATTCATTTTGCATACTAATTGACCCTAAATCTAAAACTCACTCAAATCTATGTAATTCATAATTATAAAAATAGCCTACCTATTTTTATAGTTTTCCTACCTCTTTATACTAAGATGTAGACTTGTGATTATGTCCCTTGGACAAGATCATGCTTGTAGTTTAGTCCTCCCAGTTTGTATTTCAAATATCATATATATTTTAGGCTAACTTTCTTAAAGTATGACTATTACTTATGAAGACTTGGAGGTCAAATGCCTCAAGTTGTGTGCATAGGACTTGTATTTAAGGACATCCTATTATGTCATTTTAATCATTAAATTATAATATAAAGTGTTCCATTTAGTTTTTTAGTTACAATTTCAGTCTTCATTTACTTAGTGCTAATTATATAAACATTCACATTCTTTCGTTAACGTGTTTTAAATCTTATTATATTGCCATGGTGCTCATTTTTTGTCAATGAATGCATTATTATTATTTCTATCTATAGGATGTTCCTAAGATGCTTTTCAATACCATTAGTTTCTCAAATACAGGCAATTAGATTCTAGAAATCAATAAGAATAGAGGACTTATGTTGGAACAAAGTGTCCCAAAACTAGACTATGGGTGCATCCTAGTACCAAGCATAAAATAATTTAGGATATTTTTATCATAGACTCTTGATCACAATTCCAATGCCATAAATAGATTCGAGTTTCTATTTTATGCTTCAATTTATTGACTAGTTAAAGAGGTCAAAGTTAATGTCAATGTCACACAATAAACCAAATAAGCTCTATGTTTTCCTCTTAATTGTTCCAATTTATTCATCTCAATTACTTAGATTTATATTTATTGAGTTCTTAGTTCTCCTTTAGACTCTAGGTCAATTATAGTCTAGACTTAAACCTTTTTATTGTAGGGTGTGTGTATTTTCCATTAGGCTAAGCTCAAGTGATAAATTATATGTCTTTATTATAATGTATCATGTTTAATTAGTTAAAAAGGATTAGAACTTAAATATAAAATTATCAAAGTATTCATAATTAAGATTTGTGTTAAATATCTTAAAACATGCTACATAAATATATCATATTAATTTTTGAATCAAACAAACTACCATATTCAATTTTAGGTGTAGTATAGCCCATCCAATTATGGTTTGTAGCTTTATGGATGATACAAAATAGATAAGGATAATCTCACAATACTTAGTTCTACTTTTGGGACAATGAAGTTTTTCAAGGGAGGAGGGTTGATTCAATAGAACACCTTCATTTGACAAAATATATTTGAACTAAGGTCCTTCACTCGAAGGTCTGCATGCAAAGACCTTTGAGTGAAGATATACTCCATAAAAAGATGTTTTTTACACAAAGATCTTCAAACGAAGGTACCTTCAATCGAAGGGGCTTACTATGATAATTTTGGTTTCTACTTCAAAATTTACTCAAAAAATCCAGTTTTAAACCTCGGGTTGGACCTTTAGATGTAGTTAACTTGACAAGATATTTTTCAAGATCATAGCCCTCGAAACGAGCTTTCCAAAAAGTATAGATTTGATATATTTTTATTTATCATGTATTCAATTTTTTATTTTTACTGAACATAGGTTTCTCGTTGAACATTAATTTTTGCATTCTACAAAGGTGGAAAAATAGTAAACCATTATAAAAGAATTCAAAAAATACCTTTGCACTAGGTATTGATTTCATTGTTTTGATTAAGCGGAAAAAACATGTTTTGAGGGGACCTGAAACCCTTTACAGGAGATAAAACAAAATACTGCTAAAAATATATGTCATAGTGTACCAGCAACGAACCAACGAAAAAGAAACTAAGGCAAAAATATTGTTGAACAACAGAAACAATAGTGAACCAACAACACTCAACAGTGACAAGATAGCAAAACAACACAAGACCACCTACAAACCAGCAGAGAAAAAACAACAAAGCTACCACTAATTCATGTTGCTTAAGGTGTTGGCCACCTCAAGCTCCTAGCTTCTATGCAGGTCAATCATTTCTAGCAGCTCCTTCTTCTCGGCTTCAACAAATCTTTTCCAATCAGTCGACCCTTTAGAGGTAGGGCCTTTAGTGTCATCTTTGATATCCTTCTTTCTTTTTCCTTTAGTTGTATGCTCCTTCTCCATAAGCTTGAAGAAGTACAATTATTCCTCTCTTAAATCACTGATCTTTTTAAACAAGACCTCCAGGGAGTCTGTGTTATTTTTCACCAAGATATTGCATGCTTGCAACAACTTTTTTGATGCCTGCATTGGTTCCCTCAACCTTTTCTTCCAACCCATCCAATTGTTCATCACATCAGGATTTGAAATCTTGTAGCAAACCTTCAATGTCCACAATCCTATCAATAAGAATGTCCAAAACAAAAAACATCGGCACATTCTTCAAGTTTTCCTTCAAACCCCTAATTTTAATATTCATTTTATTAAACTCCTGCAAAGTCCACTTAGTTAGTTTAAAAGTACATGTGGCCCCAGACCTAGCCATATCTAGCAACTAAAACATTGATGGAGATTCATCATTTAAATAAGAAAAATCCTCAGAGAGGGGGTCTACCTTCAGGGGCTCCACCTTAGTGTTCATCCTCTCAGGATCATCTTCACCTTGACCCTTAATCTTAGCCTGCATTGCATCATCAAGTACATTCTAGGCCAAAGAGTCCTCAATATTCCCTGGATTCTCCCTAGTAGCCTTCTCCTCATCTAACACCTTAGCATCCTTCATCAGAACATTAAAGACTTGATTATTTAACTTAGCAATCCGCATGGACAATCTCCTTGGTTGTTATTTAGCCTCTGATTCAAGAACGTTCTCCTACAAACCCTCCTTACCACCAACATCAGTCTCACCCAGGCCAATAGCCAACTCCACCTTCCTAAGAGAAGAATCTTCCGACCCCACCTCTGTATCCTCACTATCAGAGAGAATGATGCACTTAGGTGCATGACTACTTTTAGGAAAGTTCTTCTTCCTTTTTTTGGAAGAGGTGGCCTCATGAGATTGAGGACCCACCTCCTCCTCTTCAACCCATTCATCCTCTTTTCCATTGTTGGTATTCAAATCAGAGGAATCTGACCCATCACTCAAATTCTTTTCCTTACCCAAAATGGTAGGGGTAGGGATGAGAGATTTGACATGCTCCATAATCAGAAGGATAAGACCCTCATGGAGGACCGGGGTCTTTCTGTTTTTTAAATGGGCATACATCAAAATTTCCATAGATGAAAGCAAGAAAAAAGGAAAAGAGGCATACAGTCTATGCTTAAAGTGTTTTAAGAGAGTGAAGTGGTGTCCTAGAATTGCAATAAACCTACCTTCCAACATCACATACCGAATTATAGTTCCTCAGCCACCTCCGCCCAAATTTTCTTAAGCGACTTACGCTCATATCCCCAGCTCTCCATTTTCACCAACTTCTTTTTCTCATCATCCTTAATAACTGAGTTAGCACATCCTCATTATGTTTCTTGTCCTTAAACAACTTGTGGCCTACCATCAACATCCTCGTCACAACAGCAATCAACTCCTCATTCACCTCCACTTCCAAACCCTTGATTTGAAGCTTCCTATTATTCTAGCAAGAAACAAATTTCGTCAATGCATTGGAGTCGTGCCCATGAAGACATTCGAGGAACAGTGTAAAGTTTCTATGGCACAAAATCTTCCATAATTTTTCCTTCTTCCTCAAGCCCACACAAGTATGAGGCTCTATTCTGCTTTTGTCACCACCCATTTCAGAAAACACCAGATAGAAAAAAACCCTTGCAAAAATTGTTAGGCAAAAATCCAACAATCCGGTAGAGACCCACAATATGTGTGAGTTGGACCAAAGTACCAAGGCTTAAATGCATCCACCGTCGAAAATCATCCCACTCCATCATTCTGCATTAAACTCCTAGCTCTTTCAGGAATGATTGTTCCCTCCTCCTACGTCCGGGATTCATTATTTTTGACACCCTCGTTGGCAAAAAAATATGCCAAAGAGTTGCCCTCTCGAAAAATGTGTGACACACGAGTCTCATCAAACGCACTTAACATCATTATGCTATCCTTTAATTAGATGCTCCACATTCTAGCTTGGCACATGGGTGCCACATAGGTAATTAGCAATGTTTAAGGAGTCACCTTCAACCCATAATTTGGAATACCCTTTGTCCATAGAAAATTTTATACTTGCATACACAACTTCTGCCTTAGCGCGATGATTGGGCTGAATTCCCAACGGGAGTGCCACCGACCCTAATATTGATGTCCTTGTTTCACCAATGGATAATCTTAATTGTGATATATACACAACAAGTTATGCTAGACAACATACACCTGTGACCAAATTATAGTTATAGTGACTTCAAAAATTAATTAAAAAAAATGTAACAAAAAATTATGAAAAAATATCCATGCACTAGATATTGATGTTAAAAATCTATATCTTAAAAATTAAAATTTTATCCTTTCTAGAAAAAAAGTTATGTTGGATGACATAAATGTTACTTTATGAAAATTTTATTTACTATTAAAAACTATTTATTAAAGGATATGTTGAAAGATTCATGATTTATTTTAAAACAAAAATAAAAATAAAATATTTAGAATCTACACATAAATCGCCACAAATCACTAGTTCACATCATCTTCAAATTCTTAACGGTTTAGTTGTTATAGGTCGCAGAAAGTGAAGATTCAGTTAAAAGATGTTGATATAAATGTCCATCTTGACCAAAAACTATGACTCATTATTGTGGGATTACCCATAAAAGAGATGTCTCTTGATCATAAGCAAAAGATCACCTTGTGAGGGTATATTGAATGTGTCAAAAAAATGTATAACATATAATTCTCATATATTTGTTGTGGGACTATACAATGTATAAAAATTATATCATATTTTGTATATTATTTAATTAGTGGATCTTTTGTGAATGTGACTTAAAACTACAAGGGTCTTAGTTTGGTTAATAATATGCAATATTTATACTTGAATTACAACATCTTACAAATAATTAATTTTAAACATGTTCAATCCTTGTATTAAATGGAAGACTTATGGAACCATTAATCTTTAATTTACTGGTGTGTTATTTAAGACATGTGATAGGTTTGACATCTAAAACTGAAATGATCCTTGGGCTTAAGACTATATGAAGTAATGATTACAAGTAAAGTCTAGAAGGTGTTTATAAGACTTCCTTACAAGTTAATGGGAAAAAATATAATCATGCTAATGAAAATCCTAAACAATGAAGAATCTTCTTATAATACTCTAGACCTTAAACATAACCATATCACAGACACATTAATTTAAAAATAACTGGATAGTTGAAGTGTTAAAGGCACGCTTAGAATTATGTAGGTCATCTTAATTTAAACTTTGTCTCGATGAATGTGTTTATTAAGTCTACCAAAAAAAAAAATCTACCAATATTTGTATCTAGAGAGCATTCTAGAGGAATGAAACTCTAACTATTGATGAACAGTAATAACTCTAACATACCATGAATATTTACAAATTGTTATCTATTCATATTGAAGATTCAAGATCCAAATAGGGATATATAATACATCACAACTAATAATTTTCATATAAAAAAATATTTTGTAACTGCCACTAGTGTAAACCAGATTATAAAATATTTATGAGTATGTTCTTATAAAGAATTTTTTAAGATATTTTTTAAACAAGTCATGTGAAGGTTTTAAGGATGTCTCATGATGTGTGTCCTATTCCACCAAGTACTTATCATGCCACTATATATCACATCACAACAAGCCAATGTGCATTCTACTTATAGTGCATTTTACACTAACATTTATTTCCTTTTATTTGAAAAAATAAATAAATATATTTGATAAAGGCAATAGGCTTTAAAAAGGTGTTCATGACTCTCTCAAGTATTATGTGTGGGCTTAGTATTAAATTTTGGGTCCATAAATAGCATAAAGGTTGTACATTTACACCATATAGGTTGCACCTTTAAATTTTAAAAAGGCATTTATACCTTATATCTTGACGCCTATGAATCCCTGAGTAAGAATAAGATTATTTTCATCCTAAATTAATTAGACTAATTTAAGAGTTAAAACCATTGTTTCTTCTTCTTATTTTTTTATTTGATCAGTGTTGATGATGGAAATGGGAGTCTAAATCCAAATATTCGGATTTGTTCCGGCATCAAACAATGGAGTACCTGTCACCTACATACACATGCAAACAAAATAAACTGACTAAACACACATGCATGCAAATGGATTTTTGTCTCCATTTCCCTCCTATCATCCAAGATCTTGTGTTTTTGAATAAATTTTCTCTCAAAGCATTGTGAACAAGAGGCTATGGTGAATGAAGATTAAAAGATTGAATATGAATGATATGAAATAACAAAAGAAAACATGATAAACTAGAATGCTAACATGCAAATAAACTAAGATTAAATGGATAATAGATGCAATGGATTAGCTAAATGCATGATGAGTGGATGTTGTATGATCTAGAAATGAGAGGGCAAGGTTTAAATAGATCTCCTCGGGGGTGGATCCAATATTAGAGCGAATGTGGGATAAAAGAGTGAAATGGAGAAATGCATGCAAAAATGGTAAATAAAGGAAACTGATAAATATATGAATGGATTTAGAAATATTCAAATGGAGTTTAATATGGATTATGGACAAAGAATATTTTAATTATTATAGATTTATAAATGATTTAATGAGATGGATAAATATTTATAAAATGGTTATGCATGAAATATGAATATGAGATTAATTATATATAAAATGGATAATGGTATTAATAATAGATCCACATATTGATAAAAAAATTAATATTATTAGAGGAAATTTGTATTTGTCTACATTTTTCCCCTCTTTGAGACAATGCAGCCTATCACGTTGTTTCAAAGAAAAATCGATCAACTGATACATGCCCTAGAGATATCCTGATAAGGATAATGATGAATATGCTAAGCCCCCTCGAGAGATTAATCGAATGGATTGTAAGAAGATTGATCTCTCGATATATTACAGGAAAATGATTAGATGATTGATACTCTGCAAGTGATTAAGCAGTGATGTACATTTGATGGAAATGCACATTTGATGGGCATAACTGAACAATTGATGGAAATGATCAATATAGTTGGGTTGATGAGATGATTAAGCTAATTGAGTTGATTAAGCTGATTGAGATTGATGCTTGTGCAAGACAATTTGATACAATGATTGATTGATGGATTGAATAGGGGGTTATGAGAAGCAAGTTTATTAATTTGGGATTTGATTCAAGAGACATACATTAGTTGGATAAAGCAATTGATTGATTTCTCTACAACAAGGAAGATGAACAAAATGATGAAGAGAAAATGAGAGGAAAAGACAATGAAAGAAATGATTTATGAAAGGGAGAATGCAAGGCGATAATAATTCTTGTGCTTTATAAGTGCTTATATCATTATAGATCTTATTATGTCGCAAATTAGTATAAGCGTCTAGATAACATGAACATTTAGATGACCTAAATATTGTTTGCATTTTTATTTAGCAGTGAATTATAAGCATCTAGGTATAAAGACCTTAGATGACCTAAATACTTATTGCATATAAGACACTATCAGACAAGGAATGCTCTTGTCCATAGTAGACTCATAGGTCCTCGATGATTTTAGACAACCATATCTTAAGATGAGTCATCCTATGAATAAGAAATAATCCACAGACAACAAACGAGTGAACATGCCCCATCCTCGCCTCTCTAGTCCAATACATCCTTGAGAAGCTAAAAGACATGTCACCAAAGATAAAATCATAAAATAATCAAAGATAAACAAATAAATATGCATCATGCTTTAATGTATAATTGATTCTTGTCAAATTTTATGTGTTTTGGTTGGATCTGAAAGATGGATCGATAGGTATGTTACAATGTTCGTTTGATTATAAATCATGACGTGTTTTGATTTTGTTGAAGTGCAAAGTTGCATGGCGATCTAAAACTGTCATTATTTTGGGGTTTTTGAAGTTATTTGATTTTTTTGGATTTTTTTCAAGAGATTTATGATTTTTATGGATTTTTTCAAGACATTTTATTATTTTTTATGTTTTTTCTCAGGATATTTTATGATTTTTATGTATTTTTTCAAGACATTTTATGATTTTTTTATTTTTTTAAGTTTTTTACGGAATGAGATGAATCACAAGCGAGCAGATAGACAAAGAGGGTAGTTTCTCTGATCGTGAGGTGTTAAATATCCTAACCCATAGCTAAGGTTGAGGAAATTCCATAATGATGGATAGGACCAACCTAGTACGCATGACAAAGTGAGCAAGCGAGGGGAATGTTGAACAATTCACAAGCCATGATGAGTGTGAAAAGGCCATTATGAAGTGGACGGTGAATGAAAATGGGATGAAAAGATCAAGTATAGCTCCAAAGGAAAGAGGAGAAAATCCTCTACATATGGTGTCGATTTCTTAGTTTTCACCATGGTACTTGCTCAAGGCGCCACCGAAGTGGTTTTCACCATTGAATGAATTGATTTCTCTTTACTTTTTTTCTTTTTATTTTTTTTGCAGGTTTTCATGTGTCCAAGACTTTATTCTAAAACAACCAAATATTGTTTGTTTTAGAGTAGATCACAATTCAATTGGTTCTTAAAAAGAACAACTATCTTTTTTTACATAGATTTAACTAGGGGGTTAATAAACCACTATTTTTCGTGCTTGTAAGATGGTAGGTGTATGCTCTCACCTTGTGCAAACTCGGTGATTAGAAGCCAGACCCATCTCTGTATGTTTTTAATCCCTTAGAAGGGCCTGCCACCCCACTTTGAAAGGTGGGAATGACCCAAGTGGTAATGGACTAAAGCCAAGTCCTTCTAAATCACTATATAAATGTGTGGTTGCGATGAAAATTGTGATCAACAAGAAGTGGTATGTGATAGCTCTTCCGCAGTATCTTTATGATGCAAAAATCCCTTGTTTTAAGGGTTGGGAGACCTCTTGAGGGATTTTATCATACTATCCCCTGAACTGGATGCCCTTACTAGAAACCTTTGTGTAGAAAGCCAAAATCCTTCTATTTGTTGGTGTAGGAGGTCGAACCTCTGAAGTTGTCCCATACTTTCACGGTTCATTGTAGAGTTGGAAAATTTCTTGAGATCCTTGTGGTCTTAGGGAATTTAAAACTTGGTATTCCCGAGAAGTGGGTGTTGTGGAGGAGAGCCAGTGCTACCAAGTTCCTAGGTCATCCGCTCTGAATAGTCGTGGCTGGAGAAATCCAAGTGGGAACCCAACGAATATTATCTTTGCCAGCCTAGGATTTGTGCTTGTATTGCAACAATCAAATAACATTCACAAACCATAAAAAACTCAAAAAAATTATGTTTACTTGTGTCTTGTGTGTGTTTTCAAAAATAAACCTCAAACAAACATCACACCTAGTAATTTGCAATATCTCAACCTTGCAAACCCCAAAAGGTCAAATAATAGAAACATCCAAAATGAACCTATCACTTAAATCTCTTGGGACCATCATCCTTCAGTTCTGATCTTTCAATCCTTGCATTCCACTTGGTCCTTGCATATCCTCCACCCATACATATTTGTTATTGGTCAAATAAACCTTTAGCTTGCACTTAGGTTACTCTTCCTAGATATTGAAATCAAATAATTGGCTATCTATCACCTGCATCACTTGAGATTCATCATCCTTGAGTTAGAAAACATTCCATTATTCTTGAGTAGGGAAATCCTTTTGGAGTTCATCATCTCCTACATACCCTCTCTTGATCATTTTTCCTCGTGTCTATCTATCATAGCACAGATAAAGCCTTGCATCATAACCAACTTTGGACCTAGATTTTCTTTTGAGCTCTTGCATTCTTAGCTTTCCATATCATATCATACCATTCTCATATCTCATCTTAGAATTATATCCTTTTCATTGCATCCTAGTCTTAGGTCCCATACATTATCTTGTCTTGGATTGAAAATCAGAACAATCACCTATGACTCCTAGAATAAGAGAAAAATGTTTCAAGAAGGGAACCCTTGGGGAAAAGACTTTGATGGGGAAGATCACATTCATTTTGCAAATAATGAAACATATGAAACTGATAGCAAAGAAATAACACAATCCCATATAAATGAAGCACTCAATGATCATAGATTCACGAAACTACTTATAGAGGTAGTCAAATGTAATCTACAACAATACTTCAAGGCCCTTGTTGATGAAGGAATCAAAATACCTCTTGATTTTGACATATCATTGCTCATGATGAATGACCAACCTAAATCTATTGAATCTAAGCACCACATAACAAACAATTATTATAGAATCAAAGATCACAAACCCTTTCATCTACAACTTGGATACAAGAGATCTTCAAAGACATCAAAACCAACACCTACAGACAATCCTATTTTGGATGAGCTTAGAACATTTAGACATGAATTGGATACTCTTAAGAAAAATAAAACATCATCTCACAAGTTCTCCATTAAAGATGCATGTCCTTATCCTTTCGATTTGAGCATACCAAGTCACCTTTTCCTAGTCATTAGGACATACCAAAACTTGATAAGTATAAAGGAAAAGGAGATCTTAAAGACCACTTAAGAGAATTTTGTGCTACTACCATGGAATTTGCAGTTGATGAGATGCACCTTATGAGATTATTCCCTCTCAGTCTAGGAGGAGAAGCTATGGAATGGTTTTCGCGATTAACCCCGACCGTCAAATCTTTTCAAGAACTGCTTGATAAATTTGTCTCCAATTATAGTTTCAATTGTGACCTTAAAGTGACCATGACGGACCTTTTTAACACCAAACAAAAACAAGGAGAATCTTTTGTGTCATTTTTACAAAAAAAGAGACATTTAAAAAAATGATTACGTTATACCATTCCAGACAAAGAATTGGTTGATCTTTTTGTCAAAATTTGAACAAAGAAATTAGAAGGGAACTTCGCCTAAAATTCTTGGATTCCTTTGATGAAGCCATATAAATAGGATTTCGAATCGAATAAACTCTCATTGATTATGGAACTATTAAACTTAATAATGACAAAGATCACAAATCAGGCTCAAGCAACAAGACACATTTTTGGGTTAAGAACAAGAATGTGGTTAATGATGGAGTTTTTGATGCAAAAGAAACTAAAACCTCATCACCTATCTACAACCTTAAAGGTTCCTCTTCAGATAAAGGAAAAGAAAAATAGAGTTCAACTTCCCTAAACGAAAATTTACACCATTAGGACAATCGCTTGAATCCACATTAAAAGAACTTTTTGAAAAACATATTATAATGCTACCTGAAATGAAGGAATGTAATCCACAAGTCAAACCCCCATAGTGGAATGAGGATCACTTTTGCAAAAATCATAGACATAAAGGACATAAGACTAATAATTGCAATAAACTTTGACATCTAATACAAGACCTTATTGATGGCGATAAGATAGCGGTTGACGAACACACTCCCTTTGGTAATTTTGATCGTGAGGTGTTTAAAAATCCTTTCCCTAAGCATGACAAGGATAAAGTAAAGGCCCTTGAATCTAGTGATGGTGTAAACTATACTACTACTAAGTATGAATATACCATAAATAACATCAGCGAAGCTAATAATCATGTAAACACTTTCATTATAAAAGGCAAAGAATCTGATTGCAATGTTACTACTCGAAAAGGAATAGTTGCCCTTAGAGGTCCTAATTCAAAACCCGTTGCACCATCTTTGTGATACAACCTCATAAAACATTTAGGTAAAATGCCCTCGCAAATTTCTATACTTGAGTTGCTACGCCTATCTCCTGAGCATAAAGATATTCTATATAAAGCACTTGCTACTGCTATAGTGCCTATAAACCTACATGTGGATACATTCCAAGTGGGAAACATCACCTCTCCTCACACTCTCACTTTTATTGAAAGTGATGATTCATCCCTTCAACAAATGCATAACACAACTTTACACATTGACGCCCTTGTCCATAATGTCAAGATCAAGAGATTTCTGATAGACAGAGGAGCAGGTCTTAATATTTGTACTCAAGATTTGATCACAAAATTAGGGTTATTTGAAAATGTAGTTGATCCAAGGAAAAATATTACCATAAAGGCATAAGATGAAGAAGAACACTCATCTAAAGGATCAGTTACTCTTTCAATCTGAGTTGGATCTGTGGTAAAGGATGTGGTTTTCCAAGTTCTTGATCTCCCCCTAACCTATAACATCCTCCTTGGAAGACCTTAGATTCATTCAATGCAAGAAATATCTTCTACATACCATCAATGCATTCCCACATGATGGTGTTAAAATTAGAATACAAGGAGATCCAAACCCTTTCATGTATTGTCATAATCTAAGTTCTAAAACTGAAATCACAATCCCAAGCAACCGTGAGGCATTTCCTTCCCAAGCATATGTTGATCTTGAGTCCTTAAAAGTGTACTCAAAATCCAATGAATCTGAGATCAAAATACAAGTAAAAGAACAAGGAGTGGGAGAATATACCTTGAATCATGCTCTTTGAATTGGAAAGCTACCTTTATCTCCCCACACCAATGGAAAACCATATATGACTAAGACCACATCAGATGAAGATACTACAATGATTTGTAAATCAAATAATTTCAAAAAATGGGAAGCCCTTTATAATGAAACAAAAGAAGTTGATCTCCTGAAATGGCTATACAAAGATGAAGATACATAAGAAGAACAAACTAAAATAAAGATAACAATTGAACAATATGGTAAAGGATTTGATCTTATGAAACAAATGGGATATGATGGTAAGAGTCCTCTTAGCTAATAGAAATGGGGTATCTTGGAACCAATACAACCTACTCATACACAAAAAGTCCCTAATTTGGAATACGTCACGTAGAAAGATAAGACCTTGAGTACCACATGTACTTCAAGTAAGGAAGTAGAGTCCTCTAATGCTACACAGACAAACGAGGAAAGTTTCATTGACGAATTCGTTGATATTTATGACTATGATAGTATTCCTACCCTTGAACTTGATCATAATATTCATTCCCTTGAATCCATTCAAAATCTTGATTCAAATCATGACCCTTTACCCCTGGTTCACCCCGAACTCATTGATTTGGATTAGAAGGGACCACCACAACTGGATGTATTTCAAAATGATTAGGCAATCATAAAATTTCATGAAGCATGAGAAGATACACCTCTCGAGGATCATATAACAGGTCTCGTCATAGAAATCAACAGTGCAACTTACTTTGGGGAGGTTGCCAAGCCTTTTAGTCACAAAATTATTGAAAATATAAATAGGTCTTCTACTAAAAACTGCTCCACGATGCTATTAGACCCAAAAAAATTAAAAATAAAGGATGCATCCAAGGGTGAAAACCTCTCTGAGGCACTTGAGGATGGAAGGATTGACACACTTCCCTTAGCACTCTATCATGAAAAATCATCTATGTTGGTGGAGAAGATAGTACCAATAAATCTGGGCACAAAAGAAAAACCAAGGATAATTCATCTAGCAGAATCATTAACACCTGAAGAGAGAATAAACCATATATAATTTTACAAGGAAAGACAAATCAACTTTGCATGGTCCTATGCAAATATGCTAGGACTTGATCCTAGGGATTTGGTAACGCATCACTTATCTTTTTCACTGGGGGAAAAACTTATTAAACAAAAGCTAAGAAAAATGCACCCGCATGTTGCTCTATTGGTCAAAGCTGGATTAGAAAAGTTGCTAGATGTGGGATTTATAAGACCTATTGACTATGCTGATTGGATTTCAAATTTAGTAATAGTTTCAAAACTTGATGGGGGCATTTGATTTTGCACAAATTTCAAAGATTTAAACAAAGCTTGTCCTAAGGATGACTTCCCACTTCCAAACATTGACATGATAGTGGATTTGATAGTAGGACATGAAATGTTATTCCTCATGGATAGTTTCTCAGGCTACAATCAGATTAAAATTTCTCTTGAAGATCAAATTAAGACAACATTCACTTGTCCTTGGGGAACTTAATTCTGTGGGAATGTCATGCCCTTCGAGTTGAAGAACGTTGGAGCTACCTACCAGCATGCAATGACCACTATCTTTCATGACATGATGCATACCTATTTGGAAGACTATGTAGATGATTTATTGGGAAAATCCCACACCAGAGCTGGAAATATAAAGATCATGGATAAATTTTTCACAAGATTATAATAATACAAGGTCCGATTGAATCCAAATAAATGTGCCTTAGGGGTAACCTCTGGAAAAACCCTTAGATACATTGTCTCATCTAAAGGGATTGAAGTTGATCCTACACAAATAAAGGCTATAATTGAAATGCCTCCACCTAAGAATATCAGTTAGCTATGATCATATCAAGGAAAACTTCAGCCTATCCACCGTTTTATAGCACAACTTGCAGATAAATGTCAACCATTTTAGCACCTATTACACAAGAATGTTCCATTCAGATGGGATGACAAGTGTGAGAAAGATTTTCAAAAATTCCAAGAATACGTTATGAAACCACTAGTATTAGTACCCCCTACAGATGACAAGCCTTTACTTTTGTATATATCCATAACTACCACAGCACTGGGGGCACTTTTGGCACAAAATGACTCTAAAGGAAAGGAACGTGCAATCTATTACATTAGTCATACTCTAGTGGGATATGAGCTCAATTATAGTCCTATTGAAAGAGCGTGCCTTTTCATAGTTTTTGCTTCATAGAAGTTGTGAAATAACATGCTTACACACCAAACAAAGCTCATCGCAAAAATTGATCCTCTTAAGTACCTCTTGAATAAATCACCACTCACAAGACAATTGGCTAAATGGGTGATGATTCTTAGTGAGTTTGACATTGAGTACATAGAAAGAAAAGAAATCAAAGGATAAGCTATTGCAGATCAACTTGTCGATGCTTTTGTGACAGATAATCATCCTCTTATTACAAAATTCCCTGATGAATCCATCTTCAACATGGAATCTATACATCTTTGGAATTTATATTTTGATGGCCCCTTCACACAAGGTGGTTTTGGCCCTGGCATTCTCTTTGTCACACTGTAAGGGGATTGCATACCTGAAGATTATAAGATATAGTTTCCATGCACCAACAATATTATACAATATGAGGCATTGATATCTAGGCTTTGTATGACTATGCAATGGAAAATCCTAGAGTTGCATGTTCTTGGTGACTCTTAGCTAGTGATTATACAAGTTAATGATGACTATAAAACAAAAGATGAGAAATTGATGCCTTACAAAAGAATGGTGGATGATTTCAAGGCCTATTTCACATCAATTTCCTTTGAACAAATCTCCCGAGATAGCAACAAAGCTACTGATGCAATGATAATAATTGGTTCACTTGTGGAAATGCCAAGCAATGCCACTTACTATGAGTTCTTGGTAGAACCTCTTTTGGAACCTGCTTACAATGTATCACAATATGAAATGATCTATTTTATTGTTGGTCCTAATTCTCAATGGTATGGGGATATTTATACCTATATTCAAGATAACACCTTTCCATCAGACCTATCCAATAAATCCCATAAAACCTTTATCTGTCAAGCCTCCCATTACGTAATCCTAGCTGATACCCTTTACCGACGAGGTCTCGATGGTACTTTACTCCAATCTCTTGAGCATGATGAGATCAAAACTGCTTTACAAGAAGTACATGAAGGTATATGTGGGGTACATTCTAGTGGTCCTACCTTAGCCAAGAAAATCTTGTGTATGGGTTATTATTGGCCCACAATGGAAAATGATGCTTATCAGTTTGTTAAAAAATGCAAGTAGTGTCAAAAACATGCAGATTTGATACATGCTCCCACATAGGAATTGTAGTCTCTTGCTACACTGTGGCCCTTTTATCAGTGGGGACTCGATCTCATGGGAAAGATCCATCCACCTTTGTCTAATAGTCATAAGTTCATTCTCTTTGCCACAGACTATTTCACGAAATGGATTGAATTTGTTCCCCTGATATCACTAGAAAACAAATAGCCACTTTCATACTAAATTATATCATTTGTCATTATGGTGTTCCTTTATCCATCATCACAAATAACGGTTGTCCATTCAAAAATCAGGACGTCCATGAACTCTGTGAGAAATTCCATATACAACATCATTTTTCCACACCTTCTTATCCTCAAGATAATAGCCAAGTTGAGGCCTCTAACAAGACCATTCTCAAAATTCTTAAAAAGACGGTCAATGAAGTTGGTTGAGATTGGCATATTCAATGGAATCCTTCCTTTTGGGCTTACCACACAAGTGTCTGCACTCCCACAGGCACTACCCCATATGCCCTTGTCTATGGATCTAAAGCCATCTTTCCCATCAAGGTCAAGCTGCCCTCTTTGCATGTCTCCTTGCACAATTAAATCAGTGATGAAGAATTCAAGTTTCCCATTTGAAGGAATTGGAACTGTTGGATGAACGAAGAAAAACTGCTTTCAATCATCTTAGAGCATACCAACAGCGGATGTGCCAAAGTTATAACCAAAAATTGAAACCATGTACATTTGAGGTTGGGGATCTTGTCCTTCGTGAAAATCCTCACAATCAACAAGATAGACAAAAGAAGGGTAAACTTCAACCTAACTGGTTAGGTCCATACATTATCACCTGTGTATGGATCTGGGGCATACCAATTATCTACTCTAGAAGGTGAATTGATCACTGATCCCATCAATAGTATGCACATCCACAAGTTTTATACCTTTAAAGTACTTTAGAGGGTACACCCTTTTAGAGTCCTGAAAAAATACAAAAAAAAAGGAAAAAAAGTCCTGAAAAAATATATAGAAAAAAAGAAAGAAAAAAAGTAAAGAGAAATCAATTCGTTCAATGGTGAAAACCACTTTGGTGGCGCCTTGAGCAAGTACCATGGTGAAAACTAAAAATAAGATGATTTTCATCCTAAATCAATTAGACTAATTGAATGTGGCACCTTGAGTATCTTGACACCTATGAATCCCTGAGTAAGAATAAGATGATTTTCATCCTAAATCAATTAGACTAATTTAAGAGTTAAAAATACTGTTTCTTCTTCTTATTTTTTATTTTGATCAATTATTTTTAAAAAAATATCATGCGAAGAGTCTAAAAAAATCTAGAAGATATGATATGTTTTATGAAAGTTGTGTGGAATCAAATATTGGTTGATCTCTTAGAAGATCTTACACGCAACACATCAAGAAGGAGAGTGTGAATGGAAAATCACAAGAAACATCTTCTTATCTCTTTTCTATAAATTGCAATAAGCTCTTTTAAGAAAGGGATCTTGAATCCTATTTCCATATACTATTCTTTAGTTTGTAAGAATATATTTCAACAATTATAGATTTAGCTATTATTTTTCTTAATTTTTATATTTTTAGAGACTTTCATTAATAGTGTGTAATCATGTATTCCCCTCAAATTATTTACATGAATAACATATGGCTACCCATTACTCTTTATTTAAATTTTCCAATGGATTATCAACATGTTGTAATATTGAGTTTTTCTATATGTATGTTTATTAGTATTATGCATTATATATCATATTAAATAAATAAGAAATGACATGCTTTCATTTTATCAAAATAGTATGTCTATATCTATCTATCTTGGTGCATCACCACCTTTACTTTAAGCATATTATATTTGTTATTTTATTTCCATTTTCATCCTAGCAGGCATTAATTTGGTACTAGAATAGGAGGAACCAACCTTTGAATCCTAGTGGTTGCTTTGTTGTTAGACACCCACCCATATCAAGAATCCCATTGTCATAACCAATTATGGGTAAAAATAGATTACTCTTAATTAGGTAATTCAATGAATCAATAAATTTGATCAATCTTGATACTTACTAGTATAATATAAAAAATTATGTCTTTGCCTAAGAAAATCTCTTTGATGAGATGGGTGATCCCACAATAGTGGTTTACACTTTCTAGGAGATCCTGATTTTTGCTGAAATCACATATTTTTAAAAAATATAATGATTTAAGCCTTGAAAAGTTTCATTTAAAGGATTCCAATTAAAAAGGCTTTGATCAAACCACCTTAGATCAAACCCCCTTGGATAGAACTTCACTAGTTTTAAACCATACCTATAATAGAGTCTCCTTTACACCTATCAAAATGCTAATAAAAAATAAATTTTGATTCACATTTTGAGGGATTAAATGAATTCATTCAAAATTTAGTTTTTGTAAGTATGTATTCCTTAATATAAGTTTCCCAAAAAGTATAATTTTAAATTAATTTAATTTGATTATTATATTTATTTTTTATTTCTTGTGAATGTAGGTTTTTCATCGAAAAATGAAGCTCTTTGTTCAGCACATGTGAAAAAATAGCAAATTATCAACAAAAAATAAAAAAATATCAGTGCACTAGATATTTATGTCCCTGATCCAACAAAAAAAATTAATTGAATTTCGATACATACAAAAAAAGTTATGTTTTAGCCAATAAATCATGTCTAAACTGTAACTAGTTTGACATTGAAACTTAATTAAGAAAGTAATATTCAATGAAATTCTATGAAACTAATTCCATGCACTAGATATCGTAGTTATGAATCTAAATTTGAAAAAAATAGAATTTTATCCTTCATAGAAAAAAAGTTATGTGTTAGTCAATAGCACCACTCTTTAAAAATGGTGTTTACTGTTAAAAAGTAGTTTTCGAATGAGATAGAAAAAGAAGAGCAATCTAATTCCAATTTTTTTGAAAAAAATATATTTAGAATCTATAGACAAAATGTCACAAATCACTAGTTTGCATCATGTTCAAATTCCTCATGGTTCACCCGCTATAGGTGCCCAAAAGAGAATAATTAGTTAAAAAAAATCAGTTCAATGTCTAGTTTGAACAAAAATTGTAAACCAGTATTGTGGGATCACCTAGATGTCAGTATCTTTATTATTGAGATATTCTTCAATTGGAAATATCACTTATTTAAAGGTAGAATATTAAGACTTGGTGAATCCTTTCATAAATTATCCATGTATAACATGTAATACACTCGCTTAGGAACTCTACTAACCAAAAGGCCTATTAGCCTACAAGACTTGGATTTGAACAAGGTCTACACATTGAGGAAATTCAAACTAAAATCCTTTTGATTTTCTTTAATTATCCCTAGGAAGAAGAAAAGGTAGATTTGTAACCAAACATACCTTACCAATTTATAAGACTTAATCCACTCATTATAATCATAGATTTCACCCTAGCATACATATGGTCAATCCCAAAGATTATACATTTCCATTATGGAATGATAGTAGCTCATAAAATATCCAATTTTGGAGCTATATTCCATACTAAACCCTTGAAAATTTTCTATTTTTTATATAAGTAAAAATTTAGTCACTCTTATTGACCACATCTAGGATGTAGCTAATACTAAGTTCCTAATATTCAATATTACAAAATTTTATATATCTATCAAGCTACTCGTAACATCCTTCAAAATAAAATCATTACATTAATATAGAAGTCTATGATGAGGATTTATACAGAATTGGGATTAGTTTGGTCACTAATTATACAACTAATTTTAAGAGAAGGTACATAACATATAGATCTATTGTAAAATGTCAACTTAGTACAAAAAGAGCTCCTATAGATTCTATAATAGGATTTAGTATTAGGTTCAAAAGGAATTAGGAGATAATGGCAATAGAAGTTCATCCTCTTGCAAGTATGGAATTTTTGTATTACCTTAAATATTTTAACCTAAAGGCTTCTATGCATATATAATCCTGTAGACATGGAAAATGTACAATTTAATCTAACACACTTGATCCTGATTATTAATGTCATTTATTCTTGAATCATACTCTCAACTTATCATCATTTTCTGTCTCTTAATTAGATAAATCATTATTTATTTAATTAGGTCTTTCTCAGGTCTGTTGATTAAATTAATCGATTTAATTTAATTAACCCTAAAATCACCTTTTAATTAAATAAATCATTTTATTTGATTAAATCCCTAAAGTCTTCTCATTAAATTAAATAAATTAAACTTTATTTAATTTAATCTAACATTACCCCCTTTAGTTAAATAAATCAAAAAAATTTATTTAATTAATTTTTCTCCTCAATTCTTGATTTAAATCAACTCATAAATTTGAGTCAAAATGGTCAAATCATCTAATCTCTCATTAAATTGATCAAATCTTGATTAATTTAATCTCAATCACTAAAATCCTTTAGAGAATGCAACTTGCACAATAAATGAATTACTTTGATTTATTAAATTGCCTATTTTCTCTCAACATGGAATAAAGGAGGAATATTCCTTCAAATTTGAATTCAAATCCAAGTGGATTTGTCCTTCCAACAAGGCATTCACTCCTCTTACATGTCCTTGTGCATTGAGCCAAGTGACATTAACTCCATTCTTTTCTCCCTCCAACATGTCACATTCAAATTTCAAATTTGAATATCATAGCATTTATCACATGCACATGGACCAAAATGTGCACAACTATCAACCATTCACATCTTGACAAGTGACACTTGGCCATTGGGTGTTGAATGGTCCCACATTGCTCAATTGCACTCTCTCTTCCATTTTGGAAATCTATAAATGAGAGACTCTTCCTCTCATTCTAACATCCACAAATTGAGTAAATTTATTATGCTCAATTTCATCACCAAGCATAGCCATTTTCATCTCTCTTTATCAAGTTCTTAGCTAGGTTATACAAGAACTCAACCAAAGTGGATCAATTATCATCAAGCTTACAAAGGAGTTGGGAAAGGGCTAATTTTGACACACCAATTGGCACCAACTCCCCCATGGGATCAAGAGTTTGCATTGCTTAATTATGATTCATTTATCTTTTCATGTTTGTTCTTTGCTTTTCCTATTTTTAAGCATTGTAGATGGATTTCACGGGGAATCCTTGTTTTATCTTGCATATGAGCTTACTAATGTGTTTGTGCATGAATAGGATTGGGGTTCACAAATCCATAGGGGAAATTCTCTATTTTTTGCTTATGAAAACAATAAAAGTTCAAAAAATAGCCTCATCCAAGTTAGAAAGCTATCCCCAAGGCCTACAATACCCTTATTTCCTAAGATCTATAACAATATACAAGTACCTACTCTTTTTTTGGCTCTAATAATGAATTTGATATCCAAGCTTCCTTGGGTCGTATCACAAAACACAAAATAGTTAGGAGAAGACAATGAAATGATGAGAAATTTCACAAATCAGATAGTAGCCATCAAAAGGAAACAAGGTCAAAATTATCCAAGACCTTACTACCAAAACAATCAAGGTCATTAACAAAATTATCACCCAGTACATACACAAATTTGTCCCTTTGACCCCTATAATTCTTAAATAGTGCATACAAGTCCATTGTAATAAGCTCAAGGTATTCAAAAACCCACTAGAGCAATAATTCATGTTCAAAATAATTTGGTTGAGGAGCAAAGTTCACTAGAAGTCATTCCTAAAGTTTGACTCAAAACTCCAATAGTTTCCTATTGGAAATAAATTTAATAGCCCCACATAATATAATTCTCATTAAAAAAACTTAGGGAGTTGCATAAGCTCAAGAACCTACTTTTCTTTTAGAAACCTATTTTTCAAATAGAATGGTGGTTTTTGTATATTTAATGAAAGTTCACAAGATACAACAAGGCCTCAATACACCATGAGTATTTCACAAGAGAAAATGAGAGAGACATGTATTGTATACCAAACTTAAAACTCCAATATATTAGAGAAAACACTCACCATCCATGAACAGGGGACAAGACAACATGGCTATGGAGCTAAAACTCATCAATGGAGATTAGATAACTAGAGACCAAGTGATAGGACACGACTAATCATCTTATCCTTTAGGTTGTACAAAACCTAGGAGGTTGATCCTTAAGATCTTGTATAGGAAAACTAAAGAGGAATGAAAAGGACACAACCAAGTCTTGAATACCATACCCTAATAGAAACCATGAACAAACCTAAAAGCCCTATAGCTAGTAGACTTAAAATAAGCATGCGTATGCATAAAAGATGTAAAACAAAGTTGCACTATTTAAGATGATTCCCCTTAGCTTTACATACACATATGTATCTTGAGACCTCATAAGTATAACCCTTTAGATATTTATCAAAATTTGGCTCACTAGAGATATAGTATTGCTAAAGAAATGAGTTACAAATGTGAGTAAAACTCATATTTGCTTAACCCTTTGAATGTACAACTTTAGTGAAAGCTCTCTTAAGGTTTGAAAAACATGTGGTATTGAACTAAGAACATAGGTAGGGTAGAAACTACACTAAAATATAAAATAATAATGAGGATAGATTCAAATGAAGGGACAAATTCATCAATCATCTAGATCAAGTCCTATTCCAGTCAAGAATATGTCACAACCCATATTTTATTTATAGAAATAGATAACGTTTTAAGTATTTTGAATTGATTGTTAAAATGTACAATTATAAATGATGGATGAAATATGTATAAATTAATATCATTTCAGTCAACTTTCCTTATGTTGTCATAATTCCATTACTTTTTGAATATGAATTATGTTAGTTTGATTGCAATACATGAATCGTGAGATTGTTGGGATGATTATTGATAACATGAATTGATTATTTCATTGGTCAAATGTTATTACATGGATTAATATGAATTAATGATTGTGATTATCAATTAAAATATAAAACTAACTACCATTTTAGTGATCATGAGGTGGATACAGGAACAAATTTTCTCCTCTTGTTCAAAGAGGGAGATTATCATCCATGTGAGAGAGTGATAGATTGTGGTTAAGTGACCATTTTACCATGTCATTGAGGATTCACGCACTACACTATTCCATAGATCATATGTGTGTTATAATTCATTTTAGGTGTTTGTCTAGGTGTCATAATGCAAGTATTTACTTCGAATTTAGTCATAGGTGTAAATGTCTAGTTTATGATTTAGTGCACTTGAATGCTTGCTTGTTGTGGTCTCAAGTAACTGTGCACTCACTATTTCAATTTGAGTTGTTTTGAATTCTATGTGAAATTTAATGTGATTGGGTATGATATTTCCTTGTTAATAAATACTTTTCACAATATTTTGTTTAAAAGACTCACTCATAATTTTTATTTAATTAAAGGATTTGAAAATATTATGAGTTAAAAGGGTTTCAAAATAGAAAAGGGGGAAATAAAAGATAAGAGAGAGGGGATAATTATTTTAAGGAAAAACCTTGATTATAGGGTTGTGGGAGTTTATGGGGATCACATGGAAGGACTTTACAAAAAAATAAAGTTCTCTGTGGGAAAATGGGGAGAATTAGTAGTCATGGAGTAATTTGTGGGTGTAATGACCACCCAATTTAAGGGAATTTTATGGTTTTAATTATCGAAATTTGAGGGAATTTGAAGAAGGTAGGGACCATGAGCAAAGGAGAAAGGATAGGGGAAGCAAGGGGAGATTGGAAAGGGAGTTGTAGAGAATTTATAGGTCAATATCTCATATTCATGTTCATATTTTACTCAGCCTTTGTGTTCAAACCATTGAACCTTATAATTTATTGTGAAATTTTGTTCTCCATTTTCTCTTGAAATTTTATATGGATAGAAATAATAGAAGTAACAGTAATTTAATGGTTTCTAATATTTTTTAAAGATGCATTTTTTTCAAATAGTCCATGCACCCTACCTATGCTTCAACATTTGACTTATTTTAAAATGAAAATCTTCATGTTTTTATATTATTTTCTCATAGATGGAAGTCTAAATTTATGGGTTACATTGTGGAAATATTAATATAGTTGTAGGTTACCTATATGCTTAAATTAATTGCATTTCCTTAAGTTTATATGATTTTTTCTCACAAATTAGAGTATAAATTTATGGGTTTCATAATGAGAATCATTATTCTAGTTGTAGCATACCTTTATACTCATTTACATTGCATTATGAATCAAAACCTTATATTTATAAGTTTTTTAACTCACATCTACGAGTGTTTAAGTAATGTATTTCATTTTTGAACTCCCATGATGGTTGTAGCATATCCCTATACTAATATACATTACATTCATAGCCAATAAGGTCATAATAACTTCGATATATGATTAAAAATTATTAATTTATTTAGTCAATGGGCTCTTGGTTTGATGTGAAGTTGAATGGTTCTAAATGAGCCCACTAGGGATCAAGTCTTGCTAAGTGCAAGGATCCTAAATCATAAGGGATGAGGCCAGGATCGCGCCCCGGGTGAATCTGGAAGAATGGATACCCCTCAATCCTTGGCTCTTAGTTGAAGAGGTTCAACCTATGGCTCGTGTGCTCGTATCAGGTTGCAAAATGAATATGAGTTTGATATAAAACCCTCCATAAAAAAATAAAAAAATATTTATTTCTTACCCTAGACAGTTCATGCCCCATTATTTAATTAGGAGAAGGGTTTCAAGGGATACATAATATATTAATGCATTAAGACTCTTTATATGAAGAAGTGATTTTTATGGTAATATATTTTATCAATATTTTAATTTTGTTTGAGTTGGTAACCTTTGCTTATTTGACTATTAGATAGTAGTAACTTCAATATATAAAGGGGTTATTATTGTTCTTTAATTTATGTATATTATTATCCTTTCTATTCATGGAAAAAACCATCCTTTGAGGTGTTGGTTGAGATATTTAATTATTTACATGATTTAACGATTCTTTGAGACACTTTGCTAAAAAACTTGTCTAAGATTTTAGGGTTTGCATGTATGCCTTCCAAGGTGTTTAAAATTGAAATATCTTATGAAATTTTATATTTCATTATACTTGAAATATCCTTTTCAAATTGTTCTAAACTTCCAATTTTGGCTTGAGTTAGAAAATTATTAACTAATTTTATTTATACCCAGTTCCAAACCAAAGTCTTTAAAGATATATTTTTAATTAAAATTCTTGATAATATCTTGTGTATTTATGAACATTATTTACATATGTATATTTATGTATGTGTAGATCCATGCACAACACACACACACACACACACACACACACACACACACACACACACACACACACACACACACACACACACACACACACACACACACACACACACACACACACACACACACACACACACAACAAGTTAGTTATTCTATATCTAAATACATTCTTTTAGTTGTAGATAACTTTGAATTTCATTTTAGATATACTTGGTATATACTTATAGATACAACTTAAAATTTTCTTTAAGCATACCAATATAATATAATTATATAACATCAATGGCTACGAATAGAGTTTTGTGATATTAATAGTGTTTTTTATGTTTATTATAACTTTATAAGATCATAAAGGTCTACTATATAGTTTTATTAATTGCTATTCTTAGTTGTATACTTCATTACCATATGTATAAAATAGGCTTTAAAGCTATTAGGGGTTGGGAACAACATCAATATGACTATGGAAATAACTATGAATAGTAGTTGATTAATCCATGGTATGCATATTTTTGGAAGGATGTGAAATTGGAAACTTTGTATGATTGTATAATCATTATTTTGAGATACTCATAACTAATTTTTAAGACATATTTGGAGTGAGCGTGCACCTTAAATTAGTATGTCCATTTAGAGAAAGTGATACTTAAGTGTTCACTTAAGACTTACATTCACTTTTGATAAGTTTACATATTTGGATTAATAAAATTATAGTGATTAAATAGTAAACTAGCTTGAATATCACTCAAAAGTGGGGTATGTTAGGAGTTTGAGACCTATTGCAACATTTTTAATATATTCTTAATTTATGTCTAAGTTTGTAACAAATTATATTTGTTTGTGATTTGATTCAAGAAAAATATAGTAGTATGTGAACTTATAACACATGCATATATGCTATTGGAATGTGAGAAATAAAAACTTTGGCCAAAGTAATGCTTGTTGCACACATTTTTTAGTTCACAATATCTATGATTTTGTATGTTATTCAAATCCATGTAGCTAGAGGGTATCTAGGGATGCATGATAGACCATATTAAATGATAGACATAGCACATTGACACTTAGTTATCATATTGGACATGGAACTTTTATAAATACCATGTTTGTCACCCTTGTCAAAGAGTCAATCCACCTCTAATAGGAAGGTGTGTGGGGGACCGCTAGTCTATGGTTGGAGGTAAAACACTCAAATAATTCTCTTCCTCCATGTAGCTTGATAAATCTATATTGCTTGCGCTTGTTGAGGATATTTTATTTTGTGTCATTGTATTAGAAAGAAATGAATGCAATTGTATGAATATTTGATTATGATTAGGAGATATCAACTCCTTTAATTATGTTGTAAACTTCGTAATTATTTAGAAAATATAATGTTGGTATACAAAAGGAATATGAAATATTTTTAATTATATTTTATTATTATTATTACGTTGGTGCGACATTCCCTCTGATACCATACAAATGAGGAGAGATTGGACCTCATGACCTCTTGCTTGCAACAAGATGCTTTGGCCAATCAAGCCAAGGCCCCTGCCCCATTTTATACTTATTATTTTATGTAATGTTATGTTTTAAAATTATATGTTGAGTTTGAGATCCTTAATCCATGTATGCAAAATTATTTTTAATTTTGAGAGATTTTTGAAAAACTTCAAAAGGAAATGTATGTTAATTTTTTATGCTCTTTCGATTTATGACAAAATTTTGACCATGAGGAAGACCAAATTTTGAGATTATGAATCTGACCCTAGGGAAATTTATTAAACTAGGGGGGTGGGAAAGACCAAAGAAAAAGAGGGGGATCCTTACTTTTTTGAAATAAAACTGGGGTATGTTGTGAAGGCACACAACAACTAGCAACTAAAGAAAACCAACAAAATTTCAAAAGTGTTCTAGAAATAAAAGAAAATTTAGACATAGAGCTCCCCATTCCCTTAAACCTCAACTTGTTATCAAGTTGACCATAGATTAATATATCCAACAAAGATAACATGACTTACCCAAGGAATTTAAGTGTGTGAAAGTAATTCATTTCCCTTCCTTGGAAAAGTTAAAGGATAACAATTTATTGTATTAGGCTATATATGATGGGTTGTAGAATTAGCTAGTTTCATATTGTTGATTGATACCTTTTATCACTACTTTTTTCTAAACTTTAAGACATTACCGAGACCTTCCATACCTTTCATATACTTTTAAGTGGTTGAAGCATTTGGAATGGAAACATGTTATGTTAATATGTGTATGTATGATTTATGAATATCCATAAAGTTTAGTAGAATTTAATGTTTAAATTATGGCTGTTAATAATGAGAATTCCTTAGGAAATAAGACTAACATTTACAACAAGAAATTTATCAACATACAACAATAGGATTTCCAACCCATAGCGTAAGGACTACAATTCGTTGCAAAGATAGAGTCAACCAATTATAGCACAACCACTTTCAAAGGAAGATGGAGGTGATCATTTACTGATTAGATCACGAGCCGCCTAGTATTACTCTTATCTACTGATAAGACAACTAGGATAAGAAGACTATTCTCAATAGGATTGTGAATTATGATGGATTTGTTCTATTGAGCACATTATCTATTATAAATGGTTAAGTTTGTTGGGCATAAAGTCCTTGTTTGATTTTCATACTCCTATTTAAGTAGTTATTACTTTTTGTTTTGAGACTCAATACTCTTCCTATTCTTGAGGAAGAGTTGACATATGCAATTTAGTTTGTTTTTAGTTCATAAATAATTGGAATCCATCACGGAACCTATATAGTGGGATGCCTTGTCGAGGAGGAGATCTAGTAGTGTTAGAATGGTAGAAGATTATATGCATGCTATTGAATAAAATTTGAGGAGATTTTACTATTAGACTTTGTGTAACAATTCTGTGTTTAGAATTTAATAAAAGAGAATTGATAAATGATAATATGTTTTCTTGAGTAAGTGAGTGATTGAGAAGATGTTGTGGAAGAAACAAATTAATCAAGAGCCACTTGAGGTACTGTTGAATCATTTCAATTTAAGTTATTATATTAGATTATGCATTGTGAGTTTAATTGATAATTTCTAGTTTATGTGATTGTGAATAAATGTGTTATAATTCCTGAACTAGAATCTGTAAATTGATGTTTTGTTTCATACTCCAAAGGTTAACTAAATCAAGAAATGTATTGCAATATAATGGTTAGCTAGTTACACTCTTAAGAATTAGGTACCCATAGCAGTAGGTAGTAGTTTATATTCCTTTACTCTATTTTGAAAGTAACAATTTATTTTGATTAAAAGCGTTTATTGTATTTACATGCGCTTCTTCACCTATATTCCATCGATGTAGGATGTGTAGAATCTATGAGTGCATATATTTTTTCCAGTACTATCTAAAGCTTACAATTCCCTGATTGATAATTTAATGTAGCCCTCCTGAGAATGATGAACTGCTTAGTTTAGGGATCCTCAGGTTCACTAAGCAGTGTGTATATAACCATTAGCTTCGAGTTAATTAGGCATTATAGGATCTTGATAATATGATTTGGTTTAACCTTTTAACCCTCCCTAGATAGAGCCTTGCTGCTAATCAAGTGTCCATATCCTTGGGGTAAGGTTATCTCTATAATTCTCTCAAACATATAGCTCTGCTATCAATTAGGCATCCATAGCCATAGTATAGATAATTGAATCACCTAATGAGTTGATTTTCTCTTTTGATATTCAATATTTTTTTTTTTTGATATTTTCTTTTCAAATTTTTTTTTTTTCAACTTGTAGGGAATGACACTTGCTACTAGGTTGAGAATTATAGTGGTAGAAAAAGAAAACCTTTATATTTTTCACTTAATACAAACATCCACCAACCCCAACAAATTCAAAGAATTTTAAGGTATTCAAATATGTGTGATTCCTTGAAAAGCTTCATCTTATTCCCCATTAAGACATATCTTCATGGGGCATATCAAACAAACCAAATTTATTTAAAATAAAAAACCTATACAAAAATTGACTCTTATTTCAAGAATCTAAGAAATTATGTTGTTTTCTAAGGTTGCAGTCTGCCTTATTTGAACATTTCAAAAAAATAAAGACCTTCAAAACACATAAAAAAAGAGGTACTACCATTCAAGTTAATCCAGAATCCTCATGGCATTGTCATTCCCACTAATCAACCCACACAAAGGAAATCCACCTCTTTGATGCTTTCCATTAAATATAAAAGATCCAAGATCCATAAGCCTCATAAAATAAAAAAAGACATAATTTCTCTTATTGACACTTGAATTTGAGGAACTATATACGGGATCTAGTTGATAAAGGAGAGGTCACAATTAAAGGAAATACATCCATATCACAAGGTGAATAATTAGTTATATATCAAGATCCTTATTCAAAGAATAAAAAAATGTCCACAAGCCACTCAAGATCACAACTTAAAGTTTTAGAATCATGAACTATCAAGGCAAAGGGTTAATCCTTCATGAACAAGGACTCCTTAAACCTATTCATGCTTATTTCCACCAACCCTTTCATTGACCTCATGATCCCCATTACAATTCTTTTCACTGACCCCATCATCTTTGCTACCAAAATTTTCATTGACCCTACCATTCTTATCATTGATCTTACCTATCTATCATCTAAATTCAATACACCAATCCAAAAAAATGCACACAACTTTTGAGCCATTTCACAGTGATGAATCTATCACAACCTTTATGACACTTAAAGATAAATATTCTCTTGAGGGATATAAAACAAGTTTTGGAATAGAATTGGATGCATTAAAATATCTAAAAGAACCCGTTCAAATTCTAAAAATTCTTGCATCCAAATAATATAAGTCTCAAGAATCTAAAGGCCAATGTCCCAAAATTTTATATAGATCCAAAAATCCTAAGTCTTCCATTCAAAATAAAAAAAATCAAAATTATAATATCCATAATCCCCTAATCTAAAGTTTATTTAGATCCAAAAGTTTACTCTTCAAAATCCAAGCACCACAAAATAAAATTCCATGAATTTAAAGCCATAAGGTAGTTGTCTGATATCCTGAAAGTCCAAAAATTTGAAATCTATTTAGATCTAAAAGAAATTGATTCCGAATCTAAGAAATCCGAAGTCCAAGAAAAAAATCCAAGAACCTAGAACACATAATATGTTGATCTTTCTCTTGATTATAAGGAACTTTCTCATAAGGCCATTGATTTGTTGCTATCTAAGTAGCTCTCTTGGCCGTGTCAATAAATTGTGGATTACATATGTGGAGGCTTATCAGTGTTTTCAAAATCCGGTCTCATACATTTTGCTCTTTCAGAATCTGCTATATTGCTTGATCACCAGGTTTTTATGATGGTCCCCTCAACGTCATATTTTGACAGAATGGATTTCATTTTAAGGACGATCCCCTTGACGTCCTTTTGTTTTGCAAAATTGGATCCATGCTTATTTGGCAACTTGGGTCCTGACTCCTCATTCTCCCTCTTCGACCCGCATGTGAATTTGCCACATGCAGATGGGAGGGGTAGATTGTGGACTGCTTGGAGTCTAACGATCCCCTTGACGTTGCTCCATAAATCTAGAAATTATTCTTTGCAGCTGGTCAGATTTTTGATTTGGATATTAGTTCTTGAATTGTGGTGTCTGACGTCGGCCACCTTGACGTCATTCCTGCAATTCGAGATTACTTTCCTGATTGTCTCCATGACGTCATTTGCAAGTGCATAGTTCATTTTTGGCCTGCTTGACATAAGGCATGTGTCCTTTCTCCTCCCCTTCGACCTGTGTGTGATCTTATCATGTATGGACGGGAGGGGGAGAGGGACGGTTTTTCTCGCATAAATCTGTGACATCTTCAGCATTCATTATATGGCTCAGAATTGTAATTGTTGATATGACTTGTTATGGTATGTTGCCATTACCACTTTGGGTGCTGACATTCTTTCCTCGTGGCACCTGGCATGACATTCGTATGTGGGGTTCATCATTTTTGGATGAGTTTTATTTGGGTTTCCATATGATAGCTGGTGAAGTTTCTTGTAGGAAATTATTTGCTTCCTCATGTTTGCCCGATGTCGGTGCTTGAACCTGCATTAGATAGCTACAATCTTCATCTTTGTTCGAATGTGGTGGGTGGTGTCTTTTACCATGAACACCTGCTTTCTGACTCCACTCTTGCTTCTCTCCTGAGTGCCATGGTGCATGGTTTGGTTGATGACTGTAATTCAGAATTTTTGGCTCGCCTCAAAAAATTGAGCCCCAGGTTGGGGGGCTCGTTGTGTGGTATGGTGCAAAATTTATTTAATGTTGTCCAGTTCCTGTTAAGGCATGCTTTGGAGGACCCGCATGCGGTCCCTTTCTTCCCTCCACCAACTGATAGATTGCCTCTTCGTCTGAGAGTGGTACTTAGGGTGGTTGCATTTCTTTGTTTGGGTGGTCAAGCTTTTTGTTGTTAGCCTTAAGTTTTCAGTAATGTATGCTCTTGGGTTTTTGTGGTAGCTTGTTATGTATTATGTTAATGCCAACTAGGAAGTTTTGTCATTTCTCCTTATTTTTGTTTTGTACAAATGATAGCTCCTTCGAGTTGTTAATGCCAACTAGGAAGTTTTGTTGTGTCTCCTTATTTTTGAATTGTACACATGATAACTCCTTCGAGCAAGCATATTGAGCTATGTCTCTGATTTGTAATCTTGTCAAAATGATCAATAGAAATCTTATAGAAACCATGAAACCCCCTAACCCAACAAGTTTACTAATTCAAAATACACCACATCCAACAATCCAATCTCAAAACAAATGTTGTGTTAAATTGTGAGAATTGATTCCCTTTGGTTACATGAAATATACTCATGCCTCCATAGTGTCATCATTCTATCCACTTCTTTGTATAACCCAATTCATAATCTGAAGTACCTCTATCACCACATCCCTTTCATACAACATTTTTTGGAACCACCATACATCCTTCATTTATCATACCTCCCACTCTATTTTTTCTTGGAAGCACTCTCTACCATAGAGGCTACGATGAAAAATTGCTAATATTTGGGAGAATCCAACTTAGCAATTGACAAAGTCCACAACATTCAGTCAACACAATATCGATAGCATGGTCCACATATAATAGTCAATTAGAATGGGATAATATTAGCTTACTAAAAAATTTAGATGTTTGAATCCAAAATATAATATTCTAAATTTAATAAAAAATCAAAATAATAAAAAGATTTTTTTCATACCATTCCTATAACACCTTAGGCAAGAACTGCAATCAAAATCTATTTGCAAGCATCATGTATAAAAAATATTTATGTTTATCTCATCCACCCTTAACAACCATTAGCTAGTCATCCATACCATTCCCATCCATTTGTATCTACATCTCCATGCTATCATACCTATCCTCTTTCTCACTTTTGACCTTGATAAGGAAGTGGACAAAATATTAAAACAAATTCCTAGAAAACCCTTGACATCTCAAATTTTCTACCACAAGAACTTTGGAATAACATCATGAATGACATAAAAAAGTGGGGCATATAATTCTAACGTGACATAGTCCTTAGAAACCATATCATGCATTCTCGAGCTCCACTTTCAGCATGAGTATCATCTCTCATTTCCACCTTGCATCCGCCACACCCTTCCATATATCCAACACATTTTCCCTTGGTGACGAAATGAGTTATTTTGTTCAATTCAAACATCAATTAAACCCAAGAAAAACATCACATGACAAACCCCATCTTGAAATATATCCACATTCCTAAATTCTAAATGCCATAGCCTTCAAGATTGTGATCACATACCTAGTAACTAGATACTTTAAATCGATTCATATATAATCCATGCAACCAATCTAAATATAATCCAAAGCTAAACAATTCAAAGCTCCTAGTTATCTAAACACACAATAAAAATTTAGAAAAAACAAAAAAATATCCTTGTTTAATTTCAAATCATTGCATTATTATCGATGTATTTCATTCCCAAAATAAACAATACTCTATCATAATTAAAAAATCAATCAATATTTAGATTTCACTTTGATTAGGGGAACAATCTTATTTGTAATTTCTTTTTATTATTTGTGAATGCTTTCTTGTGTGTTTCTTTTGTGGCTTGCATTTATGAGTTGATACTTGGGGTCCAAAATGCTCAATATTATCATGATCTTTATGATGGTGTATCTAATCATATGCTTTCTTGGGTGTCAGCCCCTTATGCACTTGGCACAATGTCATCATGATCCATTTTTATATCATTGTGCATAATGTTTGGTGTTACAACAAATTTTGGTTTCTTGTCATATTGAAATTCTTTCAAAAAATGCTTAATGTGCACCTACCATCAACCATATATAATCATTGCACATAACACCATTATCATTATCCCTATCCTTATCCATACATATCATATATATTTGAATCTCATCATACTAAATTCACACATTTTATCCCTTTACTAACATCTCCATGTATTCCAACCTTCATGCATCTAACCATTACTCCCTTCATTCTATTTATGACATAATTTCAACCATACATATCTTGAACTAAAAGTCTATAGAAACCTTCATTTGAAGGACACTTTCCATATGTGGAGGTGCGCCAAAAATCATAGGTTCATGCTAGAAAATTGGAATCTCTTATGACCAACCTACATTCCATACCTATCAATTCTCCATCCACATCCAAGGAACAAATCTTTACATCAAGGAGGTATAATGCTAGTTTTATTTTGATTATTTCATCATTTATTTGCCTTCTTTGCTCTATCTGAAATGTAATGCCAAGTTTCGAAGAGGAGTTACTTTGCATGCATATTCCTTGTGTTTCCTCTAGATTTCAGCGTTTCATTCCCTTGTTTCCAGAATCATCGTTGTTATTTGCCAATACAAGTACTACGGGAAGGTTAAATTGATGAAGAATAAAATGTTTGTCTGAATTTTGCCACCAACCAGAGCAACAGTCATGGCAGGTCATTCAGTCATATCGTGTGAATATATTCTTTGCTATTCATGATATGACTGCATATGAAATGAACGCCAAAGTCCCAATTAGCTGAGTCACACAAAGCTTATGAATTGAAAGGTTAACTCATGATGAATTGACTTTCCGCAAGCACTGCAAAACATCTCTAAAATATAGATAATAACTCTGAATCAACTAAAATGGTATTTAGGTTACAAAGTGTACCCGTCGATGGGTTCATGTGCATCAAATTCTACATTGTGTGACTTTTGTGTCCAAGGCTTGAAATTTTTGGGTGCATGTTGTAATTTAGAAATTGAAATAAAAAATTGAAAATATTATTAATGTCTATAAATATTTATAAAGGATAATGGAATAGGAGATAAATTTTAATAAGATGGTATAAGCGAGAGCATCTAAAATGTTTTTCAATAAAATAAAATTAAAAATTATATGTATAGAAGATTGAATAATCAAAATTAATAATAAATTTCAAAAAAGTTGTGAAAGAAATTTATAATATGAAAGTTTTTATCAAGATATGTATGTAAAAATTTAAATCAAATGTATATTTTAAGTATTATTAGAGTTGGTTGAAATAAAAGAGGAGGTTATAGGTTTGATGCTAGTAGAAGCATCCCTTTGTTTCCCTTTACTCAAATGACTATGTCTAAATACATGAGCTTCTATGATATATAACACCAATCACCTATGATTGGTGCTTCTTAGCCAACATATAGAAAATTTTGACTTCTTGATCTGGTTAATGGATCCTTCTTTCAACTCTAATGATGTTTGTTGTGTCAATAACTTTTATTGTTAGGTGCATGTGTAAATGTTAGTTTTTTATTTTTTATGATAACAAGTTGGTTAGTGACACATTGCAATTTGTATAATTATGAGGCTTTGTTGGTTGTTCTACTATCATAACTTAATATTACCATTGTTGAAAATTCATTACGGTGTGAAGCTTTTATATTGGTTTTAAAATGTGGCACTTTGCAAAATGGTTGCCTTGAGAGTGATATAGCTCTAATCCTTGTGATCTATTTTTTCAAATTTTAGTTTTTTTTCTATTGGACTTGAGGCATAAACCATATGTAGAAACCTAATATTTCCATAGTACACCCTTATCCCAATTGACCAAATAATTACATCAGCTAGTCAAATCCCTTCACCCTAATGTCACCTAATCCTATTATATAATTAGTCCCTTCTTCATCTCACATAATTAAATAACTTTATTATTATCTACACCTAAAGTTTCCACCTTACACATGGCTAAAATTATTAAATAATCATACTATTCAATTAGGGTTATATTCTCTCCACCAACTTCCAAGAATAAAGGGATCCTAAGTACACTTGTCCCCCACATTTCTCATGGTTGCAACAACTTACTATTTTTGATAAATATATCTTAGCTCTTCACATTCCAACAACCTTCATGATGACCCTCCATTCTCTCCTCAATCCTAGGGAAGTCCTCTCATTCATCTTGCACTATTGATCTTTCCATAGTCTCCACCATCTATTTGCTCTCCCAAAAATCTATAAATTGAAGCCTCATTTCATTCATTTTATCCACTCATCTTTGCTAACTAAATGCTATCAAAAGAAGTACCTTTTATGCAATAAGAGTATCCACATTCCAAAGATCATGGAGAAAATCAAACTTACAATGAAATTCATGATAATGTTATTTTGATTATTTTCTTTGTTACTTTATTTTGAATTCCTTTGCGTGCTCCTAGGTTTGCTTTGATTTGATTAGGAACTTTCAATTTACATGTGCTTCTAATTTGATTTTCAAAACTAAGAGCTTAAATTTTTGAAAACTCTATTGGGGATCTTTTCCCCTTGTCTAACTCCGTTGTGTGTCTTACTCTTCGAAGTGTTTTTTATTTAACTTGGTCTTGCAAGTTTTGGCTTCATTTTAAGTGGTTTAGAGATCAAGTTTTTATAAGTGCTATTGAAGGAAAAAAATAGCCCATGGTTGTGTTTGGATGATCAACAAATGGATTTTGACATATATTACTTAATAGTTTAGTTACAAGAATTTTCTATATATTTTTTGTAGGGCATTGGATTTATACCTATATGGAATTATGTATGATTGTACAAAATATGTACAATCATACAATCTCTACTATATGGATGATGTTGTAAAACTATGTGGGTCATCCCACAATACTGTGTCCCACTTTTTAGCCAAAGTAGGACATTGAAATCAACATTTTTTACAAAATTTTCACTTTATGAAACCTATAGCAATTAAACCATTAATAATTTGGGGATGATGTGAACTAATGATTTGTGAGGTTTTGTGTGTAGATTCTATATATATACATATATTTAAAAAAAAGAAAGATAGATTGTGATTTTTTTAATGTAACTTTAAATATTTTTTTTATAGTAAACAACATTTAAAAAAATGACATTTATGTCGTAGCACATAATTTTTTTATTGAAATGATAAAATTATAATTTTTAAAATATAGATTTTAACATCAATATCTAGTGCATTGTTGGTTGTTGATTGTCTTTATTTACTATTTAGAAAACTTTTTGTTTATGGGTTTCGGGTCCCTATAGAACCTATTTGTTGGTTGTGGGTTCTTTATGTTCACTATTTAGATAATTTTTTGTTCAAGGGTTTTGGGTCCATTTAAAACCTGTTTTACCAAGTAATCAAAAACATCAATATCTAGTGCATGGATATTTTTTCATAGTTTTTTGTTGCATATTTTTTTAATTAATTTTTGAAGTCAAAGTAATTATAATTTGGACATAGGTATTTGCCATAACACAACTTGTTTTGTATGTATTTATTTTTTGTTGAAACAAGGACATCAATACCTAGTGTACACATATTTTTTTTAGATTTTTTTGTGTTTGGTAATAGGAAATGCCATTGAATTAATATTTTAAAATTACAACATTTTTAATGGAGGCCCTATAGTTTTAATGAAGCCCCTGCAGATTGTTCACCAAATCCAACCATGCATTAACACAAAGTTCTCCCCAATCCCTTCTACTTGCCGAGTTAGCCTAACAACTCCTTGCTAATGTTCAATCTGTTATTGGGGCATGGAAATCCAACAAACCATGTTATATTCCTGTCATGATAAACCCTCTCTAGCTTACCACCGACACTTCACCTTGAGTTCCTATAGGCTGCATTCAATGAAGGCATTGTCTCCATGTGTGGGTAGTTGAGTAGTAGTGGGAATATCTACAAATGGCCTTGCCTCCTCCTCTGCCAAAATGAAAGTGTGCCTGGTATCGATAGTTTCCTTGGTTGGCCTACCTCTACCACTGCTCTCCCTAATCACCGCCGACTTTAGTTGGGCCCCCAATTTATCAGCATGTATCTTGTCGTGAGATCACTACTTGATCAACCTTTACCGGCTATTAGCATCCAAAATTTTGAATTAAGTTAACAAATAACACCACGCCTTATCTACAAGACCGTGACTACATTTGATTTGGACTTGATGTATCCTTGATCTCACACCCTTCGACCGCGAGGTTGGCTAGATGGTCTGCCTCCTGGTTAGCCTGCTAGTAAACATGATTTATTTATATTCTCTTAGGAGACTAAGGATCTCCAAATATTTTTCCAGAACTACGTTGAGCTTCCAATTAGGTGTCTTTCCAAGTCTGACCGCATTGATCACAATAGTCGAATCCCCTTCTATTTACACCTTATTCAAACCCAACTGAATACACTGCAGAAGGCCATACATTAATGCATTGAATTCTACATAATTGTTAGTGTTGACTCCTAATGGGACCGCCCTCCTTCCTACCACTAATCCTTCCAAATTCCTGATGATGCTTGCTACCCCAGAAGGACCTGGGTTGCCTCTTGAGGCCCTGTTGAAGTTCAATTTGAGCCATCCAGCTTGATCCCTTAGTGGATTTGTGAGATTGCTGCCAGACCCTATAAAGGTTGGGACTCAGAGACTAGACCATGCCAATCTCATCCTACCATCCCAGTCAGTGAAGACAACTTATTTTTGTGGGAGAACAAAAGATCTGTAATTTACAACCTCCACTATTGCTGCTTCAACCTTTCTTAAAAAGGAAGCCATTGGCATTCCCTTGTCCTCAAATATCCTATGATTTCTTTCTTTCCACAATTCCTAGATTAACATAGAGGGACAAATATTCCAAAGTGCTTTGAGGGATCCAGAGTTCAGTCTTCCAGGCTAGCATTGGAAAAGATTTGAATGCAATTGAATAAAGTTGTAATCCATCCTAGTTTAGCACACATCCACTGCCAACACTCCTTGGAAAATTGGCACCCAATGAATAAATGGTTTGCTATTTCTTTTGCCTTTCGACATAGTACACACCAAGATGGCCCTTCAAACCCAAGCTTCTTAAACCTGTCAACTGTCAAGATTTTCCTTTGCAGGGCTGCCCAAGCAAAGGTTCCAGCTCTTGGGACACATTGATTGTCCCAGCATAGCTCCAAAGGAAGCTCAATCTTAGTCGGTTCTGGTTCACTTGCAACCCAATGGTATCCATCCTTGGCATTATATTCTCCATTCTTTGAGGCTTCCCAAATAATTTTATCCGATCCATTTCTGAAGATCACTTGCCTTTGTGAGAGTATAATAGTGAGAGCCTCAATGTCATGATTTGGTAGAGGCAAGAGGTTGAAGCCCTTCTAGGACTGGGTCATACCAGACTCCGAGAGTTGCCCAAGGTAATCCTTGACCCTAGAAACCCAATTATCTTTCAGATAGTCCTTCGTTACTTTTGTATCAACAAGACTGTCAATGCTGGGAAAACCACCCCAGGAATCTTCCCAGAATAAAGCTTTTTCACCATTATGAATATCCCAAGTCAGGAATCTACCAATTATGGGTTTGCTATTCAGCATGAAGTTCCAAACCTCAGAGCCTTTTAGAGGGTCCTTTACCCTTACTATGCTTAGGTTATCATTTTCTTCCAAATACTTTTCTTGTATGATCGTGGACCACTTTAGATGCGGTGATCTTATTACTTTCCGCACCAACTTAGCTCCAAGTGCCTTATTTTGCCACAAAAGGTTTCTCAGTCCTATGCCTCCATTTTATTTAGGTTTTCTGATCTTATCCCAAGAATTAGAGCCATTTTGTGTTTTTCTGATAGCCCTTGCCAAAAAATCCTTCTCATTTTCTGTATGAGAGTTTTGTTAACCCCTGACGTGAGACACAAAAAGGATAATAGATAGATGGTAAATGAAGAAATAACTGCCTTCAACATTACTATCCTCCATGCCTAGGATAACCATCTTCCTTTCCATGAGCTTAGCCTTTTATCCATCTTATCCTTTAGGGGGTCCCTCACCTTCGTATTTCTTAAACCCTTACTAATTGGTAGGCCTAGATATGAGTAGGGCAAAACACCTTTTCTAAAACCGAGTACATGGAAAATTCTTGCTTCCTTCCTTGTATAGGTGTCGATGAAAAAGACCTCTGACTTGTTCTAATTGACCTCCTAGTCAGATGCTGCTGCATAGCAGTCTAAAATGTTCTTGAATTGCCTAGCTTCCTTGATTTTTGAGTTTCCAAACAACATGTTATCATCAACGAATTTCTAGTGAGTGACCCTTATATTCCTAGACACTTTGACCCCTTTGAGGAGCCCACCATTACTTGTTTGTGTTATTGCCCTACCTAGTGCCTCAACCATAATGATATACAATAATGGGGACAAAGGGTCACCCTATCAAAGTCCTCTAGAAATATGGAAAAAACCTTATGGGGTTCCATTAACTAGAACTGACAACCTAGGTGTGGCTATACATTCAAAAATCCAATTGATGAACTACTTGCGGAAGCCAAAAGCATTAAGAGGTCGACACAAGAATCTCCAATCTACTCTTGCGTATGATTTTTTAATGTCTAGTTTAATCAACATGCCCGAATCTTTATTGGTTTGAAGAGAATGAATAGCTTTTTGGGCAATAATTACACCATCTACAATTGATCTACCTGGGACAAACCTGGTCTGTTCTTTTGAAATGATATCAAAGAGGATCTTTTTAATTCTATTAGCTAATACCTTAGCCATAACCTTATATATCATGTTGCATAATGATATTGGCCTAAAATCTTCTAGTTTGGTGGCATTCTCTTTCTTGGGAATTATGGCCAGAAATGTATTATTTACCTCCTTCAGGAGCCTGATCGAGTTCCTTGCTACCTCCAGAGCCTCCGCTAACTCTTTTCCAAGGAAGTGCCAACCTTTTTGGAAAAAGCCATTTGGAAATCCATCTGGTCCCGGAGCCTTATCTGGGTGCAGCTGTTTCAAAGCCAACTCTACCTCCTCCAAAGTAAACTTCCCATAGAGCATCCTATTGTCACTTTGTGAGATCAACCGAGGAATGTATTTCAAAAGTGAATCTTGTGCTCTTGAGGAGGCCCCAATTTTAATGGTAAGGAGGCCTTGAAAGAAAGAGACAACATTTATCCTAATTTCATATGGATCCTCTACCAATGTCCCATCAACCAATTCTAGCTTACTGATATGATTCAGGTCTCTTTTTTGTCTCATTATATTGTGAAAGTACTTAGAGTTTTTATCTCCTCCTTCTAGCCAGAGTTCCCTTGATTTCTGATGCCAGAAATCTTCCTCAGCCAAAATATCCTCATACTCCTGCAACAATATTTTCTCTTCAATAAACTTGTCATTATCCATTCCATCCTTGCTGAATTTTTCATTTAGGTTTGCTAAGGCTTCTTCCATATTTGATTTGGAATCAAATATGTTCTTGAAATGTGCTTTGTTCTATTCCAATAGCTTCTTCTTTATCTTTTTCAACTTTGACGTGAAATATAAAATTTTGGAACCAAATTCTTCTTCCTTCCACCAGGCTTCCATCATGGGGAAAAAATTCTCATCTTTGAACCACATATTTTCAAATTTGAATGGGGACCCCTTGGGATTAGACTCCATTGATATCACCAGCTGTATGGGGTAATGATCTATTCCTGAGCATGGTAATATGTAAATTTCTAAAGAGCGGGGAAGGTAGATAAGTCTCCATGTAGAAAGAACCTATCTAACTTTTCTTCTATATTGCTAAAACCAAGTCTTCTGTTGTTCCAAGTGTACTCTCCATTTTTTATGCTCTATTTCCATGAGAGAATTTCTGCAAACCCATTCTTCAAAATCTTTATGAGATTGACTTAATCTATTAATGCCCCCTCTTTTATCTTGACAGTGTAGAATTGCGTTAAAGTCTCCACCTATAATGACGTGCTTCTCCTTAACCGATCTGATGAAGGTGTCAAGTTCAAACCACAAGACCTTCTTAGCTAGGCTTGAGACTGGACCATAAATATTGATGACTACAAACTGAAGATATGCATCTAAAATTCTCACCTTGCCACTTATCCATTGCTGGCCATTGGCTAAAACATCCATACACACTTTTGTTGTATTCCAACATATTGCCACTCCCCTTGATGCTCCACCAGCTGGGGCTGCCACTAATTTCCAATATTTAAAGCTTTTAAAGGTTGATACTACTTCATCTGTTGTTTGCTTTGTTTCCTAGATCAACACTATGTTAGCCCTAGTCAAGCTAATCCTTTGCTTGAATAGGCGCTTCTTGTTAGGGGCGTTCATGCCCCTAACATTCCATGAGAGGAGCATCATGATTCTTGGCGAAGGGAGCTCCCCTTCCCAGTGTCCAAAAGAGGTGTTATCTTCATTTGACCTACAACTTTCCCATCCAAATCCCTCCATTCTGCCATTGATTTCCTTCCAACCCCTTTCTTAGTTAGGTCCTTTCCATAGTCTGCCTTTGTCTTTTTTGAGGGAACCTGAAGTATTCCCAATTCCTTCTGCATCAAGTCCATTTCATTCCGAGTTTTTTCAGGGAATTGACACTCCATTGCCTCCAACTCCAAGATTTTTGAATCAATATTCTCTTTTTCTTCCTAAGATTCCTCATTTTTGAGGGCAGGGGGACTACCTATTTCGAGCAACTCATTAACAACCTCTAAATTTTTATTTGATGCACTGACATCTATGAATTCATCCCATCCCATCTCTTCTAGGATGGGAGATGGCACTATGGCCCACCTTTCCTCCTGGTTATATGTATTGTTTGTAAGCTGGACTTGAGTTCTCTCAAAGTATAGGCTGTTGATCATTTCCAAATTATGATTCTTATCTATGCCCAAACCTATCAAAGACAATTATTTTTTATTTTCCATGCAAAGGGACTCTGTTTCCCCCACTACCTTATATATGTTTGAGAGATTTTCCCAACTTGTTACTTCATAATTGGGCAAGACTTGCCTGTCCTGATCTCTTGCAGACATCAACCCCAAACTAGTGTTCTTATCAGCTATTTCACCCTCTTCTAGCCTATAAGAAGGATGTTCTTTAGCTGATGATGCCTGCCCTCTATCTATACCTATTGATTCCCTAAGGACATTTGGGCCTAGTGTTCTCAAGTGTTTTGAGGTAATGTCCACTACCTTCCCTGAAGTTGTTGAACATCTGGAAATATAACTCTTACTCAGAATACATCTTCCACCCTTGTAGTCAACTTCGATCCCTTGGAACCAACTGCACTTTTTTGTTAAGATCTCAAGGTTATCTAAGTATCTATGATCTATCGCAATGTCCACCAAGATTTTTGGTATTTTCGATCTCCCAAAGAAGAAGTCTTCTTCAAATCCTATGAAGGTGTCTAGGGTTCCTCCAATCTTTTCCAATATCTCCTCACTCCTGTATTCCAATGGCAGGTTCTCCATTTTTATCCAATGAGGGAGTTTTTTAGGTTCATGCAGAGTTGGATTAAAGTTTGGTTCGCAATCTAATTTATAAAAGTAGAATCCTTCAAAAAATAATGGTTCTCCATACAAAATCTTTCTTTTGGTTTTTTTTCCATACAGTCAATTAAAAAGAAGTTGTTCACTAGGGAAATTACACTTACCCGACCTTTGAAGTAATCCTTGAGCCATTTCTTGATCTTATCTCTTGAGGCATCCTTGCCTGTCCATTTCACGAATAAGCCCAATTGATTGAAGTGGTCCCATCTCTGCTGCATATATGATTGTGACAATGACATAAATGTGTTTCTTTTGTGAGGTGGGTCTATGGGTTTATCTTCTTAACCCCCCAATTCTTCCTTGCAGGTCACCCTCTCCAAAATTCATGATCATTCTTCCCTTCACGCGGGAGGGGCTACGATGCCCTAACCTATGAGATTTTCTGGGATTGCACCCATTCCAACTTTATTTTCCATTGCCACCTATTCCATGATTGCAGATTATTAAGGATTTGTGCTTTGGTTTTCTGTCTTCTCTACCCAAGGGAGCAAATTTTTTGTCTATTATGTGACCACTGGTCCTGGCATTATTGAGAATCTACCTGCTTTCTGGCTAATGTCGTTTAGCCTGTCTCTTGCGCCATCCTTTATATATTGGGTGGGTTTTTTCCTTCCAGTTACCCCGTTCAAACACCCATTGTGGTTTGTAACCTTCAGAGGGGTTATCCGAATGTTCTTGCTTTGCTTTCGATCATATATTGCCATATCCGTGCTCACCATTGCTGGTTCTTGACCTCAAAATATCCATTGGCATCTCCTTATCCATTTACTCCCACCATCATGATGACTGCTTACCACTTTTATGCTTGGTATGCCATTTCTCCATCTACGATCCTTGCTCCGACTCTAGCCTCTGTTCCTTGATCAAAATTTCGCTGCCATGCACTCCTTCGCTTCTCGCCATAAAAGAAAACACTTTTACTAGAGCCAACTGTCTCCAATTAACTACCATTGTTTGTTGAAAAACCTAAATTCACAAGAAATAAAATATAAATATCATAATAAAATTAAATATATTCAAAATTATACTTTTAGGAAAGCTTATAATAAGGACTACATACAAAACATAATTTATAAATGATTTTAATTGATCCCTCAAAAGGTAAAGAAAATATGGTTTTATTAGCATTTTAATAGGTGCAAAGGAGACCCCATTGTGGGTATGATTTAATACTAGAGGGGTTCTGTCTAAGGGGTTTTTATCTAACCCTCTTCAATTAAAACCCTTTAGATGGAACCCCTCAAGGCATAAATCATTAATTTTTTTTTAAATATTTGATTTAGAAATAAAATTAGGATGTCCCAAGTTTGGGACCCATTATTGTGGGATGACTCATGTAGGTTGAGGTTTGGTATACACTTGTTGGTTTCAAAAGAACATACATACCTTTGTTTTAAACATATATACTTGGTGAATTTGTGATTTTATTTAACATATGAGTAGTATAGGAGGTACACACAAAACATAACAAGGTATACACATTTATTGGAATCAAAATCCATGAAAATTAGTAGTTGATCAATGTTAATTACTAGATAAGTATATGCTCATAGAATTTTTTGAGGCAAAACTAGAAAATACTACAAAACCATGGGTTTTTACCCACCAAAATCAAGAAAAACCATATCTTTATTTTTTTAAAGTACTCTCTTAATAGACTAAACCAATAAAATGCAACTAAAATTATGTGGTTTATATTGAACATCTCTTGTTATTCATTAAAATCATGAGTTCTGATTGAAAACCACCCAATAGTAATTAAAATCATGGATTTTTATTGAAATCTACTTGTTAGTTATTAAAAGTATAGCGTTGTAAATTTCCACCCTCAATAATTTCACATAGTTTGGCTCACCCCTAAGTGCTTGAGCCCAATTATGTTAGGATTAAGGTTTCATCTACCTTATAAATCCTATTTAATATTACATGGTTCTAACATCCTTGAAAAGTGTTCCTAAGAATTTAGGGTGTATTGGGAAAATATTTTTTAATACTTATTCTTACTATTATTTGTATTACATTCATAAGGGGTGTTGGGTTGGCACTAGCAGTGGTAAAGGTGACTTGTGGATGTAAATATTTAATATTTTTCCCCACATGTGGACACCTAGAATGGAAAAAATAAAATACAAGGAAAGGACAAATGAGCAACTATTGGTATACTCCAAGTGGGGGCTTGGAAAGAGGCAACATGTGTCTCTTGTTATTCCATCAGTTATGTATTAATTTTAATGTTTATCTTCCATGTTTGGGTGCCCAAGTTGGAAGGAAAGTATTGGAGCAAAAACCAATATAATTTCACCTTCAAAGGAGGTAATCCAAGGGTCGGGAATGTTTGGAATGAAGGGTCATCTTTGAGATCCTTGTTTGGGGCTTAAGATGTCTTCACAAGTCTATTAAATTCTCTTTGGATGTAGAAACTATGAGCAATAGTTGAATGTAGAGTTTCACTACAAGAATAAAGACATGTTGAGACATAAGGAGGTTGTTCATAGGTGCATAGGTGCTGCCATGTTGGAGGAAAAGACATGAGAATGAAAATAGTTGTATTGTAATCTCATTTATTTGAAGATAATGCATACTTGGTCTCTCTTCTTGGTGGAGTTTTTTATTGCAAGGGTTTCTCCACATAAATTTTGTGTTATGTGACACTCTTGTGTTGCTGATTTGTGCGTCACTATTGCTATCTTATGGTGATTTTATTCTTTATTTAGTTTTGTTATAAGTTCACATAAGATGGTGTTATAATCATGTTATGTTGGATGATATTTTGCATCATAAATAAGTTGGATCTAACCATGGTGATTCCATATTAAGGAATTTTTTTAGATATGCATATAAGTTTCAAATTTTCAAGTTGCTATAGTCCAAGCGTTGAATCTCATCCATTGAAGTTATATTTGGATAGAGATATAATTTTCTAACAATTGGTATTTTTAACTTGCTTATTTCTCATCAAATTATGCTTATTAGTCATTTATTTTATTGTCATCTTCAAGAAATCAAATTAATTTTGAGAAATTAAATTAATTATTTATTTTATGAGCACCTAAAATTCAAAATAGGGCCAGATTAGGGCACCCTCATCCTTTTCTATCCTATTTTGGCCCAAAATTTAATATTTTATTTTGTCAGCCTCAATATGTTTATAAATTCAAAATCATTTTTCAACTTATCAAAAGAACCAATGTGAAAAGTGTTTAAACTTGAATATAATTATAACTATTTTCCTCCATTTAAAAACCTAATGAAAATTTGGATCTATCAAGCAATTAAAAAGGTAATCAAGGAAATTTCAAGAGAAAAACAAGATTTTTGTAGATACATCACTTTATCAGTCACTTGATCATGTGTGTAACACATAATCAAATCCATGTTTGTGTATAGTAATATATTTCATGTTTTATGTTTTTTATTGTTATGAGAACTAACCTTTGCAATATCTTCAAATAACTATCAATTTCTCCTTTTGTGAGATGAGTTGATTGACCTCAGTCCATCAAGGAATGCAGATTTGAGTGACCTAAGTTGCAACATAGTGATTTATCATTTATTTAAAACCATTGTCCTCTGCCTAACCAAGGGTAAGAACTCTTTATCATCATCATAACTATCGTTGGAGGTGGGAAAACCAAAATGGTGTTTGACCAAGGAAAGCCCCTATATGGAACAATCCTTCTTCTCTTGTCTTTCTTGCAAGTTTTAGGTTTGAAGTGGATTGAAGAAGATTGGAGATGTCAAGGAATCAAACCCTAGATCAATCACTTAAATACCTTCAGATTTCATCAAATTAGGGTAAGATTGATTATTTGATTGAAGGACTTCAAAATCTAACTTTGATAGGGAAGAACCTACAGATTGTGATGGTCCTATGCAAACTTTGGAATTATAAAAAGCACCATTTCTAGTCAGGGGTGTCCTCACCCTTTTCTAGTCATTTTTGCCTCAAATTTTAATGCCAAGTTCCATCCTTCCTACACTATGCTTCCTTTCTTTGTATTTTTGCACTTCTGTTATGCATTTCTTAGATTCAATGACAATTTTCTCCCTTTTTTATTGTTTCACCTAGTTTGCATCATCAATCACACACATCACATTATTTAATATATCATCCCAACAAAAAGGGAACCAAAATCTTGACCAACTATTCAGGCTCTTAAGGATAATAGCCTAATAGTTTATTTTGGTTGATTTTGTGTCCCCCGAACGTTCAATGGTGGAAGGTGTGATTTAGGTTAGCTATTATACTTAGATCCCATTTTCCAACCTTACATTTTGGTGAACTCGACATCTCTTACATTTGCAAATTTCTTATTTACATATCTATTATTTGGAAATCTGAGTGCATGATGGGTTATTTGAAACTTTTTTGTTCAAAGTGCATTCATGATATATTTAAAATATTAAAAAACTAAAGCATTGCAATTCATTATGTTTTGATCAAACTTATTTAGCAATATATTTTCAACATTTTAGAAGTAGATTCAATCACAAGTATCATATTTTGCATTTTGGAAATAATCATTTGTCTATTGAATTGAAATTATTCTATTTATTTGAAGACCTTAAAATACTAAATTAATACATGTATGTGCTTCATATCAATAATTTAAGGCATCTTCAAGTTTTCTGAGTTTTGTTCAGTTACAAACCTAAACTGTCATAGTTTGAGATTTTTGGATGTTATTTTATCTAATCAAATACTTCAACTTTTAAACTATAATGGAGTGATTTTTCATGCCTAGGAAAATTCCCCATTTAGTTTCTCCTACCTTAGAAATTGTAAACCCAATGCTATAATTTCACCACTGCCACCTCACTCATTCCACTTGGCTACGTCTTTTCATGTCAGTGAAAGAATCTCTGTCAGGGATGCATGCATTCCGTGTGGACATCCATGCACCGTGTTACCGTCTTGATAGGATTCCTACCTCTGAAATCCATAGAGGTGTTACACTTCTCCATTGGTCATGAAGCATAACGTCTCTTGCTCCCTTGACTAACAAAAAATGGGTCTTTTGCCCCCCTTTTGCTAGTTCAAATTGATCAACTAACATTCTTTCACTCCTTCTTGCATCTCTTCACTCTTGCTTGCTCAATTTTCACTCACACTCACTCTCCAAGCTCATTCCATAGCTTCTATAGGTTAATTCTTGGATGCAAGATGTTGGTTTTGGCTCCTACATCACGTTATCACTGCAACAACACCACTATTGGAGATTTTCAAGATTCTTCCTTCCGCTACTTGCCTTGAGTGCTTGTAGTTGCGAAGGTGATATTGTTCATTGTTACTCACTCTTTGCATTATTTTATTTATTGAATATCATATTGTTGTCTTTGCTCTATTTCCTTTCCATTTCTCTCACTTTCTACACTTTATGGCTATTTGGTTATTCATGGAGGTGGGAACACTGATGAGGTAAAAATAACCTCATCATAATAAAATTAGAAAATCTTATTCTTACAAGTTCAATCCTAAGTCTGTGCCAATTTATTAAACTTTAGGAGAAATAATTTCTTATCTTTAAGGAAAATTAAGCAAACTTTATTTCTTATGATCAATTGAGGAAATTTTCCAATACAGGTTTAATGGGTTGACTTGAGTGTTTTTGTAGAGAATAATCGATCATCTAGCAGCTGTTACAAAACATTGAGCCAACACGTGCCTTAAGTATGATGAAAGATAGATGTTGTGAATCTCCTCTTGAATCTCAAGCTGATGAACCGAAGATTTAGTTACTCTCTATTTAATTTTTATTACCAAAAACTTCATGGCTCGTCTCGATCCTTCTCTACGTTTATGAGTTTTAAAGACATGGAAGTTAGTTAAAGTTGTTAAAAGACTTTTTCAATGGCTATCCACGCCATCTAGAATCTAGGATTTAGTTATAAGTTTTTCTATAAGAATATAATTTAAAAATGGATGAATAAGACTGAATAGTAACATTATGTCGTTTATATGATTTCTGAATACTGATGAATGAAAGAACTTTCTTCTATCAATTGCTAAGTTTTTGAACTATGGATGATAATTGTTTATAATAGAAGGACTCTAGAACCTGTAGTTTATGTGATTTGAGAATGAAGTTTTGACCTGCGAGCTGGCCACTCGAAGGGAGTTAGTTTAAATAGATAAGTACTTACTATTATGTTGTTTTAGTTACATAAATAAATATTCAGTAGGAAGTATTTAAGTCTGTTAAGAGTTGAGTCTGAAGTTCCAGAGCACCATTGTTTTTAGTTAGTATAAGTTATTCTTCGTAGTTGTTAGAATCTCTTACTGTTTAAAAAAATGTTTTATAGTTTCTTTACTTACTTTTCCACTTCCGTAGTTTATCAGTTATTCAGTTTGCTTATCTCTATGCTTTCTAGTTTAGTTATGATGCTTTCTAAATTAGTTATCTTATGCTTTCTAGTTTAAGTATTTCCAGTTTTCCTAGAATAAATTGTTTTCCAGATAAGAAGTTAAATGGCCTTAGACTAAAATTGATTTCAGTAGTTTAAAGGAAAACAAAAAATCTAAGATGAGTTATCTGAATTATCTTCTTTTGCAAACTGCCTTGGACACTGCCTGATCGACTAATTGAAATTCTATATTATAAAGTAGTAGGACCCAATGACAACCTATCAAACACCAAAGTGGGGGATTGACTGAGGCAGTCCTCTAAAATAGCCCCAACATTTTTCTGTCTCCGTGTGTGTAGGTGGTGCATTTTGAGTGGAGCTATTGGAAGATTCGACCTGTGGGTAAAAGGTTCATTTTCTCATCTTCCTTGTCATTCTCACAATAGTTTACTTCTTATTTTTCTTTTGGCATATTCATTGTATCTATCCTTTTTAATTTGTGTCAAAGTATAAATATTGAATAGTTAGGTAGTTAGTAGATTTCCCACTAGCTTTTGCTTTCTTTCTAGACTTGTTTTTGTGTGGACACTAACACATCCCTGAGATGCTAGTGTGCCGCACTGGAGTTCAGGATCCACACTACCATCCTCAGACAGTGAGTTGTTTGGGCAATAAGCCGAACCTTGGAAATCAACTTTTTTGACCCCGTGAACATTTAGTTTTAGCAAAAGGAAAGTGGCAAGCTATCTACCCTTCCTTTTCAACCTTAGTACCTTGCTCTTTTTGATCCACTTAGCAAACTTGAGGTAGTTTAGGGCAGCCCATTCCTTAGGAATCTTTCATGACCTGGAGCCCTAGGGGTGACAGATCCCCCTTCTCTACATTTTGGTGAACCCGACGTGAACCCTTTGTTTTCATTTCTTTGTGTTGAGGATTCTTCTCCCGCGTGCATCTCAGGTGTGTTGTAGATTCATGTGTCATAAATATTTATGAGCATTACGACTCAATCTACAAACTCTAGGCACATTGTCAGAAGAAGTGTGCAACATTAAGAGATAAATTTTGTGAAGGTCACTAAGGGTCCTACCTGTGAAGAACTGACCTCTGGAACAAACACAAGTTTTTCTAGTCCATTTGGGAAAGAACCTCACATTCGTACTCCTACCACTTCTCCTTCTACTTCATCTATGGAGGAGGATGAGGCTATCAAAATTATCCTAGAGAAAATTTTAGCTTTAAACAAAAGTATTTCAGATTTTGGGGAGTATTTGGGAAAAAAAGGGTTACAACTAAGGCCGTTGAGGTTGTGAATGACTTGAGAGTTATGTTGGATAAAGATCAGGTAGGTCTTGAATTCCTTCAAGGAATTTTTGACATCGTATACACTCATGTTCTACCATACAACCCTGGGAGTGACATTGCCTAAGATCTTGGGCCTGAGACTGTTGAAAGATAGATAGAAGTCTCGATGCCCAAGGTGTTGGTATACATGGCCAAGACCAACTTTTTTGTTAACACTGTTACTATTCCTTAGGCACCCCCATCGTTAAGGTAAAAAAGGTACCCTTAGGTTTTAACCTTGCTAGCTCTAATGTTCTTGGTGGTGGTTTTGGAGCTCATACTGGTCCTATTGGTGGAGTCTCTACTAGAATGGGGGTTGGTGGTTTTGTTGGCTTTGGTGGTGGTTTCATTGGTCCTATCTCATCTTCTGACCCTATTTTGAACACCTTGTTATTCAAAATTAGCTAGCGAAATTTTCTAATGCTACTTCACAACCTATCTTTCAACCCTTATTTCATCATAGTCCTTTATTGATAGCAATTCTAAATAGTCCTATCCCTGAAGGGATGAAGATTTTGATTTTTGAGAAATATGGTGGTAAGGGAGATCCTCAAATGCACGTCTCGACATTCAATTCCATGTGCACATATTTATTTCATCATGATTCTTTAATGGATAAGTTGTTTCTAAGGTCTCTTAAGGATACCACCCTTGAGTGGTATTGTTCCTTACTTGACAATTCTATCTTTTCATTTGATAAGCTAGTAAATTAGTTTATCTAATAGTTCCAAGCTAATACTAGATTGAAGATGAGCTTTTTGGATCTCATGTGATGTAAACAGGGGGACAACACGAAGATAATTGATTTCATTGCTCAATATCAAGTGCTCTTCTTGCAACTTTCTTATCCTTTTCCAAACTCAGATGTGTAAAAGGTCTTTGTGTGTTGGTGTGGAGCCTGATCAGTCTCCAAGTGGGAGATTGTTGGTATGTGGTGATTGATCATGCTATACTATACACTCTTCATGTATCCTCACCTTTTTTTGCTTCATCACTGAAAAAGAAAAAAGCCGACTTTGTAAACCCTAATTTTTGGAAGCTTCTAAAAACTTGTTATAAGCAGTTGGGATGGGGAGTTGTAGCATGGAATTATTCACAATATTATAATATGTTTTTCAATGGATAATAAAATCATTGGATGGCTGCGATTTTGTGGATGTAGCCCAGATTGGGTGAACCACATTAAATTCTCTATTTTGTCTTGTTTCTGCTATAATTTCTGTGTGTTTTATTTCTCTATTTTATTGTTCAAATCTACATTTAACTTGTTAGATATCTACCTTCTAACCCTAACAAGTGGTATCAGAGTAGGTGGTTTTCAGTTATCCTCTGTAGGAAGGTCTCATGGTTGAGTGGGACTCTCACGGTTGAGTAGGAGAAATGGCAGACGAGGGTAAGTTGGAGTTTGAGAAGTTCAATGGGCAGAAATATCAGTTATGAAAGATGCAGATGGAGGACTACCTCTATCTGAAGGATTTATGGTGGCCATTGGAAGGGAAAACCACCTTAGCAATGTTTGATGAGGACTGGGATATTTTTTTACAAAAAAGCACTTGCCAGTATTCATTTATGCTTGGCACAATCAGTGGCATTCAATATTATAAAATAAAAGACAACTCAAGATTTGATGGAACCCTAGCAAAGTTATATGAAAATTCTTCCGCTTCGAATAAGGTATTTCTTATGAAGCATTTATTTAATATGAAAATGGTAGAAGGTGGGTCAGTTGCTGATCATTTAAATGATTTTAATACGGTTACCAGTCAATTAAATTATGTAAATGTAAACTTTGATGAAGAAGTTAGGGCTCTTTTGGTTCTATGTTCTTTGCCTGAAAGCTGGAATAGCTTGGTAATGGTTGTTAGCAATTATGTTTTTGGTTTGAATACATTGAAATTTGATGATGTTGTTGGTGTTATTTTGAGTGAGGAAATTCATAGGAAAATTTGAGGTGGAACATCCACATCAGGCAGTTTTTTGAATGTAGAAAGCAGGGGAAAAAAAGAGAGAGGAAACAATTCTAGAATTCGTGGGAAGTCACAAGGAAAATCAAAGGACAAAAGGTCCCAATCTAGAGACAAGAGGAATTGATGGTACTGTTGTAAGCTAGGTTATTTAAAGAAAGATTTTTGGTCCCAAAAAAATAAAGGAGACAAAAAGGAAGGAAATAAAGAGGCAAATATGGTAAGTAATAAATATGATGTGGATACTTTGATTATTTCCCTTGACAATATTGATGATTCTTAGGTGTTAGATTCAGGGGCTTCATTTCATGCTACGCCCCTGTGATCCTAATAAAATGCTGCTTCCTAAATGTGAGATGTTAAATAAAAACTAATAGTGCAATAAAGAGGAACAACAAGATAATAGGGCACCTCAATGATTAGCCTAAGAATATGAACATTATGAAAGCAAGATAAACAAATAAATTGCTGTTATACCTTCATGTTGTTGCTTCCTTGGTTGGCCCTTGATGTTGAAGTCTTGTATGCTCCTTGGATGGCAATAAAAATGAAGTGGATGCAAGATGAATTGATGCAATATGGATGCTAAAATGGATGAGAGCTTGAATGGCAATTTTGCAAGAGTTTATTTGCAAAAGACTTGATTCCCTAAAATGAAGGAATTGAAGGGGTATTTATAGGCCAAATTGAATTCTCTAGAGAATTCAACGGTTGGGATTGATCCAACAAAGATCAAGATGAAGGGCTATGGTGAGTTGAGGACTCACAAGCCCTCACATCTTGACATGTGGAGGGTGAGATGTCCTAAGGTGGAGTGATGTGGGAATGAGGTGGAAGAGAAGGACAAGAGGTGGAAGGGAAGTACATGAGGTGGATGAAGGACAAGTACCTTTGAAGTACCTTGGGGAATGAGAAGATTTCATCAAAAAGGAACTTCTTGTCCCCAAATGAGGATGAGAGAGACTTTTGAGGAATTTTAGAATTTCTCAAAAATCTCCATGGGAAAAGGGGAAATGTGTGGGAAGAATAAATGTAAATTAAAATTTACATTTAATGGAGGATTCATTGGATAAAAGGAGGTCTCCAAAAAGCTGGAGATTTGTCACATGTGGGAGATGTGACAAGTCCAAGGTTCTAGAAGCCCTTGGCACATGTGAAGTGACAAGGCAAGGCTTCTAGAATCTTGCATGGGGATGGGAAAGACCTTGGAAAGATAAAAGTGAATTAAAAATTCACATGGGGAAGAGACGAATCTTGGTTGAATAAATGTGAATTAAAAATTCACATGGGGAAGGGAGTCTATATCAAAAATGGTAAGTGGGAAGGTTGACCAGAAAAGGTAAGCCAAATGTGGCTAATGATTTTGATTAAGGTTGTGCAAACACAGGATTAAGGTAATTAATGGGAGATTAGAGGCAAGTGGGAGATTATGGAGGATGTGACACTTAATCAAGATTAAGTGGTGCACATCCTAATCACAAATTAATTAATTTAATCCGGATTAGAAGAGGGTTATGGAGAATGTGACAAGGAGAGAGAAAAGAGGAATTAAAAATTGATTTTAATCCAAATAGGTTAAAAGACTAAATTAAATAATTTGTTATATTTATTTAATTTAGAGAAGAACAAGGTGTAAGGTAAAGTATTTAATTTATTTAATTAGATACTTTAAGAACCTTAGGCAGAAAATGAAATAATGATTAAATAAATTATTTAATCACTTTTAATGGAATAGATGAATATAATAGACGATTTTGATCATATGGAAGTGATCAAATTTGGATGTCTACATTTTGCCCCTCTTCGAAGTATCGTTAGAATAACAGTGCTTTGAAGAAAAGAAAGTGTAAATGACTAGAAGAAGTGACCGAAAGAAGATGCCCCAGCGTGGGAAAGAGCATCTGAGTCGTTCAATTAATGAGGAATGGATGAAGATGCCCCAATCGTGGAAGGTGTTGATTATGGTCAGAAAAATTGGTAAATGCGAAGGGTATGCCCCCTCGAGAGGGTGATGGGGGAAAAAGAAGGGTCCCGGGAAACATCTCAATAGGAAGAAATGGATGACATGGTTGGAAAGAGGGTGAAAAATTAGGCAAGTTTTCCTTTTGAACGAAGTCAATCGGACAAACGGAGTGCAAATGACAGCTCCAGGAAGAAAAGAGATTAATCAGAGGAATAAAAGGGTAAATAAAAAGTAAAAAATACCTTTTAAAAGTTAATATAAGGTAATTTTGAAAATTACCTCACCTCATTTGCACTGTAGCAGTTGAGAGAAGAAGAGAAAGAGCGAGTAGAAAGAAGTGAAGATGCCGAGAGATAATGACACCGAGATCGTCCACCGGATAGATGAGGTTCGATGGGCGTACCGACAGCAGGATGGGCCCCGCCAAGTAAGCGACAAAACCACCCATGCATTAAATTGAAATTTTAACACATTTTCAAATAAGTTACTAAAAAAGTAAACTATGGGTTTTGTGGGCGGGAAAAAATGAAAAAATGGGTAGAAGACAAAATTAAATTTTTG